>JALIGW010000001.1:95554333-96154333 GCA_023053685.1 Diadophis punctatus similis
AGAGCCACACATTTCTCTATAGGCATTGCATGTATAATTTGCTATTACTTTTTTTTTTCAAATTTGGTGGTCTTTCATTATTGGACATTGCAATCCTATAGGGATAGGAGAGAAGAAGACGAGAGAGAAAAATTAAATCAACCAGATCTCTAGTGTCTAGTGAATTGATTAATGCTCTCTTTGAACAACTTCTGCCCAAATACCTGTTTTTGCCATTATTAACCAAGCAGAAATGGCAAGAAAAAGGGCAATGAAGGTTTTTGTAACTGTTATAGTGAGTCTCTATAAGGCAGTAACAAGACCCCACTCAGTCCTAAGTTCTTCAAGAGACTAAGTTCTTCTCTTAGAGACTCAATGAATGCAACCTTACTCTAATGTGATTGGATGTTGATTAATAGATTGATTTCTAGGTTCCATTTCCTTAAAAAGTCATCTGATTTAAGTCTGGGCTGAGGTGCAGGTAATATAATACCCACATTCAATATACTATTAACTCAGTGTGTAGGAAAAGATCTTTGGTTCCCTTTTATCTTCCACCTTCAATAGTACAAAGAACAGTCTTTGATAGACATGTAGCCAAAGCACTGAAATCGGATTAATCTGAGCGCTGATCCTTAAACACCTTTTATGACTAAGCAGAAATTCTGCCAATATTTTTTTAAAATATCAGAACTGTTTGGATGCAAGCTTGATTGTATCTGCCAAATTAAATTCCACAGAAGTTAGTTGACTACTGTACGTTTGCTCCCTCCTTCAAAAACATAATAAGTCTTTGGGTACATTTTGCCTCAATTAGCATGCTCAATGTTACAGTAGACAGGTATTTCCTTTTCTCAGCTATTTACCTGCCAAGTAATAGATCAATTGCCATTTTCAAAGTGGATAAGCTTTGATAAGTGAGAGAGAGAGAGAGAGAGAGAGAGAGAGAGAGAGAGAGAGAGAGAGAGAGAGAGAGAGAGAGAGAGAGAGAGAGATGGATGAAGATGCATATGACTTAATCTAGTTTTTAAAGGTGGCAATTATGTTACCAGGAGATTTGATGTGTGTAATATTTGTGTGGAATTATGGCATGCTACCTGTATTTTTGCAGAGCCAAAAGTAAATATACCCCAAGGTAAATTATTACAGCTCATTCTTATTCATTGCAACATTTTAATAAGCATTTTAGCCTGATGTGTGTGTTCTTTTTCTCACATGCTGTGGTCTTAAATTTGATGGCAATTAGATAAGACTAATCAAAGGAAGAAATAGAATGTTGACAAAACTTTTTCAGCCCAGGTGTTCCTAAAGAGCAAAGCTTCCATTTGCTGCCAAAGTAGTCAAAAGTTTTGCATGTGGATTCTTATGAATGGTTGTGAAGATGTTTGCTCTGTGACAGCACAATTCCCCTCTGTGTCGGATCAGCATAGACAGCTGTGTCTTTCAACAATGGGAGGCATTGTTAGGACAACTTTAAAGGAGGCTCTTTAAGTTAATGTGATATGCAAATATTGCTTGAACTACCTTCTATCTTTCACAAGTGAACACATTTCATTGTATGCCTCTAGTTCTGCTGTTCAACCTTGAACTCTCTGTTAAGGAAACCAATTCTAACCTACAAATACAGTCTGGTGCTGCCAGTTTGTTTACTCTAAAGCTTCTGACTTAGAGAGACTACCAGCAATAGACTGGACTGTAAGACTAAATTTCATTCAGGAACAGTTTTTGATACTTGGATACACATAGATTTCCTTGTCCTCAAATAAGGTATTATTCTCAGTTGTCTTTAGCTACTGTCGTGGTATCATTTGTGGAAGGGGAAGAGCTCCTGTGATTCACTAATGTAGGGCTGTCAAACTTGCGGCCCGTGGGCCGGATGCGTCACGTGCTGGTCACACCCATGCCTGGTTTAGCAAAGGGGGGAAAAGTTGCGACACGTTACGTGATGTTGCCGTGATGACGTGAGTTTGACACCCTTGCACTAATAGAACAGAGTCATTTGGTTCTTTTGCTACAGGGATATAGTAGTAGAGCTTTTTGTTACTATTTGAAAATGTAGGAAGGGCTGATTATATAATCTGATAAGAAGTTTCCCAATTCCTTGTCTCTGGCCAATCCAGATTGTCATAGCTGAGATTTGTCATGGAAAACACAGATTTTATTTGGTCATTTATGGAAGGGTTCAGGTTCAATTCAGATGTGGTTTCGACTTGATGATGATTGTGTAGAACAGGAGTGTCAAACTGGTGGCCTGCAGGCCGGATGCATCATGCACATAAATTTATTAGAACAATTAGAGCAATATATTCAAATCAGATGGCAAAAATAATTTTAAATGGAGAAACAACAGAAGGCTTTAGTATTACAAAAGGGGTAAGACAGGGATGCCCCCTATCCCCCTTGTTATTTATTTTTTTCAATTGAGACATTGATGCAACAAATCAGGGAAAATTGGGAGATAAAAGGATTGAAAACCAGAGCACAAGAATATAAGGTACAAGCCTTCGCGGATGACTTAGCATTTATCATTGAAGAACCGTTAGAGACGGGACCGGTATTGTTACAAGATATAAACCAGTTTGGAAAGGTAGCAGGGCTTAAAATAAATAAAGAAAAAACCAAAATATTAACTAAGAATTTAACCAAAAGACAAAATGAAGAATTAGAGGGAAAATTGGGAATTTCAATAGCTAAAAAAATTAAATATTTGGGAATTTGGCTATCGGCAAAATGTAGTACAATAAAAGAAGACCATTATAATAAACTGTTAAGACATACAAAAAGATCTAGAAAATTGGAATAAATTACAGATATTATTAATTGGCAGAATTTCAACAATTAAAATGAACATATTACCCAAACTGTTATATCTCTTTCAAACAATACCGGTAAAATTAGAGAAGAAATTCTTTGACCAAATAAATAAAATAACATCTAAATTTATATGAGCAAGGAAAAAAACATGCATCAAATTTAAACTCCTGCAAGATAGTCGAAACAAGGGTGGCTTCGGACTCCCGGACTGGGAGCTTTACTATCAGGCAGCTGCCTTGACTTGGCTTAGAGATTGGATTCAGCTGAAAAATAAAAGAACACTAGTATTAGAAGGTCATGACCTTCAATTAGGTTGGCATGGTTTTCTCTGGGATGGAAAAAATAAGTCACATTCTTACTTCCAAAGACACATAGTAAGGGATGCTCTGTTTAATGTCTGGGTAAAGATAAAAAAACCCATTATACAAAAATCCCAAACTGGCTATCAACAATGGAAGCAATAATATACCCAAATAGTATCGATCTAAGTAAAATGGTAAGCTATTCAGAACTTCTAGACGAAAAAGGAGACTTAAAACCAATTCAAGATTTGAAAAAACAGGGAATAAATAAAGATTGGTGGCCATTATTACAAATTCAAACAAGATTAAAAAAAGATCAAGAACAATATGGCATACATGTGAAACAATTGGAACTAGATAAAATTTTATTAGGAACGGAGAGAAAAATAATTACAAAACTATATAACTTTTTGCTAAGATATAAAATGGAGGAAGAGACAGTAAAATAAATGATGATTAGTTGGGCCAGAAACTTTGGGCATAATATAGAGTTAGAACAATGGGACAAACTTTGGGAAAGGAACTATAAATCTACGACAGCGGTGGCATACAAAGAAAACCTTTACAAAATGTTTTATAGGTGGCATTTACCCCCAGCGAGATTGGCCAAAATGTTTTCAAATTTATCTCCCAAATGCTGGAGATGCAATTACAAATCTGGAACATACTATCACATGTAGTGGACGTGCCCCCTTGCAAGGAAGTATTGCAAGTGAGGGTTCCTCCCGGTTTGGACCGGTTCGCCCGAACCAGTAGCGACCCGCTGGTGACGTCATGATGATGTCACCGAACCGGACCAAGTGGTGCCAGTCCATGGGCGCGGCCATCTTTTTTTTGAATTTTTATTTTATTTTGTAAATTTTTTTTCTTTTGCGCATGCACATGCGCAGAAGGCGAGTTTCAGGCACTGCACATGTGTTGCCATTTTGTTTTTGGCTTTTAAATTTTTTTTCAGGGGGTTTTGCACTGCACATGCGCATGTGCGGAAAACGCACACGTGGCCAGTGCGGGAGGAAGCGAACCGGCAGCAAGGTAAGTTGGAACTCACCCCTGAAGTATTGGTGTAAAATTCAGAGGTGGTTGGAAGAAATTACAGAGCAAAAAATTTACTTGAAACCAAAACTATTCCTATTAGGAATATTAGACTCAAAAATGGAAAAGAAACTTCAATACATTATACTACATATACTCATTGCAGCTAGAATTACATTCGCACAAAACTGGAAACAAAATAACATACCCTCCGAAGAGTCAGTAATTAGGAAAATACTTGAATCCGCTGAAATGGACAAAATGACCATGGAATTGAAAGAGAGAGATGATTTGGATTTTTATGAAGTATGGAATAAAGTTTTCAATTGGCTTGAAAACAGAAAACAAGATAGTAATTGATGAACTTTTAATTGGAGCAATCCAATAGTACCAAATTTAAAGATGTAAATATAAATGTAAATGAATTGTAGATATGAATAACTAGTATCTTTAGAATTGTTAAAATATATATCACTATAAGGTTATTGTATTATGTTGATATTGAGAAGTAAATGGATAGAATGGTAATATATAGTAGAGAAGTACAAAAACAAATTATCGATATGGAAAGTTGTAAAATGATCTTGTATTGTTTTGTTATATTTTGTTTTGTTTTGTTTTTCTTTTTGTTTGTATTTGTGGTTGTTTTGTATGTTGTTTTTTTAAGAGAAAACTGTTCAATAAAAACTATTTTTTTAAAAAATAAATACATTTCTGGTACACCTTGTGAAAACATTAGGAGTTCAGTAAGCATCAAGAATTCTGACCCAGTTTTGAAAATGCATCACAGGAGGTAAACTTCCTAGTATTTTAAAACTAATAAAGAAGAGAATGGTTTCAGAGGGCCCAGAATACTTTGTTAACAGTATATAGCAGTGATGGCGAACCTTTTTTCCCTCAGGTGCCAAAATAGTGCGCGCAGGCGCTATCGCACGCTTGTGCGTGCCCACACCCATAATTCAAAGCCCCCCACTTGCCCCACCCCCCTGTGCATGCGTGCATGACCCCCCCCACTCCCCCATTTCCCAACTTCCAGTGGGCCCAGTAGGCCCATTTTTTGCCCTCCGCAGGCTCCAGAGGCTTTCTTGGAACTTGGGGAGGGCAAAAACGCTCCCCCCGCCACCCCGGAGGCCCTCTGGAGGCCAAAATTGTCCTCCCAGAGCCTCCGCGCGACCCAAAAATCAGCTGGCGTGCACGCACATGCGCGCTGGAGCTGAGCTAGGGTAACGGCTCGCGTGCCGGCAGATATGGCTCCACGTGCCACCTGTGGCACCCGTGCCATAGGTTCGCCATCACTGGTATATAGTTTAGGGAAGACACATATAATAAAAATTAACTTTTTAAACATGTTTAAGTTACATTAATTATTTTATTTAGACCTCACCAGCTCCAAACTGACTCTGTGCAGTCTTGAATGTAACAAATACATAAAATTACAATATATATTTTAAAAGCAACAATACAAACAAGAATTGCAATCATGCCAGTTTTCACACAAACTTATTCGTTCTGTGTTTCAGAAGATCACTAGTTGGTACTACTTAGTGACTTACTTACGTGCAGGTCTGACCTAGATCTTCTTCCTACCTGAACATTTGCAGCTTAGCCTTAGAGTCAGGAAGGAGGATTAGGTATGTTCACTGCCTTGAGTTATTTTATAAAAATAATAAAGATGGGATAAAACAATCTAAATAAATAATCTCTTGGGGAGGCACTTATTCGGCAGATGTAGAACAAACAATGGATTATATCAGGCACTGTTTTGCCAGAACTGAATTTACCCATCCAATATGTACATTTTTGGAAGATAATGTTAACAGCCCTGCTCTGTCTGAAGTGAGGGTGACATGGACAGAGCAAGTCTTTTCTGTGGGTAGCTGCCTCTAGAACAGTGGTTCTCAACCTGGGGGTCGTGACCCCTTTGGGGGTCGAACGACCCTTTCACAGGGGTTGGGAGACTTTGCCCGGATGCTGCCATTTGGGTTCTTTTACCCTCTGCGCATGCGCAGAACGCTTTGCGCATGCGCAGAGGGTAAAAGAACCCAAATGGCGGCGGCAGGGCGGGGGTCGCGGCGGTGGGCACAGCGGCGGGGTGGGTCGCGGCATTAGGTAGGTTGAGAACCACTGCTCTAGAATGGTAGCTTTACACCCAGAAGTGTGTAAAGTTTCTTCCCTTATGGGTTTTAGAATATCTTTAAGACTGGTTTTATTTCAGCAGGCTTACTCTAAAATAGAATACATTTTAAATACATCCTGGGAGAAAAAATTATTGCATTGTTGATTTTTTATTACTGTGATTTATTTATTGTTGCATCTATAGTTTTAACTTGTTGTAAGTTGCTCAGAAGCCTTTTGAGTTGGATGAGCTATAAAAACTGTAAATTAATAAACAAACAGACAAATAATGCAAAACAAGGAAACAATAGGCAACGTTTTGATATTAAACTATACTGTACATTAATATAAGAGGACTGCGGCAATATTTCTATATAACAATTTTCAGATGCATCAATGGGTTCTCTATGAATATCAGTCACATAGATAGGCACATTATTCTGAAAATGCTGCCATATGATTTCCCAGCCACATATTACATGATTGGGCTAGTATTTTAACAGCTTATATTGGGTGTCAGTTCTCCAGGGCAACTACAACATTCTGAAATTAAATACTGATGTAATGCTGGGAACACAGGCACATATTTGACTGAGAGCACTGTAGAAGCATGTCTAATTAAGATTCATGTTCACGATATAGATGGGAAGCGGTGGCATCACACACCATGTGTGCAGCTTTTCTCTGTGGGCATAAATCCTCAAAACCTTACAGTGATGCTATCATGGTGACTCACTCTGTTTTAAAAGCAACAACATGTACCTCCTTTATATATGCTTATATATACATGTATATATACTTTTACGATTGTGCTGATCTGTAATAAACAGATGCATTGAAATATGTGGTGTGTATCTATTGTCTTGTCTTGTATTCTTGGTGGTCACAATCTGTGACTGTTTCTCTTGTTTGAACCAAGCTGCCATTTTTGTGATCAACTTTCTCTGGTAGATCCTAGAATTCAATCGAGCATGGCTTTTGGAGAAAGTGTGTCAAGTGGACATGCTTCTCTACCAACACTAGGCTGCAGTCTGTAATATATTTTTTTATTTTTTTATTTCCCAAGAAGGCCTCCAGGGGTACCTGGGACTCAGAAGCATTCCTAGAAATAATTTGGGGAAGGGGACTGGTTATTTCCAATAAGTTGATACTGGCAGATACTAAGGGCTTCTCTGTGGCTCAATTTCACCAATATGCTCTGTATGTTTGGCACATAAAAGCTTTGCAGTGTAGCTCTTTATCACATAGTGTGCAGAAATATTATCCAAGTGACTTGAGGTTTTCTATGTATGCTTGACGGCTGCAGCATGATATTGTACCCTGCTATTACTGAATCAGGGATTGGTGACCTGTTCAGATGCTGGGTCTTACCTCCCCATATTAACAACTCAAAAAAGAAACAAAGTGTCCGCAACTACAGTTAAATCTATAAAATTCAACTACCTTATATTCCGATCTTCTCACATTTTTCATAATGCCTCATGCAAAGAAATTGAAAGTTTGTGAAATATGGGTGACATTAAGGTCATCTTCCAAGATTTTACATTTCAAGTTTCCTATTTACTACTCCTTCTCTCCTTCTCTGCTTCTCTCCTTCCTTCCTTCCTTCCTTCCTTCCTTCCTTCCTTCCTTCCTTCCTTCCTTCCTTCCTTCCTTCCTTCCCTTCCTTCTCTCCTTCTTCCCTTCCCTTCCCTTCCTTCTCTCCTTCTTCCCTTCCCTTCCCTCTCTCCTCCCTTCCTTTCCCTTCCTTCTCTCCTTCTTCCCTTCCCTTCCCTCTCTCCTCCCTTCCCTTCCCTTCCCTTCCTTCTCTCCTTCCTTCCCTTCCCTTCCCTTCCCTTCCCTCTCTCCTCCCTTCCCTTCCCTTCCCTTCCCTTCCCTTCCTTCTCTCCTTCCTTCCTTCCTGCCTGCCTCCCTTGCCTTCTTTCTGGCAAATTGTCCTCATGTCTATAGAGGCTGAGCAGTGCTATGCAAAACTTTGAAAGGTGCTTGATTTCAACAAAGGTTTGTGTGATTCTTGAAACTGCTTTGCATGGCAACTCTTCTGTTTAAAGATTACCACATTGATTTGCTTCAGCCGTAGATTCAGCTCTAAGAACCATCATGTTAAAACAGAGTCACATTTGCTATTGAAACTACTGGCTTGTTACAACTGCATTGCTTTCTTAGAAGCATATTCCAGGAATGTAAACCTGTTTTTGAGTAACTAGGGTTCCCAAGTAAACCTTCGAAATATTGAATTAGATTAGATTAAATCTCTACTTGGAATTGTTGAATTCCTTCTGATGAAACATGCAGGAGGTGTAGGGTAAATGACAGACTCTGATATAAACCCTTCTGTGCCATGAGTTTTATTTTATTTTATTTTTTAAATTTATTTTTTGTCAAGTAAGTGTTGGCAATATACATAGATATAACATTGTTTATATACATAAGATGGGTACTGATAAAAGGGAACATTAGGACAGGGACGGTAGGCATGCTGGTGCACTTATGCACGCTCCTTACTGACCTCTTAGGAACCGGGTGAGGTCAACAGTGGACAGTCTAAGGGTAAAGTTTTGGGAGTTGGTTACCTTTTCATTCCAGGAGTGTGATTAATACACTCAGTTCTTCCTTTACTGTGGGGGCTCCCATAGGTAGTGTCTTTAGAATATACTGTGCATTGACACAAATTTAAAAAGCAAATCTAAGTGTAATAACAGAACGATTAAATCAGTACTACCTTTGCCCATATATAGTGGACTTTCAGCTGTATTAAGGCTACAAAAATCATGATGGCTATGAATAATGAAACTATGGTACAACACATGTGAAGGATGCAGTCTGGATAATGCTGATAGACATGTCTACAATTTCTTATCCTTTTGTTTAATATGCTTATTTAGATTTATATCTCACCTTCCCTTCCAGAGCTCAATGTGGCATACATAGTATGCTTTTTTATTCCTCCCTCCCCCCCTTCCAGCAGCTATGACTATTTGTTCTTACTAGTTTGCTATTGCTGATTTCTTCTATTGCTTCTAAGAGTTGTAATAGTGTCTTCATTTTATGCTCTTGAAAAATGCTATGCAATTCTCTGGTGTGGGTATATGAAAAAAAACAGGCAGAAGACAGTATATAAATTTATCAAATTAAAATAATATAGTGTCGTCACTGGGGAAATCTAACATTGATGGCCAAGCTAAGTGGCTATCTTGGAACCAACTTCTTCTATCTAGTGGCAAAAAGGAAGTGAAAAGCAAACCAAGCTAAAAAACATGTTAAAGAATTGTGGTTTAAGGAGGGACACTTAGAAGAGACACAGCTGGGCTATTTTACTACAGTACAGCTGTGCTATTTTATTATACTCACAACTCATCTGAGTAGTTCTAGTCTGAGAACCTGAATCGTTGCCAAACTTCTTAACAGGTAGCAGGGGAAAGGCATAATTTATTGCAGTGCTTAACCCTTCCTTCACCCTCTGTTTTTCTACTTCTCCAGTTATAGGGCACAGATGAAGAATAAAGCGCTTCACTTGCCACTTTTCCAGATCTGCCCAACTTTGAATGATTAGAGCAGGGGTGTCAAACTTACAGCGGGCAGGCCGAATGCGTCACGTGCTGGCCACCCCCACTCCCATTTTAGCGGGGGGGGGGGGATTGTGATATGTCACTTGATGACATGACGCCACAAGTTTGACACACCTGGACTAGAGGATTACTCATCCCATAGGATCCATTCAATTTGCTTCAAAACCTAACATTCATATGAGTTAATAAGGACACCACAATCAGGTTGTAGTTAAATTGGTATCTAAATTTATGGATCAGTCTTTTGTTATCATATAATCTATCTCTATGGGTAGTTATGGAAGAAGTAAATGCCAGTTAAGTTAATAATGGCGGAAAAGAGTAGGGATATCTTGCAACATGCTATTGAAATTTTTTTGTGCATCGGCACATGAGTAAGATTTCCTAATCATAACTCTCTTGAACCTGTCATTTCAAGGTTTCAACTATGGGGTTTCAATAACTGAATGGATAAAGAACATCAGTTTAGACTGTTGATAGAGGTGACCACAGAGGACAATAAAGAAATATCGTAACACCAAATTCCACCACCTATGCACTTGCATGAAATATTATGTCATATTAAGAGGCGTGGCATGCATTGTAATATAACAATAATTATTTCTATATGGTGTTGTTATGGTAGATTAAGTGGAACAGTATTATATACTTATGTAGTTAGGCATTTTGTTAATTTTTACTGCATTTTTGTTGATTAATACAGAGAGATTTAGATATGAGTTTACAGTAATCCCTCGTTATTCGCGGGGGTTACGTTCCAAAAAGAACCCGTGATAGGCGAAATCCGTGAAGTAGGAACCTTTATTTTTTTTAACCCCTCCTACCCGGCTTCTGCGTTTTCGGCGCCCAAAAAAAGCCTGAAAAATCCTCCAACCTCTCCCTCTCTTGACGTCTGCTGTGGCTGCTTGGCACTGATCTCCTGAGCGAGCTTGTAGGCCGTTCCCTTGTCGATTTGGCCCGAACGGCCATTTTCCCTCAGGGAAAGCTGGCAGCGCGGCCCGCCCTACAGCTGATGAGCGGCAGTCCTTCTGTGCACGCGCAGAGCTCATCGGACCGCTTTACTCGCCTGCCGCTGCCAGACTGAAGCAGGAGACCACCACGCAGGCGCAGAACTCATCAGAGAGGTTTGCGAGTCCCGGAGCCGCGCGCTTTGTCGCTGACTGCCTGGCCGCCCACGCAAATCCGTGAAGCAGCGAGACCGTGAAAGGTGAACCGCGATATAGCGAGGGATTACTGTATAGAAAATGGGGCGAGGTATAGAATGAAGATGTATTTAGTTTTATTTTGAGAGATAGTAATAAGGTAATGTTGAATATACTTGCTGGGGACGAAGGGGTAAGGTTTATTTTTCTTACTATTTCTCTTTTTTGGGGAGTTAATTTTTAATATTTCTTTTTAAATGTATTTTTGTGTTAGATTCTTGTATATTTTTATCTGCTTAATATAGTTCTTAATACAATTCATTGAAAATTTGGTATAATGCCTATCTGATGTTTATAGGGAATTACATAAAAATGGAACAAATTATATTGTAAATAATTAGTAATGTTGGATGTGAAAGATCCACAGTACGTTACTATATGGTAAAATGGGTTTTTGTTCCTAATAATCTTCTTGCAATATTCTCATGGATAGGTTGGGAATTGGTTTATGCCATGTAATTTGTATTATTTTCTGCAAAGGCTGGATTATCATTGCTTTTTCAGAGATTATTTCAAATTCTCCTGAAGCTGCAACACATATGAATTGTAATTAAGACCAAAGTTGTATCGAAGTATCTTTTACAAGCCATTTTGTGGTTAACAACTGCAGTCCAGTCTTATTTGGCTTTTATTGTGTTGAATCCTTTGGACAAAACATCTCTCTTAAAAATATAGGAATGTTATGTATCAAAACTCCAACCCTGTATCTTCATGATCTGGTCCCCACGGTACAAGCCACTAGTTAACTAGAAATTTAGAAATAAGACACTTTTTTTGTATATAGATATCAGAAATTTCAAGGCCCCTTGAACTGCTTTTTAAATTACAGGCAAAGTTTTGGTAGTTCTACTTTTTTACACTCTATGAAAAAATTTAGGGCAAAATCATTTAAATGTGTTTGTCATGTAGCAATAGATCTTCCCAAATTGTTGCCCCACCACCATGCCCTTTGGATATTTATCTGTGATCTGTTTTGAGAGATGATTGGGTTCCTTCACTGTCCTAATCAGGAAGCATTTGTTTGGTGTGGTCCTAATGCCACCGCTTATGTCTGTTTATTGTATGAACTTAACCAAGGCTAAGCAAACCATGGATTATAAAACATGTGAGCCAGACGCAACATACATTAGAGATGTGCTGTAAATAAAACAGGTTAGGGTACTCTGGACCCACAAGTACCTTCTCTGTATCTCTGGCTTCTCTTTAAAGGCACCCCACCTTTCCCAAGACTGGCTGATAGAGGAGTCATGCAGGTTCAGAAAAATGTACATCTGAGTTGCAGTTTCACCACCTCAACTGACTGCAGACAGAATTATTAAAACCTTGCCATACTGTCCCATGAGAATATAGATGATTCTCTACATACTCGTATTGTATGAAACAAGAATTTGGTTATTTTAGTTTTGAAATGGCAGAAACAGCTCTGACTTAAAATAGGTGAAGCTTACACATTCTAGTGTTTTGCAAAACTAACAGAACAAATGGATATAGTCGAATGAAGTTCTTGACAAGTTTGCTAAAATGCCAGCTTATCTAAGGTAATAAACAAGCAGTTAATTTTTTACAAAATGCCACACTTTATTTATCTACAAGGCAGTACAGTGTATTATAAAAAGTGCAGACAAGGCTGCACCTAATTCTATTAAGGCAGCAATGTCTGACATAAAAAAAGAAGCCACTTTCTCTTCACACTGAGAAAAATTCAGATATGGCAGTCCCAAGGCCATAATTTTCTTTTTGAATTGTGCAGAGTCCAAGTATGGAATCTTTAAACATGAGACAATAATTGAAGATGTAAGCAAGATTGTGTTCTCCCAAAATACTAAAGATCTGCATTCTATGTTTTCAAAACCTTTGAAAATACATACACGTAGGCACATAAAAACTCTCAATAAGTGTTTCAAAATATTGCTTGTCCAAGAAAAGAGGGAGCATCAAAACAATGTTGCAAAAATCAGAAATGCTAGTGCATAGTCAAATAGCTACTTGCTCCCCGACTAGGGTTTTATTTTTTATATAAAACTTTATGGTCCTTTAGTAGTCCATCTACATGCTGCAAATCTGCAGCAGCAAAGAACATTACAAATTAAAAAACAACAACAACCCAACCCAAAGTCCATTTGGCATTTACAAAATTAAATTACTGAATAAAAATATAATTTGTTTTCATAAAACTATGCTTCATACAGTAAAAATAAAAAATAAAAGCAAGCTTTTCTTAATAAAAAAGGAGAAGCTATCTAGATCTCCATTAAGTAGAACAGTACTTCAAATAATTAAAGGTGAGCATTTACAGACAAGGTATGCCCCGCCTTAACTTTTATAGTAGCATTTGCAGTAATGCTTTTCTTGCAGTATTTCAGACCAAGACATTTGTTCAATGATTTTAGCATAAGCTACTGATTGAGTGCCAGCTCTCAAAAAGGAAAAAACCAACAAAAACCTAGACAACATTTTCACTGGCACTGGAACTCAGGTAGCAACTCTTCACTGAATTAATACTGTGCACTTGATCTCCCTAAACATTTTTAATCATTTAAAATCACTGTGTTGTTAAAATCTGCATTATTAATAACTGCCTAAAATTGAATGCCTGATAACTTAGTACAGTAAAGCATCATCAATGTAAGAGAACGCTGATTTGTCCATTTCCCTTTTTAAAGTTGGGTGAATTCCAACCTGATTAATATATGCTTTTGTGAATGTACGCACTTTGTGCTGCTCCCAAATGTTGTACCATAACAACAAACAAACAAATATACAAAAATGTTTTTCTCCCATGTAGAGGAATGGTAAATCTAAATCAACTGTTTAAGTGTTTTGAAAAGAGAACGTAATGCTTGTTTGTGGACTTTTACATGACCAGAGTTCGAGCTGAGAATGCACCCATGTATTTGCGTGCCGGGTCGGAAAAAGTCAGCTGATCTTCCGTCTTCCCGCAGAAAGCTGAATCCCATGTGTTGCTAAAATGCTAAAGAAAAAAAAGAAGAGAGGATAATTGAGAACCAGGGTAAAATGACAATGGAATGTGTCACGACACAAGCCCTGGCCTTTTGTACATGCATCTTGACCTCAGATACATAAATCAAGTGTATGGAATTGTAATACATGTTTCATCACTTGTCCGTATCTTAAACGTCCCAAGGGAAGTCAATGGATTTCAGTCTAAAACACATAAGCAGGATTCCTTTGGCAATACAGTACTCAGGAGGGGACTTAGTCTCATGTAAAGACCAGTCAAGAAGAGCTCAACCCTGACCTCCAAAAACCTGTTTACTCTAATTTGTTACCAGCTTTGTAATTAACTTGGCACTCTTTCTCCAATCCGCTTTGTTCATAAGATTAAACTTCTGATTGCCTGGACAAGAACAGATCATTACATTTTGATTAGGAATCAGTTATTCTCTCCAAAGGCTTCTATTACAAATTGCTAAAATAATAGGAGCCATGCCAGAAGACGACAAGTTTATAATGTCTTCTCAACCTTTTATTAAGCTAGGCGAATGTTGAGCAGGAACAAATTTCTATGTTTTGTGCCTCTAAAAGAGGACTATTACAGGTTGCTTTTGATATGGTTGTCATGTTACTTTTAGGACATTTCTATGAGAATAATTCTGATGTTGCAATGTGGTTATTTATTCAGCATATGAATCATAGGGTGCAGCAGGTAACATGAAATTCAGGGTTATGATAAAATGCATGATACATTCAACATGACATCAGTCTCCATTGTCCTGTGCTAAGGGAACCAGTGAATCTTAAGACTGCCTTCTTCTATATCACCCTGCTTGGATGTTAAGATTCTTTAAGGCTCTTCTGATGCATAAGAGAAGAAATAACAACTGCAAAACTTCCTATGTGCTCTTTTAAGTACACTGTAGGGGAATATGTGCCTGAAGTCTTTCTTCTACTTCTCCTCCTCCTCTGACATTATTATATTTATATTTGTCTGGGCCCTTTCAAGTTTTTAGGCTCTGGCCCCTAAGACACAGGGCATTGTGTGCTTTAGCAGACTGTTGCTACTTTTAGAACTGCTATCTATTCTGCATGTTTTGAACTGAAAAACAGTGTATTAAAACCAAGCTAACACTTAAGAATATTCCAAAACAAGAAAGAAGCAACAAAATCTTTACATTAATGCACAAAAGGAGGGCCAGTCTTCCCTAGAGAAATGTAGGGGGAAAGGTGAAAGGCCTGCCAATAGAAACACATTTCTTAACTATAGTCTGTGCTTGCGATGTTTACAAAGGTTGAAAACTCAACACAACACTGTGTTGGAAAATGATAAACTTGTTCTTGCAAACTATCTCTTGCTGTCTCCAGTCATCAGGAAGGACAAAAATGTAAACATACTATGGAATTTGCTGATAGAGGTAAGTATTGCTTTCTTCTAACCCATTTGTTAAAATTTACTGGTGGGCAATCAGAACTGGTACTTTCACAGCAGCAATTCCAGCAATCCTAATTATAAAACCTGGAAAGACACACAACCGTCTATCTCTGTGACAGAAAAGATACACGATGGCATGGAATGCTACCATATTTCCCTGAAAATAGGACAGGGCCTTATATTTTTTTGACCCCTCAAATATGGCCTTGGCCTTATTATCGGGGTGTGTGTGTGTATTTTTGGGGTGCAGGAGGCCCCAGGCGGCCTGCGCACTCACAGCTGGGAGTCCGGCAGAGGCTCCCTCTGCACGCCGCCATCAAGCCTCTCCCCTCCCATGGGGTGTGTTTGTGTGAACACAAGCGGCCTGAAGGCGCCAAGCTGCGCGAGCGCCTGTCCCCCCTCCCCACTTGCGCACCTCCCAGGCATCACCATGTCGATGTGGGCGAAGCCAGTAAGCACCAGGTCCTTGAGGAGCTCGCAGCCGATGCCGTCGGCGCCCACCATCAGCACTCGTGCGGAAGCCACAGCCTGGGCCAGCTCCTCCTGCAGGGTCCATTTCCAGCTCCAGCCATCACCAGGGCGGGAAGCGCACTCGCGGAGCGGCTGCTGCCCTAGCTGCGGTTTGGAAACCGCAGAGGTGGAGTTTGGGGGAGAGAAAGAAAGACTTCTGCTGCTTCTGCTTTTGGCTGCACGAAAGGAAAACAGCAGAAGTCTTTCTTTCTCTCCCCCAAACTCTGACTCTGCGGCTTCCAAACCCCAGCCAGGGCAGTGGCTGCTCTGCGAGTGCGCTTCCCGGTCTAGGGTGATGGTCATTGGAGGCCTCCCCTTCCCTCCTGCTCCTCTCCGCTCTGATCTCCCCGCAGTCCCCCCACCTGAGTGCTGACTGACTGGAGCGCCCGCCTTGGGAGTCACCAGACAGGATGGCGGTTGAGCCGGACTCTTCCTGGGGAGGGGAGCCATGCAGGACCCTTGCCTGCACTCCCTTCCTCCCACAGGCCCCGCTTACTCTTCCCAGGCGCCCAGCAGCGAGACACCGGGGAGCCATGTCGAGGGCAGCCCCGACAGACGCAGCTCAGCCGGCCCGGCCACAGCCAGTGCTCCCTGCCCGCAGCTGAGCTTGGCCTGCAGGGGGCCAGCTGGGGCCTCCGCAGGCAGCGACGGCGAGGGCAGCAGCAACACCCGCAGCGCCTCAGCCATCCCCGCCGAGCAGAAGCAGCCAGCAAGCAAACCTTTCGGGTGGGGGGGGGGAAGGTGCATGTAAGACACAGCACCAGGACAAGGAACCTTTTGGCTGCACGAAGCAAGCAAGAAATCTTTCTCTCCTCCAAACTCCGCCAGAAATGAGTCTTCGTGAGACTCATCGCGGCTGCGCAGTTTCTTGGAGCGAAAGGGGAGAAAGATTATGTCTTATGTGCACTCTCCCCCTTCCCGCTGCCCAAAAGGTTTGCTCACTGGCTGCTCCTGCTGCTGTTTCCGGCTAGAAGTGTGGCTGTCAGCTTGGCTTCCTCAAGCAGCCCGCGAGAGTTTCCTCCCCCTCCGCTTCGCTCAAGAGCCGGAGGCAGGGGTGGGAGCAGAGAACTGCCACTAGCTGCTTTGTTTCCTCGTAGCTTCTGAACAGCCGGTGAGTCCCGGCAGACCCCAACACTGCTGCTTGAACCTCCACCACAGCATGCTCCAAGTCATCATGCCCTCCTCCTCGTCTTCGTCGCCTGCCTCTGCCACTCCCAGCGCCATTGGCACTCTCGCCTCTGCCCTCTCCCTGCGGGTCGCCACACCCGCCATTACCGGCTATGCCCTCCGCTGTTTTCATCAAGTATGTGTGTGTGTGTGTGTGTGTGTGTGTGTGTGTGTGTGTGTGTGTGTGTGTGTGTGTGTCAGAGAGAGAGAAAGAAAAAAGGTGGAGAGGAAACTCTTTCAAACAGCGTTGCCTGCAATTCTTGTTATTCCCCTCCATCATGTCTCTCTCTCTCTCTCTCTCTCTCTCTCTCACACACACACACACACACACACACACACACACACACACACACACACACACACACTCTTGATTGCTTGAAAGGGACAGGCTGCGCTTTGCTTCTATTGTAAGCACGCACTTCCTACAATCCCGTCCTTTTCTCAAGCAGCAGCAGCAGCAGCAGCAGCTGGGGGGGGTGGCGATTCCGACAGGCCACATAGCTTTCTGCTTCATTGTATCAGGAACCTAAGCTGTGGTCGCCACTTGCTCCATAGCCACAAGGTGAGCTGCGGAACAGAGGGGTCCTCGGCTGCAAGGTTGCCTAGCACTGTGGGCAGAGCTGGTGCTAGCAAGAGTGCGCTGGAACTATCTCCAGGCACCCGGAGAGACAGAATTCCCGGCCCTTGCTCAATCAGCTGATCAGCGGGCCGTGGTTAAGGGGCCCAGCAGCCTTGAGGTGACCGGGGAAGGGAAGGGCTGCCTCCTGTGATGGCCATGCTCACCCCTTCACTAGGCCTTATTTTTGGGGGAGGGCGTATATTTACGCCCACCCCAAAAATCAGGCTTGGCCTTATTTTCAGGGAAACACGGTATATATGTTTTTTTTAAACATGGACCATCCAAACCATATAGAGATTTTTGTGACTGCGATCTCCAATGTCATTTAAACTGTACTTCCATCAAAATAAGTTTTTCGATGAAGCAACACTTACTTATTCCAGAGCTTGGTAATGGTCCTTAATCAGGACATTCCCATATCAAAATGATTAGCATTAGACAAAGATAAAATTTATCCATTTTTTTCAATGGTATTACTACCTTGAGTATGCTGCAGAACTAAAATACAATTTAACCAAGAATTGATTTTTAGATATAACGCCATAAAACTCCATACCAGAGATATAAATCTCCATAAAATTAAAATAAACCAAAATCATCTAAATCTTCACAGAAGAAAACAAGCGATGTGACAAAGAGTTTAATCCTCTAATGTGAACCTGAGTTAACTATGCATTTTTTTCCTGATCTATATCTCTCCCTTAGTTCTTCTTTGGTTTTCAGTAGTCCTCTCATTAAGCAATTAGCCTTCATGTCAAAAACAGTCCAAATATGTAGCTATGGATTTGTAAAACAGCATCCTCTCACTAATAGTTTCTTTTTTTTACACACAGCATAATCCTCTGCAAACCACAGTCAAGGGCAGGTGTGACATACATTTTACCTCACCGATATACCACAGTGCTGTTCCTCTTCATGATTTCACTAGACAGCCTCCACTCTCTTGAGAAGCTGGTTAGACTTCCAGTAATTTTCAACACTGTGTAACTCCACTGAGTCAGATCTGCTCAGGGGAAGTAACAGCTGCTGCCCGAATGACTGATTTCTTTTTGTAAAGGATACTGGAAACCCAAAAATGGTTCTGATCATGGAAAATGATGTGCTTCTGGTAAGATCTGCAGGGAGTAGTGGCAGCAGTGGATGTTCCTTGACATGATATGGGATAAGGCATGAAAAAAAGTGTTCCATGTCCCTTCTACTTATTGGCTAACAAGTTTCCTTCTTTTAACAAAGAATAGCATTCAGGTATATTGACTAAAATACATATCCAGAACATACTGGCCAAAAATGCCCGTCTGTCAAACTAAGAGAAAGAATTTAACAGATCTGATTTAACGGAGAAATTGATAAATACAGTCAGAAAGTGACTGTGAGTTTAATTTTGAACAGAAGTGATAAAACCTATGCCATAAACTATTATCTGATTTTGTCTAATCTGCTGTAGAAAATTGGGTTAGCACAAACGCACAAATACACATTTTGCATATGGAACTAGAAACTCTTAGGTTAGGGATTGCAGCATATGTCATTCTAAAGAACAGTAATATGTGAGAACAAGCAATGAGTTTTGGGCAAAACTGTGCAACACTCTGAATCAATGATAATTGCTTGATGATTATGTACACTGTATTTTTGTTTGCTTTGAAGATTTGGTTCCAGCTCTATTTGCATGGCAAAAGAATGAATATAAATCTGAAAACATGATTGTTGAAATGATTATGATGAAAGACTGAATCAGTAAAGAATTCAAGGGTGATAAAAATTTCTGAATCATTTTTAATTTTTGGTAGTGTGAAGAGTGAAACTTGGGGGGGAATGGAAAGGAAAAAAGCAGAGGAAATGAGAAAACTGCAAGAAAAAAGTATGAGTCTTGTATGAAAAAATATTAAAGACATATTAGTCTTTCAGCAGAAAATATGAAAAATATATTAAAAAATGCATATTAGAGTATGATGGAAAAAGAAAAGGCATTGTATGGTATGTATATAGAGAAAGATAATTGAAAATAAACTTTCAAACAGAACAAGAAAGGCTTCTTCCTTGGAGGATTATGGCTGAAAGAGACAGAGAAAAAACAGAGAGTTTGAGAAAAATAAAAAATTGAGGGCAGATGGTTAAATAAAAATCACCAGCAGAAATGAATGGAATTAAAAGCAAAACTAATAAAATTGATTTCTGATGAAACAGACATGAGGGAAGGCTGGAAGGTGTGTTTCAGAGATTTGTATAAAAATATGTGGGTGTCCAAGAAAAAAAACTGATCCAAAGAAACCAATGAACGCTTTTGAGAATACTGAAAAAAGCATAAGGATGCTAATGTAGATTATATAACTGGAGAAATCTTAAAATATGGTTGTGATTTACTTATGGAGTGGCTGCGCAACTTGCTAAATGTGGCAAAAATGCTAAAGACTGCATTCATGGCTGCAGACTGGAAGGCTACAGTAATTGTTCCCTCTTTTACACTCTATAACCGTGATGGCGAACTTGTGGCATGCAGAGCCATATCTGCCGACATGTGAGCCGTTGCCCTAGCTCAGCTCCAGCGTGCCAGCCAGCTGATTTTCGGTTCCCATGGAGGCTCTGGAAAGGCATTTTCAGCCTCCCTAGAGCCTCAGGGGGGCAGGGGAGCCCATTTTCGCCCTCCCCAGGCTCAAAAAAAAAAAAAAAAAGACTCTGGAGCCTGGGGAGGGTGAAAAACCCTCCTACCGGGCCCACCAGAAGTCAGGAAACGGGGCAGCAGGGGGGCCCCCCCCGCATGCGCAGGGGGGGATTGAATTATGAGTGTGGGAACACGCGCGCTTTTGGCACCCAAGGGGAAAAAGTTTCGCCATCACTGCTCTATAATCTGTAAAAGCTGTGGTGTAATGTAACCAATTACATGTTCAGACTTCAAGATTCTGGGGATTGATGACAACTCAACTCCTGAACGATCTTTACTCTACTATCCAAAAACTGAATGAGAATGGATCAAAGGGTACAGGAATGTATGTTAGCTTTCAGCTTTGAACATTTTATAAAATGGTTTACGGAAGCTTTCAGATATATACTGCACTGTACCAGGTCCAAGTTTTTCATATGATTTATTGTTTGGTAGGGAGAAAGCAAATGTTATTCCAAAATGATAAATGTCCCTGTATGACTGCTGCCCTTGTTTCAGATGACATATGATGTAAACAGTGGCCTGACCTTTTTATCTAAAAGCTACAGAAATGAGTAAGGATTGATATTCATTGCAAGCACTCTGTGACCTGATCATTATCAGGCATAGTCACACCCTAAGGCTCATCACAACTTTGGGAGTCTGTTTGTAAGCAAACAAACAGAGATGGTTGATTTATGAGAACAAGTCTGAATAGCTTCCCTTTCAAAGTGTTTGACAAGGTTCAAAGCAATGATGGTCTTACTTTCTTGCTCTTCATTATCTGAGTGCTATCCCACTTGTAATAGTACCAATGTTTTTGTGCGAACTAATACTGAAGCAGATGCATTGTATTAGTTACCATATGCAGCTCTATATAAAAATATTCACGTTGCTCTCATAGGAGCTGGGAATACTTTCAATTGTTATGATATGCCAGTTGGTTTTGCACACATGAGCCCTTGGAATTCTCAGCTATTAATTTCATACTTGTTTATTCACATACAGACACATTCATTCATTTCAAAAATAGGATAGAACAGAATAACAGGGTTGGAAGGGACCTTGGACGTCTTCTAGTCCAACCCCCTGCTTAGGCAGGAAACCCTACACCACTTCAGACAAATGGTTATCCAACATCTTCTTAAAAACTTCCAGTGTTGGAGCATTCACAACTTCTGGAGGCAAGCTGTTCCACGGATTAATTGTTCTAACTGTCAGGAAATTTCTCCTTAGTTCTAAGTTGCTTCTCTCCTTATTTAGTTTCCACCCATTGCTTCTTGTCCTACCTTCAGGTGCTTTGGAGAATAGCTTGACTCTCTCTTCTTTATGGCAACCCTTGAGATATCGGAACACTGCTATCATGTCACCCCTAGTCCTTCTTTTCATAAGACTAGATGTATGTTAAATAGCCCTTCTTGACTTCTGGTAATATTTCACTGGTCTATTTATTTTTTAATTAAATGGTTTGAGATTGCTAACTGCTCATTTAAAATATAAAGTTATAATATTAAATGATATTAAAGAGAAATAGAATAAAAGTAATCGGGAAGAAAGAAAGCTATTTCTTTCTAAGGCACAAATACGGTAATTGCATGGATGCTTAGGGTAAAACAAAAGCTTTGGATGCTACAGAAAGAAGGGAAGGAAAAGTCACAATCAGATTTTGCTAGACACTAATGAAAACTTCCAAACCCTCTGAAATTATGAATAGAGCCTACTTGCTTTCAGGGGAATAGAAAAAGACCACCACAGCCAAGGAGACACTATTGAAACCAACGAGTTTCTGCTGCCTATAGTGAATAGAATGCTGCTGCTTTTGTTCCCCCTCGTTGTCTTCTTGAGATGATTGCGCAAAAGCAAAACATGCTGCCTAAACAGTGACGCATTTTCTAGGCAGGTTTGAAGACAGGTTTTTGTGATCTAGTCCTATAGCAGCCATCCCTGGTCTGGATGCCCTCCTGTACTACATATCTGAAGTCCCAGAATAAATGATAATGGCCATGCTACCTATAGAATTTTAGGAATTGTAATCCATCCATCTTGAAACATTCTCACAATGAGGAAGGTTTTCTTGCAGGAATGCTTTGTTAGTCAACATTAGCATCCAGGTACTCCCACTGCTTCCTTCTTAATGATGCTCACTAATAGATGTTTAGGGTCCCACTCACTTAAAGCTGCCCCTCATTAATAATAGCCTTTACCATAAACCACTAAATTTTCACTAACTGCCATGTGACAATGCCATACACAGATCAAGGCAACAGTGGTTCTCATGTTTCTATTTCCTTCTTTTCAATACAGTTTAGTTGGAGCTATTTTTAACTTGGTCGTGCCCCATCAAGGGCGGCCTGTATGTTTTGCATTAGACCACGGATCCTATGAAATTGTGGGCAATCCTTGTTATCCTCTCACCCTCTCTTACAAAACACATTTCTTTTTTCAAAGCAGATTTCCTGTTAGCACTTTTTAAAAGTTAAAATATGGATAACAAAGGTAACTTTTTGTCTGTTTACATTATGTTCACATATTGCCATCAAACCATGGAATATTTTCAGCTGTGTCACTCTTAGTTCATTTTGTTACATCATTAATCCTACCTGCATTTCCTTCTTCTGGCAACAAAATAATCTCACTTATCCTGTAACGTGTCTTCTGTTGCCTCAGGGAAGAGTGAACAGTAAACAAACTCTCCAGAGTTTAACTGGGATATCCAGTTAAGTAAAAGTGAACCTCCAGGGAAAACACAGCAGTAAAGGCAAGACTGTGCAAAGGTGCTTTCTTAAACCTACTCAACGCAATGGCAGGTTCACATATTACATTTTCCTGCAAATAAGTACTCAAGAAACAAGGCTGGGTCAAACCAGTCTTCTCTCATCTGCCATTGTCTATGCTAGTGAACTCCAGATATTTTCAGTAAAATGTTTTTTTTAAATATACCTCAAATTTATTATATATTGGTATTCAGGAAGAAAATATTAAAATGTCTATTCATTCATTTATGTATATTGAAAATATAGCCTGATATATAGAAATGATTTTGCACGTTGAATGTAGCATAGCTAAATGTCTTTCTTAATATTCAAGAGTAATAAAATGAACAAACGAATTATCTAGCTGTCCAAGCCTAGTGAAGTCAACACTTTTCAATCAATTAGTCTAAGTTTAAGATATTTTCTCTTCTGATAGTGGCAGCTCTTCTTTATCTCTCTATGCAGTCATTTAAAAATTATTATGACCTCCAAAGCCCCTAAAGTGGGTTTTGCTGAATTATGGTGCTTCTGCAGAAAAATATTATCTTCGAGCAACACTTATATGAAAAGTTTATTTCAAACAGAATCCCACCCATCTATCCCACTTCTACATCTGAATTGTTAAGTTTCCATAGGCAATGGAGATAACTGCTAAAGCACTTTCACTGCATGAGATTAGAACATGTTGAGGAGCCTCATAACATTTCTTTTACTAGTTCGCTTCTTGAAAGAAATACCACACCAAAATTGATGTGTATGGACACAGAATAGAATAACAGAGTTGGAAGGGACCTTAAGAGGTCTTCTAGTCCAACCCCCTGTTTAGGCAGGAAACCCTACACAACTTCAGACAAATGGTTATCCAATCTCTTCTTAAAAACTTCCAGTGTTGGAGCATTCACAACTTCTGGAGGCAAGTGATACTGATTAATTGTTCTAACTCTAAGATGCTTTTCTCCTTGTTTAGTTTCCACCCATTGCTTCTTGTTCTACCCTCAGGTGCTTTGGAGAATAGTTTGACTCCCTCTTCTTTGTGGCAACCCTTGAGATATTGGAACACTGATATCATGTCACCCCTAGTCCTTCTTTTCATAAGACTAGACATACTCAGTTCCTGCAACCATTCTTTATATGTTTTAGCCTCCAGTCCCCTAATCATCTTTGCTGCTCTTCTCTGCACTCTTTCTAGAGTCTCAACATCTTTTTTACATCGTGGCGACCAAAACTGAATGCAGTATTCCAAGTGTGGCCTTATCAAAGCATTATAAAGTGGTATTCATCAGAGAGCCTTCTTAGGAAAAATGACCAAAGGAGGAATAAACGTAATGAAAGCTGGCAACCCAATCCAGAAATGGATTGTGCCCCAATGCCTGGAACAGTTGTGGAGGGCAGGAAATTTAGCTTCTATGTACATTCCCATACGGCTCTCAAAAGGCATCACCATCTTTTTAGGTTAACAAAGGGAGGAAACATCATGTACAAACACATTTTCCCTTTTTGTGATCCAGCCCATCAAGTCATTGAATGGGACTACTTAACAGCTTCTATCTCCTGATTAGAAAGGGGAAATGGATCAGGAAGTACACTATCTGAGTTCCCACATTCAATGATTTAAACAACTACACACAAATACAGATTTACAGTCTAAAAAATTTCTGGCTACCCAAGAACTGGAATGGGAAAAAGCCCATTTATTTCTCATTTGTGAGTTCACACTAAAGAAATAACAATCTAATGCCAACTTTAAGTTAAGGTAACAAGCCATTTCTATTTCATTTACTTAGGGAATAATTGTTTCTAATGTAATTATTTACATATATAGCAGTAATAAAATAGTCTACATATTCTGTTGGCTCAGCTCTGTAGAAGTGATTAAGAATAAATTCTCATGAACTTGGCCAACATAGCAGTAATTGTTGTCTAATTTATATTTGCAAATAGCAAAGCCGGAGGCAAATTTCCATGTGTTATGCCTACGAGACACGCTCAAGCATTATCACTTTCTTAATAGGTAAAATAGAGTTTCATCATTAGGCCATGAAGCACGTGAATCTAATCTTGTCTACAGTAGTTATCCCAGATTGTACTGAACAGTGAGAGTTGTTTCTTATCATTATGTTCTGCTTCCAGGCTTCCTGTAGGTATCTAGCAGACTGCAGTGAGAAACTAGATAGTAAACTAGACACAGATCTTTGGTTTCATCTTCCAGGGTTTTTCTTGTGATTATAAAAAACGCAATGTATATCCAACTATTTGGGAATAACCTTGCTGAATTCAAAATGATTTATTATGAGTGGACTTCCACAGGATTGTACTGCAAAGGTTTTTACATCAGTTTTCTATTGGAAGCTAATTTTAAAAAGTCAGAGCACTGATCCAGCTGGTTCGGTATTTTCCATGCAGACTATCAATGTGGTTCTATAGAGAGAACTTCTTTTCAAGTCTATCTGAAGATGTCTGGTACTGTATTAGGTTCTCATTCCCATTCATAACAAGTCTGAGTTCTACTACCACGCCAAAAGGCAATCCTGCAGTGTTTGCTACTCTTCCATTCAACTCAAAACTCAGACTTCAAATTGAGTTTCATGTGGTTATCTGGTTGAAAATAACCTGATCTGAGGAAGTTCATATTTCACTGTTAGAAAAACAAGGACACCAGAAATGGGGAGTCGAAAAATATCAATGTTTCTTGGCTTCCTTTTCCTTTACACTTCAACAGAGCACCCCAAATCACTCACACACACACCCCGACTGCAGAAGAAAAGAATAACACTTTTCCACTATTGTCAAGAAAAGTCAACAGGTTCAGTTATAATGTTTTCCCAAGAGCTTCTTGTTCCTGAAATATTCTACTTGGTCAATCATACTGGATTCAATAGCTAATTAGGTTTGTGTTAAATACTTATACAAACACATCTGCAACATTTCCCCCTTATACAATGAAGTGAGATCTTCAAGTTTTACAACGTATTCTCTGAATTTAAATAATTATTTCTCTATTGGGAAGTAAGTTCAAGGATTATCTATGGAATTTTACAAAATGAAAATTTTTACCTGAAGCGGGCTACTTGATGATCTAGTTCTATGAAATGTGAATAATTTATGATTGTTGTCTTCTTCTTCTGATGTAGGCATCTTTAAATGTGAACTGGTCAGCAGATTCTGGGAAAAAAGACCCACAATAAAATCTTAACAGTGTAAGAATGATGCATAATACTGAATGGATTATTTATGATATAATGTTACAGGACTATTTGGTTCTCTCTCTCCACCCTCCTTTCCACCCTATCACATTGCACTTAAAAGAATATTTGGAATTTTGGAGTACTCAAATATTGGAATACTCTGAAAAAAATAAAGCAGATAGCAGATAAAATTAGAAGGACTTTAAAAGACATTTTTTGGGTAAGGGACAGTACTACATACAGGTAGTTATTGAATTATGATGGCACCTGGCACCAGAATTCCCAGCATTAAGCAATGCAATAATAAAACATGATGTCAAATGATTGCATTGCTTAGTGATGGCAATCCTGATAGTCGTAACCTCACAACTGCACAGGTCATCAAGTAACGAACTCACATGACCATAAAGGGAAGAGATGGGAGTTCCAGGTAAGCCAGCTGGTTGGCAAAAGCTTACCAGGTACTAGAAAGCATGGGTGGATGCTATAGATCAGGGGTGTCAAACTGGCAGCCCGTGGGCTGGATGTGTCACATGCAGGCCACGCCCACCCCAGCTCCACGAATGGGAAAAACGATGCGAAATATGTGGCAGCAACGTGACGTGGAGAGTTTGACACCCGTGCTATAGATTATGAGGAGATGGGTGATACAGTGACAACTTGCAATCTCCCACTGGCTTCTCCATTGACCTAGCTTGTGGGAAGCTAACAGGGAAGGTCGCAAATGGTGATCAGTGTGAACTGGTTGCCAAGCACTTGAAGTGTGGTCACATAACTATGGGGATACTGTGATGGCTGCAACTTTGCAGACTGAGTCCTAAGTCCCCCTTGTTCAGTGCTGTTGTAACTCTGAACGGTCGCCGAACAAGTGATCATAAACCAAGGACTATCTGCACAGTCCTCTAAATTGTCACAATATTTATCTAAAAGAACTTTTTAAAGCACTTCAAGTGAATGTCTGAACTGACATTATGCTGATGTTATACAACCAAACCAAGTCACAATGTGGCTACTACATAATGCAGAACCAAAAGCTGGCAGTGAAGCAGGGAAGGAAATCATTCTGAAGTAGCTACTGAGAAGGGTTAACAGCTACGAGTAAACTAGTAGGGAAAAGGGAAAAAAAATATTTTTAGGAGGAGTGCCCAGATATGGGGTATTCTTTTCTTTTGGCCTCGGAACAATCAAGGTTGCACAAACAAAAACCACAACAAAAGCACCCTAGCCCAAGATGTTGAGATGTAGGGCATTAATACATACAGGCACGTCTTCTGCTGATGATGCATATGGGAAAAGCTGTGCGTTTAGCCCTTCCCCTTCCCAACTATTTGAGCAAAGGAAGTTTTCTGCTTTCCCTGCTGGAGAATCCACCTGCAGGCAGGAACAAAAGCCGTATTAAAATAGAGTTGATTGACACATTCTGTCTTGCTTAACAGCAAGTGCGTTTTGACATAGGCTTTGGCACCAAACCTAATTCAGTCAGCATACAATGTCCTGAGCTGCTCCATGCAACAGAGATAAGCGAAGTGTTTCAAGTTTGAAACAGCTGTTTTTGGTGTTCTGAGTGTGAAAGAAAACACACTGTTGTGTTCCAACATGAAAGCACTTAAGAGTGTTTGGACTGGGCTGTTTGATGAATTGTGTTTAGCCTGCTTTCTTCAAATCTTTCCCACCTTAACCAACAGAGCAGCAGGAGCCCATTATGTCCTTGCTGCTATTGCTTTAGCTTATGTGGGGTAATACAGGAGTAAAGTGTTGAAAAGAAACAATGGAACACAGGTAGAAGACAATTGGAGCTGCCTGGTAAATTATTGCTTTTCAAAAAGGTGACGTTTGAGTTTTCATCTGAATGTACTGGGTGGGTCCACACTGGTATAGATAATGCAAAAGTGCATGTTTGTGTGCATTGCTTTGCTTCACACAGAGGTATTATTAATGCTACAGAAGCTATTTAAATGTAAATACTACTGGTGCAATACTGGCTTGCTCAAATTTGCCATGCATATGCATGCTTTCAGAACTTGTTCTAATGTTACTGTGGTATTATTCATGCAATTCAAAAGCACTAGCAGCCTCCCCCCCCAGTCACTAGACACCCCTCTATGCAAGCAAAAACATCAGGAAAAGATAACAGTTGCTTTTACTGAGTTTGTTCTGCAACAAACTCAGTAAAACTGCAAAAGAAAGAAAAAAAGATTTACAAAAAAAAGGTAAAAAAAATAAATAAAAAGGTCAAAACCTCAGGAAAATCTCTCAAGAAAACATACGAATTAAAAATAATATTAAATAATCTAGTTGCTCTTTTTGTCCTGCAATCTGTTGGCTGAGTGCCCTATAAGGTTTGTTTTAAGAAATTGAAAAGATTTCTTTCTGCTGAACGGGCAAAAAAGGGTGGGTAATAAAAGATACTAATCAAAATAGATTTCTCAGTTGATGAACTACATTCCTATTGTCTCTTAAGCATTTTACATTAATATTTTCAATTAAAAACCTTGTCCTTGGCTAAGTTTTCAGCAGTTAGGATATAGACATCAGTCAATACGACCACCAACCCTCTTACTCTTCTTGCCCTAAAGTGAAAAGTAAGGAACTAATAGCTGGTAATAAGTTACACTAGAACTGGAATAACTAAAATATTTTTGCATTTTGTTTGGAAGGAACACAGACCATTCAAGTGCTCAATTACTCCAAAGGAACAAGCCAATTCAAATCCTTCTGAGAGAGCATTTTGAATGGGGCAGATCCGTTCCAAGCTTGAAATAAATGGATTTCCTGTGTCATGCACACCTCTAACAATGAACTCCAGCACTCAGGATCTGTTCACTTTAAACAGATTTAAACTTGCTCTTATTTGATTGATATAACATGAATTTAGCCAGATTTCAAAGGCATTTCTTTTCTACTGAAGATTGCATACTATGTTGAAAGATGTCTTTTCACTAACTGGATTATAAGCCTGGACATGTTTTGTTAAATTCAAATTATTACTACTGATATCCAAAATAATCTAATCTTAATAGGCAGAGTAAAACAAGCCGTAGTGAAATATTCTTCACTATATGCATAGTGGAATTTCATGAAATTGGAAGTCAGAAATAACAGTACTGCGCTATCTTTATAGAACTATTAAATTTTATTGGACTTCCTATTGGCAACTTTATGTGTTACTTTCAATTAATCAAAGTGTAGAACCATTTCTGAATATTCTGATTATTTCTGATTATTTCTTAAAAATGTAAATTGGAATAGCAAGTTCTTTTCTGAAAGTAATGTGCCAAAGTTGATTTGCTGAGGCAGTGCCTAAAGTGATTTAGAAGCATTTGTTGGCAAACTGAACGGAGCTTAATGTAACCTTAAGTAAATATGGTTTAACTTGCCTCTTGTTTGATTTTCTTCAGCAAAGGAGAACCATTTTCACATAGGCTGGATACAATACCAGATTCATCAGACTCCTGTTTGATGACATCTTGCAGGTCATCCACCAGGTGAGTTGGTGTTTGAGGCTAAAATGAAGAGAGGGAAATGCACATGAACAGCAGAAAATGCCTTATAATAGAGCTAAAACCCAGAGGTTTATGTAGTTTGGTGTTGTGCTCCTGGATTGCTTCCCAAAATTGCCACAAAAATTTAATGTGACCTCAGGAAAAGAAATGGTATTATCTGTATTTCAATCACTATAGGCGCAAATTAAATTAAATCCAATTTGATCCTACTAACTTTCGGCATGCAGTTCTTGGCTTGTTATAGCCAAGTGCAGTCATGTTCCTCCATTCCCAAAGATTATGTCCTACCGGAGCTTCCCAAGAAACATCATTAAATCACCCACTAGCTTCCTATTTCTTTTTTATCACTTCTGAAATTCTGACAGGCCTTCACTTTGGCCAGGCTGGATGCAGACATGCCTTCTCCTGTCTGTTCGGGTACTACAAAAACATTTCCTTTCATCAGTGTGTATGCTTTTCATTGCTCGCTCTACAAAGAAGCCCCAATGACATAAATAAATAAATAAATCCTATCCTGAAGAAATTTCAGGGTAAAGACTGACTTCTGCTTATCAGTTCTTCTGCAGGCCATTGGTTGCATATATCTTTCTGAGTTCACCACAATGAACGCTATCTGCCTTTCCCTATGAACATTTGTATTAATGTCATTTCATTTTATCTTTATATATTTTCACTTTTGCTTGTTTTATTTTTCTGGCTTCTGGTCATATGGCTGTTAACAAAGGTTTGACCGATCATTAAATTAGTGCCCTTTTTTCTTACCAGCATTTTTAGGGGTCCGTATTTTAATTCTTGAGCTGCAATTGCATTTTTAAATGGAGTTGGTGTTCTAGGAGAACTCTCCAATATTGATCTTTTGATAGCTGGAGTTCTGAAACTTATCAAAGTGAAAGAAATAAAGAGATGGGGGAGGGGCAAGAGAAAAAAAACAAGTTTCAAGACATTAGTTGAAACATTTTGCTTAGAATTACAACTAGAGTATTGCAAGAATTAGAATGTGTTACGGCTGTAAATCCCCAGTTTCACTCTCCCATTTATATTATGGAAATATTCATACTGGCTTGTTATACAGGCAAGCTACATGTATTTATTGATTTGTTTGTTAAATTTATTTCCACACAATTATTCAAACACTTAGATGATACAGAATACTAAATTTGTTTAGCACTGTACATCTAGTCCTCATTAACCAACAGTTTGAAGTTATGATGGTGCTGAAGAAGGGGACCGGTCACTTTTCTTCATAGTTGTAGCAGTCCCAGAATCCCCGTGGTCACATAATCGCAATTTGGCCACTCATCAACTGGCTCACAATTGCAACAGTCACAGCATCATTGTCATGATATCACCATTTATTTGCAACCTTCACTGCTGGTTTCTCACAAGCAAAGTCAATGGGAAAGCTGGCAGCAAGTAGCAAATGGCGATCACAAGACTAATGGGGCCCAGGGACTATGCGGCAATTGCCCTTGTAAGTTCAGCACGAAAGCACATGACACTGCACTTTACAACTGCGTCGCTTAGCAACAGAGTTGCTGGTCTTAATTACCACTGTTAAACAAGGCCTACCTGTTTTTTAATTTCAACATCGATTGTTTAAATAAAGTAAATTGCCTGGTGTAAATGAAGTACTTATTGTGAATACAGAATGAACCTATACAGGTAGTCCTTGACTTACAACAGTTCATTTAGTGACCGTTTGAAGTTACAACGGCACTGAAAAAAAGTGACTTATTACCGGTTTTCACACTTATGATCATTGCAGCATCTCCATGGTCACGTGGTTAAAAGCAGAACTGCAACTTCAGCTGACTGCTAGTTCAGCAATTCAGCTGTTCAAATCTCACCGGCTCAAGGTTGACTCAGCCTTCCATCCTTCCGAGGTGGGTAAAATGAGGACCCAGATTGTTGGGGGCAATATGCTGAACTCTGTAAACTGCTTAGAGAGGGCTGTAAAGCACTATGAAGCGGTATATAAGTCTAAGTGCTATTGCTATTTACATTTTAATGCCTGCCAACTGACTCACATTTATGACAGTTGCAGTGCCCCGGGGGTCATGTGATCCCCTTTTGCGACCTTCTGACAGAGTCACTTAACAACCGTGTTACTAATTTGAGAACTGCAGTGAGTCATTTAACAAATGTGGCAAAAAAAGTCATAAAATGGGACAAAACAAATTTCCCACTTAGCAACATAAATTTTGGGCTCCATTGTAGTCATACGTTAAGGACTACCTATATTATATATTTTACAAACAGTTTATAGAAAGGATTCTGCTGTAAAGGGATAATATGAAGACGTAACTCTCAAACCCATGCCACCTTAATCATATTGAAAGGGGAAACATCACTTAAGTGCTTTTAAGCACCAAGCTATCTTTCACTGAGAAAAAGGAGAAAATAATTTGCACAGCAATTTCACACAAGTACAAAATATCTGCAACATTGTCACTGAGAGTTGAAACTGCTGTCAAAAGTATAATTTAAGAAGACTTACGAATTGTTTTCTTTCTGGCTCTTAAATGCTTGGTCTTTTTGAAGAGGTGTTGTAACAGCGACTTTGTGAGTACACAGTGGAGTGGAACTTAAAATGGGGTTGTCCAGATCCAGACTTTCTTGGATAGAAGACGTGCTGAAGAACTGCAAATGTATATTGTTATGGAATTAATGGTTTTTAGCTTTTGAAATAGTGCAATCAAGTAAAACCAAGAGAAGTGAAGACAAGGAACTCACACTGTAACTTTGTGCATCAGTACTAATTTCATGTAAGAGTGTGTATGCTGTTATGAATTTTGATTACCGTATTTCCAAAATTTTACATTTCTATTGCTTAAGCTTATTCAAATCTATTTTTTTTTAGATTTGTTCCAAGATGATATTTAAAGAATAACTACCTGTTTCAGTGGAATTTTAGCTATCAGGGAAGAACAAATTTGCTTTCTGAAGATTGTTGAATCCTCCAGCTAAAGTAGAACAAACATAGGATTTTTTTTAAATAGAAACAAATAAGAAAATATAAATTCCTATTTTCCTTATTAAAACATTACTTTGCTTTAACAGCATGGGTAGTAAAGGATGCACAGAGCTTTTAAAATGTAAATATTTGATTTTGTTTGCAAAAGACTGTTACAATTTAGAAAAAAAACCTGAACTGCAGTACTAATTAAGATGAATTCATTAACTCATCATTTTAGATTGTTCCAAGAAAAAGTCCAGCAGTTTATTTAAGCAAACACTTTTATGTTTAAATCTATGCGACCAAGACAATTTAAGTATATCCATTCAACTGATTTGTAAGTCACATTGCACAGTTCCTCCAATACCCTCCAAATTTATTTTCATTATTAGGTTAATTTGATTTTCTTTTTTAAAAATGAACTTGTTAGTACATAATTTGGAAGTTATTGATTAGCCCAAATTCTGGGATTATATGAAACATCCTGCAAAATGGATGAAATAAAAAATGATTAAGGGAAACAGGAATGCTGATTTTGGACAGATGAAGGAATTTACAAACCAGAGTAAAGCAAAAAGACAACAAATCCTCCCCAAATCATCAAGAATTAAGTATACAGGTAAGTTAGATTGTTTGCTCTCTAAACTCAACAGTGGATAGATTCAAAATCAGAATGCAATTAACAAGCACAGCAGAGATTAGTAATTTGCCCCAAAGATTAGTTTCTCCATGTTGTTAACACTTTACTGACTTAAGAGAATTAGTGACATTAAAACAGAATTGCTCTACCTGGGAAGGAGAGAAAGGCAGGCTTTTGACAGGGGAATGCTTAGGAGTTGAGCTGCTGACTTCAGCAAGAATAAAGGACTTATTATGACCATTGGCTAAATGGTTCATGGAATGGCTTCTCTTTGCACGCAGAATGACCAATGGAGCTGGGCCACATTTGGAGCCAGTCAAGGACTTTGGTGGTAAGGCAAAGGAATCCTGACTCAACATGGCTTTGCTCAAGTCTGCAAGAGGGTGTCCTTCAGGCCTACACACACTGCTGTCTGTTTTCTGAAGCTGTGGGGTTCTGTCTGAGGGAACCTGGGTAGGTGAAGCATTTGATGTTTCTGAGAATTCAAAACTGCTGATATCACCCCATGACGACAGATCCTGGAAACAATGGGGGAAGCCACGAGTCTATGAGAGAGTGTATATTCCTCCCACCTATTTTAAGAAGCTCAACTGAATTACTAACATAACAGAATTAACCAAAGGAGAAAGATTGTTTCCTTTTAACTGAGTTTGACCCAATTGTGATACTTTCCCGAAATGTAAAAATTAAGATACAAATCATCCTAATGATATATTCCAAAAAAAATGGAACAAGCTTTATCTCAAACTGGCTGTTGAGTTCAATTATAAAAAGTCTTGTTACACAAATATATTTTACTGACTAAACCTATACAATAGCAACATCCTTAAATGGAAAATTGTGTATCAATCAGTATTTATAATGTTATAAATTTCATGTATTTTTTAACTTATTAAAACTCTTTTTTCAAATTACAGTGCTTAAAAGTAATACATATTCTTACTCTTTAGTTAGAATCTTTAAAAATACAATGATTTTATTGAAATTATGATAAAAGAAAACCATCAGCACTATAAAAAAGCTGGGATCCAAAAGTCTAATATATTACTGAAATAGAAGATATAATGTGGCATTACTTTTACAGCTTAAGTAATGTTTTTGCTATAATTAGGCGAATCATATTATTTATAAAGTTTGTTTATTTTATTACATTTTTATCCCACCCATCTTCCCTACAAGGTGACTCTGGGTTGTTATTCAGTGAATAACTGTTTCACATGAACATTCTTACTGAGCACAATTTCCAGAATACATGCATTCTACATTTATATGAATTTAATAAATACTACATTCCTCAAACTAGGCAAACCCTAAACTAGGCTAACCTGTTCTTACTCAGAAATATTTGTATTTACTTAATAAGACTTAACAAGACTTAATTCCGAGGAGCCATATAAATGACTGAACTTTAAGAAACTTATGAAACAAACATTTTAATAGCCATATAGCAATGGTGGAAACTGTTACAGGTAGTCCTCTATGTACAACAGTTCATTTGGTGATCATTCAAAGTTACAACGGCGCTGAGAAAAGTCACTTATGACTGTTTTTCACAGTTACGGCCTTTGCAGTATCCCCATGATCATATGATCAAAATTCAGATGCTTGGTAACTGGTTCATACTTATGACCATTGCTATGTCTCAAGATCATGTGATCACCTTTCGTGACCTTCTGACAAGCAAAGTCAATGGGGAAGCCACGCTCACTTAACAACCGTGTTGCTAACTTAACAACTGCAGTGATTCACGTAGGAAATGTGGCAAGAAAAGTCGTAAAATGGGGCAAAACTCACTTAACAGATTTCTCACTTAGCAACAGAAATGTTGGGCTCAATTGTGGTCGTGAGTAGAGGACTACCTGTATTTAGCCTTTTGTGTTGGTGGCCTGAACATGTAGTAAAGAATGACCGTGTGTGTGTGTATACATATATATATACATACATACACACATACATATATATACATATTTAAGAAAACATACTGCTGTAGACAAAGCAGGCAGATTCCCCTAACAGTCACATTTTAGAAGATGATAATTCTACTTACGGAATCTATTAGCTGAAGTGTTTCTGCAAATTCTAAGAGATTTTTAACATTATCCAGGAAGTTACTCTGGTGAACAATCATGCACCTTGCAGGGGATGCACTTTCTTCAGGTAAGCAGCCATGGTCCATGGGTGGGGATGCAGTGCAGTGATGCTCCCCCAAAGAGGAAATGGCTGCACCATTACCGCTGGTTCTGGTGTTGTCTGCAATTGCGGTGCTGTGCCATCCTGGATAATCTGAAGTGTGATTCTGAGTCTAAAAAGAGGGGGAAGCGGGGGTGTGTGTGTGAGAAGGGAAAGTGGAGAAAGAAAGAGAAAGGCAGAAGGAACTTAGTAATGAAATTGCACAAGGCGTCAGATGGCTGTTGAAGGAAAAGATAAAAGCGGTTGCATCATTTAAGCACTTAATGCCTATGAAACAGTTGTCAAGATGTTTCCTTTCATCAGTGCAGCAAGACCGGGTTTTAGAAGGGTAGATGATTTATACAGTAGCTCTCATTTTGGCATTACCTCATTTTGGGCAACAACTCTGCATCCTGGGCCAGTAAGTATAATTTTAAGCCACACAATCATGGAGTTGTTTCACCAAAGTAGCTGAATTCATTTTTCTGGTGAGAAGCAAGGGAATAGCAGATTTTCTCTAATGCAAGCTCACGCTTGTCTGTTCCTAAAGGATTTAGAAGTTAAATCTTTTAGGTCTGCTCTATATCACATCTGAAGTTACCTGAACTGGTCTGATTTATTTTTATGGGTCAAGATTAGAACCAGCATCGACTTTTTTTGGACTTTTTCCTATCCCTGTTTAGCACTACAACCTACACCAGTGATGGCGAACCTTTTTTCCCTCGGGTGCCGAAATAGTGCGCACACGAGCTATCACACGTTTGTGCGTGCCCACATCCATAATTCAAAGCCCCCCCACTTGCCCCACCCCCCCGTGCATGCGTGCATGACCCCCCCCACTCCCCGACTTCCAGTGGGCCCAGTAGGCCCTTTTTTTGCCCTCCCCAGGCTCCAGAGGCTTTTTTGGAGCTTGGGGAGGGCGAAAACGCTCCCCCCCACAGCCCCGGAGGCCCTCCAGAGGCCGAAATCGCCCTCCCAGAGCCTCCGCGCGAGCCAAAAATCAGCTGGCGTGCACACACATGCGCGCTGGAGCTGAGCTAGGGCAATGGCTCGCGTGCCAGCAGATATGGCTCCGCGTGCCACCTGTGGCACCCGTGCCATAGGTTCGCCATCACTGGCCTACACCAATGCAATGGAAAGGCAGTAAAATCAATGTGGTTTGAAAGCAAAAAAAGCAAATTAATAGAAGTCTCTTTATAGTATCACCATGCAAGACAAGAAATTGCAAAATGTAAGATAAAACTTAGAAGTGGCCAAACTAACATGGCATCATGCACACAGTTGCTTTGTTGTAATTACTAGAAATTAAATATTATTAGAATTCAATTATACACAGAAGTTTCTGCTGGCTACCACTTGGGTTTTCCCCCTGCAATACCTGTATTAATTCATTTCATAAATTGGTTTGTTATTTTTTTTTCTTTTTAAAAGAAACAGGGAGGGAAAACAAATTTATTTATCAAAGTACCGCAATAGCTAGCTCTGGTTTGATGCATGCAGTTATGGAATCTAACTTTCCTTAAAGAAAACATGAAAAAGATCATGACATGACTTGGACTGTGATTCCCAAACCACTTGGAACTGTAGTCTCCCAAGCCAATTAAACTAGATGCAACATGTCCACGATGCAATATGTATGCCAAAAGTGGCCCAGGTAAATGATGCTTGTGGCATTCTGAAAAGCAGCAGGTAAGCAGGGCGTGGACAGAGAGAGGCTTCACTCTTTGCCTGCTTCTTTCCTGTAATGTTGCTCACTTGCTTCTGAGAAGAGCGCTACTGGGGTTTGGGCGGAGGGAAGAGCTACATATGTCTTGTATTATTATTATTATGGTTAGTTGCACAATAAGCCAGATGTTTAGACTGGATTTGGCATTTGTATCCATTTATTGAGCCCTTCCCAAGGACTTAAGGTAGGCAGGTGCTGTTTGATGGTATTAAAGGAATCGTCGCAGGATGTGGGCTGTTCAAGTAAAGCTACCTTTTCCAATGGACCAGTAGTGATTTCCTCAATGCCAATGATGTTGGTGCTCCAGTTATTCCGGAGCTGCACCCAAAGTGCCTACTACTATTGCTCCTTTAATATTCTTGCCTGCTATTGTCCTCACAACAACACTGCAAGGTGGGTTGGACTAAGAGAGAGTTGACTGCCCCAAGCCACCACTCACATGGTTTTCATACTTAAGGAAAGTCTAAAACTTAAGACTTCTGGTTTTTAGGACAGTACCTTCAACATGACATCAAAATGGCTTTAATATGTGTTAAATATTTAATGTTTAAAGGAAGAATCAACACAATTGTCCATTTGGATTCCTCTCAAGTTTTCATTTTTCTGCCCCCTAAGTTCAATTCATCCTATTTCTACCACTGGGTTGACTGTGCGTGGGTTTTTCTTTTAAACTGCATAAAAATTATAGTTCTTTCTGTGTATACTTGTTCCCATAGATCAGGGCTGTCAAACTCGATTTCATCAGGGTTGTGTTTGACCTCCGGGGGCCAGGGTGGGTGTGGCCAGCTTGACTCACTCGTGTTGGGGGCGCCTGTGGTGGCCCGAGCGCTCTGCCAGCGAAAATGGGCTCCCGAGCTCCATTTTCGGCTGCGACAGCCTCCTGCAACCCTCTGCCAGTGAAAACGAAGTTCGGGAGGGCCACACCCAGCCCTCCCGAGCTCCGTTTTCACTGGCAGAGGCACCGCGGGCCGGTCATTCACTGTTTCTAGGGCAGCCCCGCGGGCCAGATCTAAGCACCCCCCCGGGCCGAATCCGGCCCCTGGGCCCTGAGTGAGACACCCCTGCCATAGATGCATTTTGCATGCAATTTTGCCTAGCATATAGTATGTTTTTTTGCAAACAAGCAATAACCCATTTCTCTAGGTAATATCAACTACTAAAAGTAATTCTGAGTGTATTATTCACTTTTGCACATACTTCTTCATCGGAGAACTGCAAAATCCAAATGGCTTTTCGTTTTCCATTATTTTGGAAGTGTGAAATGACACATTGGGTGAAAACTTCTATGGAAGTTTCAGAATCACAGGACAAAATAACATGTAGCTGAAGAAATGCACCACGGAGAAACAAAATGCAAGAGTTCGACACTACATTTCCATTATGCAAAGTAATGTAGGTTCTTCATATCTCATATTTCATCTCAGCATAAATCAGGTAAGAAGGCTATAATATTTTGTCCCAGTCAATGGAAATATAGAGTCCCAATTAGTATCATATAAAAAGAGAGAAAATGAAGGAAGAGGAAGAGAGAGAAAAAGTGAAGAGAAGCACTGGGGTAAAGCTGCTATCCCTCCATCCAAGTACACGGTGACATTCTTACTGGTAATGCCTGTTGCCCTTTCAGTTCATTTTCAGTCGACATTAGTAGCAACTCTAATTCCTTTATTCGTTTTTCTTTCTCAGGGTCTTCATCATTATAGTGTCTCTGAAATTAAGAGTTAAGGGAAAAGAGAAAGTAAAGGCCCAGTCAGATGCTGCAGTCACCATGATAATAATGGCCCGTGCCATGTTGTAGATAGGCCTAAGAGACTTCTACCAACTGAAGAATGTCTCCACTAAACTTTTACAGAGATTCATGTTGAGAACATGAGACTAAAGATATCATTCTGGAGCAGTGGTGGGTTCCTACCGGTGCCGTGTGGAGCGCAGCTCCAGTAGGAGCCCGCGATGACATCATTTTCTGGCGCTTCTCCGCGTCCTGAGCTGTCGGGAAAAAGCCCTCCCACCCGCCCTTGTTTCAATACTGACCTTTATTCTTCCTCCGAAGCACAGCTGAGAAGCTCCTCAGCTGTGTTCGGCTTGTAATGTTGTCCTAAGCATGTACGGAAGTGAAATCGCCCGATGGAACGCGAGTTCACTTCTGCGCATGCTCGCGATGCGCACTGGTAGCGAAAATAACCGGAACCCTCCGCTGTTCTGGAGTGATTTCTAACTTTTCACTTCTCATTTCAACATTGCATCCTCGCTGATCTCCTTTTTAGAATGTAAATATAACACTGGTTTCCCTGATAACCGGGTTGAGCAAATTGGAGGTTAAATTCAACCAAGTATGCCTCCTTTCCTGGAATATATTTCCCTCTTCTGCTTTTGCAGTTTTTCTTCACCAAATCTGAATATATGTTGCTCAGCCAGTTTCTTCTAAACCAGTGTTTCCCTATCTTGTAAACCTGAAGATGTGTAGACTTCAACTCCCAGAATTCCACATCTTTTTCAAGACTGGAATCGAATTTGCTAGCACTACAGCTAGCCACAGCATTTTATCTACAAAATTATTTCTTTAACATTTGCCATAAAACATGAAAGAGCTTTGCTTTTGCTTGACTGCAAAATAAAGTATTTGCATCTAATTTGCACATCAGATCTACATCAAATTGTACTTCAAATTATCTTTAAAATAATCTACCTGAATAGCTGCAGCAGCTGGCTGGGGTACATTAACAATATTTACATGAAGTGCTACTGGATATGGGATCTGAGGAGAGACCTATACCAAAAAAAATGAACAAAACAAAACACAAATAAAAAAAATGTAAATTATTTGTCATGCTAAAATACTTCCCAATTACATAACTGGCTTATAGAAACAACAAAAGCCTTCACATTAATCATTCTATTTCCTTGAAATGCAACTGTGTGTTCTTTTGAAGTTAGTAATTTCAATAAAAAATTACAAGTTCTCAAGTTGCCAGGTAATTAGTAATGAAAACAACACTAACAAATTGGTGGCATCACGACCACTACCATTAGGGCTACTCCTGGAATGATAGATTTTTTATCATATCCAACAGAAAATTAAAGAATTCTGTTCTTGCCTTTTAGAATTAATTGCTGGTTTACAATAGACCTTAGTGCCTCATAAACATTAACAGTAAAATATGGATAAACCATTACGGCAGTGAATCTAGAATATCATGTTCTATATTACAGCTCAGATATGAAGAACAGAACAAAATTACCTATTGTGTTACCTTACATAAAAATGCACAACCATGTGATGCTACCCACATCTCACCAAGTCCTGAAATAAAGTTTTGCTATCCAAGTATTTCACCTCAACATTTCATTTTATCTCAAATGTTATGAAAGTTAAAATTAAAAACCCAAAGAAAATATACACACTTGTCTTATAAGTTGATATTTTCTGAGTCCTGGCAACTTTGAATAGTTTTTTCTATACTTTCAAATTATTCCATGCATAATAACCAATTACATTTTTTAAAGGGCATTGCTGGATTTTTGGAGATTTTCTTAGATCTATTTTATGCAATTAGTAATAATTATGGTATATATCCATGTACAGTGTATTTGCGTAAACTAATTACTTGGTCTCTAGCCAGTTTATAAACTAGCAGATGTATAGATTAGGAGAGAGGTAGTATATATTTAGATCCAAAGGAAGCGTAAGTTTTTTCTTTGCATTAACTTCCAATGTATTAACATTAAAAAATTAAAATATTTACAGTATCATCAAAACAAGATAATAGATGCCTCTCTGCATTTACTCCACTGTGATCTAAAGTCAAAAATATTCAGCTATCTGAGCATATTTACTGACAAGAGTTATTTACAAGAAGCAATTTAGAGAGCGATCCTACAGGCAAAAGGAATTCCATTTTAAGCAAGCTTTATTCTCAGTAAAGTCAATACAGGCCTGCTTTTAGAGGGCAATCCTATGTGCATTTATTTAGAAAATCTGTGTTTAGTGCAATACATTTACACAAAGATCTACAAGTTAACTGAGAAATCCTAATTAGCACTTTTCCTGGCTATCCTGTATAATCTAGGAGTATCTAATGCTGAAATGTTGATCCCACCAAAAGCTACGTAAAACTCATTGGTACTTTGGATCACAGACGCCTCATATCCAAAGAAGATACTACTGTCAAATTACATCATGGATGCAACTGCACTATTTCAACTGATGAGAAATCTAACTTTTAATCCAACTGTTTCCATTAGCTTACATTTTGCGTCTCAGAAATATGGTAATATGAATAGTCACTGGCCGCTGCGGCTTGAGTGTCTGTTGCCAGATGCACAGAAGATGGAGTATGGGTAAAACCCATTAAATGATTGTTCTTTGGAAAACCTGAAGACTGGTTGACTTTTGAAGACTCTTGAAGATAACCTTCTTGTTCAACCTTTCGACGCATTGTAGAATTCCAATGGTTTTTGATAGCATTATCAGTTCTGCACAAGAACATTGGCGAAAGAAATATATATACATATATATATATATTGCACAAATAGAATTTTCAGACCTGATTATGTTGACTGGGAGGAAACAATTATTTTATTACTGTGAGTTTTACTTAACATTTCAGAACTCTAATAGGAGCTTCCTATGCAGCTTCAAGATGCTTATTTCACTCTGCATTTTAGTTATTCCTCCGTCTCTTTTTAACTAGTCACAAAATACAATAATACATAGCTGCATACAAAGCAAATCTCCCACCACTTCTGAAGCCAACTCATGTTAGCCTTCTCTGATCCCAGACACTGCATCCCTAACATAAAGTTCAAATGGGGACATGGAGCAACTTCCTGGTTTTTTTTTTTTTGGTATAATGTATCAGGGCTCTTTGCTTGTGAAATGTAAAGGAAAATCTGCCATGCTAACAGGAACCTGGCTGCATGAAACCAATGCACATATTTAATGCAGAAAGGATTGCCTCCTCCCACCCTCCAGACTAATGAATTAAATAGGCAAATGAAAGAAATAGCTGCTTGAAGTCAAGTACTATATGGAGATACCCCAAATCAATAGGCATCCATCTGAGAAATACATGAGCAACAAGAATCCATAACATTATTAATGTTGCTTGAATTTAATGAGAACCTTGTGAACACATTGAAAAAAAATTATGTAAACCTTTGCGAAAATAAGTTATTCTTCCCAAGTTTCTCATGAGGCTAGAAGTGGTTAAAGGGATGGATGGGAATTAATCACTTCCATAATCTTCTAAGGTCAACAGAGCTGTATTATATTAGCTGTTATTTACTCTCACAGACCTCCTGCACCCCATCCATTTTGGTTCTCAGTTACCTTTAGAAGCCTTAGCAAAACTGGGTAAACTTTGTATATTCTCTTAGAAGAGTGTTAAGGTAGTCTACAAACAGTAAGGTGGTAACAGGTCTTATCTACTATTTCTAGTTACAGGGATAAAACAATGGTTGTTAACAGTTGACTACTATACTTAGGACCTATTTCCAGCTTTTCCACATTCTCATCAGAAAAATTGATTGCCTAAGTGTTTGGTCCACTCTAGCGTAGCTTGATCATACAACAGGCAGTCTCTAGTAGGATTTTTTTGGTGTGCAATCTTTAAAAGAAGTCAAGATATGCTATTACATTATGAAAATTACGTTCACTACAAGCACTTTGTACATTAATTAGAAAAAAAAGGAAGTTGATTATGCTTCCTCTTTTTTTGCATCCACAGGAATCTGAATAGAAGGACATGGATCACTATACAGCACTCATAGAAATGTTCCTGTGTCCCTTCTCATCTAATTCTAATTGTTCTAGAAGTATTAAGTACAATATTTCTTGCTTGCTGGCGATACAGGAGATGATCTATGTCAGTGATGGCGAACCTATGGCACGGGTGCCACAGGTGGCACGTGGAGCCATATCTGCCGGCACGCGAGCCGTTGCCCTAGCTCAGCTCCAGTGCGCATGTGTGTGCCCGCCAGCTGATTTTTGGCTTGCACGGAGGCTCTGGGAGGGCGATTTCGGCCTCCAGAGGGCCTCCAGGATGGTGGGGCGAGTGTTTTTGCCCTCCCCAAGCCCCAAAAAAGCCTCTGGAACCTGGGGAGGGCGAAAAATGGGCCCACCGGAAGTCAGGAAATGGGGGAGTGGGGGGGGGTCGAGCACACATTTGCAGGAGGGTGGGGCAAGTGAGGGGCTTTGAATTATGGGTGTGGGCACGCACAGGCGTGCAATAGCGCGCACATGCACTATTTTGGCACCCGAGGAAAAAAAGGTTCGCCATCACTGATCTATGTAATCATATGAAGGAATCTATAGATCAGACATAATTGAGAAAATGACCTCTAAAAAGAAGCTCTATTAATAAAGACTCAACACAAAACATACATCTTATCTAGCTTGTTCCTGCAATCACACAAAATGTAGATGGGAAAATTGGCTTAGTTCACAATGTTATATAAGTTATACTTCACACTCCTGTGTGCATGTTTCCCCCCCGACACCTGCATTTTCTCTAGATTTTGTGATACTATTTTGCAGACATCTAAGGCAAGGGCAGGCGTTTTGGGGGCTGAGGGTTCAAAGGATTTTTTTAAAAAAAATCCATTATTTGGGCTTGGTGTGTATGACTGGTGGATCACTTAAGAGGGAATCTGTGATTCTGAAGGGAAAAAGATGGAAATGCAAGTGTTTTACTTCACAAAACTGTTAACTTGATTTATCCTCACTTCTTTCTTGTTGCTAAACAAAACCTTTAAGATGTATAGCTGTATATTTTAGCCCTTCCGCTGTTAACATGCAATGCTATGATCTAATGGTACCCCACAACTCACGAGTTTCAGACTGACCCTTGTATGAAAAACTTGAACAAAAAAATACAATAGGAAAATGTAATATTAAGCAAAAAAAAAAAATCATTGCTGCAAAAGCAGGCATTAGGAAAACTGGATATAAAAATGTATTAGAAATATGCACAAAAACGCATCCAAATTTTGAAGTTTTTTTTTTTAAAAAAGATACAGTGGAACTAAATAATCTTTAATTTAAAAAAATATAAATGGAATTAAACCTGACAGTCTTGTCTATTACTTGATGTATCATGCAACTGATATAGCAACATTTAACTTTTTAAAGTGCAGAATAGAAGTGCAGAATCTCCCCACTCCATCCAGGTTTCTTTTCAATCGTTATGTTCTGACTTTACCGTCCAGGTAGCAACTTTGCAATTTCTGCCCATCTGTTTCCAAGCCTCTTGTGTGCCTGATAAATAATTCTATCTTCTTCCTCTGTCCAGGATGTTTTTTTCACTTCTGGATTCAAATGGTTGTGCCAACGCTCCCTGCATTGTTTCCCAATCCTTCCCTTTAAGTGCTTGGCGATGACAGACCAGCGTTTGGGGCCATACTTCTGTACAAGCTCTATTACCTGCAAATAAACACAACAATAAAAAAACTATCTCCAGTAGTTAAGTGTTATATAAATAGAGCCAAATTGAAATCACTATACTGCATCAAATAATTGTCTGTTGCCTGATTAGAGAAATCTTAATTTGAAAAAACTCACGGTGAATTCCAATTTCAACTTATAAACAAGCTTCCCTAATTTGCAAGAGATTTCAATGAGGTAGTCTATCTCCCTCCCTCAACCTGCTGTGGATGACTCCAATGCTAAGAAACAATCAGCTGAAACCAAAGGATATTCAGTCTGGTGGTTTTACTCTGTATTTGAAATTCATTAATCCACCAAGATAACAATTATAAGCGCTCTCTTCTGATGAGTCAGCCATATTAAGCACAGGAGCTTTAATTTCAATAACAAGATCATACTATGCATTTGTAAATAAAACAGTTTTCTGAAGAGTATAACAGACTGTTTGCTTAATATGATATGTGTGTAACAATATGCAAGGTTTTAGAGAGGATACCTTCTGCAATATAAAAATAAAATAGAATCTATGTTATTTTGAATATAATATTCACAATTAAGTAACTGCTACCTGCTAAAACTCTATAAACTCTGCTAAAAGCCATCACTCTGCTAAACAAATAATTCCCTCACCACTGTCAAACTATTCACTAAGGCTGCATTACTATTACTATTAGTCTTCTCATCGTTCCTATCACACATCTCCTCCCACTTATAACTTGTTGCTTGTATCCTTACGATTTATATTGTTTCCTGATTGCTTATTTGTACCCTATGACAATCATTAAGTGTTGTACCTCATGATTCTTGACAAATGTATCTTTTCTTTTATGTACACTGAGAGCATATGCAAATTCCTTGTGTGTCCAATCACACTTGGCCAATAAAGAATTATATTCTAAATACTTTTTTTTGAAAAGTTTTAATTAATAACTTAAATAATTACACCACAATGTGCTTGGCTGTACTTATAGGAAGCTTGCAGCTTTCACCAGAATGATAAAAGCATCATCATGCTATAAGCTCTGCCCTTTTAATATCCATAACATTGTGTATGTACAAAGGGGGGGGGGTTGTTGTATTGAGACCCTGCTTCCATCCTTCATTCCCCTTATAGTTGCTGTTGAATGTACTTGGTTTACAGCTTGGTCTCTGAAACATTCTACACTACGGCTATCCCAATGGAACAATTTAAAATGCTGGTAAATTTTCAAGGACGCATGAGAGGCTGTAAAAAAAAAATTCTGTAGCAATAAGAAAAAGAAAAGAAAAGGCAATGCTTTATATAAATGCAGTTTTTTTTTACTTTTGGAATACAGCTTGTTTGGACACAATATTAAATATTAAGGAAGCAATAAAATCCAGATTACTCAAACATACTTGCTGATCTTCTTCTTTAGTCCATGGGCCTTTTATAAGTTCTGGATTTAGCACCTTTTGCCATCGATGCTGGCACTGTACATCTGTCCGATTCTAGGATTGCAGAACAAAATCCAAAGCAAATTATTAGAAAATGCTACAGATGTTAATATGTCATCCAGAGACATCTAAACTGCCAATGTTTATTGCAGGGTTCCACTAGCCTTTTTGTTTTACTGCTCAGGATACCATCTGTACAGCTACAAAGAATAAGTACAGTGGTACAGAGAGAAGTAAAACAGACACGCAGCTACACATTGCTAGAAGTCAGCTATCTGGCTTTTTCAGCTCCCAGGCGCTTTGTTGCAGTTTTTCATAACTGACAGCATTTTAATTTTTGATCATATTTATCGATCCAATAAAAACAACTATTTTTACTAATATATATTTCACCTTTAGCATTTCGGCAACCATATTTACTAGAAATATAGAATTAACAAGCGGCAGCAACCCAAGATCACAGTCAGCTTCTATTCTAAAGTTTTTGTTGTTTCATTATGTGAAATCTATGATGTATCGGCCATCTGTTGTACATAAAATCTCCCCCCAAAGGCTCTTTATATTTTCCGTCCTTTATTTCGCATGAGAAGTGAAAGAAGTGTATATAAATTTGAGTTCTGCAAGTCTCCCAAATGCCTATTTAGTCTCCATCTGTAATTATGAAACAACCTCTCTCCTTGCACACTGATAAATGTGTGGTTATAAACAGAAAAGAGGCCTACTTACAGGAAGGAAATTGGCAATAACTTTCCAATCTTCTGTGCCATTCTGCTCCACAAGTTTCTTTAGCTTCTCATCCTAAGACAGTAATATAAATTCCATTATTTTGGGGTTTCATTTCAAAACAGGGAAAAGACCAAACCAACATTACGCATTGTTGAATATCCTTGCTTTCTATAAACATGAAAGGTGAGATTTCCAATTTAATTGTTTGAGGCAACACGGTAGTCTTTTTCTTCCCCAATTCTCAACCGAGTAGTTTTCTTCAATGAAAACAGTGTGACATTTTATATTTGGAAAGCTGTCAACTGATAAGCTAAGCTGAAATCAGCTCTGAAAACCTAATATGCTTGATGAAGATCAAAACTGCCACAGAAGTTGGGAAAATTTATGTAATTAAACTTTTAAAAAAAGTCTCTTGCTTTTTTCTTTTTAACATGCCAGGGCTTTGTCTTCAGAAAAAGAAACATGATATAGATACGTGATGGCGAACCTGTGGCACGTGGAGCTGTTGCCCTAGCTTAGCTCCAGCGCGCATGTGTGCACCGGCGAGCTGATTTTTAGCTCGTGCGGAGGCTCTGGGAGGGCGTTTTCAGCCTCCGGAGGGCCTCCGGGGGGGAGGCCGTTTTCGCCCTCCCCAGGCTCCAAGAAAGCCTCTGGAGCCTGGGGAGGGTGAAAAAAGGGCCTACCGGGCCCACCAGAAGTCGGGAAACAGGGGATCGGGGGGGGGGTCATGTGCATATGCGCGGGGACGGGGCAGCGTGGGGGGTGTCACATGTACAGGGGGGCAGGGTGTGTGTGGGGGCATTGAATTATGGGTGTGGGCACACACACACATACGCGATAGCACGCACGCGCGCACTTTTGGCACCCGAGGGAAAAAAGGTTCGCCATCACTGATATAGATTCTGCCCGTTTCTCTCTCCATCCATTTATATATGCATTGACTGCCAAGGTTGGCTCTTCCTGACATCATCAGAAGTTCAGGGTGAAACATATGTGTGGATAGAAATGACCAGGGATGTATGTGTATGTTTGGAGAGGCCAGGATTCCTATAATTCAACGGTAATCAACCATGATTACAATTTATTTTTAAAAACAAACTGATGGAAGGAGTCCCAAATGTATAGCTCTTCACAATTTCACCTTATCAGCCTGACATTGGCAGAGAATTGGGTTTGTTGGAGCATATGAACAATAGGGTTGGCCTATTTGCTGCATTCCTAGGTACACACCCCATTTGAGACTTGTATGCATCATATGCTTTTATTATATTCAGTCAAGTCAAAGGTTGGGATGAAACCAACCGTTAACAGTGAACAAGTTGGGTTATCAAGTGGTACAAAACACTGCAGGTCTTCCTCCACTTACAACCACAATTGGGACCAGAATTTTCATTGCTAAACAAGGTGGTTATTAAGTGAGTCAGCCTGATCTTATGATCTTTTTTTGCCTTGGTTGTTAAGTGAATTACTGCAGCTGTTATTAAGTGAAACATGCGGTCATTAAGTTTTTCCCAAACGACTTTGCTTGTCAGAAGCTGGCTGATATGGTTGCAAATAGAGATCACATGACCCACGCAGACACCAAAATGGAGTAACCTGGCTGACTAGCCTGCCTCTTAAATAAGAATCAAACACATCACACATTTAGTTAAGGCATCTACCATTATCTTGAATGTATAGCTGCGTAAATGCATTTATTTGACTTATCCACACTTCGACTTAAACAATGTACTGTATATATATATAACAAACAGATCTGCCATTGTAGACATCCAATTTCCATGACGTTTGGCATCCATATCACTAGCTGGAGATAAGTTGATTGGTTAGGTTCAATTTTACTATGTGAGAAGAATTCAATGGGAGAAATCTTCTGGACAGCAACTGCAATGTAGCCTCTCACAGTGAACTGTCCACAGCCAACAAATGAAGATCAAAAATAGAAATGAAGAAATACAGAGACAGTATCCCATAGTTCAAGTTTCACATATACTGTAACCCCAGCATCCTCTAACTTGCTGGACTCCAGACAGTTTGGACCACAGTCCCCAAATTTCCAACAAAGTTATCAGCTATGCTAACTGAAAATCACGAACCCGTAGTTCATCTTATCCAGAGAGGTGGGTTGAAGAAGGCTCCTCTAATCACTTCCTATATTGGCACCATTTGGGTTGAAGTCATTTAATTTACAGAACAAAAGTGTATTAGTGTAACTGGAAAGTTCACAGAATATGAAGTTAATTATAATATTTTGGCAATCATTATTCCATCTGCATTTCAACATTATACTTGGTTGCAAGAACTATTATTTGTAATCATACAAGATAGAACAAGAATGGCCTTCACTATGATAGTGCCAACATTATCTTGTAAACTACTCCAGAAAAGCACTTCTTTTTATGCTAGAGGTGATCCTCAGTTAGCAATCACTTGCTCAGCGACTGAACTTATGACAGTGCTGAATTAGTGATACTTATTACAGTCCTCAAAGTCCCAGGTATTGTAGTATCCCATGATCACGTGATTTACAACCTTCTCCATCAGCAAAGTTAATGGGGAATCTGGCAGGAAATCAGAAGTCACAAACATGTGAAGTCCTCGCTTAAGGACCTGCAAGACTCCGCTTAAACAATGGTAGCTGGGAACTGCCAGAATTGCCATTGTTAAACAGGGGATTGCATCACATTGTGTTTTACAACCAGACTGCTTAGTGATGGAAATTCCAGTCCCAATTAACACTGTTAAATGATGGGACAATAACCGCTGAACTCAAAAGTCTAACCTATGGCTATTTTCACAAATAACTTAATAAAAGATGTGCCTGCGAGTGGAAAGCTTTGTTCTACTTGGGATATTGTCTTGTGCTATTACTAAAAGTGTGTTGGGTTTAACACACAAAGCATGAAGAAAGAGATTTTTTTAAATACTATGCTGCAACATAAAAGAATCGCCACGCAGAAGCACTTTTCCACATGCAATTAAGGTTCAAAACTTTAACTCAGGGGTCCCCAACTCCCAGTCCGTGGACAGGCACCAGTCTGCGGCATGCCAGCAACCAGGCTGTGCAAACAAATGAAGCCTCATCAGCGGGATGCAGGCAGCATGCAAAACCACGCCCCCTCCAGTCCGCGGAGAAACCTTTCTCCACAGAACCAGTCCCTGGTACCCAGAAGGTTGAGGGCTGCTGCTTTAACTGACACCTTATTCAACTAACTTAACCAAATCGTTGGTTTGAACAGCATAACAATCATCCTTAAACTATTCTCTGTGGCCCTATAAAAAAAAGTACTAATTTGTTGCAATTTTGATGACTACTTCCTTGTGATTATTTGACCCAGTAACCTCCAGCAAGAGTTTAGAAAGCACAACATTAAGCCGCAGAGGCTATTTTGGAGAATTGCCAAATAGTGCAGCAACAACCTAAGTTTTTTATAAAATCATTGGGAAAATGACCTGTCAATGTTTACGTATCAACATGTTAGTGAAATTAAAGCAAACTAAATATGAAAATTGAAGTGTTTAGCAAAAAGTCACAGTGCTGCAAATTGAGTATTTTAACACAGCAACCTGTGCCAAGGAAATAGAGAGTACACTACACATGTGAATTAAAAATGCTAATCATGCAATTCTTAAAATTTAGCTTTCTAAAAAGAAGACTATATTCCTATTATTTGGTTAGGTGGTAAACACTATTAATATCCTAAGAACCACTGTTCTAAACGAACAATTCAGTTATTTAGAAACTTTATTTAAACATACTCAAAGAATGTTTTAAGCTTAACACCAATTTTAATAAGTGGACAGTCTTATATTTAGTTTTTGTTTTGAAATTAATTCCTTCTTGAAGTCTGAAACATATTTTACACATTGTCCTCGTTCACACTTCATTTTAAGCCACTGTCTGTTTATTTATGATTAAACATGAACATTTATGGGGCCATGGTGGTGCAGTAGTTAGAATGCAGTATTGCAGGCTAACTCTGCTCACTGCCAGGAGTTCGATCCTGACCGGCTCAAAGTTGGCTCAGTTTTCCATCCTTCCCAGGTCGGTAAAATGAGGACCCAGATTGTTGGGGGCAATATGCTGACTCTGTAAACTGCTTAGAAAGCACCATGAAGTGGTATATAAGTCTAACTGCTATTGCTATTGCTACTGCGTTAGCCACAGCTGGCTGAATTTGCTTCCTGATAACAATTGGGAAGCTGAAAACAGGGAACCATCTAGCTAAGTATAATGTGCAAACCTAGTCATTACCCATCCTATACTCACGCTGTAGAAATTAAGAGGGTGACTCTCCTTGTAATACCTTTAATTGATCTGTCTACAAGGGGATAAAGGTTATGCATTGTTAATTGTGACTGAAAGAAGTTTCAGTCTTTGTTTCTTTTATGACAATTAGAAATGAGAAGAGTTGGTTTATGTGTTATTGCTTCAGGGCCTGACCCTATGAAATGGTGGAAACCAACCAAAGCATGACATATAAATCCCAGCAACACATAATACTGATGTTTCAAATGGCTTCTATGTATTTTCTACCAAATGCATAATGCCAATTTCTACACACCTTGTTGCAGTTGACCAACTACTATGAAATCAGCCATTATCTGTAGCAACAGATAATGTAGAGCCCTGTATTCAAAATAGCTGAAGCAGTGCCCCACCCTAGAACCACCTCCATTTTTCATACAAACCAACATACAAAGACATGATTACTGTTGTGCTGATTTTCATGGAAATATGGAAGAAATAGAATTTCCACTGCCTGATTGACTGTTCTCAGGCTTCCAAGTCAACATAATAATAATTCAGTCAGTAAGTCTCTATCGTTTTCCTTCTAAATTAGCGAGTCCTCATTTGTCCATTGTCTTTTTAGCTGTTCCTATTTTCACCTCACTATCACAACTGGCACCAGTGTAAGTAGGCCCCAACATCGACATTATATAGAATTTCCCTCTCAAAAGATATTGCTTGTTGCTAAACTACTTGTGTGTGGTTTGTTTTGTAAAGCAAACTCTGCGTTTTTAGGCACAGGCCTAATCATGGCAACCTAAAAGAAAAAAAAATTAAGTGTTCAGCTTCATATTTATTAACCAAATAAATATTTATCCACTTGCTTGAGAAGCCAGCCACAAATGGTACTAAAATTCTTGTCTTCTACAGACCCTTAATATGAAGCCAGTTTACCTCTTCTCTGGTCCATCGTGTTTTCCCTAAATGACGTTTTCCACCCTTGGGGAGCAACCCATCGTAGTCATGATCGTACAGCTCGACATCTTCATCCTCATCATCGCTGCTATATATGCTGAAGAAATAAAATACAGAAAGCAAAATTAAGACAAAACACTGAAGGGGAGAGTTTAATTTCAATATCACAGGTTCTACAAAAAGTTAGCAAAAGTCAACAACTTTTGCAAAGGTTATAGGGGTAATTGTCTGGAAAGTTGCATGACAAGATTTTGTTCTGCATTCTGTTCTAGTATTCTGAACTGGTTCTGCTGTTTCTGGTATCCACAGATACAAGCAAAAGGTTGGCAACCTTCTGCTTACTATGCATGTTTAGACCTGCTCATGCTGTTAGATCAGTGGTAAATTACACATTTGGCAGCTGTTCAACCAATGATGGTTTCAAATTAAAATACAATGTTTAGGACAATACAAGGAACAGAGGCTGTGTCTAAGTACATATTTGGAATCCTTATGCCAAATCATTCAAAGAACACCTCACAAAGAGGTAAAAAAAAATTCCACATTTTAATTTTCGGATGAAAATCAAGTTTTTACATTTTTAGAAGGCTAGTATTTTCTACTATCCTACTGTCATACTATTTAATAACCTCTTATGCCGAATAACTCTAGTACAATAACTCTTGTAGAAGTTTACAAGCTTCCTCAGTTTATAGCACCCCAGTGCTTCCCACACCGCGTGGTTTGGTGTCTTCGAATACCATAATAAACCCACGAACAGTTCCATTTATTAACACAGTGTAAAATATTCCAGTGTGCTCCGGGTGAATTCAGTCTGGAACCCTGGGGCACAGAGTTTGGGAATCACATTCCTGCTAACTTCAAATTAGGACTACAGTGTCTAGCCTGCAAAAATCTAGAGGATCACTAGATGGCAGCAGAGTGAGAACTTTCTCTATTTTTCCCACCATTGGTTTATCTTCAGGTTTTCTGCAGTCCAGACATGATGATCCTAGTTCAAACTACACTGTTTGCCCTTCGATGTAGTCCAGGCAAGAAACACAATAATGAATATTAGCTCTATCTTTATTATAGGGATACATAATAGATTCTTGCAGGTCTGAAATATTTTTTCCTCCCCCCTTTTTCGCTGTAGAAAACTAGGAGGGACCCTTCTGAAAAGCCTTCCATGCCCTGTGTCCTTCTGTGGACACTAATTTTACTATTTGTCTAGTCTGCTGCTCTTTCTTCTGTCTCCCAAAATCATTCCCACCTACCACTTACATGTACTAAGCAAAATTTCTATGCACTTGAAAGAGCAGACATATTTTACAAGGATATATGCTATTAAATTCTTTGAGGATGATTTTGAAGAGGGTCAATTTGCACATATGCATGGCAATGTAGCCTCAAAGTGCCCAAGGTCAATGCAAAATAAATTCAACTAGTCAGTTTGGTTTGTTTTGCTCTTCAGTGACAAGAAGTTCACAATTCATGGCCAAGTACAGGTATCTCTAAAAATAATACAATCTGAAGTTTTCCTACTATTGCTACCTCAATTCCATCTAATGTTCTTCAGTTGCTGATTGCCCCAGCTTTTTTTTCAAAGCTAACACGTGAGCAGAAATTACTAAAAACATCCAGTTTAATCCATGTAGTTTGGTAAAATTCGAAGTATTTTGCAATGAAGGTTGCCTTACTTCAAATTCTATTGAGCAACACTTTATTTTCAACTGGAAAATGTAAACATAAGTTTTGAAAGTTTAGCCTAAAGATTGTATCTAAAGTAGAGAAGAAAATATGGATGATTTAGTGGTACATATGGCAATATGCTAATAGAATGCACTTTAATGCCATTTTTAAATGCATTTTGATAAATCAGATTAAAGTAAACTAGTCCAATATAAGAATTTCTAAATAAACATTTCTATTTTTCTAAGTATTTGTACATATTTTTGCAAATAAATATGTATACATATTTTGTGCCACCTATTCTCATAATTCTAGACACTCACAAGAGACCAGTAAAACTGGTATAAAATACTCAAAACTAAACTAAATTGGACTACAGTGCAACCCTTGCTACCCAGGAAACCGACCCTACAATCAAGTGATGTTTTATGAACCGATATGATATGCAAAAATTGCTGATCATATGATTTGGCTGTTCCTATGTAAAATGAATTTGAGGTTTTATTTTATGTGCATAATTTAATTTAAAGTATGTGTGGGTGTATGCGCTCAATGCAACAGGGGCTTGAGGAGCTGTGAAAACAGTTGAATATTTTTTCTGCTCTCAGATGTTAGTATAGATTTTAATTGTATGTTATAAGGTTTACCTACTAGCGAGTTGCACTTATTTTAACAGGCACGAAGGCAACAAAAATCATGACAATGTGAAAAAAAAAACCTTAGTTTCCATTTTCACATCAAGTTTATAGGCTCTTTAGCAGAGTTCCATAACTGCTCTTTTGTTTTTCAGATAACGAGGATGGTGTGACTCAAGACGCTCTCACATTTTGCAACTAAAAAAAGCCAACCAATAAAGCAGTCCAGCTTTCTTTCTAGCCTTCTGTCCCTCCATCCATCCACTTTTTTTGGGGGGGGGATCTTTAGAACCCATAACCGGGCAATCGCTCAGAGCAGTCTGAGATGACGTGTCAGGCTGCAGAAACGGAAAGGGTTAAGACCGTTCCTCCAGCTAATTTGTGCATAAATACGCCACACACTCATGAATACTCCTCTCTTGCCAAGGAACTTCAATTGTGCAACCAATTTGAGAGAGAGAGAGTTAGTGAGTGAGAAAGGGAGGGTGGGGATGGGGCGGGGAGGAAGTGATTTGTTGCTGCCGCTTACTACTACAGCTACTACTATTACTACTACCGCTGTCACTGTGATTGAAGAAAAAGCGAGCAATTCGCCAGTCAGCCGAAAGGCAGTCACTCGCGATCCTTCTCGCCAGTCTTCCAAGTCCGACAGGTGCTGGAAAGAAGCGAACCCCGGGTAGTTTTATTTTCTGTGTCCCCGCCCGTCCTGCCCGTTGCCAACGGGGAACTATGGCCCTTCACCAATCCCACTGGAGCAGAGGAGGCGGTGTCTTCGTCACCCCCACCCCCACCCCACTCCTTCTATTCAACCTCACTCTTGCAATGAGGAACATTATTACACATCGCTTTAAAAATAAATGCCCCGAAAGTCCCGCGCTTGCGTCGAGAAGACGGCGCCTTTGGCACAGCCGAGCGCTTTCTCCCAAGTGCAAGTGCAAAGCTCAATAAACCCACGAACAGTTCCATTTATTAACACTTCTTTAGAAGCCCCGCTTCTTCCCCGCACGGCTCTGCGGATCTCGGCCCGGAGAAAGCGAGCGAGCGAGCGGCTCGGAAGCGTGCCACCACTCAAAATAAAATAGGCAGAGCGCAAGACTGACCCCCCCCACCCCCAAATCGTCTCTGCCAGCCGGATTAGCAATGTTGTCTGCATGCATGCATGCATGCATGCAACGGCTATATATATATATATATATATATATATATATATATATATATATATATATATATATATATATATATATATATATATATATATATATATATATATATATATATATATATATATAGGCAGTTTTGCAAGGCTGCCTCCTCTGCCCTCGCTTTATTTTATTTTCCTTTCTCTTCCTAGAAGTAAAGCGGAACTTTTTTCCGGAGTTCCAAAGGTTAGTCACAGCCCTTCGCTTTCCGTGCCAAGGAAAGCTGGGCGGAAAAGAGGGCGCGTTAAAAACGGAGAGGGCGAAAGAGAAAGACTTTTCAATCCTGACTCCACGTGGACGCTGTCCCGAGCTAATTTAAGCAAACAATCCCCGCATTGAACGAGGGTTTCTGCAGACCACGAGGCGCAGGTTTTCGCTCGCCGGCTGCTTGCATGCCACCGCAGCGCAAAGGAGTAAGCAGCGGGTAGCCTCAGTCACCTCCACCCTGCAACATTTCCCCACAACCACAAGCCGTCCTCGCCCCGGACGATCACCCGCCACCACATACGAGCACCTCAGCAAGATTTTGTGTGTGTAAAGTTCCCCTCCGTAGAAACTGTCAAACCCAGGCCTGCAAAGCAAGGTCAAAAACTCCACCATCACCAAATAAGTGACAGTTGACAAACCACCAGTCCTTTCGCCCCCCACCTGCAACCTTGTCCTGCGGTGCCAAACTGTCCCATGCCACGCTGCAGGGAAAGCTCCCAACTCCCGCAGAAGTATAAAAAAAAAACAGCGCATGCAACGCGAACGCAAACTTCACTATCAAGCACTTAAAAGACAAGAAAGTAACAGAGACCCAAATTCAAAGGCTCAGGTTTGCGATCCTGAAAGAAACCGACCACTGCAAAAAGGGATTGAGTTTTCCTTCCACCCTGCGTGTCATTTACCCAGCCGCGAAGAATGAATGAAAGGACGAATGAATGAAAACGGAATCGGGTACCTGCAGCTCCGACATTTTGCTCTTTTTTGCGTAAGGATTGTGCTCTCTCTCTCTCGCCTCCTGCAACCCCAAACGGTGGCAAACCAAGATCGCGATTGTCAGAAGCAACGGATCCCCCTTGCAAGACTGGAGCGGCTGTCGAGTCTTTACTGAAATTATTTCGGCTCAACGTGCGACTTGCAACTCGGTCGGACGCTCGCCCACCCCTTCTGGAAATTTTGCACGGATCCGAGTGTTATTATCTATTCCTAATCGCTAATAAGCGGCGGAGGTGGGGGAAAATCTAAGTAGCCCAAGAGAAAGTGAGTTGCTAAGCACCCACTGATTCAATGCATTTTATTTAAATACAGCGATTTAACGCACGTCCTGACAGGTGAACTGGCAGAGAACGCTTCCTCTGAACCCTGTGCAACAGTTCTCAATCTCTCTCCAACCCTTTTAAACTTTTCCCCCCAAAGAATCTTGCCGCTATAAAACAAAACAAGACGCACGCGCGCGCACATTACTAACATATCTAGAGACCGAAAGAGCCAGCAAGAGAGCGCGCGAGAGAAACAACGACCAAAAAAATAGTAATAAATTAAAAAAAAAGCCTCGGTGTTGCAAAGCAATTTGCTTTGCCCTTTCCAGTTTTCGCCTTTTTACCTGTGCCTAGGTCTCCTGGCCATCCTTGCATTAGTCACTGGGGGAAAAAGGCGAGAGGTGGGTGGGCGGGCGGGGGAGGAGAGGGCTTTATGCAGCTGGAAGCAGTGCTTGGCGTGTGTCTCCTCTTAAAAAAGGGTTCTTATGCTGTTAAGTTCTCAGGAGCCGGAGAGGGGAGGAGGAAACAGGTTGAGATGAAAGCGTAACTCTGTAAACAGATGCCATCTAACAAAGGCTTTTTGGACACTCCCCCTCCCGCCAAATCTGGCGCCCCTGCAGTGCGCAGGCGCTCCTGGAGCCGCTGGCTCTTGAGTTTTTTGCTGGCTCTCGGGAACTTCTGCCAGCCCATTCGGCTCTCGAAGCGCGCGCGGCTGAGGTGGTGGCGGCAAAGGCTCGGAGCTGAGCTTCAGGAGGGACCTTCGAGCAGGCGGGAAAGGCGCCTTTCGCTGCGCCGTGCCCGCTCTGCGGAGACGCACTTTGGCACCCTCCCCGCTGGGCTACACACCAGCGCGGGCTGGGTCGTGAGCGCAGAGCAGCGGAGTTGGGACGGCTCCGACGCCAGTGTACGCTCCATTAAAACGATGGCCCGGGGTTGCCTTCACCTCCCCTGGGGCTTGTCGTTTAGGGCTTGGTTCAAACTTCCTCTGGAGCTACTATGCCCGTTTTGCTTTGCCGAGGAGGAAACCATCCTATTTGAATTGGAACGCGTTTCTTCCCAGTTCTGGAACAATGAATGGTGTGTGTGTGTGTCCGAAATCTGCCCCTTCCTTTGCTTCCTAGAATTGGGTCCATGACAGGCAGGAATTCAACAGGAGAAGTACATATAACTCTGCTGATGACTTCGCCTATTGAAAGTCCCTTCTTTGCTTGCGAAGCGCTTAGCTAAAGGCACGGGCAAAGGACATCAGACTAAAAAGTGGCCGCAATTCCCTTTGAGGCTTATCTTAAGTCTGCATGGCATTCCATTATTTATATACCGGGAGTTGCCTCTGCTAGAATGGCACCTAGCAACCTATTAGGAGCAGATATGAGGGGTACATATGTAGCAAGGGGTGCTTTTTTGCATATACACAAGAGAAAAACACAAGTGATCTTCCCTGCCAGGATTCGGCACTCTGTTGCTTGGTTTTCCTATTGAAGGCCCTAGCTAGCCAGTTGTATACATTTTCAAGGTACTTCATACTTTTCCAACTTTATTAAGAAAATGCCTATGCCTGCCCAACTCACAGTGACTCTGGGCTGTTTACAGAAGTTTACATAAGTTTACAGTTTACAGAACCCCAGATAACAAAGCCCAATAAACCCTTACCTCCTTGGTGACAACAATCAAACTACTTGATGGGCTCCATATTGCCTTGGGGTCAGTGGTGGGTTCCTACAGGTGCGGTCCACTCTATAGCACCAGTAGCGGCCCGCTAGTGACGTCACAGTACCGGTGCGGTCAGTTGCCGGTGCCTGGGCGCCGCCATTTTTTAAAAAAAAAATAATTTTAAAAAAATTTCTTCTGCGCATGCCCAGAAGCCGAGCTTCTGGCACTGCGCATGCGCTGCCTTCCTACCCCACAGTGAGTCCAAGCATGGGAGGATGGTTGAGGGACCGTATGAGACACTGAAAGAACGGGTAGCAGGAGCTATCTTCATTCCCCTCCCTTCAGCAGTCCGAGAAGCCACGAACGTGCGGTGATAATCCTAGCCATTTTTGCATGTTCAAGGCTTCTCGAGCTGCTGAGGGAAGGGGGAATGGGCGGCAGGACCTATCTCAGTTCCCCTACCTTCAGCAGTCCGAGAAGCCACGCCCACCCGGTCACATATCTGGCAAGCCACACCCACAAAATAAGCCACGCCCACAGAGTGGTAGTAAAAAAATTTGGAACCCGCTCCTGCTTGGGGTCCCCAGTCCTTCTGGCAAAACCATGCTTTCAGGGTGTTTCAAAAGCTTATCAAGATGGATGACAGTCTTATCTCCTCAGGGATGCTGTTCTACAGGGAGACAGCCACCATGGTGAAGACCCTACATGGACCTCATTAACATAAGGAACTAACACCCTTTCTCTCTGCTCCAATGGGTTGGGTGGCTATAACTGGGAAAATATGGCCCTTCAAACAATCTTCACTTTCCTGCATTCTCAGTAGCATCTTATTTCATGGCTGGCTATTAAGCATGTTCTGCCCAGATAGAATTGGTTTGTCTGCTTATGTATTAGTCTTGTGGCTGTATGGGCTGTTAGTCTTAGTTAGAAACATTAGACTTGTTTCTTCTGTATGTTATTTTTTGTTTGATTTTTTTTTTGCCACCCTTGGAGTTGTCTATGCATGTAGTACCTCTCCTTGTTTTTTGTGGCCAGTTTATAATTTTGGCAATATTCAGGTTGAATTCATTATGAGAGAACAGTACACAAGAGTGTGTATCACGGAGACTTTTTGTTGCTCTGCAGTTTATAATGGTTTCCATAAGAAAGCAAGGAAGATCAAACTTTAATCAGTGAATGGTATACATTTACTATGTGTGACCTTCTTTTACTTATACACCAGCTATGTGCAGGTATCTGTTGGAAAGATGTACTCATATGCAACCAGTGAGCCTCTTAAATGTTTGTCCTCTCCTCAAGCACTAGCAGAGAGTTTCCAAAACTGCATGACATACTGACATGCAACCAGTCTATTTGACAAGACAGAAGTATTGGGAAGTGCAGTATTTTTCCCACTTGCAAGTAATAAGGGAAATTTATTTAGATCAGAGCAATTACTGATGTAAATCCAGCTCCCCATCCCTATGATTTAAGACGTGATTAACCCCTTATCACTTTGGTAATGGAGCATGCATGTATATTTCTATTGCGGTCATCTTCTTTACTTTCTATGTTGTGACAGCACAAGCACTAACAGGCATTTCTTATTATGTTCATGTGTCATTGCTCCTAAATGAGCTGCATTGGTTGCCAGTTGGGTTCTGGATGCAATGAACGGTGCTGGTCATCACCTTTAAGAACCTTCATAGCATAGGGCTTGATTATTTGAGGGGGGATTATTTGAGGGAGTATCTATCTCCAATTGTTTTGGCCCACTCAACATATTTAGATAGAGTGGGTGCACTCAAGGCCCCCTCAATTAAACAGTGCTATCTTACAGGACTGAATTGTGCCTTCTCTGTTGTTGCTCCTGCCAGAGGGAATCACATCCTCCAGAAACATGTATGGTGGTCATTCTCTTGGGATTCTGGAAAGACCTAAAGACCAGGCCAGGGGTTATTTGTTCATTTGTTTTTTATTGTTATGGTTGTTTTTTTAGTCTATATTGTTCTGTTATCATGTTTTAATTGTTTTACTGGTAGTCTCCAGCAGTGGTGGATTGCTACCGGTTCGCCCCGGTAGCGGCGGTGGCGGGAGGCTCCGCCCACCTGCCCGGATGTCATCACGGACGATATGCACATGCGCAGAAGGCTCTGTGCATGCACAGAAGTTCTGCACGCGAGCAAAGTGCGCATGCGCGCGTTCACAGTTCCGAACCGGTAGCGAAGGTAAGTGAAACTCACTACTGGTCTCCAGTTTATGACTGTTCATTTAACAATGGTTTGAAGTTACATTGGCCTCAGAATAACTGACTTAGAACTTGTCCTCGAAGTTACAACTATTGCACTACCTCTGCGGTCATATGATTGCCATTCAGTTGCTTGGCAATCACTCGCATTTATGATGGTTGCAGTGTCTTGCAGTCACGGGATTGCAATTTGCAATTTTTTCAGTTGGTTTCTGACAAGCAAAGTCAATTGGAGAAGCTGGATTCCATGATGACTATGGGATTCACTTAATGAGCACATACCGTATTTTTCGGAGTATAAGACGCACCTTTTTACCCCCCAAAAGAGGGTGACAATTTGGGTGCATCTTATACACCAAATGTAGCCCTACCCACCCACCAGCCCCTACCCTTCGGAGGTTTTCGACCTCCGTGCGTCGCATTTTCAGCCAGTTCCAGCAGTTTCTGGCCACTGCTGCCACCCGCCGCCGCCGCCATTGCTGTCCACTGCCGCTACCACCCGCTGCTGCCGCCCGTCACCGCCTGCCGCCACTGCTATTGCTTGCCGCCACCCGCCGCCTTTGCTTGCCACTGCCTCTGCCGCCATTGCTTGCCGCCCCCTCCGCCATTGCTGGCCGCCGTTGCTGCCCGGAGCCGCCACCGCTCACCCCAAAGCGAGCAGCCTGACAGGTTTGAAGACCAACTTGCCAAGTTTGAAGAGCCCTGGTTTAGGGGTTAGGAGTGCAAGGGTCTTCAAACTTAGCAAGTTTAAGACTTGTGGACTTCAACTCCCATTCCTGAGCAAGGATGACTGGAGGAGGAATTCTGAGAGTTGAAGTCCACCAGTTTTAAACTTGCCAAGTTTGAAGAGCCCTGGTTTAGGGGTTAGGGGTGGCAAGAGTCTTCAAACTTGGCAAGTTTAAGACTTGTGGACTTCAACTCCCATTCCTGAGCTAGCATGACAGGAGGAGGAATTCTGGGAGTTGAAGTCCACAAGTCTTAAAGCTGTCAAGTTTGAAGTTTGTAAAAAGTGTACATGGTTGTAAAAAGTGTACATGGTTGTAAAAAGTATACATGGTTGTAAAAAGTATTCTGCTACACTGGTATTTTATTAAATAATATATTACTACACCATTTAGTTCAGAATACTTTTTTCCTTGTTTTCCTCCTCTAAAATCTAGGTGCGTCCTATATTCCGGTGCATCCTATACTCCAAAAAATACGGTAATTTGCTTAACAACCATGGTGATTTGCTTAATGACTGCACTAAAAATAGTCCTGAAAATTGAGTCTTTTCTAGTGATGACTTGCTTAACGAATGCAATGCTTAGCGACCAAAATTCTGGTCCCAATTGTGCCCATAACATTACATGCCTATAATTATATATTTGGATGTTGTATGCCTCCTAGAATGTTTTTGCTAACACAATGTTCAAATAATCAAGATGATGTCCACACACACACAGGCATTACCTGGAATACAAATAAATTAGTTATATTATTGGCACAAGAAGATGAAAGAACTCAGCTGTAACTGCAAAAACGTGGCTAGGGGTTGACTGTGGAACAGATCACAAACTGTTTGTTTGTTTGTTTATTTATTTTGTCAAGTACATGTTGGTAATATACATAGATAAAACATTGTATACATAAGATGGGTACTGATAAGCGGGAACATTTGGACAGGGACGGTAGGCACGCTGGTGCACTTATGCACGCCCCTTACTGACCTCTTAGGAATCGGGTGAGGTCAACAGTGGACAGTCTAAGGGTAAAGTTTTGGGGGTTTGGTGACGAAACCACAGAGTCAGGTAGTGAGTTCCAGGCATTTACCACTCTGTTGCTAAAGTCGTATTTTCTACAGTCAAGTTTGGAGCGGTTCACTTTGAGTTTGTATCTGTTATGTGCTCGTGTATTGTTGTGGTTGAAGCTGAAGTAGTCATTGACAGGAAGGACGTTGTAGCAGATAATTTTATGAGTTATGCTTAGGTCGTGCCGAAGGCGACGTAGTTCTAAGCTTTCTAAGCCCAGGATTTCAAGTCTGGTTGCGTAAGGTATTCTGTTGCGAGTAGAGGAGTGGAGGACTCTTCTTGTAAAGTATCTCTGGACACTTTCTAATGTATTTATGTCCGATATGCGGTGTGGGTTCCAGACAGATGAGCTGTATTCAAGGATTGGTCTGGCGAATGTTTTGTATGCTCTGGTTAGTAGTGTGATATTACCGGAGAAGAAGCTACGTAAGATTAGGTTAACAACTCTTGAAGCCTTTTTGGCGATGTTGTTGCAGTGGGCTTTGGCACTTAGGTCATTTGATATGAGTATTCCAAGGTCTTTGACAGAGTGAGTGACTTGTTCCTGTCAAGTTTGAAATCAAGCTAAAGTGAAAGAAAACAGACTAGTTCCCATAGTGTAATCTTGAATCCACCATTTTGAAGGAGAACATAAGGAACGGATTGAAATCCTGAGCTTTATTCAATAAGGAAGCAGAGGAACCATGGAATGAAATCAATGAAGCTAAATTTCCAGGAGCTGTTGGAAATGACAAAATTATTACAACTTCTGTAAATACATTGAAGATGGAAATAGATGTAGAAAAACAAGGGATATTTTAAGGATTCTGACCTTTAATTGGTATGCTAAAGAAACTAATGGATAAGTAGTAACCCATTCAAAGAAGGAATATACTGAAATACTGAACAAAAGAGATGTCAACATCCAAGATACTTTAGCAGATATTATCTACTTATTTAGCATACGATGATGGTACAATTAGCCAGGAGACCACGTACTAACGGTGTTAGTACATAGTAGTTATTTGGCTGCCAAAGAGTGCTAGTTCATTTAGTTCATGCTCACACGCTTATCCATGGTACACTCTAGGGGGAAATCTAGCTCCACACCAGAAAGAAGAATAGCATCCTGAGGTGTCATCCGGGGCCTCTCACCACTGATGTTGTCTCACAGTCGGGCAGCGCATCCAAATAGGTCCAACACTGGCAGGTCCAACACTTCAATAGGAAACACCACCATGTTTCCCATTGAAGTGGTACCTATTTATCTCCTTGCATGGATCATGCTTTTGAACTGCTGGGTGGGCAGAAGTTGAAGCAAGTGAAGGTAGTTCACTCCACTGCATGATGCTAGGACTCAAACTTCTGGAGCAGAGACCATCTCCAGCATCTTTTCAAGGCACTGAGTCACTACGCCTCTACATTCCTTACTTATTCTAGTACTAGATACAAAGTTAGATCAGTACTCTAGTCATTACAAAGTGGGTTGCTGGAACTGAAATATAGCAAACAGCAGCAACAGCAACAGAATATGTAAAGACGAAATATGCAAACTAATGTATATGCACTATCTTTAGTTTTACATGTTAGCAAAACAATGCATAGGATTATCCAACATACATTAGAACCTTAATAGAAAGGGAGTGCCAGATATTCAAGCTGGTTTTAGAAAAAGCTGAGAGACAAGAGACATTATTGTAGATGCATGCTGGAAGACCTGAAGGGCCAGGTTGGAGAAAGAGAGAATCCTGTAGAAAGCCTATCTAATGTACACACAATTTAAAGGCATGTACCGTAATTAATCAAATATAATACAGCAATTATAGGGCAGCCACCCAATGTTTTCATTTAGTACCAGTAAAGATTGTCTTAGTAACTTGGTAACATGAAATATGAAATTATCTGGGAATCAGTGAATAGTTAATATTATCAAAATAGAGCATGCTATTGTGCTTGAGTTAACCTACTGGATATATTCTGCAATATTAAACTAAACCATGTTCATCTAAATTGGGCTGCATTTGGTGCACCAGCCTAAACTGATGAAAGATGATGGCTAGCAGGACCTTAGTTAAATTATCCTACATATCTTTTTTTTAAGGGAAAGTAAATGTTCACGCATCATTGATCTCAGCCACTCTAAAACGCATATGCCTGGGAATATTGCTACAGTAGTCCCTATCCACTAAAAATATAAGAAAGTTGAAGGCAATAAGATATCAAAATTATCTGAATTCTATTTTTTGTTATGTATTCTGAAATACGGATTTTTCAATGATGTTCCAAATAACACGAGATTTTTTTTTCTTCAAGCTAACTGCTTGAAAGGATAACCTAGTGTGTGTTTGTCTTTTTGTAAGAAATACATAGCCAAATGATATTTCTATGGGGTTTTTTTGGCACTTACAATCTTTGCATATTTCTGCCTTCTAAAAACTAGCATGGAAACAAGGAAGTCAGACAAAATGAGAAATAAATTTACAGAAAGAACTCTAGTCTTGATGACAGAACAAACTACAAATACTGAAATCGCAACTTTAGGTCAGATTTCATCTCCTTGTATAATGCATGCAAATGAAAGCATTCTCCAAGGAGGTAACTTTGGTCTCAGTAATCCAGTTTTTAGGAAACTAGCAAAAAAAAATGCATTTCTTTTTCCCTGCTTGTGTCAAGCCCTGGACCTTAAGCTCAAAAGAATGTGCTCGGCTGACTAAAAACAAAACAAAAAAGCTGGAAAGACAAAGGAATTGAAGCAGAAGTAGCAGCGAATGAAAATATACTGTATATATTGTATTATCTGAGATATAACAGGAGCAAAGATGAAGTCCAATGGCTCCTTTCAAAGATAAGAATGGGAAGATTTTGCTCATTAAGGAAGAACAAGAAATATGCTATGTAAAGCATTTCAAAGAGGTACAAAATCAACCATGGTCAGCCACAACATGATTTTCGTGTGTCCGGTCTTGTCTGTAAACCAGGGGATGATCACAGCAAAACTCTGCAAGCAATAAAAACATTAAAGAATGACAAAGTCCCTCATTTACTCTAAATCACAACAGAACTACTGAAATAATTCTAGTGGGAACAGCAAGAAGCAGGAATTAACAGGACTACTCAATGAATGTTCGACAAAAATAGTGTGTCTCAGGCAAGTGGAAAAATGGAGTCATCGTCAAATTGCCAAAAGGGTAATGCCACCAACTGGAGAAGCATCACATTTCTTTCAGCTCCTAATGCTGGGTTGTTTGTTTCATTCCATTAAGGCGGTTTCTAAATGCAGTGGACAATACATTATGGGAAGAAATAGTTGGGCTGCATTATAAATACGTTATAAATAGTTGGCTGCCTACGGTCCAACCTATGCATAGTACACAAAATTGTCTGCTACAACGTCCTACCTGTCAATGACTACTTCAGCTTCAACCTCAATCATACACAGGCAAACAATAGATACAAACTCAAGGTAAACCGCTCCAAACTCGATTGCAGAAAATACGACTTCAGCAACAGAGTGGTCAATGCCTGGAATGCACTACCTGACTCTGTTGTTACATCCTCAAACCCCCATAGCTTTAATCTTAAACTGTCTACCGTGGACCTCACCCCATTCCAAAGAGGTCTGTAAGGGGGCGTGCATAAGCGCACCAGCGTGCCTACCGTCCCTGTCCTACTGTCCCTATTTATTTGTACTCATTTCTTGTATTCATGTCCATGTTTATACTTATACCTGTTATATCGTACATGTTTGACAAACTAAATAAAATAAAAAATAAATGAATACATTGAGCAAGTGTTAATGCTGTGCAACATCATTGAACAAAGTATTGAATAATCAATTGTCAATCAATTAAATTGATTTCAAAAGCCACTTGACAACATACACAGAGAATCACCGTGGAACATCGTAAGAATTTATTTGTTATTGTTATTTGTCTAGATTCTAGAATATAGCCTCTGCTTGAATTCCAGGTGCTGTGTGAAGACTGATAATGGTACAACTGTTTTTCAACATTAATACAACATTACAAGCAAAGGTGCATAATCTTGTCATTATTCCTTCTGACTGTAGGCTTTGTCACGAGAAAGGCTGAATGGGACATATGTCTACATCCCATAGAAAAACTACTACAGATTCGAATTTAGTGGATTAAACTGTACTAGCAGAAATGAATGACTATTCACAGGACATACCTGACAATATAGAAGTAGCTGCTGAGGATAAATCCTAAAAAAAAATGCATCTTGGAAATGCAGAATTGGATGTTGAACGCCATCCCATCAAGAATGTGCAAAGGTTCACCTATCTAGGCAGCATGCATCAAATCATGGAGGCATTGAGATAGACAATCTTACTGCAAATTTGAAAAAGACATCAGTATACAGTAGGAGGTCCTTGACTTACAACTGGTTTAACAACTGTTCTAGGTTATAACAGACTTCCAAAAAGCAAACTTGCGACCTATCCTTGAAGTTACTACTGTCGCCCCCTCCCTGCAGTTACGTGATTTTATTTCAGGCACTCAGTAACTGGATTCCATTTATGACCAGTTGCATAATGTTCATGTGATTATAATTTGTGGTGTTTTTTGCCGGTGTGTGCAAAAAACACTCATTTGGAAGAATAGATTCACTTAATAATCATGTGATTTGCTTATTCATTTGATTTGCTTAGTAACCACAGCGACTCACTATATGTCCATTGTAAAAGGGTTGTAAAATTGAGTCTGGACATGTAGTGCCTCGACTTATGACTGCAACAACTTATGACTACAATTCCAGTCCCAACTGTGGCTGTGAGTCACAGAATACTGGTGGTATGACTGTCACTACTCCAATGTTGACACCGTAACAAACATCCAGCTTCATGGTGTTATTTTATGAGCAACAACCTATGTAAGTGAAACTTGGAAATTACCACATCAACAGCACAAAAGCTCAAAATATTCTACAAGCATTGCTTATGAAACATGTTACCATGATCATATCTCTAAAAATGAGACTTTACAGAGAAGTGGCTCATACATAGTGCAACATATTTTGAGGGTAATGCAAGGTATGTTTTGCTGGGCCTATCCTATATCTGCAAGATAAGTATTATCCAAAGACTGCCATGAAATGCAAAGCAACTGGAGGGGGGGGGGGAGAGGCAATCCTAATTCTTTGTGACTTGGAAAAAATATTTTAAAGTCTTTTAAAAATTTGAATCCTATGGGAAGAAGCAAACCATTGTACCTGACCGAAATCATTGAAGAAAATCTTGCCATCAGAATGTCCCAAGTGTCAATTTCTAGAAAAGATTTAGGAAATCCATGGGAAATTAATGTGGAAAATTATGTTCTCTTTTTATCTCTATTTCTCTGGGCTCATTTTTTTTTTTAAAAAACCATCACTGTGTAACATCTACAAAGACGTTTGAGGTTCACAAGGGACATGCAGTGAAGATGTAATTTCCATATTGATACTCATAACTTCAGAGTTAGATAACTAGAAATATATATACAGTGGGTTGGTAGCTAACTGTAATAACTGCTTGTGAAAAGCCTGGATACAGTATTTGTCATATGCTTAGGTCTTTGTAATACTGGCTTTTATACTTGTGTGCACAGATTGCTTGCATAAATCATGCAACTTTGTAGTTTCTTTTAAATTCCTATACAATTGCAGTATGCAGTGCATTTTCCTACATGATGGTATATTCATGTCTCTACAGTATAGATCCGTGATGGCGAACCAATGGCACTTTCTGCAGGCACGCGAGCTGTCGCCCAGCTCAGCTCCACTGTGCATGTTCACGGGTGCCTCCCGCTGGCCAGCTGATTTTCGGGATGCGCGTGGGGGTGGGGAGCATGCAGGATATATGCGTGCATGCACGGGGGTTGCGCGTGCATGCACAAGGGTTGCACACCAGGCCGGGGGTTGTGCGTGTGGTGCGACGCCTCCCCGCGGCCCAATTTTGGTCCAAGGAGACTGCAGGGAGTCGTACTAGGCCCAAAACGGGGAACAGGGGGAATCACGTGCACATGCGCAGGGGGGGCGGGGAGCATGGGGGGTCATGCACGCATGTGCAGCCCCTGCATTACATTATGGGTGCTAGCACATGCGCGCGCTGTTGCGCGCACCTGCGTGCACTTTTAGCACACAATGAGAAAAAGGTTAGCCATCACTGGTATAGAGAGTATGACAGCCTCGTGCATATGTTCTCGGTGTATTTCTCTGTAAAATTGGTAGTCTGCTTGTCAACGTGCACATTCACTTCAATTTAAGCCCCAGGTTAAGAGGAATTCATAGAATTATAGGCCAAGATGTGGTGCCGGGTTTTATTTGTACCAGTAGTACAGATGACCACAATTGAGCCCAAAGTTTCCATTGCTAAGCAAGACAGTTGTTAAGTGAGTTTTGCCCCATTTTACAACCTTTCTCACTACTGTTGTTAAGTGAATCACTGTAGTTGTTAAATTAGTAACATGGTTGTTAACCGAATCTGGCTTCCCCATTGATTTGGCTAGTCAGAAGTTTGCAAAAGATGATCACATGACTCCAGGATACTGCAACTGTTATAAATAATGCCAGTTACTAAGCATCCAGATTTTGATCATGTGACCACTTTTTTCAGTGGCATTGTAACTTCGAATGGTCACTAAACGAATGGCTGTAAGTCGAGGACGATCTATATAGGAGCCCTCATTCTACATACGAGTTGGATAATTTAATTTTTGCATGATCTTATTTATATATTACCCTCTATAACAGTGGTTCTCAACCTTCCTAATGCCCCGACCCTTTAATACAGTTCCTCATGTTGTGGTGACCCCTAACCATAAAATAATAAAATTATTAGGAAACTCAGGGATGGGTTCTAACTTACCTCACTGCCGGTTCGCTTCCTCCTGCACTGTGTGGCTGCGCCTTGTGGGCGTGTGGGCGCTTTGCGCGCACACATGCGCAGAGCCAATTTTTTTTTTAAAAAAACAAAAACAAGATGGCAACGCATGCGCAGTGCCGGAAATTCAGCTTCTGTGCATGCTCAGAAGTTCCCATGGTACAGATTTATTTTTTGCAGTAGTCTATTTGCATGTGGGTGGACCCGCCTGGAGACAGATAGAGGAGCGGTGTCTCGGTTCCTAAGACCATTGGAAATATGTATTTTCCCATGGTCTTAGGCGACCCCTGTGAAATGGTCGTTTGACCCACAAAGGGATTGCGACCCACAGGTTGAGAACCGCTGCTCTACAAAATGTTCCTATAAATTTTCAAGACATTGGGAACTTTAAAAACTTAAAAAAAGATTGCAGTGATAGAAAGAAAAAAGGCTATTTTGTTTGATTTTGTACAATAATTCTATTAGATTCTTATGCTTATTTTCTGTACTGGTGATTTCTGTATCTTTTACTGTTACTGTCATTGTAAGAAAGTCCTGATATATTTTAAATGGCTCAAAAAACACCTTAAAATATAGAAATGAGTCACATTTTGAAATACATCAAATATTTAAATTTCTATCTCAAGGAAAACTATTTATTAAATTTATTGAGTTTGTGGCTTTTTTGTTTAAATGTACTTAAAGGTGTTTTCCTATGAAATCAGTGAGAATTCCTACCTAGCAAATTTGTTTAGGGTTGACTCTTATGAAATTAGTCGGTATAAAATGCTTGTTAAATGATTATGCCACCAAGGCTGAATATGGAGTCTGAAGTGCAGCTACACCGAATGAACAAGTAAATCCATAAATACAGTATGGCTGGCTTACATGTTAGCAATTCCTCATAAGACAAAGCCTGAAATCAGGGGTGAAATGTGAAAATTTTCCCTACCGGTTCTGTGGGCGTGGCTTGGTCAGGTGGGTGTGGCTACAGGTGGATGTGGTCATGTGACTGGGTGGGGATGGTGAGGTTGTCATGGCTGGGTGGTTGCGGCCAATTTAGCAGTCCATTTTGCCAGGGAGCAGGGGTTTGGACTAGATGACCTCTGAGGTCCCTTCCAGCCTTTGCTGTGCTGTTTCAAAGCATCCTCTGAAGCTGTGTCTAGTGCCAGCCAGGTTTGTGGTCCTCCCTCCCTTCTTTCTCCCTTCCCTTCCCTTCTTCCCCCCTCCTCCCCCCTCTTTCTTTCAGGCAAACTGGCAGGGAAAAAAGGCTTTAAAAAGTTTTTTAAAACCCCAGGAAGTGATGATGTCGGGGTGGCTGGGTGGAGCCTTGCGCTGCCATCATTACCGCTTCTCCGAACCAGCCGCTGCAGCCGCTACCTACTCGCCCGAACTGGGAGGATTTCACCACTGCCTGAAATGCATGTATTCAAGTACCTATATGGAAAAATATGTTTTTACAATACTGAGAACAATAGAAGACTCTGCAAGTAAGTAAATTAAAAAAGACGGAATAAGAATAATGTACAATTTCTAGACCTGAAGCTGAAATCAAACTTAGCTCTGATTTAAAATACTAATTACAAAATGTGGTAACATGCATAATAGTCAGAAATAGAATTCCTTTGAAAGAAACTTTCTTTATAAATTACAGAATTTCTTTAAAGAAACGATATATAATCTATATATAGTTTGCCATGTATAGCAATTCTACTCACAGGATTTCCCTTGTGGGTATCGTACATGTGTGGGAAGTCATGGTTTTCACCTTCCTAGCATGTGTGTAGCTCATGTACTATTATGTACTTGCAGCAAACTCCAAGCATATGGGTTGTGATACAATTTATAGAGTGCATTACAATCAAGTTGCATAAGTTTCATCCCAATGAAACAGTGTGGAATGTAGTGTAGCTAGAAAACACAAGTTTTAGTGGAATTCACTTCCATGCAGTGTGGAACTGTGAGGCTCAATCAATTCTGCAAATTTTACAATTGTTACACAAAACTTCATAGTCCAGTGCTAAGCACAGTACATGGAAGTGAACTCCACTAAAATCTGTGTGTTTTATTATTCCACGGTTTAGAATTGTGTGCAAGTGCGCATTCCATACTAACTCAATTCTTGGCATATTAACACAAAAAACAAGCCTGGTCACAATATTATGAAATGTTCTTTGCATCCTGCTTTGGAATTCACTCTAAATATCCAATAATTAAAAAAGCGGATTGGAAGCCACAGGTTTAATCACAGAAAAGGAAATGGAGCAACTGTTTACTTTGCACAATTTTAGTAGCCAGTGCTGTGGTCAGATACTGATTGCAGAGACAGTAAGGTATTCACGTGAACCTCCAATTCTACTGCCAGCCATAACAATTCTACTGATTTTGTGTCATTTTGGCAAGAAATTATATATTCCTGTGTTTCATTTGCTAGGATATCATTCCTAGGAACTCTTCTTCATATCTGCCTGGATGTCAGCAATGTATTGCCACTTTCCAGGGTATCTATTTTGTTTCAATCATTTCTCTTCAGTGGTTTAGAAATCTCCACAAGATGTTTACAGCTTCAGTTTGTGAATATGAGGTTAAACATCAAAATAAAATAATAATACAAAAGTAGAAAACTGATAGTAGCTTACTCCATAATCTATAATTTCCTTTCATTCACCTACTTAGAAACAATTTTTTTCAGGTTAACTTGTTTCTCTCATCTCTATACCTTTTAAATAGGTTATGAACCCCTTTCATATATTTAAGAAAAAGGGTGTGCAGTAAACTATTGAATAAAACAATATTGACAGAGTTTATTTACTATACTTGATCATAAAGTATAGTTTAGAAACCACAGTGGCTTTCTATTAAACAAAATAAATAAATCCACATCATTGTGTAATATGCTTATGTGAACCTGATTGTAGTTTGTATGAATCCACATCAAGCCCCCAAATCCAGCAGCTAGCAAAAAAAATATCACAATACTACTTCCACAAACCCAATTGTGGAACTTGTGCTACTTGTGCTCTTCTACTTTAATCAATGAACCACGTGAAGAGTGTTTAATGGTGTTAAAATCCAACTTTAAGATTTTACAATATGCTGTAGAATATTTTACTGGACACCTTTCATCTGTATTCATGTTTTAATTAATTTAATTTATAATATTTAGTCATAATTATAAAAATTAATTTATAATTTGTAAGTAATACAACCTGGTAATATAAATAATAAAAGTTTGTGGCCTTTGAATAAGTATATTCGAAAAGCAGCATATTTGGCCATGCTTAACAAAAGTAAAAAGTTACAGCAATTTTTGTCTCTTGGTTAACAGTCCTTTCAATTCGTTAACATTCATTCCAATTCTGGTACTTCAATGGTTAATCAAATTTAACAATTAAAGACTTTGGATTGGAAAGCCCAATTACTGATCGCATAGCATGCATATGTTTATATGCAATATTGTGCAGGTTCTGCTTTTAATCTTCAGATGTCTATTGTAAGCTCTGAAAATATACTTTCAGATATGCAGAAGACTGCAAGCACTGTAGATACAGCAGTGCAATATGATTAGCTTAAATGAGTCTATGCGATCATTCTGTACAGCTGAAAAATTGTGTGATGATTCAGCTGTGCTTATTTTTAAAGCGTATTCACCTTCTTGAATATTATAATGAAATACTGTTATGACTATTAAACTAATAGAGTAGTAGTACATATCAATTTTCCCACACCATTGGATACAATCTTGCTATTTCATTAATGGATTTTAGCTTGGAAAAATTTATGTCCAAAAAGTAATATAATAATACAGCTTAAAGCAGCAAGATAAAGCATTGATAAATGTATTTCCTTGGGTAAATCATGTTAATCTGTTACAATTCAAGCAATGAAGCTGCATGGCATTTTCATGTATCTCACAAATCAAATTCAGCCCATGAGTATAAAACACATGAACCATAGCTAATTTTGCTATTGATTTTAGTTGTTAATCCATCAGACAAAATTAGGTGGAAACAAGTTGTAATTTAAAGTACTTAACCCAGTTCATACTTAACGACATGCCGCAAAACCTTTGCAAAATAACTAGTTGTATTGATAAGTATTTACCATCATGTTGATGAACATTTCTTTTGTTGACATACACTCACATCACATATATGTGATCTATAATTTAAATGCTATTTAAATACAATTGTTCTCCAAAGAACCGTCCAAGGTGTACTCCCAACTGCAATGCAACAATACAGTAACAGGAGAGTCAACAACAGCAGAAACTGAACAGTACTGGAAGAATATATGGGAGAAAGAGAAGACACGTGATACCAGTGAAAAGTGAAAAGTGTCTGCAGGACTTCAGAGCAAACCACAGCAATTTCCCAAAACAGGAACCAGACTCACTAGCAGACATCCAATAGTGGGTCAAGAACATGAAGAGCTGGACAGCATCTGGCCCATACATGATCCACACTTACTACAGAAGCTAAAGAAACTTAATAGCAGTGCATGAACACCTAGCAGCACAGATGAACCAGCTGTTAGCATCAGACTTCAATCCTGTCTGGCTAACTTAAGGGATGACATTGCTGATCATGAAAGACCCCCACAAGGAAATAGCACCGTCCAACAATCAGGCAATAACCTGCCTCCTTACAACATAGAAAGTCCTATCAGGCATCATAGCTACCAGATCATATTTACTGGGCCATATAGGACCATATGGCCCAGTACATGAACACTGCTCAGAAGGGATTGGGAACCAACACCAGAAGCTCAAAACATCAATTTCTCATAGAGCAGTTGCCCAAGACTCAAGGTCTAGACCAGTGGTTCCCAACATGGGGTCCACGCCCCACGGGGGTGGCAATTTGATTTTTAATGGGGGCAATTGGAAGCTTGTTTAAACCAAGTTAATGGCCTTTTAGGCTTCCTTCGCGTGAGTAAGAGTTCATTTTTTGAATAGTAAGAATTATATGTCACGAGGGGGGGCATCAGGATTTTAGAGATGCTTAGGTGGGGCATGGCCAAAAAAAGGTTGGGCACCACTGGTCTAGACAGACCAGTCTGAGCACAGCGTGGATTGATTACAGGAAAGCCTACAAATTAATGCCACATGCATGGATCTGTGAATGGCACTATACAAAGTCAACAAGATATTAAGGGCCTTCCTCAAAAACTCAGTAGGACTGTGGAAGACAACGCTGGAAGTCAATTCAAGATAGCTCACACAAGTGGCCATCAAGTGCAGGAGATACCAAGGTAATGGTAAGATTGCCACTAGTATTCCTGTTGGAAATAAATGTGAAATGGAATGCTTTGAAGTTGGATCAGAGACACCATTGATTTTACCTGATTAATTTTCTTCTTGTAATAGGCTCTCAGAAAGGAGGTGGTGGAGAAGGAGAAGGAACGCATACACCCATCCTGCCTGATCAATAAAGCAGTCCTGCCTCCCAACTGAGTCACAAAATAGTATAAAACAAGAGGAAGGAAAATTGTCCATTGCCATTCTATTCCACATGGCAATTACAATAGCTCCTAGTCATGCTAGCTGGAAGAATGGCTTCTGTGCCTTTTCTTGGGGACAAACTGTGCTTTGCAGGGACAGCAAGTATAGTATCTCCACAACACAAACTCACTTACTTAAAAAAAAAGGCCTAGATTCAGTGCAGCAATCAATGCATAATGTACAGCTGTACATTTTTGCAATGCACTTAATGCAAAAATGCAAATGGAGAGTTGTCTGCTAGATTTGCAAAGGACACTTTGCAGGGAGAAGTTTGAAAGTGATTTCCCCACCATATTCTGGTAACTCTTTAAGATGCTCCACCCACTTCTATGTCTGTCACAGTGAAGGGGAATCCCTAATGGAAGAGTTGATTCTCATGTGCTACTTTTCACTAATGACCTGTTTCTGACCTTCCTTTTAAGTGGCAAGCACATACAGGCAAAGCATATAATCTGCTTATCTACTTTTATCCTCCTACTTGTTTATAGAAAACTAATATGATATAAATGAAGTGAATAAAGATTGCTATAAATTGGAGGATTAAGCAAAACAATGGAACAATGTCTTTTTCAAATGTCCACTTTTTCGTGTTAATTTCCCTTGGCCTAATGCACATGTTGACATGGTGCTGATTTCTTGCTTCTTCAATTACTTGAGGTCTATATACTGATTTAGAAGATGCAAAAATAATCATATTTCCATTTCATTGTGATGTTTATTAAAATATTTCATGTCTACACTGTAGTGGAGAATCTCATTATATAGTCACGGTGGGCTGTTATAGTTCCTCAACATTTGAGAATCCCTTTGATGCACAGAATAAATTTAATCATTAAAGTTATTAAAAGTTAGTAGCATATTTACTTCTTGCCCCAGCCTAATCAAATTATTAATTCTATTTGAAGGCGTGAGGACCAGTCAAACTTATTATCCTTTTTAGAGAGTTGTCATATTGCAAAGTTTGAGAACTAGTGCAGTAATGAAATGAGATAAATGAGATTAAGAATAGAAATGTTTGGTTTATTTTCAAAACAAATAAAATTCTATGCACATGTAACTGCATGCAGTAGAATTGTATGGCTGTCCCATGCCACAGTTCCACTGGTATTTTTAGACGGTCTAATCATACAAGCAGGGGATTCTAAAGCAAAATTAAAAAGAAAGTATAAAAAAATAACATCCTTGTCACAAATTTCACAAAGGAAAGGGCACACCATTAATGGTCACTTATTTGCAGATACAAAATATAAAACTTTTAGGAAAACCCAAAGTAAATTAAAAGTGCCTGAAAAAAGTCCAATAAATCACACAAAAGGCTTTCTCAGTAAATAAATAAACGGATTTATTTGAAAATATTATATATCTCTACTTAAATAAGAGATTAATATCCAGTGCATTTCTTGTAGTAATTCATTAGAAAACCATCAGGTCCAGGAGCCTTTCCCAATTGCATAGATTTGATTAAAATTACAGTTTCTTGAAGTGAAGGAGGTTTAGTAGCATTAGTAATCTGGTCCCATTATATGGCAAATTCGTCTGTCAAGCAATGTTTTTTGTTGTGCTGAACATTTTTAATGTGTTCAACTTCCTCAAAATAATTTGGGAAAAACTCATCAGATTTTTAAATTTCTCTTTTAAATGTTGGAGTTGAATGGGCCTATAGTAAAATTTATTAGTCATGATGGGCCAGATTTAAGCTATAGCCAAGAAAGCACAAGCCCTGGATGCCAAAGTTTATAGGGTGCTAATACTGCCCCTCTTTTTGAATCATTCTAAAAATGTAAATCTTCACATCAGTGGGATGCGGTGCCATTAGTCACTGTGGCCTCTGGACACCACATGCTCTTGAGCTGCATGAACAAGAGAAACTGTAATGAGAAGAATCTTCTCAATGTTGAGCAGATAATCATCAAGCAAAGCAAACACTTCCTATATTAAAGTTTTCCTACAGAGAACTGGGTAGTCTCTCTTAGTTTCTTTTGGAATATCAATCATACATAATTTGGCCTAGTAAGAGTGAAATTCCAGATACTTTATTTTGGCCAGAAAAATCTTAATCTAATTGAATGTTAGGATAGTCCACTGACTTCTAATTTTCAGCTGATGTGTTCCACTTTCCATCATCACATTGCTATTAAGAGTAGCTGTCCTGTTAATGGGTTAAGAGGGTGGCAGAACTTTTATGGACAGTAGCCAAACAAGCCATTGTGTCCACCATAGTGACATGTTCATCCTACTGCTTCTTGAGCTCTCAGTGGATTTTGATATTCTTCACCATAGTATCCTTCTAGGCTGGTTACTGGGGTTAGGAGTGGGAGACATTGTGCTCTAGTGCAGTGCTCCCCAACCAGTGTGCCGTGGCACACTGGTGTGCCGTGAGGCCAGGCCAAGTGTGCCGCGGCAAAAGCTTGTGTCATATCCAGAACGGCCTGCCACCCACCGAATGCTAGATTTTGCCCAGCAACATTTTGTTGCATTCAATGTGCGGCCATGGCCCTACAGCTCTGAGTCCAAGAAGTTCTATCCCCCCCTTCCCCCGCTCACGATTGTCCTGATCACAAGTCTACAGGGCCTGGAGAGAGTAGTGTTCATTATTAGGTATTACCTATCTGTCGTTTTCTGCACTGTGTTCTAATTTTTAAGTTCGCGTAGTTCAGGGGTGGCCAAACCGTGGCGCATGCGCCAAATGTGGCGCATTGGATGATTGCAAGTGGCGCATTGCAATCATCCAATGGCTGACGCCTTTCCCGCCCGCGTGACTTGCTGTCTTTTAAAACTCAAGCCGCCTCGTCTTGAGTTTTAAAAGACAGCAAGACGCCGGCGGGAGAGGCAGGTCTGGTCATTAAGCCTGCTGGCCGCTGCAGCGAGGCTTAATGAGCAGACCTGCTGCCCTGGACACAACAGCGAGGAACGCGAGGAGGAGGTACCAGGGCATGTCCCAGGTAGGACACGCGTCTCGCGCTGGGGGTTGGCAGGACAGGTGGGGCAGGACTGGCAGGCAGGACGGGGCGCGCGTCCTACCTGGGACTTTTTCCGGTAGCTCCAGTCACGTTCCTTGCTAATAGTGTCCAGAGCACAGCAGCCACTTCCAAAAGATAATGTCTCGCGAGACGTTATCTTTTGGAAGGGGCTGCTCTGCTCTGGACGCTATCATGGTAGCAAGGAACGTGACTCGAGCTATCGAGAAAAGTCCCAGGTAGGACACGCGTCTCGCGCTGGGGGTTGGCAGGGCGGGCGGGGCAGGACTGGCGGGCGGGACGGGGCGCGCGTCCTACCTGGGACTTTTCCTGGTAGCTCCAGTCGCGGGCTGGCTTGATTTGAGGCTTGGCAGGGGGGCGGGGCGGGGCGCGAGTCCTCCTCCCTGCCGCTTCTGTTTGTGGAAGCCGAAGAGCCTTACCGGTAGTTTGGGAGAAAGAAAGAAAGTTTTTTGCTGCTTTCCTTCAGTGCATTCAAAAGCAGAAGCAGCAAAAAACTTTCTTTCTCCCAAACTACCGGTAAGGCTCTTCAGCTTCCACATACAGCCTGGAAAGCAGTCTCGCGCTAGGGCTGGCTTGATTTGGGGCTTGGCAGGGCGCGAGTGAGGAAGGCGTCGGCAAGAGGCGGAGCCAAAAGGGAGGGCGACAGGGATTTCTACTTCTTAAGCCAGCAAACTTCCTTGTCGCCAAGCTCCACCTCTTGCCGACGCCTCCTCACTTGCTGGATTGACTCGCCTGCTCTGGGCTGCCTTAGGCGGCTTGAGTTATAAAAGACAGCAAAACGCGGGCGGGAGAGGCAGGTCTTGTTCATTAAGCCTCGCTGGCCACTGCAGTGAGGCTTAATGAGCAAGACCTGCCTCTCCCGCCCACATTTTGTTTTCTTTTAAAACTCAAGCCGAAGAAGCAGGTGGGGGAAGCAGCCCCCGGCCGCTTCCCCCGCCCACCTGGATGCCGCCATTTGCGGTCTTTTGCCCTCTGCGCATGCACACACCATTCTGCACATGCGCAGAGGGCAAAAGTCAAATGGCGGCATCCAGGCGGGCCCACCCACCCGGGACGCCTGGGCCAATTGGCACATGGTATCATTAAGGTTGGCCACCACTGACCTACCTAATTATCAAATAAAATAATAAATCAAGTAATTCTGTTATGCCCAGTTTGACATTCCTATACTATTATACTCTTCAAAACGATATTTTGAAGATTATATTTGTTTTTTATCCAATTTTTGTATGTGGTGTGCCGTGGAATTTTGGGAGAGGCTATGGTGTGCCGAGGGTGACAAAAGGTTGGGGAGCACTGCTCTAGTGGTTCGCATCTTTCTTTAGCAGTTGTTCCCAGCCAGTGTTGACTGGGGGGGAGGTGGGGAGAATCATGTCTGTGGTCCATTAGGGCTTGATACTTTTTCATCTCCTGTTCAACATCTACATGAAACCACTGGAAGAGGTCACCCTCCCATCCAGGGTTTGGTATCATCAGTATGCTGATGATACCCAGCTGTGTGTCTCAAACCTGAGTGACACAGGTTAAGCCGTCATTGTTATTGACCCAGTGTCTGAAAGCTGTTTTTTGTTGGGAAAGACTTCAGTTCAATAATATAACAAGACTGAGTGGCCTATGGCTATTTGGCCTCCTGGGATTGAGGATGTTACCATCGTTGGTCTTGGATGGAGCTACACTTCCCCATTTGAAACTGGTGTGTAACTTGGGGTCCTTCTGGATTTGCAGCTGCTGCTCAAAGAGTAGGTAGTGGCCAGGAGGACCTTTGCACAGGTTCATCTTGTCTACCAGTTGTTGGTTGGGAAGCCCTTCAAACAGTTATTCATGCCTTGGTTACCTCACTATCGAATTATTGCAATAATATATGCTCTACATGGGGCTGCCTTTAAGGCCTACCCAGAAGCTACACCAAAATGCAGTGGTGTAGTGCCTTTTGTTATGCCCATATGCCATTACTGCTGTGTGAGCTGCATTGGTTGCCAGTCAGGTTCTGAATGAAGTTCAAGGTGTTGGTTATTATCTATGAAGCCCTGTATGGCATAAGGCCTGGATATCTGAGGGATCACTTATCTCCAATTGCTTCTGTCCACCCATATATTCAGGCAGAGGTGAGCACTAATGGGGTATCTATTAAATGTTGTAATCTAGTGCTTTCTCTGTTGTGGTCACCGCTGTTTGAAATCACACCCTCACTCTCAGGTTCCAGAAAGCTCCTAAAACTGTTTTGGTCACAGGCCTAGGGTTGATATATCAATGCATTATAGTACTGTATATCTGTGGCCCCTGTTTTGATTTGTGCTGTTTATCAGATTATTTTAGTCTTGGCTGTCCATTTGGATTTTTTCCATTGTTTTATGGATTTTCCAGTTTTGTACACCACCTACTGGCATTGAGTGGCTAATAAATTTCAATAAATAATCTATGTAACCAACTGTATCTGTTCAGTTCTTTATGAGGCAATTAAAGGGTTATTGGGGTGAAAATATTATTGGGGAGCCAAAGGATACTAACACCCATCACTGTCTGCCTGACCACAACATTTATTATTTTGAAGAATCTCCCAAAACCCTTTTTTAAACAGCCAAGAATTTTGAGTTAAGAGGAAAACAAGACTTTAAAAAGGACGTTAAATTAGCCTTCTCCATTCTAATACTCTCCAGATGTATTAGACTACAGTTCCCATCCACCTAGCCAAATAAATATTTCTAGGTTAACAATTTTGTGTTCCCACCCGTGTTACTTTATTTATGTAGTGATGTTATATCCTAGACTATCTGGGCTTTGGTATTCCTCTTAATGGTTTATGACTACTTATTACCCATATCTTTCAGGAAGAAATTATCTCTGTTTTTTTCTAATCATGTTCTCACTTGTCCTCACAAACATGTATCTGCCAACATCTGTGTTTGATGAAAGCTTTGTATGTGTTTCTTTTCCTTAAAGTGTTATGTAGATTTCGCTATAATCTTCAATGTGTGAAAAGTGGGCCATCTACTGCTGGTTTTAAGTATGAACTTTAAAACAGTGAGCACAGCAGTCAGCAAGCTGAGTGTCCATATTTACAATATTATGTCATCATATATATTAATATGAATATGTCATCATATATATATTAATATGAATATATTGTTCCTGGTTTTTATTTCACCCATGTTTTTCCTTAAGGTGTGCAATGTAGTCTAGCCTCTTCATGGTGCACCCCGGGCAAAGTGACATTGTCATGGCTAAATAGTCTACACATTTTGGCTGCTGGACCACACAAGGATTTCTCAGCAAGAAGCAGCAGCATGAATACTGTACTGGTTGTCACACAGTGATTTTTTGTTGCCTGTTACATGTATATGCAGGGAGATGCATCCCTATCAAATATAATGGTTTATTCCTGAGCACGTGATTAATATGTTCCTAGTACGCATGTGTACATTCCTTTCTTTTGATTCTTCCCTTTTTCTTCTGCTTCTGTACGAAGGAACACCTATGTTTATAGCCAGAATGTGATTTATTATTTTTGTAAAGAAATAAATATCTTATACCTTAGAATTATACTGCGGCTTATTTTGACAATGTCAGAGTTTCAGGAAAAGATTCATTTCGCCTCTGATAAGAGTAATTCTTATCTCAACACTGGTACTAATAGTAGGGTGTACTTCTATTAATTCCCTCACTTGGAATAACAATATTTTACAACATAGAAGGTTTGTCTGCTTATTTCAGCCTAATACATGTGGATTCTTTCCCATTTTGATGCTATCCACTGGTAAAGAGGTACTGCAGGGATTGATTCATATTGAATAACAAATAGTACAGTGATGTACAAATCCTTGACCTAGCCCAGATACCCACTAAGGAATAATGGGCTTCATTTTATTGATACCGTGTTTCCCCGAAAATAAGACCCTATCTTATATTTTTTAAACACTGAAATAAGCACTTGGCCTTATTGCCATGCACTCAAAAGCCTGATTGGGCTTATTATCAGGGGATGTCTTATTTGGGGGGAAACAGGATAGCTGGTGGTCCATCAGGAAGCTCATCTAAGAATTTTTATTGAAATGTTGGCAGTATAGCCACCAAGTTCACCAGAGTATGCAGCTCTGCTCTATGGAAAGTTTATCTCAAAATAAAGATTTTTCTCATTTGACCAAATATAAAAAAGCTAGGCCAGCAATGAAAAAATAACCCCATACTTTTGCCAAAATGTTGCAGTCACCTGAGTAATTGCAGATGAACCATCTTTACAATTTATTTCTTTATTTGTGAGATTTATATACCGCCTCACAGTGCAAGCACTCTCTAAGCGGTTTACACCAGTAAGCAATGTATATTTATATTGCCCCCAACAATCTGGGTCCTCATTTTACCTACCTCAGAAGGATGGAAGGCTGAGTCAACCTTGAGCCGGTGAGATTTGAACCGCTGACCTGCTGATCACAGTCAGCTAAAGTGGCCTGCAGTACTGCCTCTAACCGCTGCGCCACCTCGGCTCTACAATGAATAGGTAGTTCTTCCATATAAGTATTTTTAAAAATAATTCCCGTTATTTATATTTAAATATTTATTTGTTTGTTGAAACAGTTTAGATATCTCCCTGTCTCACAACAATGAGACTGGGTGTTGCTTAGAAGATGAAAACTAATCAGAGAAGGAGAAGGAGAAGGAGAAGAAGAAGGAGGAGGAAGAAGAATGGCAAGAACCTCTCTTAATTTTGGGGCATAATGCATTGAAGATAGTATTTTTGCTGCAAAAGCAATAGAATGCTCTTCTTCATCAACCATAAAATGTGAAATAACAGTTTCAGCATCATTCAAGCATATCACACTGACTTCAATGGTTTATTTAGGTCATTATATGCAAGCCACTTGGTTTGCTATCTGAAAATCATTTTCACATTTTGTTCTCCATTTCCATTGGACAGTTTCCTGCATCAACTCATGCAGTAGTTGCAGAAATGAGGCTAGGATGACAAAATTTGTCCATAGTAATTTAACAAGTCTGAAATAAATAGGTGAAAATGTATTCACCACTGTGCTGCATCAGCCATATTTTCGGTAAGATTGTGGTCATGCCAACCAATATTGTACGGTAAGTACTCTACTGCCTCTTGAAGAAAGTAACCCTTGGATGATTAGAACACCAGTCATCACATTATCGATTAGTGCTAAATGTTCATCCATAAAGCAAGCAGGGATTAAAGAATTATCCAGGATGCAGACAGTACGACCTAAGCTTTTCAATACTTAATCCATTGTATTGTACACTGAAAAACTGCAGGAGTGTTTAAATCCTCAAAGGAAGTCTTTGATACTGATACAGATGTTTGTTGACTGTTTACGTACTGTTCTAAGACAGAGACCAAATCTAACTGCTGATGGCACATGAGAAATCCATTTTACCTTTACTGGATTTGCCTCCAGTCATTGGGGCAAACATATCAGAGGTGCGTTCCTCCCGGTTTGGACCAGTTCACCTGAACCAGTAGTGACCCGCTGGTGATGTCAGGATGATGACACAGAACCGGTTCGGTCGGTGCCGGTCCGTCGCCATCTTTTTTTGAATTTTTTTTTTGAATTTTTTTTGAATTTTTTTAATTTTTCCCCCTTTTGAGCATGTGCAGAAGCCGAGTGTCCAGCACTGTGCATGCGATCACCATCTTGTTTTCAGCTTTTTATTTATTTATTTTTCGGCACTGCGCATGCGTGCCCACGCGGCGCGGGAACAGGCAGCGAGGTAAGTTAGAACGCACCCCTGAAACATATCCTGTGCATTTGGTACTGGTTCTGGTTCCAGATGATAAAAGTTTACATTGTAATCCCCAGACAATCTTCCTTAGAAGAATTAGAGTTAGAACTGCTCAATTGCTATGTTTTATGCATGACATAGTGCTATGATATTCCATTCATTCCAGTTCTCTTTCTACAAGGAAAGCAAAAATAAGAAATGTGATTTACAAAAAAATGACCTTGGCACCAGGATATAGCTTTGAGCTTTTTTATGATGCCATAAACTTCTTCTTTAAAATAGGCTAATATTTATTGAGTGTAGGGTCAAAGAAGTCTGTGGTGGGGTGGAATGACTAAAGGAACATTGCCCGTCACAAGGCTGCAAGCTCCAGCCTTTTATACATTGTAATTTAGGAAAGGAGTAAGGCTGAGTTGTGATGTCACAAAATTTGTTTCATCAGATTAAACAGATTCTGTGGATGCCTCACACATGACTAATGGCATTTATAGCAAGCTTATAGATCAGTGCTTAAATCTGGCCCAAGGGGCTGCCCTGGAAACATTGTGTTTGGCCACGCCCACCTTGGCCACACCCATCCCCCCAAGGTCAAACACAACCCTGATGCGGCCCTCAATGAAATCAAGTTTGACACCCCTAATATATATACTTTAAAATTTTGTGTTCAACAAAATAAAAGCATTTATTTAATGCATCTACCATCACTTCTAACACTAGTAATACTCACAGAATATAGGTTTGGCTCCCTGGTCTTTGAAAAAGCAAGGAAATAAATACCATGGAAACAAATTGTACCCTTGGAAGGTGTGACATTGTATAATGTGGTCCTGTCTCCCACAATGGTGACAAGTCACTAATTTAAAGTGGCAAGTGTGCTGTAAATGTGTACCCTATAGCAATACATTTTATTTTACTGTTAATGAGGCTTTCTGCGCTATGGAGATTTGTCTATGGTGTGTGATGCTCTCAATCCAGTTTGCTGTTTTTTGTGTATTAGTGTGATTTGCATCTTTCAAATCTTTCTAAATAAGAATCAAAATCCTCAGCTATGTTAGAAATCTCTGTAACTTGTCCAAGAGCAGTCCTTGTGGCCAGTAATCCTTGTGCATAAAATGTCCTGCAACTTCCCACTTGCATAGTAATGCAAGTTAATAGACAAAAATCACTCTTGTGGACAATGCAATAATTTTAGGATCTTCTTCAATGTCATCCTAAGGTTGTGCTCTGTGTTCTTATGGGTATGCTTCTAAAACAGTTGATGAGAGTAACTTTGTTCTGAAATGTGATACAGTTTAATTAAAATGAATTCTGCTAGCGGATGTCTGATTAATTCCACTTCCAGACCTAAAATGGCCACAAGGTCATCTTGCACACCAAATGATGTCTAGAAATTAACAAAGTGCTGTCCTTTACAAAAATGGCTGCCCAAGCCACAGTAGGTAGAACTTGGAGTTTGCATTTTTGAATCTTACTCTTCTTCTGAGTCATATCTGGACAGTGAGCTGAGAAAAAACAACGTAATGTTAGTGTTAAACAGCTATGAGAAGTCAAATATTCTTCCCCTTGTTCCAGTTGTTATGAATCAACCAGTTCTGACTCGTGAAGTCTTAATCTATTGACAGTATCCTAGCAAGATCAACCCAGTGAGGTTTTCTAATTCCTGTAGCAGAGTTTCATAGCTTTCTTCTGAGTGCTAGTTATGCTCATCATGATAAAAATGATGCATAGTACATGGTACACTGTTTTTTCCACCGAAATGCAAATAGAAAGCTTCAGGGTTTTATATCTCTAGGCAGGTAATTTTGCTTTGAATTCGAGGCAAAATCCTGAAAGATCACCAACTGGGAAAAATATTCAGAAATATTAAATCCAGGAAATATGATGTTGAATTATTTGTTAAAGATTTGCGGAATATATTTCTTGTTACCTGAATGGTCAGGCAAAAATGCATCAAACTGAAGATTACATAAAGAACTAATAGATAATGTTTGGGGTGGTAGTCATGTCTAAAAGCATAATAAAACAAAAGAGAAAATAACAGAGCAGAGCAGAGCAAAACAAAACGTGGAAGAGGATCACACATATATCTGGATATTTTATTGGCCCAGGCTGGACAGTACAGGTGGTCCTCAACTTACGACTACAATTGAGCTTAAATTTTCTGTTACTAAGCAAGACAATTGTAAACGGAACTTTGCCCCATTTTATGACCTTCCCTGCCACAATTGTTAAGTGAATCACTGCATTTTTTAAGTTAGTAACCCTGTTGTTAAATGAATCTGGCTTCCCCATTGACTTTGCTTGTCAGAAGGTCACAAAAGGGGATCACCTGACCCCCCCCGGGACACTGCAACCATCATAAATATGAACCAGTTGCCAAGCGTCTGAAATTTGATCATGTGATTATGGGGATGTTGCAATGGTCATAAAAGTGAAAAATAGTCATAAGTCACTTGTTTCAGTGCTGTTATAACTTCAACCAGTCACTAAACGAATGGTTGTAAGTTGAGGACTATCTGTAATTCTTATTGCTGAAAACAAACTGCTCTTCTATTTAAAATAAAGCATATATTTTCAGGAGTAGAAACTGCTATATCTAAAAGTACATGCAAAATTCTGGCTGGGGGATCTTTCATGCATATTTGTTTCTCTTGCGGTAATAACCATTCTGCTTTGAACTATTCATATTAAGAGGACTAGGCTTCATAGATTAACAGAGTTGGAAGGGACCTTGCAGGGCATCTAGTCCAACCCCCTACCCAAGCAGGAGACGCTTATATCTAGGGCAGTGATGGCGAACCTATGGCACGGGTGCCAGAGGTGGCACGCGGAGCCATATCTGCCGGCACGCGAGCCGTTGCCCTAGCTTAGCTCCAACGCGCATGTGCATGCCGACCAGCTGATTTTCAGCTTCCACGGAGGCTCTGGGAGGGTGTTTTCGGCTTCCAGAGGGCCTCCCTGGGGGCGGGAGAAGGCATTTTCTCCTTCCCTAGGCTCCAGGGAAGCCTACTGGGCCCACCGGAAGTCGGGAAATGGGCCATTTCCAGCCTCCAGAGGGCCTCTGGGGTGGGGCGGGGGAGGCTGTTTTCGTCCTCCCCAGGCATTGAATAATGGGTGTGGGCACTCGCACGTGTGCGACAGCGCACAAGCACGCATTTTCGGCACCCAAGGAAAAAAAGGTTCGCCATCACTGATCTAGGGGCTTGGATGTTGCTTTTTCCAATTTTTACTAGTACTGTTGTGCTATTTAATAGTACTGTTTTTTCAGGTGTACTTCATAAATTCTATAAGGGGCAGTGAGGACCCAATCAACAAGAAAGCAGCCAAGTAGTGTAATAAATAAAATAATGTCACAAGAAAAAAAATGTGTCTTGTTACAAGCTGCAATACAGATTAATATCAATCGGCTTTGAAATTTTTCAAATGGTTTCACAGAAATTTGACTTTGGTTTCATTAGTCAGTAATGAATAATTACTGTACTTTGTATCTTAAAACCTAAAGAGAATGGTGTATTGTTTGGCTGTAGACAACTGCTCAACAGAACTGATGTCTTTTTAAATGCAAAGCTACATCGTGAAATCTCTTAGAATAAGAATGAATATGGAAACATGCCAACTATACACAAAGGCACGTATTAAAAAAAATCTCTTTTAGCATTATCACATCACACAAGGTCTGCCAGCTATTTCCAAGTTAATCTTACTGCTGAGCTGTTCCCTGCCCACAATCCCATATCAGAGAACCAAGATTTTGTTCACCAACTAGCACAATTTTGCTGTCAAAATATAAGCAATCTGATCCTTGGCAGCCAACATAACAGGTGTATTCCCAATTCCAAAGAGCAGTCTCTGGAATCAGGAAAAATTATACCAGTTTGCAATCATTTTCAGCTTTTTAGGGCCTGCAGAATTTCAGTCCTGAGCTCAAAGGAAAGGCAAACTGAGTGCAATTAGCATGTTGATGACAGCTTATTTGTTTATTTATGTTTATCCTGTATTTATTAGTTTTATAAATATCAGAGTCCTTTGGCAGTTGGGCGGCATATAAATTTAATAAATTTAATAAATTAAATTAAATTAAACTCAAGATGGCAAACGTATCTAATACTCCTTTCTCCTTTTTTTCCCTTTCAACAACAGCCCTGTGAGGTGGGTTAAGCTGAGAGAAAGTGACAGTTGTCTACAAATCCGTGAATGACTCTTTTGAAACAGTTCATATGGATACTAAATTAGGGTTTGGACAGCAGCAAAGAAACAAAGCCAACTAAAATATGTACTGTACTGTAATATTTGTACAGATCTTTGCAGCCTGAATCTGATGTGATGCTAGAAGGAAACAGCTGAAGACCAGACAGACCAAGTGACTTCCACATGTTACAAAACAAATGGCGAGAAGTCCCTTACTGTGTAAGGATCAGTGGATGAGGTGAAGTTTTAAACCCCACCGGGCCTATTTTAAAAAGAAGGTTAATTGCTTACTTCTTTAGTAGTTTGTCTTCATTGTTAGATCTTTTTGTATTTACAGTAAAAGTAACTTCTTTAGCCAAGTGCTGTCCTGGAATCATAACTGGTTGCTTCTGAGTGTGTGGATTTCTAAAGAAAGTTCTATTGCAGAACTCTGGGTGAAACTCTGCCATGTATTAACCAGGGGTGGGTTCTACTTACCTTCCCCACTGGTTTGCATCGTGACGGAAGTGCACGTTTTGCGCGCATGCATATCTAAGGTGACCAGACGTCCCGATTTTGGCGGGACAGACCCGCTTTTTAATGCTTTGTCCCGCGTCCCGCCCGTCCTCTAAAAAGTCCCGATTTTTTAAAAGAATGCACGACTAGGGCATTCTTTCCAAAAATCGGCCTGCAGGCACTCGAGGACGGCCAGGTTGGGCCCAGCCGCAGGGGCAGCAGCAGCAGCAGCAGGCCCTCTCAAAATCGGGACGTCTGGTCACCTTAAAACACCCACCCATGCCTTTCTCTCTGCAAGGCGGGCGCGGAGAGATGACGTCGCTGCTGTCGGCGCCCGACGCTGATTGGCTGTTGAAGGGTGAGCGGCGGCGGCGACAGCAGCAAGCCGGGAGCGCTCGCCCGGAATTGGAGTCAGCGAGCAGCTGGGCATCGGGGCTCTTCCCCCGCCTTCTCCATCCTCCAGGGTCGCCACTGCGGGGGTTCCGTCTTTCCGGTGGTGCCTGCGTTGGAAGGGAAGGGGGGGGAAAGGCAGCCTGCGGGGCTTGGCACGGCTGGGAGTTGCGAGGCGGCGTAGCAACCGGGCTGTTCCTCCGGGTGTGCTAAAGTGCTTGAGTTTTTTCTCTCTCACACACACATGCACAACCTTCCAACGACCGGGAAGTCATGCTGGGAGATCCAGTCCGACCCGGTCGTTGGAAGGTTGTGCATGTGTGTGTGTGAGAGAGAAAAAACTCAAGCACTTTAACACACCCGGAGGAACAGCCCGGCAAAGACGGGTGAGGAAGGAGAGAGAGGGGCGGGTCCTGTCCCCAGAGCTCTTCGGAAGCGGGGCGCAGCGCGGGCAGGAGACACCCGGGGAACTTTCCTCCTCCTCCCCCTTTTCTCCCTGGCTCACACGCTTACAAGTTACTTTTTTTCTCCTCAGCGCGCGCCCTCCCTCCGCCCGGGCTCCAACCTCCCCCCCCACTCCCGCGCACGCGCGAACCCCCCCCCCACTTCAGAGGCTCCTCCGTCCGTCCTGTTCCCCCCCCACGCCGCCGCCGCCCTCGCTCCCCACCCCCTCCGCGCGCTCAGCCAGCCAGAGGGCACGGAGAAGGAATTCGAGCACTTCAGGAAGCCGAGCCGGCGGGACTGCGCCGGGTTTCCTAGATGCCTCTCTTTGGCCAGCGGGGACTGCGAAAGCTCCTAGGAAGAAGGGAGGGCGTGTAAAGGCAGCCGGGGGGGGGATATCCTCGGGAGAGGTTGCTGACAGCTGTTTGAAGGATTGGCATTATTTGCCCTCTGCGCATGCGCAGAGGGCAAAACTCATGGCGGCTCCCCTAGAAACCCACCCCCTGTCAATGGTGTCCCGATTTTTTTAAAAAAAATCTGGTCACCTTAGCATATCACTTCCCGAAAATGACCCTCTGTGCATGCGCAGTACTAAAAAACAAGAGAGAACTGGCTCAGGGGCATGACAGGCCTGGGTCGCTGCCGGTTCCAGCGACCCAGGCCACCAAGTTACTAACGGTTCTATAGAACCGGTCTGAACCGGGAGGAACCCACCTCTGGTATTAACCCTAATTAGGTAACAGGGAAGACAAGACAGAACCCTATAGGATTCCTCAGTACAATTCCTAGAAAACTAAGCCAAATACCTACAGTGCTATCTTTAGTGTTTCTGGAAGGAGAGTCATAGAGCCACCACAAAGCTGTGACTTCAACCTTAAAGCTCTCTGCAAGTTACTGTGGTCAACGGCATAAGAAGCCAGGGAAGGTAATGCTCTCTGGTGTCTTTTCCAGCATCGATCACCCCTTCAGACAATCAAGATTGCCTCTATGCCAAATCTGGATTGTAGCATTTGCTGGAAAGGATCTTATAATCGGTTTCATTAAAAGCACTACCTCCTTATTTACCAACAGAGCCTAATGTGGAATATATTAAAATGTTCAGGGTTGAAAGATTTTCGTAAACAAGGCCACCTCACCAATCTCCTTTAAGACATTAGAAGACTCTGTAATCAACGTTGGCAAGACTGAGGCTTTAGAGCAGGGGTGTCAAACTCGATTTCATTGAGGGCCTCATCAGGGTTGTGTTTGACCTTGGGGGGCCAGGGTGGCATGGCTGGGGTAGGCATGGCCAGGGTGGGCATGGCCAGCTCAACATCACTTGTGTCGGGGGCACCTGTGGTGGCCCGGGCGGAGCTGGCGGGATCCATTGTCTCCAGTGGAGGAAGGCGAGACCAGGGAGAGCACCAAACCCTTGTTGTCCAGAGGAGCATTACTGTCTGTTGGTGGCCAAGTGTTAAGGCAGGACTTCTCTCCCTCTCTCTCTCCCTCCCTCCCTCCTTTTTCTTCTTTTTCCTTCCTTGGCCTCTTCCCATCTTCCCGTCTTTTTCTTTTTCTTTCTTCTTTCCCTTTCTCCTTTCCTGCCCCTTCTTGTATGCTCAAATGTAAAAGGGGAGCCCCATTTTCAACCTGGAAGGCCTCCTGTAGTCCTCTGCCACTGAAAACGGAGCCTACGCATGCCCCCCCGAGCCCCATTTCCGCTGGTAGAGGCACCGCAGGCCAGTCCTTTGCTGTTTCCAGAGCTGCCCCGCGGATCCGGACCACGGACCTTGAGTTTGACACCCCTGCTTTAGAGCCTTCTGTAAGACAGGTCAGGAAGGAGCCAACATACAGAGAGTGGCACTAAGAGATCTAAGAATCTGATCCACTTTCTCAGGAAACAAACTACAAAACAAACTCAAACTGTATTAGGCCATGTGCTGGACTCTTGTTCAAAGTAACATCAAACCCGGCATATACATATACATATACATGTACATGTACATGTACATGTACATGTATATGTATATGTGTATGTGTGTATGTGTGTGTGTATATGTATATGTATATATATATATACAGTATATACATATATATATATATATACCAGGTGACTTGGCAGAAAAATATTCTCTCTCTCTCTCTCTCTCTCTCTCTCTCTCTCTCTCTCTCTCTCTCTCTCTCTCTCTCTCTCTCTCTTATATATATATATATATATATATATATATATATATATATATATATATATATATATATATATATATATATATATATATATATATATATATATATATATATATATATATATATATATATACCGTGTTTCCCCGAAAATAAGACATGTCCCGAAACTAAGCCCCACAGGGCTTTTTCGGGACATGCCTTGAAATAAGGCCCCCCCCGAAAATAAGCCCCCCCACTACTTCCGGGGGAAAGGGGGGGGACATGCCGGGAGCCGCTCTTTTTGCGGCGGCACTCTTTTGGCCCGGAAAGAGAGAGAGAGAGATCTCTCAAGAAGTTTCCCTGCAAAGACCTGCTGAAAAGAGAAGCCGCGAACTTCCAGATGCTGGTAAAGTGAGCGCCTCGCAGCCCGGCCCTCCCCTGCATTCCCCCCCAAATTGATTATCTTACCAGCGTCTGGAAGTTCGCGGCTTCTCTTTTCAGCAGGTCTTTGCAGGGAAACTCCTTCAATGTAAAGGAGAAGTTATCGCGAGTGCAACCAATTAACAACTTTTCGCACTCGCGAGAACTTCTCCTTTACATTGAAGGAGTTTCCCTGCAAAGACCTGCTGAAAAGAGAAGCGGCGAACTTCCAGACACTGGTAAGATAATCAATTTGGGGGGGAATGCAGGGGAGGGCCGGGCTGCGAGGCGCTCACTTTACCAGCGTCTGGAAGTTCGCTGCTTCCCTGTCACCGCCTTTCTCACTCACGTCACGCCCCGCCCCATCCCCCGCCCGGTGGTCAAAGTCCTTCAAAGCATTTTAAAGGGATCCGTTTTGCCTGCCATGAAGGGAACCAATGTTCCCCGAAGAAAAGGAGGCAAGCATTGGTTCCCTTCATGGCAGGCAAAACGGATCCCTTTAAAATGCTTCGATGGACTTTGAAGCATTTTGAAGGGACACCCTCCTACCTCGATCGCGTTCTTCGATCTTCTCTCCACGGCAGCCCATTCTGAAAGAGAATGCCTCACGAGTTGGAGAACTTTGAAAGCCTCGCGAGGCGTTATCTTACAGAATGGGCTGCCGTGGAGGGAAACCCCAGAGCTGTCAAACTCCAGTAAGTGGTGCGTTTCGCGGTTCTGCAGAGTTTGGAGCTTTGGGGCGAAGGATGGGGCGGGGCGGCGAGCGAGCGACCGAGGTGGCGGCAGAAGGGGCAGCAGAAGAGCGCGGAGCCCAAGAGCGGGTCAGCAGGAGCCCCGAGTAGAAAGCACCGGCTGCTGTGCCCAGGCGGAACGGCTCCCCCTTGAGTTCGGAGCCCAGCGAAAAGCACTTGAGACCCACCGGGGCGGCGCTCAGCGCGCAGGCAAGCAGGAGGTAGCTGGAGAGCACGGCGCAGGCTCCACGGACACTCCACTTCATCCTCCGCATCTCCTCCGCTGCCTGCGCCTCCTCCTCCCTGCCTCGCCTCCTCCGCCTCCCTTCTGTCCTCCTCCTCCCGTGTCCTCCTCGCCGTCATCGGCCCTTGCCGGGGAGGCGGCCGCCACGTGTTGCGGGAACATAATGCTGGGGATGGCAGTGGCGAGAAGGGAGAGTCCCGAATGCGCCGCCACCGGTGCCACCGTTGCTCTGGCTGCTACCGGCACAGCGGCCGCCGCTGTCACCGCTGCTTCCTCTCTGCAGGCAGCTGGCAAGCACGGCTCACGCACCAGCTTTTTCCTCCCCGCCCTGCTTCCTCCTGCTCTCTCTTATTGAAGCGGCTGCTGCGGCTGCTGCTCTCTTGCTCGCCGCCGCCGCTACTGCTGGGAGCCGATGAATTATTGATGGCAGCAAGTTCGAGGCAAAAGAGGGGCTTAGCTTAGTCGGGAGGATCTCTGTGCTTCTTTGTAATAACGGGTGTTGACTCCTGCGTTTTAAAGCCACCTCTTGCCAGTCGCCCTTTGGCACGGCTGGCGCACAGAGATCCTCCCGACTGCCAGAGCAACGGCGGCACCGGTGGCGGCGCATTCGGGACTCTCCCTTCTCGCCACTGCCATCCCCAGCATTATGTTCCCGCAACACGTGGCGGCCGCCTCCCCGGCAAGCGCCGATGACGGCGAGGAGGACACGGGAGGAGGAGGACAGAAGGGAGGCGGAGGAGGCGAGGCAGGGAGGAGGAGGCGCAGGCAGCGGAGGAGACGCGGAGGATGAAGTGGAGTGTCCGTGGAGCCTGCGCCGCGCTCTCCAGCTACCTCCTGCTTGCCTGCGCGCTGAGCGCCGCCCCGGTGGGTCTCAAGTGCTTTTCGCTGGGCTCCGAACTCAAGGGGGAGCCGTTCCGCCTGGGCACAGCAGCCGGCGCTTTCTACTCGGGGCTCCTGCTGACCCGCTCTTGGGCTCCGCGCTCTTCTGCTGCCCCTTCTGCCGCCACCTCGGTCGCTCGCTCGCCGCCCCGCCCCATCCTTCGCCCCAAAGCTCCAAACTCCGCAGAACCGCGAAACGCACCACTTACTGGAGTTTGACAGCTCTGGGGTTTCCCTCGGCTAGGGGAAAAAATCTTGCATAGTGCAGAAGCTCTTCTCGCTTCGAGAACTTGCTAATTCTCGCGAGAAGAGTTTCTGCACTATGCAAGATTTTTTTCCCCCTAAACAGATTAGCCGAGAGACCATGGAGCTGCCGAACTTCAGTAAGTGGTGCGTCGCGGCCTGCCTGCACCCCAAAAATAATAAGCCATCCCCCGAAAATAAGGCCAGGGGCATTTTTTGGGGGTCAAAAAAATATAAGCCCCTGTCTTATTTTCGGGGAAACACGGTATATATATATATATATATATATATATATATATATATATATATATATATATATATATATATATATATATATATATATATATATATATATATATATATATACATATACATATACATATACATATACATATACATATACATATACATATACATATACATATACATATACATATACATATACATATACATATACATATACATATACATATACATATACATATATATATATATATATATATATATATATATATATATATATATATATATATATATATATATAGTATTTTTTTGCCAAGTCACCTGGTATACCCAATACCCAATTATGGGAGGAGGCATACTGCTTCCTTATGTTTTTCCTTATACATACATACATACATACATACATAGACACACACACACACACACACACACACACACACACACACACACACCCCAAATTGTACATATACACACACATACACAGACCAAATTGTAATAATGGAGGTCAGATGGGGCCGTCTGGCTTACAGGTGAACAGAGTTCCCCTGGGTGATTCTCTGAAGATGCAAAGGGAAATGAGATCTCTTTTCTCACTACTGCTGCATAGATCTCATGTTAATGCCTAATTACTCATTCTTGGACCACTGCCACACTTGTTTTGCCCTTAATACTTAATTACTCAAAACTATTCATTTTTCAAAACTACTCTTGGTGTATTACATGCAATGGGAGAGAGGCACTTAAGAAGCAGAATATCAACATCTAGAAGATAGACTAGAATAACAGAGTTGGAAGGGACCTTGTTGGTCTTCTAGTCCAACTCCCTGCTTAGGCAGGAAACCCTACACCACTTCAGACTAATGGTTATCCAACATCTTCTTAAAAACTTCCAATGTTGGAGCATTCACAACTTCTGGAGGCAGGCTGTTCCACTGATTAATTGTTCTAACTGTCAGGAAATTTCTCCTTAGTTCTAAGTTGCTTCTCTCCTTGATTAGTTTCCACCCATTGCTTCTTGTTCTACCCTCAGATGCTTTGGAGAATAGTTTGACTCCCTCTTCTTTGTGGCAACCCCTGAGATATTGGAAGACTGCTATCATGTCCCCCCTGGTCCTTCTTTTCATTAAACTAGACATACCCAGTTCCTGCAACCGTTCTTCATATGTTTTAGCCTCCAGCCCATTAATCATCTTTGTTACTCTTCTCTTTCTAGAGTCTCAACATCCTTTTTACATTGTGGTGACCAAAACTGAATGCAATATTCCAAGTGTGGCCTTACCAAGGCATTATACTTACCAAGATCTTGGTATATATTACTGGAAATCTATCTGGAATAAAGCAAGAATAGTGTCAAGGCCTGTGATAGCTCCTAACTACCCAGGATCCTTGGGTAGCTAAAGGAGGTGAAAAGAGGAACATTTAAAAAAGAAAGGATTTTAGCCAGTAGTGGGTTCTGAATTTGTTTGCCACCGGTCTGCGCGTCATGCGACACTTCTGTGCATGCGCAGAAGCATTCTGGGTGGGTGGGCGGAGCCTCCCGCCACTGCCGCTACCGGTTCTAAGAACCAGTGCAAACCGGGAGCAACCCACCACTGATCTTACCTCCCTTCTTTCCGTAATGTCACCCTTTATCCATACTATTGAAATAGGAGCACTAATGTCCCTGGAAAAAAAGTAAAAACTCATATTGAGGCCATAAATACACCTGCACATAATATAAGGTAGGAAAGAGAAATAATCCTCCTCCCCAAGCAAAATGCAACAATATTGAATGTTATTGAATAAATATGTATTAAGAGAAGTAATCCCAGGTCTCCTTAATTAGCTACAGGCATTGACATTCTAGCCTGCTAAATTTCCTATTTAGCTGTTCTTTTTTTTTTAACCCCTTTCTGTTCAATCAGGCCCAATTCTCAGAGGCTGCCAGGACAATTCCCTGTAGTTTTTCTTGGCAGAGATCGTCAGCAGCGGTTTGCCATTGCCTCTTTCCTAGGACTATAGGGGCAAAGGCCATGTGTATTGAGAACCACTTTTCTTCTTTCTTACTTTCTCTGCAGCTGGTGGTCCTGATCATCTGCTCAAAGTTGGGCTAATTCTTGGAAACAGCCCCGAGAATTTTAAGGAAGTGCTTTGATAGGAATGACCATTTCTTGGGTGAATGGAAAAACAACCCAAACAGTAACTATCACCTGTTCTTAATGTTACATAACTGAGATGAGATTTTGGATTTTTGAAATATCAATACAATACGGGGTCTGCTCCAAGTAGCCACCGTGTTGCTTTCAGGAGGCTGTTCATCTCTTTGTGTCTCTGCAATTGCTTTGAGGAAACAGGAGATTTCTCAAGTGTTGGAAAGCATATCTTATTTATTTATTTATTTATTTATTTATTTATTTATTTATTTATTTATTTATTTATTTATTTATTTATTTATTTATTTATTTGTCAAACATGTATAGGATAGTAGTAATTTGTATAAACATAAGTAAAAAGTAACGATAAAAGAGGACAATAGGACAGTAGTACAGGGACGGTAGGCACGCTGGTGCGCTTATGCATGCCCCTTACAGACCTCTTAGAAACGAGGAGAGGTCGACTGTAGACAGTCTAAGGTTAAAGTTTTTGGGGTTTGGGGAAGAAACCACAGAGTCAGGTAGTGCATTCCAGGCATTGATCACTCTGTTGCTGAAGTCGTATTTTCTGCAGTCGAGTTTGGAGCACTTTACATTTAGTTTGAATCTATTACGTGCTCGTGTATTGTTGCGGTTGAAGCTGAAGTAGTCATTAACAGGAAGGACATTTTGGTATATGATTTTATGAACTACATTTAGATCAGATCGGAGGCGACATAGTTGTAAATTGTCTAATCCCAGTATTTCAAGTCTGGTGGAATAAGGTATTTTGTTGTGAGCAGAGGAGTGAAGGACTCTTCTTGTGAAATATTTCTGGACTCTCTCGATTGTATTTATGTCTGATATGCAGTGCGGGTTCCAGACAGGTGAGCTGTATTCCAGAATTGGTCTAACAAATGTTTTGTATGCTCTGGTTAGTAATGTAATGTTGCCAGAGAAGAAGCTACGCAAGATTAGATTAACAACTCTTAGTGCCTTTTTGGCAATGTTGTTACAGTGGGCTCTAGCACTTATCTTGCCATACAGCTACTGAATTTCAAGTCTACAAAGGACTGCCCATTTTTTAAATTTATTATTAGAGTTGGAAGGGACCTTGTAGGTCATCTAATCCAACACCCCCCCCCCCCCCGCTCAAGCAGGAGTCCCTACACCATTTCGGATAAATGGCAGTCCAATCTCCTTTTGAAAGTCTCAAGTGTTGGAGCTCTCACAACCTCCGCAGGCAAGCTGTTCCACTGGTTGATCGCTCTTACTGTCAGGAAATTTCTCCTTATTTCCAGGTTGAATCTCTCCTTGGTCAGTTTCCATCCATTATTCCTGGTCTGGCCTTCTGATGCTTTGGAAAACAGTCTGACCCCCTCCTCTCTGTGGCAGCCCCTCAAGTGTTGGAACACTGCTATCATGTCAACACTGCTATCATATATTGCCATTCTTTTGGATTTTTTCCATTAAAAGCCTTTCTTTTTTCTTTCTCCACTCATTCATTAGGAGTAGATATTATTGACAAGTACAAGCCAGAGTAACAGCTATTTTATTTTCAGCATCAGTCTCCCGTTTGCTTGAGATTTACACATGCACACCTGCCTTCCAGCTCCTACTAAAAAGAAATTTTCTAATCCCACCCCACCCGCACTTTTTGGCACCCTGTGTTGGCAAACCTTTTAGATCCTCAGGAGTCTTTATTCTATGCCATCTGCTTTTTCTATCTTTTCTATACTTCCCAGTACCCTGAGGGCCATCCTATGTTTTATTTACAATTTCCTTTTGGTGTTTAAAAGATTATGTGATCCTATTCTGTTCTCAGACAGCAATATTTTATTGAGAAATATAAAATGTTTTCATTTTTTTTTCTTTTTGGAAGAAGCTAGTTACCATACTGGTACTATTAATTTGTTTCTTTCATTGTTTTTTTTTTTAATCTTTGCATTAGTATCCTCAAAGCTTCCTGCAGCAATCCTATATAAATAATGGTCAAAATAGCATTAAAAACCTTGCTTGGAGAAAAGGGGCCTCAACTAGAGTTGGCTCCAATTAAACTACCGTATAATGTGTAGCTACAGTTTTCTTCCTGGCTGATGAACTTAATAAGTAGAACTGTTGTCTCATGGCTGGTGCAATCCCAGACAGAGCTTTTGCATTATTTGGTATGTAATATGCCCTATGCAGATCTATTCTAGACAACCTATTGCAATGTGTATAACGCACAGTGAAGGGAGACCATCTGTGTCACTGATTCACAAAGAAGTAGACACAATTGGGTAAAATCCTGTAGTCCCATGTGAAAAGTCTGATTGACTAAAGCCATAATAGCCAGTATCTGGGGGGCCAATCAGGTGATGACTGTGGAATGTAAAAAATTGTGACTTGGAATATAAGAGAAGAGATGAATTAACAGTTACTTTCCAGACTCTACTTTCAAATTGGTAGAGTGTATTATATTGTACTATAGATTGTATTATAGTAGTAGTGTCAACTCTTACTTCGAATGCTGACAAGTAGTACTATATGTAGGACCTAATATCTTGGCTTTGCTTATATATATGTGTGTATACACACACACACACACACACACACACAATTATATAATTTTTGATATGAAAATAAGGACAAATAAAGGCAAATTGGAAATCAAAATTATAACAATATATATACTTCATACAAGCTACCAAAGTAATCAAAATGTATGTATGTATATATGTATGTATGTATGTATGTATGTATGTATGTATGTATGTATGTGTATACACACACACACACACACACACACACTTTTATTGTTTTCGTAGCTTGTATGAAGTTGGTGCACTGGAGCTTTGTCTGTCTGTCTGTCTGTCTGTCTGTCTGTCTGTCTGTCTGTCTGTCTGTCTGTCTATCTATCTATCTATCTATCTATCTATCTATCTATCATCTATCTATCTATCTATCTATCTATCTATCTATCTATCTATCTATCTATCTATCTATCTATCTATCTATCCATCCATCCATCCATCCATCCATCCATACACACATACCAACCAACCAACCAACCAACCAACCAACCAACCAACCAACCAACCAACCAACCAACCAACCAACCAACCAACCAAATCAATCAGTCAATCAATCAATCAATCAATCAAATGAACAAATAGAACAAATTAAAACATGTGTAGACCTAAATAAAATGCTGTTATTTCAGCACCATTTTCAGACTACAAAGTACATGAATTAATGGAATGCAATGGAGGGATAAATTGTGCATTTGGGAAATCAAGACAAAGGGGAAGTATTTCTTAGATAGCCTATATCAATGAATACATGCATAAAATAAAGCTGTAAATTTAATTATGATACAAATGTAAAATAAATAACATTTATGTCAGAAAGCATGAACATATGAAATCTAGGTTGTCATCAGTGTGAATGAAAGTGAAAACCCACATATGACGGTTGCTGCATGTTATGCTTGAATGAATATTGATAATGGAAGAGCCTGGGAAGAGTTTTGGGAAAAATTGCATCATATTCTCAGTGAATCTAATCTATGCATTTTTTTGTCCTGCACGGTTACAGGTAAGTTCAGAAAAAAAGTGTCTGGTCTATTTGAAGACCTAAGAATAATTATTCATGGTGACTGGTGAATGTCTTATTTAGAAGAAAGTCTGTTCATTTCATAGAATCATAGTTATAAGAGCATTATAGGTCATTGGTAAAAACCTCTGCTGTGCAAGATCCACCAACATATCTTGGACAGATGGATGGTCTATCTGAAGACTTTCAGTGAAAACTAACTCATTTCTTCATGTAGCAACTTGTTATTTCAATAACAATGTATTAATTCTAAAATAACATCGGTTCCCCCCCCTTTCTTGAACTTTTGCCGCCCAGAGTCCCTTGGGAGTTGGGCGGCTTATAAACTTGAACAATAAATAAATAAATAAATAAATAAATAAATAAATAAATAAATAAATAAATAAATAAATAAATAAATAAATAAATAAATAAATAAATAAATAAATAAATAAATAAATAAATAAATAAATAAATAAATAAATAAAAGGTTTTGGGCTGTGCAGACCAAGTAAATTTTGGTGAGTTCTTAAAAGTTTGGGTCCATTGGTAAACATCACTAGTCTATTTAAGAGTTTGCACTCTTACATATCTCAAAGTTTGGAAGCACATAATCAAATTAGTAGATCTTATTTGTGGCACGGTCTATGATGAGTAATTTTCAAGACATTATTGAATCCTCATCAATTTTAGTCATCATAATAGTGGTGAGGGATGACAGTTTTAGTCAGCCACATCTGGAGGGTGATCTGTTGCTCATCCTGTTCCATAATAATATAACTTGACTCACAGATGTAGCTTTCCTCACTTGAGCAAAATGTAAAGAATTCAGATAACTGAAATGGGGCATGCTATATAGGATTGGTGGAAAAACATTGTTTGGGCCAGAGGAAGATGGAGAAAAATTAAGAGAAGAAGGATTTCTTCCAAGATTATTACCACCTCCATAATTAGTGGTGACTTTCAAGTGTTATTCTAAGGCAGGGCTGTCAAACTCGCGGGCTGCGGTCCGGATGCATCACACGCTGGCCACACCCACGCCTGGTTTAGCGAAGGAGAAAAAAGTTGTGATACATCACTTGACGCTGCCATGACGATGCGAGTTTGACACCCCTGTTCTAAGGCATTTGAGTTAATCTAGATCTATAATGTTTCTCCAAAAGAATATAAATACTGTTATCTAACTCCTATTAGGAAATAAGGCTTCAATACCAACATAGAGATTATTTTATATTGAATAATACTATTGAATATAGTATTGTCCATTCTGGCACAGATCTCCAAGGCTTCTTGGTACAGATTTTTTCCAACTGTACCTGAAAATATTAAAGACTAAGTCAGCAATTCAAAATGTACTTTCCAGGTCATTTAGTACTGAAACTTGAAGAAGTTAATTGTCTATTCATGTTTTGCAATAAAAGATATAAGATCTAGCATAATAAACAATGTTCTGAACAGATTGAAGAAAGTGTTTGGTGGAGCTGAAGCAATAAAATGACAAGAAAATTAGGACTATGTTCAAAGCAATTATAACCTAAAGTAATACTTAGGAGAAATAAGTAGGTATAGGCAGAACTCTCACCTGATTGGACTCTGTTTGGAATATGTATCCACTTGTTTGGTTAAACATTTTAAAAAATAAATTATATTTGGAATATGTTTCCATGTTTCCATACTGGCTGAAAAAGATAGCTTTAAATTGGCATATTTATATTTTCTGTATATATCTCTGTTTTAAGTACAAGGAAAGAATGATTTAGAATATTTACTCCTATTAATACTGGAATTTCTACCAGTTTCAGAACCAGGAATGTAATGTATACATTTTCTAATGATCAGGGTAAGAGAATCTGGACCATCAGAAAATATTCTAAGCCATTAGTTTTGTCAAAACATTCACAGGGAAAGGAACTTTTTGAACTGATTGTGCATTGCTCAACACCTTCTCTCAACAACAGATGTCATGCTAGTATGTGGCTGCATAATGTTAGAAGTTATTTTTGTTAAATATCACACAGTCAACCCACTAGCTATGTCAAGGAGCATCAACAGGAGAAAGTGATATCTCATTCTTCTGATACTGAAAAAAGTAAAACCTGTAAGGCACTCTTTCATCCATGCAAGGAAGGAGGTGATGGATCACAATGGAGGAATGTTTTATTTGAGTTTAATAATCCACACTAACAATAAAACTTTTAAAAAGTTACAGCCATCTACTGATAACAAGTTTATTAAAATTTGATAAAAAAAAGAGAGTGATGAGAACAGTTCTGGCACCAGAATTTCACTTGGATTTGTACATTAATAGGTTGTGCTTAGTTCTGCTCTGAATTTCTTTTTCTATATTTATAACAGGAATGGCAAACCTTGGATGCCCCTCTACCTTCTTGTGTTTTATGACAGATGAGATGAACCACAGACAATTCTTATGACCACAATTGAGCCCAAAATTTATGTTGCTAAGCGAGACAGTTATTAAGTCAATTTTGCCCCTTTTTATGACTTTCTTTTGCCACAGTTGTTAAGTGAATCACTCGTCATTGATAACATGGTTGTTAAGTGAACCTGGCTTCCCCATTGAGTTTGCTTGTCAGAAGGTCACAAAAGGTGATCACATGACCTTCTGTGTCATAAATATGAATCAGTTGCCAAGTGTCTGAATTTTGATCACGTGACTATGGAAATGCTGCAATGGTTGTGTGAAAAAACGGTCATAAGTCACTTTTTTCAGTGCCGTTGGAACTTTGAATGGTCACTAAGAGCCGAGGTGGCGCAGCGGTTAGAGGCAGGTACTGCAGGCCACTTTAGCTGACACTGATCCGCAGGTCAGCGGTTCAAATCTCACCGGTTCAAGGTTGATTCAGCCTTCCATCCTTCCGAGGTAGGTAAAATGAGGACCCAGATTGTTGGGGGCAATATAAATATACATTACTTACTGGTGTAAACCGCTTAGAGAGTGCTTGCACTGTGAGGCGGTATATAAATGTCACTAAATAAATAAAATAAATAAATAAATAAATAAACTGTTGTAAGTCGAGGATTACTGGTAATCAGTCTGGGGCATAGAATAAGGAAGATGCTACCTCTATGCCTAGACTGGAGTAAAATACCTGTTAGTCTTCCAGTCTGTACATTATGACAGATGAAGGTCCAAATTAGTTGGATCTCTGTTCTTATTCAATTTTTTTTAATCGTTCTGAGTTTTACATGCCTTACTTATTAATTTGCTTGAGTTGTTTCCTATCAAAGATAGGACTCCCCTCTTCTCAATTTTTAAATGGGTAATTTGAGAATTAGAGTTATATGGAATTATAGAAATAATACACACTTTTGTTAACTTTAGAGTTAGAATTTAATGTGTTTTTATATCTGTATCAAAGGAAGTTGGAAGTCATTTTCTATTTTCTTTACTTTTTCTTTTCTTTTCTTTTTTCTTTTGGTACTTTTATCTTGCTTTCTTCCTGACTTTTCATTTTTTTAATTTTTTTTTCTAGCTCATTTATCTTTTATTCTTTTTTTGAAATTCAGGAAACACACACACACACACACACACACACACACACACAAATTTTTAAGGGATAACTATTAACGAATTCTGATCTTCAAGCTTCATATAAACAACAGCAACAAAGAGCTCAGTTGCCACTAAATAGCATATTTATTAAAGGATATGTTTATATACTGTCGATCACAGTCTACTTCATGAGACCTAAATACAATCAAGTGGACTGTGATCTATTAATGCATTAGCTTTCAAAATGCCACAGGTTTCTGTGGTTTTGCTGCAGGAGAGACACTGCTGTCCAGCTGAAAGCAAACATACCAAACAGAACTTTATTCCCAATCTGAATCTCTGAAGGTTATTTAAAAATGGGACATTTTTAAGTTTAAAAGAACTTAGAAAGAGAATACTACCACATGGCTGAGGTGACAATTGTTTTCAGCATCTTATAATCAGATGAGGTGCCGCTGAGTCTACAATTTTTAGATTAATATTCTCTTACTTCTTCTGAAGGTTAGGGCCAGGCACAGTAAAGTTTGGTAAACAATGCTTTGGTACTAAATAAGGCCTGCTGGAATCGATAAATACTTGGTTATGTCATATTTACTTTTAAATTAACTGAACTGTACTATTAGGTAGAAATTGAAATCTTGAATTATACTCAGTCCTCATCAAATGAAGACATTAAAGTTAGCTATTCACAATGTTCTTCCCCAGTTGCTCATTAAGTGCTATTTGATCTGTGGGGCCTGTCCTCTGGCATTTATATTGTCAATAATATCCTATTGTCTATTCATGTGGCTTCTTGGTAAAAATATAACAACGATTTATGGTTTCCTTCTCCCATGCAATATAAAATGATACTTTTGCCTTCATCACTGAAGTGATTGTCTGTCGTGAAATCTTTCAGGATTTTCCTATATTGCTGCCCCTTGATAGAGGCTTGCTTTAGCTAGGCAGCTGGGATGACCTTCATGCCTGGGTGATCTGTGGGAGTATCTATTTTTAACACGCACCCCTGCCTTTTGAAAAAGCACCTTTGGGACATGCACTCAGAGGTTCTTTGTTCATCCCTCCCACCAACCTACCCAGGTTCTTTAAACAGGTGTTACTCATCAGTTGTCATGCTGGTATGTCAATAAATTACATACATTAAATGTGCCTTGTACTGAAAAGCATTTCTCTTCTGTTATGCCTTAGTTGATTGGATTCTCATGTCATACTAAACTGTAATGTAGTATGATTTTGACTTAGGAAATTAGTGAATCCAATTGCAATGCATTCACAAATCATGATTAAAACCAGAGGTGGGTTCCTACCGGTTCAGACCGGTTCTATAGAACCGGTAGTAACATGGCGGCCTGGGTTGCTGAAAGCAGCAGCGACCCAGGCTTGCCACGCCCCCGAGCCGGTTCTCTTGGTGGTGCCTATGGTATAGCCATCTTGGTTTTTGCTTCTGTGCAACGCCCGCCCACCTGCGCGTCGTATCCCTGAGCGAACCGGCAGTAGAAGAATTTAGAACCCACCCCTGGTTAAAACACACCCCGGATAATATGTGACACGGGCAATTTGTATCAAATATGAATGTGGTACATATGTTTTAATTTACTTTCTCAATTCTTAACAATCATTCTAATATCCCCCTTAGATACTTTTCTTTTCCTGAACAAAATTCAAAAAATACTGCAACTTTTCATTAGGAAGAAAATGCTCCAATTTCTTAATTATTTTTGTCAAGTTTTATGATTCAGGTCCTTTATGTACATACTTTCTCCACAGATCCCTTCACAAAAGAGTTCATTACTTTTGTGCTCGTTTTTTATCTACTACATTCCAATAAGCATGCTGCTGAGTGAAAATGTGTGCAGGGGAAGGGAACTCCTGTTGCAATAATAATAATAATATAAGGGTGTTGGGTGTGGTAACTATTAAAGTATATCACAAAAATGTCACATTTGAGAGGCAGACAATAAATCAAAGACTGAAGCCAGGAGGTAAAAATCAGAAAGTGATGGAAGTAATTTTCAATGTTTGTCTAAACACCCAAATAGTCCAATCATGTTAAGACCTGAACTAGTGGAAAATTACAGTTTTGTGCCATCATATGAGTGTGAGTATTCTTTCAGACACACACACATACACAAATACATACATACACACACGTATGCCATTGTTACAGAGTAACAGAAAAGAGAGTGTTTTTTTAAATAAAGGAAAGTGTTCCAAAAAGTTAAAGCAAGTCTTGGAACAGGAAGCAAATACTATGCCAATTTAGGACTAATATTTACCCTTTACATCTGGCTCTCCTTCCTTTGCCTCAGAGGTGGAAAATCTCTCCCCCTTCCCCCTTTCAAATAAAACATGGAATTATGAAGACAAGCCTATTATTTTACTTATTGCCTTCTAAAGCTATCTGATTCCACAAAATACCCCGATATTAATGGAGTCAAACTGATTTGAGCTGCAGATCCAGTTGTCTGGTTAATGCTCATCAAAAAGTAAAGCTGAGGTGAAAAGTAAAGCTGATCAAAAAGTAAAGCTCAGAGTCTGTTGTGTTTTCTCTAGGATAGCCCCTTTTTTGTTCTGAAAGTGCAAGTGATTTCAAGGCTTTGTATATTATGGAGTGATCTTTCTGAACCTCTACCTTCCAATTTTCGTACAGTCCCTTTATGACACAGTTTGCTTTGCATATTTGCGGGATTTTGTTCTTCGATACATTGAAGGCACTCTACCTCAGGTTGTTCTAGTTGGCAAAACCACATTCAAATTGTATGGATCAAATTCTGAAACCTTAAATAGTAAGTTCAGATTCTAACCCTTTTCTCCAAGAATGTTCTCTATCATCTGTTAGACCTTTCACATCTATCTATAGATTATTTCCTTGTCTGTCACCAAGCTGTTATCATTTGTCTTGAGGAAACACATGGCAGTTGATTTCCTTCTAGAGTGACTGAAGATAAAGTGCTGTTATTAAAATATATGAATTTATGCTAAAATGCACTCATAGGATATATGTTGTTAGAAAGCTTTAAAAAATGATATGTAGGGTTTTTCTATCTTTTAAGTAGTACTGTATTTTTCGGAGTATAAGACGCACCGGAGTATAAGATGCACCTTAATTTTTGGGGAGGAAAACAAGAAAAAAAGAATTCTGCCTCTGCCTACCAGCATCAGGATCAGCAGTGTCCTCACTTCCACTCGGATTTTGATAACGAGCAGCACAGATCTTTTTATCTGTTTAAAACAAACCCTATCACTCTACGCACATTTAACTGGAGTGGGTGGGGTGGGGTATGATTTTCATGGGGGCAGAAGACGGACTTGGCACCGAAGGCTCCGCTCCCGAGACGCCCCTGTCTTCCTACCTATAGCCGTAGGCGTTGAAAGCCTGGCTTTCTCGCAGCAAGGCCCGATAGAGACGCAGCACTTCAGTCCTCCTGGACGCTGCCATCTTGTAAACACGGTGTCGGGCTTCCGTCGGAGCCTGATTCCGCAAGCAGCCTGGGGAAGCGCGGAGGTCAGGACTCGGTTGGCGAATCGGGTGCTGCACAGGGGGCGTAAGGCAAGGCACTGCCACCCGAAAACATTGTCACCACGATCTCCGCTGCCTGGAGATCTCTGCTACCTCCCCGATTCAAAAAATGGGGCATGCGGAGGCAAAAAAAGAGTTTTCAGGCGCTGTGCAGGGGGCGTAAGGCAAGGCACTGCTACCCAAAAACACTGTTGCTGCGATCTCCGCTGCCTGGAACCGCCCGAAAATGTGATGCTCTTTTTTTTGCCTCTGCATGCTCCATTTTTTGATTCGGGGAGGAAAGCATTTTGCATAGCAGGGAAAGGTGATTGATCGGTCATTTGAAGGAGAGGGGGAAGATGCACACTCTTAACTTTGCATGCGCCGTGGTCGGTGTTGGAGGAGGAGAGACGGAGAGGTGGAGGAGCTGGTCGTGCTGATGCTCTGGCCCTCTGCCCTCCCTCACACCCTCAGGCTGCCCCTACAATTTTGTCTCCCTGGAATGGCTGCAGCAGTGGCTGGACGAATCGACACCCCCCAAAGCAGCGGAGATCTCCAGGCAGCGGAGATTGCCGGGGAGGAAAGCATTTTCAGGTGGCAAGAGGAAAGCGTTTTTGGGTGGCAGCGCTGCGATCCCCTCCCCGAATCCAAAAACGGGGCATGCCACGTGCGGCCAATGGGAGCCGCTCACCCCTTGACCGCTGCTTTGAGGAGGTTGCAAACGGGCGGGCGCCGCTTTTGCCAATGGGGATTCCTTGGATCGCACCTCGCCTCTCCAGAGGCAGCTCTGAAAACAGTGCTGGGGAAGGCGCGAGGGGGTAGGCGAGTGGGAGAAGGGAGGAAACTGACAAATGTGGCAACACACCAGTGAGGTGCAATGCCAACTTTGCAACAGTGTGAGAGATCACATCTCCTGCAGAGCTGGAAGTCTCCCTCCCTTCTCTGCAAGAGCATAAGCAGTTCCATCTGCCTGGTATTCCTTCGCCTTTCCTTCCTTGCTCCTTCCCTCCCAAAGCAGAGGGGATCACACCAAGGAGGAGGAGGAGGAGGAGGAGGAGGAGGAGGAGGAGGAGGAGGAGGAGGAGGCCAGGGCCAAAGCTGGGCTCATCCTGGATGCCCCCCCCCGCTTGTCAGCCTAGGTCCTCCCCCGTATATCTTGTAGAAGGCCATATCCTCTGAGACCCACTTGCACTTCTACAGCCTCACGATCCCCTTCCTGATTCCATAAACGGCACCTGAAACATGAGGATTGTGGAGGACAGAGTTTTCAGGTGGCAGCACCTGCCGGACATGCCATTTTTGGAATCGGGGGGGGGGATCCGCTGCCTGAAACGTGAGGATTGTGGAGGAAAGCGTTTTCAGGTGGCAGCACCTGTCGCACACGCCATTTTTGGAATCGGGAAGGGGATCCGCCACCTGAAATGCGAGGATCATGGAGGAAAGAGTTTTCAGGTGGCGGATCCCCTCCCCAATTCCAAAAACAGCACATGCAGCATGTGCTGCCACCTGAAAATTCTTTCCTTTACATCCTCATGTTTCAGGCGGCAGATCCCCTCCCCGATTCAAAAAACGGCATGTGCGACAGGCGCTGCCACCTGAAAATGCTTTCCTCCCCGATCCTCGCATTTCAGGCGGCGGATCTGGCCAGGAGAAAAGAGAAGGCGAGTCTGTGGAGGAGGAGGAGGGCGCGTGGCTCTGCTATGTGCATCGGGAAACCGGGGAGGAAAACATTTTCAGGCGCCAGCGCATGCTGGAACAGCCACCGCCTGAAATGCGATGCACTTTTTGGGCCTCCACATGCACCGTTTTTGGAATCGGGGAGGGGATCATGTTGCTGCCTCCCGAAAATGCTTTCGTTTAAAAGGTTTTCAATGCAGTTTCCCGGGCTGCTTCGGGAATCAGGCTTCGACCGAGGCAGCAAAGGCACAGGGGCTTGCCAGGAAGCCCTGCAGCATGTTTACAAGATGGCAGGTCCAGGAGGACGGACGTGCTACCTCTCTATTGGACCTTGCTGTGAGAAAGCCAGGCTTTCAATGCACTTTCCCAGGATGCTTCGGGAATCAGGCTCTATGTGGAAGTGAGGATCCTCACTGCCTGGTACCACCCGAAAATGCAACGTGTGGAGTGGGTGGGCAGGGCTCATTTGGAGTATAAGATGCACCCAGATTTTCACCCTCTTTTTTGCGGGGGGGGGGGAAGGTGCATCTTATACTCCAAAAAATATGGTAATTTTAAGTACTCTGTTATTCCTACATTCCTGGATTGATGGCCAAGGTGACAAAGGTGCAGTGTGCCATCATTCCCAACTTTTCATGGACATTGATGAACAACTCTTGGGCCCTCAACCAGCAGTAAGCATAGAAATTTAATAAACAAATAAATGCCTAACAATCCTTTTCTTCACATACTCAAACAGCAAGCACTGCACTTTCCTCAGTAGTATAAGCTTAGCTAAAAAATATTGGCAAGTCATAGCAGATTGATGTTTCTTGATATTCATCTTTAAGCCCAGTTCTTTACTCCTAGATTTTTGCATCTGTGTGTAGCCTAAAATCTATTTCCATATGATTGGCTTCGCATTTGTCTTCTGCTCTATGGTCAGTTACTTTTGGGGTCCTCTGAACTCATTATGTCAGCCTAAAGTAATCATTCAATTGTTTATTTGAGTTCTCTCTTGGCATAATTACACTCATTCAGTCCATGGAAAACCTTTGAAGCTTTGGAATTTGAATCAGGATCTGTCCTCACCAGATGAGATAATGGCATGGGATGTATCAAAAACTTCATAGTACAAGCAAATGGGCTCTAAAAATGAGCCCCAAATTATATATATATATATATATATATATATATATATATATATATATATATATATATATATATATATATATATATATATATATATATATATATATATATATATATATATATATATATATAATAAAATCAACATGCCTTGTATTTAAAAGTACTGTTTCAAAATGAACTTTGTGTTGAACCACCTTGTGGGACTTAAAAATGCTTTGTTTTAATTATATTGGGCCTCTTGCATTTACAAGCCACAACTTTATAGTTATTTCATGAAAAAGTTACTTTTCTTTTCTCTCCTTTCATCTCCTTACTTCTGATGGAACAAATGTCATAATCTCATTGCCATTCACCAACTCCCACAGCTTTCAAAACTTTATCTCTGCAAGTGGATTCCACTATAGATAAACTATATTTAACCCTTCTGATTTCCTGTTGTCTAGTATAGGCTTTTAGTTAAAAAATTTAGTACCCTTGAACAAACTCGTGTTTATATGAGCACTATTCTTATCATTCTGTGGTAGCAATTTTTCATGCAGGAAGTCCTAAATTGAATCCGTGGAACTGACAATCCAAGAGATCCTAGCTATGGGTCAGATGTTAAGTGGAGAGATGCTATCTACTTAACATCTGACCCATAGCTAGGATCTCTTGGATTGTCAGTTCCAATCTATTTGAATGGGCAGCACTGGACAAGATGGCATACAAGACCCTGTCTGTCCATCCGTCCGCCCACCTACCTACCCACCCACCCTGCATCTAATTTATCTATTTCAGACTTGAGCAATGTGCCCTTCTTCCCATTCCCTACCAGATGCTATTATAACATTATAATACCTTGTGGCAGGTTTTGTAACAAATTGTTTAAAAAAACAGAAACATTCTCCTTTGCGTTTACATAAAAATGTCTGTTTTCTGAAAAGCCTGTAGTTAATTAGCTTGTGTTTTATGTGTTATTCAGATTATAGTCACAATAAATTTTACTGACATATATTTGGACTGCAATCAGTCAATGTTATCCAAGGCCTATGAAAAGATGTTTTCATTGATATCTGTTCTTTCCCTCATGCTCTGTGAGTTCTACAAACAGGTTTGTTCTGTGCTTTTCTTTCTTTCCTCATAGCTCTGTGTTGTCTGCGATTACATTGCAAGCAAAGTGAACTTATTCTTGCGAGCCATACCACAGAGTTATAGAATATGCCTCAGAATCTTCACTCACTCTTATTTGGGAAAGGATTGCATGAAGCTGCCTTTAGGAATGGATATGTTCATAGAGCACACATGATCCCTGAAGCCAAATGCCTATGAAGCCTTATTTATTGGTAAAAATAGATAAGGAACCTAGAATCAAATATCTTTTACCACCAAACTTGTCAAAAACACGCTTTTGTGGCCTTCTGGATGACTCCACAGGGAAAGGAGGGGGAAAGTCTGATGAGAATATCACAGGGACAGTTTACACCTAAAAGAGCAAAGGATGACATTAGGGGCATTATAAGGCCCCTTCATCTCTTTGAACTCTGACTCAAAATACCTCAGAGCCTCCAAAACCATGAAAATAGTACTGTTGCTAAGCAGTGGAGTGTTGCAGAGAGCCACAATGTAAGGCTGGGTTCCTTGGAAGTAAATGTTTTCTCAGATTTTTCTTCAAAATGACTATTTAATAAGCACATATGGAATACAGATATGACATGGGATGTAAGTATTGGAAGCAACATCTGGTGCAGCTGTCCTGATCCTTACTCTAGCACAGGAGTGGCCAAACTATGGTTTTTTGAGGACCTGTGGACTTCAGCTCCCAGAATTTCTGAGCCAGCCATGCATGCATGGCTGTCTCAGGAATTCTGGGAGTTGAAGTCCATAAATCCTCAAAGAACCATAGTTTGGCCATCCCTGCAGTCTAGCAGATCACTGGGATTTCTGATCTTTACTCTTCACTTAAAATATTTTTTATGCTTGTTCTTCAGAAATATTAGTATTTCTTTTGGATCCTGAGAGCTTGATTGAGCTGGATTGGCCTGGACTAATCTAATTGATTTCTCCTTGGAATCTCTGACTTTGGCTTATCAAGTTGCACTGCTTAGCAGGACGCACTTATTAAAGCAGGAAGTCATTACAAGGAGAAGACCACCCATGTTCAGGTCTTTAAAGAACCATATTCATGTGGTGAGATGGGTGGCAAACAAATTAAATATATATACACATATGCAGAAACAAACAAACAAACAAACAAACAAACAAACAAACAAACAAATACATAATAAATAAATAAATAAATAAATAAATAAATAAATAAATAAATAAATAAATAAATAAATAAATAAATATTCTCCAGCAGAGACCTAGAGTTAGGAAAAGAAAGAATGGGAATTTTTTGAAAGGACTTGATGCATTTCAAGTTTTTCATAGAACAAATTCCTCATTTGGAGCTTTCCAAGGTGCTTAAGGACCAGCCTTACTTCTCTGGTGAGTGCCTGCCAATGGAGGAGTTCAAATGCCACAGAGGTTGGTGGGTGAAAAAGATCCTTGCACTGGTTCTTGGCTTGGTTAAAAAAAATGCTTCATGAGTTGAAGCACAATCATGGACTGAAACAGCCTGAGATAATATGAGCCTTTCCATGCTGCCCACAACACTTCTTTGTCTTAGTTGTTCTGCTGATGTATCTAGACGATTCTTCCACATATCTCTTATTATTGGCATGTCTCTCAAGTTCTGTTGATATAACAGATTGTAAGGTAGTTCATCTGGTAGAACTTGAATGTAGAATTGCTCTAAAAAAAATAAAAACAACAGCAATAGGGAACCCCGTGTAACAATCTGGATTAAATCCAGTTGCAGAGAAAAACAAATGATCTAATACCAATCTCCGAAAGTTGACTAAGAACATTTTGCCATATGCAGACAGAGTATGATTTATCTTTATGTATTTATCACTGTGCTTAAAAAACTGAGGGAACAAATGGTCCTCACACTCTCAAGCTACACAAAGCTGGATTCCCTCTGGATTGAGCCACGGTGGCGCAGCGGTTAGGGTGCAGTATTGCAGGCTACTTCTGCTGACTGCTGCAGTTTGGCAGTTCAAATCTCACCAGGCTCAAGATTGACACAGCCTTCCATCCTTCCGAGGTGGATAAGGACCCAGATTGTTGGGGGCAATATGCTGACTCTGTAAACTGCTTAGAGAGGGCTGAAAAGCACTATAAAGCGGTATATAAGTCTAAGTGTTATTGCTAAGTGCTAAGTGTTATGGTCATGATTAATAGCTGTGAAATACCTTAAAGAACAGAGTGTTTTAAATCCCCAGTAGATGAAATTCCTACATTATAGTTTATTTGAAATTCATCGCTGATCCCATCTGGGTTAGATGATACTGGCCATCATACTGAGCTTAATCATAATATATTTTATTTATTTGTTTTTAGTTTTTGTTTTGTACAAAACAGAGCCAGTGTGATTGTAAAAAGTAGCTTATGGCTTAGCATGTTGTCTGAATCCAGCCCCTGTGACTTACTCAACAACACTTGATTAAGGAAAGCATAGACTAGCACGATATGTTAAACCATACTATCATAATGCTTCCTCTTTCTACTCATGGGGCATTAACCCTCAAATTTAGGGTTTAAAATGGTCCAAAACAGAAAAGGTTTGATTGCATTTAGCTCTTTTCAGGAAATCAATGTCAGAATAAATTTTTTGCCCCATGTAGAGTAGAAAAAGGAAGCATTGCAGCATCCCCATGGTCATGTGATCAAAGCTTTGATGCTTGGCAACTGGACTCACATTTATGACAATTGTAATATCTTAGGATCATGTGATCAGCTTTTGCGACCTGCTGACAAGCAAAGCCAATGAGAAGTCCAGATTCACTTAACGATCATGCTACTAACTTACCAAATGCAATGATTCACTTAACAACTGTGGCAAGAAAAGTGGTAACATGGGGCTTAACACTTCACAAATGTTTCACTTAGCAGAGTAAATTTTGGGCTCAATTGTGATCATAAGCAGAGGACTTCTTTCTTGCTATGGGATTAGAAAGCTGGGATGTGACATATCACATCATGACTGGTTTTGCTGGAGCCCAATGTTTTCTGAAGCATTCACTTGAAAAGACTATAACTAGCTTCGTATTATTCTCTATTTTGATGGTTTAACATGTGTTTTGGCACGAATCACTCAGGAGATGGGCTGGAGAAGAAGCCAGCCAACAGGACAGGCTTCTGAAATCTGCAGGTGTGTCGTGATTGTATGTGAATCCAACAGGCAAGAGATTTGATGAATGCTAAAATTTATCTGTAGCTGGAGGGATAACCGAGTGTACAAGGGTTTGTGTTTGAACTCTCTCTCTCTCTCGCACACACACCCTGAAAGCCTGAAGGTTTGCTTTCTTTTATCCCAAAGCAAAACAAAAGAATATTTCATGTAATTACAGGTATCATGTGTGACTATCAATTATAGCTTCATTAGGAAATCTTTCATTTGAACTAGTCAATAATACTTTTTTTTCTGATATTGCTTGACAAAGGAGAATACATGTTCTTTTTGCCCAAAGGTGCTGCAGGTATGAGATTGCTAGACCAAGAGAAGCTGTGCTGTTATGGGAGACAAACAGTCTAATTTTGCCAAAGTAAATGGCTAGAAAGTGGAAGACGGAAGGGGAGAAATGGAGGCTCACTACAAACTGTTCAAACTGTCAAATTCCTTTTGAACAAATTAGCTGATTATAATCTTATTGATGCTTGGATGCCATCCAGGGTTTCTTTTATCCACTTGTAAAGAATGATTTTTTTAAAATTGGAGTTTTCTTTCCTAAAATCAGCTTTCTGTCCTGACCCTGAAGGGAAAGATTACTAGTAATGGAGCAAAATCCAAATTCAAATCCTTACCTTTGTTAGTATTCCCAAATAGTTGTAGATATGTACAGTAGGTACATCACTTCATGAAGAGTTTCTGGTTTAACTCCTGGGTACTTGTCCTTTTATTTAAAAACATCAGGAACTATATTAGCAATCTTCTAAACATGAGATGGCTGGCACACAAATCCATTGGAAAAGTAATGGAGAATCCATGAATGAAAGTCCTCCATTTCAAAAGAACTGCTTAGTTTGCCAAGAATAAAAAGAGGGTGAGATTTTTTCCCTCTTTATATCTTCTCTATTGTTCCTTTTTGGTTTCCCTTTCCCACTAGTTTCACAGGAAAGACAGTACATTAAAAGACAGGCATAATTTTTATCTTTTCTGAAAGATCAGGAGTTTGGCCTCCAGAGCTTTTGAAGAACTCTTTCCTTGATATACTTCGTTTTGCTCTCAATTGTCATCCCAGCCCAGAAGTTGCTGTAACAAGGGAGCTACTGGAACAACTGGTTTTGCAAAGTATTTCCTATAAGGCAAACATAATTATGATTCTAATTGTAATGTTTGTATTTCAGACATTTCAAAATTAAGGAAATGATTAGGTTTTACACCTGCAAAAAATGTAGACAGCTACATTTCTTCAGGAATAAAAATCTAAAGCACATTTATTAGAATCAATTAATATGATCATGAAAACAATCACAAGGTTTTTTCCCCCTGAATGGAAATTATCAACCAAGGATCAATCATGTGATCATAGTGAAACATTTCTGGAACTATAGAAAGTGTCTATTTATGAAAAAATGAATCTAGAAAATATATAATCAAATGATATTTTACAGGTTAGACTTTTTTTAAAAAAATCTGAGTATTTTTGGAAATGTTATTTCGTTATTTATTTGTTTAGAAGATTTATCTAGTTGTCTGATTTGCATAATTGTGACTCCAGGCAATGTAAATAATAATATTAATAATATTAATACCGGTAATATTAATAGTAGTATTAGTATTAGTAGTATTAGTAGTATTAGTAGTAGTAGTAGTAGTAGTAGTAGTAGTAGTAGTAGTAGTACCGGGTTTCCCTGAAAATAAGACAGGGTCTTATTTTCTTTTGACCCCAAAAATATGGCCTTGGTCTTATTATCGGGGGGTGCTTATTATTTTGGGGGTGCAGTAGACGGCGAGCATGGGACTGGATGTCCCATCGCTGCCACCTTCCCTCCCTATTCTTGGCGCTGGCCGAGCGGTTGGCCCGCCGCCACCGCCTCGTGGAGCAGGACTCTGCAAGGCTTGTTGTGCTGTTGCATGCACGAACTGCAGGACTGCCGCGAGCTTCATCATACTGGCACAGCTGGTGTCCTGCTGCTCGCGGCTGTGCTGGTATGTTGAACCTTGCGGTAGTGCTGCCGTTTGTGCATGCAACGGCACAACAAGCCTTGCAGAATCGTGCTCCACGAGGCAGCGACAGTGGCGTGACGAGTCTCACAGAGACTCATTTCTGGCAGGTGGGACGTGTTGGGATGCAAGACGCGCATCCTACCTGGGACTTGTAGCTCCATCGTGTTCCTTGGCGTTGTGTCCAGGGAAGCCCATTGTAAAACAAAACTTCTCGCGAGTTCAAGAAGTTTGATTGAACTCGCGAGATGTTTTCTTTTACCATGGGCTTCCCTGGACACAACGCCAAGGAATGCGATGGAGCTACAAGTCCCAGGTAGGATGCGCATCTCGCGGTGGGATGCAATTTGGGGGTGGCAGGTGGGGCGGTGCGCGGTGGGATGGGCCACCAGACGTGCATCCTACCTGACACTTGTAGCTCCATAGCATTCCTCAGTGTTGTGTCCAGGGAAGCCCATTGTAAAAGAAAATGTCTCACGAGTTCAATCAAACTTCTCAAACTCGTGAGAAGTTTTCTTTTACAATGGGCTTCCCTGGACACAACGCCAAGGAATGCGATGGAGCTACAAGTCCCAGGTAGGATGCGCATCTCGCGGTGGGATGCAATTTGGGGGTGGCAGGTGGGGCGGTGCGCGGTGGGGTGGGCCACCAGACGTGCATCCTACCTGACACTTGTAGCTCCATAGCATTCCTCAGTGTTGTGTCCAGGGAAGCCCATTGTAAAAGAAAATGTCTCACGAGTTCAATCAAACTTCTCAAACTCGTGAGAAGTTTTCTTTTACAATGGGCTTCCCTGGACACAACGCCGAGGAACGTGACAGAGCTACAAGTCCCAGGTAGGATGCGCGTCTTGCAGTGGGATGCAATTTGGGGGTAGCAGGTGGGGCGGGGTGGGGCGGGCCGCGGGATGCACGTCCTACCTGACACTTATAGCTCCATTGTGTTCCTCGGAGAGAGAGACAGAGCAAGCGAGAGGCGGGTGTGTGCACAACCCGCGGGACTGGCTCGGCTCCTCTGGGCTCTGCCTTCGGTGGTGTTTTGAAACTTGCTCCTGCCTGCAAGGAAGAGGAGGCGAGCCTCGATCCCTGCCTCGCCGTCTCCTCGCAGGCAGGAGCGTGTTTCAAAATGCCGCTGGAGGCAGAGCCCAGAGGAGCCGAGCCAGTCTGCGGGGTGTGCACGCACCCACCTCTTGCTCTCTCTCTCTCTCCCGGCCAAAAGAGTGCCCGCCGCAAAAAGAGCGGCTCCCAGCCAGGAGAGCGAGAGTGAGAGCAAGCGAGAGGCGGGTGTGCGCAGGCACCAACACAAGACACGCACACCTCACGGGACTGGCTCTGCCTCTGGCGGCATTTTGAAACGTGCTCCTGCCTGTGAGGAAGAGGAGGCGAGACAGGGATCGAGGCTCTGGAGCCACCGCGGTGGGAGTGGGGGAGTGACCCGCCCCCCATTCCCCGCCCCACAGCGACATGGAGAAACATGAAAGTGCCCTCCCCCCTGCCCACCCAGGGATCCACCTCCCTGCACCTCCGGCCCGGCAGGTGACTCTCTTGGCGGGCTCCATAGCGGGGCCCTCCTGCCGCCTCACGCCACTGGGCATGAGTTAACACCAAACATTTCCTCCCACTGGGTGAGTTGCTGCTGCTGCTGCTGCCGCCTTTCCGAGGAAAGGATGGGGGGCTTGGAACAAATGGGAGCCAACGGGCGAGGGAGCGGCTGCCTCTGTTGCCCCTGAGCGGGCTCGGCCCGGGTGCGTTGGGCATGTCCCCCCTTTCCCAGGAAAGTAGTTGGGGGGGCTTATTTGGGGGGGAGCTTATTTCAGCACATGCGCTGAAAAGCCTGATTGGCCTTATTATGGGAACATGTATTATTTTTGGGAAACACAGTAGTAGTAGTAGTAGTAGTAGTAGTAGTAGTAGTAGTAGTAGTAGTATTAGTAGTAGTAGACAATCCCAAAACATCTCGAGCACCACTTGAACATCACTGGCATTGAGAAACTCTCCATAAGTCAATTACAAAAGGCAGCTGTCCTTGGAATAACTTACATCTTGCAACAGTATCTTTAACACCATCACACAATAACATCTGCCTATATCAGTTCCTTGGGAAGGAATCAATGAGTGGATAAAAATGCCAAATCCAGGCTAAGCATCTGGCTGACTATGCCATAATAATAATAATACCAACAACAGATATTACAATAAAACCGTGCTGTATCAACAAAAGGCAATTCATAAGCTAATATATCAGTATTAAGCTAAGCTCACCAATCATACCCTCCATCTCCCAGAAGATGGGTTAATCTATTTCCTTGGTGGCAAAGACTAGGGAAAAACCGAAGTTTTTAAAGCTGTCTTGAAGGTTCGTAAGTTTGGAAATGGGGACTTATTCTAAAAGTGTTGCAACAGAAAAGGCATTTCTTCTAGGTCCCATCAGAAGAAATTGCCTCAAGAAGGAGACCCAAGCATGGACAACCATGTGCTTGGTCAGAAATAACCAAAGATAGATAGTCTTGAGGACCCAGATTATTGGGGGCAATATAAATATACATTGCTCACTGGTGTAAACCGCTTAGAGAGTGCTTGCACTGTGAGGCGGTATATAAATCTCACAAATAAATAAATAAATAAACTTGGTCCTGGACCATGTAGGGTTTTGTTAGTGATAACCAGCACCTTGAATTCATCTGGAAGGATGTTGGGAGCCAGTATAGCTTCCTAAAAGTAATGTATTATGGACATATCATGGGGTCCCCATATCTACCCATCCCACTGCAGTTTGGACAGTCTTCAATAGCAGTCTTATATAGAACACATCACAGTAGTCCACGGGGAGGGGACTAAGGCATGGGTGACTACAAGCAGGGCTTCCCAATCCAGGAATGGACACCATTTGTGCACCAGATGAGATCGTGCAAAACCCTTCTTAGGTACAACTGCCAGCTACTCTTTGAGGAAGAGCTGTGTGTCCAGGAAGATTATTGAAGTCCATACTTGTTCACTCCCTCCAGAAATAATGGTGATAAATGTCTAGTTTCTGGATTCAGAGGACCAAATCTCACAGCCATTTAGTCTTGCCAGGATTGAGTTAAAGTCTGTTCTTCCCCATCCAGGCCTCCACTGGGGGAAAACCTTGACTGTGCTATCTATTTGGCCTAGGGCAGAAATGTACAATTGATTATCATCAACATACTGATGACAGACAATTTCACCCAGTGACTTCATTTAGATGTTGTGGAAAGAGAGTAGAGTTCTGAGGCACCCCATAAAACAGAGGTTGAGGGCTAGGTCTTTCTTTCCCCATTGAAAGAAAGAGAGGAATCACTCCAATTCTGTGGACCCTAAGCCCGACCCTCTGAGCAGGTTCAGAAAAATATCATGGTCAAGAGTATTAAAAATCATTGAGAGATCAAGAAGGTTAAGAAGGCTGCTATACCCCCATTCTGAGTCCACTATAGGTTGCTGAAAATTTATTTATTATTAGTTGCATTTGTATGCCGCCCACTCCACAGAGACTCTGGGCGGCTCACAACAGTAAAAATTCATATGCAACAACAAATATCAAAAGCATTAAAAACAATAGATATTAAAACATTAAAAAAACATTAAAAATCACAATTTAAAAACCCATACAATAAATTATTCATGGGGCCAAGAATGATCGGTGTTGTATTAAAATCATTGGCCCCAGGCCTGTCGACAAAGCCATGTTTTAACTGCTTTTCTGAAGGCTGGCAGGGTGGGAATAATGCGGATCTCGGGGGGTAGGGTATTCCAGAGAGCCGGTGCTGCCACAGAGAAGGCCCTCGTTCATGGGCCCGCCAGCTGACATTGTTTGGCTGACGGGACCACCAGCAGACCAACTCTGTGGGCTCTAATCAGTCTTAGGGAGGTATGTTGGAGAAGGCGGTCTCCAATGGAACCAATGCTGCCTTAATACTATGTTCTGGTCTATTGGGCCAAACTAGGTGGCAGTATCTAGTGGACTTTAGCTAATGTCAAAAAGCTAAGCAAGGAAAGACCTGGTTAATACTTGGATGGAAGACAACCAGGAAATCCCAAGTCTATAGACTAGGCAATTGAAAAGAAAAGAAAAAGCCAGGAGAGGGCAACACACATCAGTTCAGTATTGTTACCATGAAAACAATACGGACATGTCCATGAAATCAACAGCAATTGAACCTGCCTCAGAAATTTTATCTTACCTTTCTTTTACTGTACTGTGGAGAGTTAATTTCTACTTAGCAAAGCTGGCAAAATGCGTAATTAAACTTAACAAAAAAAATATCTGGGGGGTGGGAAGGGAGAAAGCATGACAGACAAAGAGGGAGGAACATGAATGACAGAATTTTGGCAGATCTACAAAAGGAAAGAACACAAAAAGAAAAGGATTAGTGAAAATAAAGATCAAGAGACGATCAAAACGTAAACTGGCTAAATTCCAAGAGGCATTTCCTACAATTTATAAGACAGTCTATTCTTAACTTTTGGAACAGAGGAACTAGTTGATCTTCACCTAAAACAATATTGACCACCCTCTGTGTTAGTGAATGAAAGGTCTTAGAGATTCCTAGAGAATCCAAAATGTAGTACAATTGTCAATTGACTGATGCTCTTACATATATTAGAAACAACGATCCCATAGGATAGCCTGATTTTTTTTGACCAGCATTAAGCATATGGAAAATTTCCAAAAGTTTTCCTTACTGGGAAACCAGATTACGTTGTTGTGGATTGTAGAGCATGTTTTGGTGCTGATTTGAAATTCCTGGGATTTACAATCCCAACACCTTTGGAAGGAAAAAGCTGTCCTAAGATACTCTCGCTTTTCACATGCTCAACGCTTTGTGGCTTTGCAAAAACTCCGTAAGCCACATAATAGACCCAACGCAGAGCTGTGCTGGATCCCTAAAGAGCAAAAGTTGCAGTATCTACAGTAATACAGTAAGGCAATGAAATACAAACAAGGCTCTCGACGGGACGGTTTAGCTTTCAAAATACTACATGGAACAAGAGCTGCCATAAAAGCAGGAGCTGTTTTGAACCAGAAAACATATGGCAAGAAGGTGGGCGGAGGGAAGAGTCGGCAGGCAAGCACAGCTCCTGTTGTCTCCCTTGCAAGTGGACTGAAGAGCACTGAGCCTAGAGATCAGACCAGAGGTTCCAGGTGGGTTTGGAATAAATGAACTCAGAGCTTACTCTTGCTAAGAAAGTCTAATAAGGTAAGTGTATGTGGCAGGGGTGGGTTCCTCTTACCTGCCTACCGGTGCTCTGCGTGCACATAATCTCATTTCACACGCGTTTGCGCATGCGCGGAAGCAAAATCTTGCGAGGGGACGCGCGTGTGCTCGAGATTTTGGTGATTTTTTGCTTCTGTGCATGTGCGGAAGCAAAAAATCGCTGAAATCTCGCGCAAGCACGCGTCCCCTCATGAGATTTTGCTTCTGCGCATGCGCAGGAAGCAAAAAAAGCCCAAAAATTCCAGTAAAAAGATGGTGCCGCGCGACGGACCGGCGAAGACGGCACCGGAGCCATCATGTGCAAATTGCGTAATCGGCGGGTTCCCGGAACGGCGCACTGGACCACACCAGTAGAAACCCACCACTGGTAGGGGGAACAGGGAATGGTCTTGAAGGACAGGTGAGAGAACCACTACCAAGACAATAGTAAGATAAGAGGGGCTTGAGCCTCGGCCAAACGTCTCACACAAATTCTCCCTCTAGTTCATACAAAGGGGGAGGGGATAGCACATTTAGATTTATAAGATTATGCGGATAGTTCTTGCTTAACAACCATTTGTTTAGCGACCGTTTGACGGCACTGAAGAGAGTGACTTATAATCGGTCCTTGCACGTACGACCATTGCAGCTTTTCCACAGTGATTTGATTGTGAACCAGGAGTTTGTCAAGGGGCTCATACTTGTGACTGTCGGAGTGTCCTGATTGCCATTTGCAACCATCCCTGCTGGCTTCTGACAAGGAAAGTCAACGGAGAAGCTGGTAGGAGGTTGCAAATTACAGTCCCATGGTATCTCACTTAACAACCACAGGTGATTTGCTTAGTGAGCATGCCAAAAATGTTGTCAAATTTGGTGCGGTAACATGATGATCCACCTAATGACTGTGCCGTTTAACAATCTTTACAATCCTATTGCGGTCCTAGGTTGAGGACTACTTGTAATCCAATATGGCAGGGGTGTCAAACTCAAAGCCCGGGGGCTTAGACCTGGCCTGTGGGGCCATCCTGGAAACAGCAAAGGACCAGCCCGCAGTGCCTCTGCCAGTGAAAACGGAGCTCGGGAGTCCCGCAAGCAGCCCTCCCAAACTCCATTTTCGCTGGCAGAGGGTTGCAAGAGGCCATCGCAGCTGAAAACAGAGCTCAGGAGGGCTGTGGGTGGCCCTCGCGAGCTCCGTTTTCATTGGCAGAGGGTTGCAGGAAGCCATCACAGCCAAAAACAGAGCTTGGTAGCCTGTTTTCACTGGAAGAGCGCTTGGGCCACCACAAGCGCCCCTGACACGAGTGATGTCAAGCTGGCCACGCCCACGCTGGCCATGCCTACCTTAGCCCCCCTGACGTCAAACACAACCCTGATGTGGCCCTCAATAAAATCAAGTTTGACACCCCTTCAACATGGCATTGACAACTGGCTTGCACTTACAACAGTTGGGGTGTCTTGCGGTCCTATGTTTGCATTTGTAATTTCCCAGCTGCTCCTGATGAGCAAAGTCAATGGGGAAGTTGGCAGGAAGCTGCAAGTTGTGGTCATGTAATGTTTTGCTTAATGATCACATGTTACTCAGCTTTAACAGAGTTGGAAGGGACCTTGCAGGTCATCTAGTCCAACCCCCTGCCCAAGCAGGAGACCCTACATCTGCCTCTACCTAGGATTGAACTCACAACCTCCTGATTGTGAGCCAAGAGCTGCACCTCTAGGCCACAGCAGCTGGGTTTGTTTAACAACCTTGGCAAAACAGGTTGTAAAATTGGGTGCGGTCATATGAAGACTCACTTAATGACCACACCACTTAATGGCAATCTTTCCAGCTCCTATTGTGGTCCTAAATTGAGGACTATTTGTGGCTGTTACTGTACCATAAACATAATCCAATATAGCATTGTCTTCTTAATCTGCTCTACTTTGTTAGGGCTGGCAAAAAGGCTTCTGAATTTGTAAAGGCTTCAAAGCACGTTCAGATGGATGTTTAGAGAACCCTTTAAAGCAATGGTTCCCAACGTGGGGCCCACACTCCACAGGGGGGCAATTTGATTTTTAATGGGGGCAATTGGAACCTTGTTTAAACCAAGTTAATGGCCTCCGCGTGAGTAGGAGTTCACTTTTTGAATACTAAGAATTATATGTCACAGGGGGTGGGCATAAGGATTTTAGAGATGCTTAGGTGGGGCATGGCCAAAAAAAGGTTGGGAACTACTGCTTTAAAGTCAGAACACTCTGGAGGTGTAACTGCAGCCTAGACCCTCAATCTTTGCGCATTCAAGCAAAAGTTAAACAGTACTACTACTGGTGTACTTTTCTGTAACAGAGTGATGCTGTTTTAAAAATAGAAACACCTAACATTTTATTCTTGCTCATCTGGAATTGAGGTCCTTAGAGTTCAGTATGGCTGACAGAGGAAGAATGAGATCTGTAGTTCAACTAGTAGACCACCAGATCTTGCTCCTTAGGTTACAAGAAAGAAAGAAAAACTTCCAAATGTACAGTTTAAGACCAAATCAACTGGGTTTTTTTCCATTCAGCTCAACCAAGAGTCTTTTGCCTTCGCCACATGGCCCAGCTAATCACTTTGCCTCCATGCCTCGCCCGCTCTGCTCACCAAAGGTAAGCATGCCGCCCACTCACGGTTCGCCTTGGCCGGGTAAGGGTCAGGGAATGCACCATTCCCTGGCTCTGGCCTTCCCTGGGGCCTCTGCCCGCATGCCCCCCTTTGGGAGGCACCGTTTTGCGGTGGTTCTCCTCTTATCTCACCGATAGGATGCAGTCGGTGCTGGCAGGAGGGCAGAGATCGTCCCCTAGGCCCCTATCATGTGGGGTGCCTCAGGGGTCGGTTCTCCCGCCCATCCTGTTTAACATCTACATGAAACCGTTGGGTGAGATCATTCGCAGACATGGGGTGTGTTTCCATCAGTACGCTGATGACACCCAGTTGTACATCACCACCCCGTCTGACTTCAGGGAGGCAGTTGATGTAATGTGCCGATGCCTGGATGACGTTAAGATCTGGATGGGGAGGAACAGACTCAGACTTAATCCCGACAAGACTGAGTGGTTGTGGATATTGCCTCCTAAGGACCATGACAACTGTCCCTCCTTGGTCTTTGAGGGAGCGAAACTGACTCCCTCAGACCAGGCCCGCAACTTGGGGGTCCTCCTAGATCCACAGCTAAAATTGGACCATCATCTTTCTGCTGTGGCTAGGGAGGCCTTTGCACAGGTTCGCCTGGTGCACCAGCTGCGGCCATATTTGGAGAAGGAGGCTCTACTCATGGTCACTCATGCCCTTGTCACCTCGCGTTTGGACTACTGCAATGCGCTCTACATGGGGCTACCCTTGAAGAGTATCCGGAGACTTCAGTTGGTGCAAAATGCGGCTGCGCGTGCTGTGGTGGGTGTGCCAAGGTACACCCACGTGACACCAATACTCCGCCAGCTGCATTGGTTGCCCATCGGTCTCCGGGTCCAATTCAAGGTGTTGATCACCATCTTTAAAGCCCTTCATGGCTTGGGACCAGGCTATCTCTGGGACCGCATTCTGCCTCATACTTCCCTCCGACCGGTTAGGGCCCACAGAGTTGGCCTCCTCCAGGTCCCGTCAGCCAAACAATGCCGGCTGGCGGGCCCTAGGGGGAGAGCCTTCTCTGTGGCTGGCCCCGCGCTCTGGAACCAACTTCCCCCAGAGACCCGAACCATCCCCACTCTGCTGGCCTTCCGAAAAGCCGTTAAGAAATGGCTTTTCCTGCAGGCGGGGGGGTAGAGCTTAATCTACTCGAGCTCACCCCCAAGTATGTATGGTTGTTGAATGGATGTTGTCGTTCTTATATTGTGCTTTTAAATTTTGTACTTGTTTTTTAATTAATATTTAATTGGTTATTCTTGTATTTTTTCTCTGTTGTACGCTGCCCTGAGTCCTCCGGGAGTTGGGCGGCATATAAGAATACCAAAATAAATAAATAAATAAATTTTATTTCAAGCTAGTCAACAATAATTCCAACTTTTCCATTGGTAACCATGATTCAAGTGAGTCTGAAGTTAGACTGGTCTTTTGGAAAGGGAGGGCGTGGGTAACAGCCAGAGGTGGGTTCCTCAAGGTTCGGACCGGTACTAAAGAACCGGTAGTAACTTGGCGGCCTGGGTCACTAGAACCGGCAGCGACCCAGGCCTGCCACGCCCCCGAGCCTGTTCTCCCGAGCCTGTTCTCATCTTGTTTTTAGCTTCTGCGCATGCGCAGCTTTTTAAAAGTACTGCGCATGCACGTACACGCAAAGCGCGCCTGCCCAAGCAAACCGGCAGCGGGACAAACCAGAACCCACCCCTGGTAACAGCCTTATGTTCTTGGGAGCAGATATGACTTTACTACTTAGAAATCTGTAAGCTATGTTTTCATAGTTTCTGTTTAAATCTGAAAAACCTTCAAACACTGATATGATGCAGTTGACATTAAGAGTTCATCTACCCAAACCTACTCCACCAGATCTCTGGAAAAATCACTCAAGCTGGGATCAGGTTTGATTGGAGATTTGCAGGGCTGGAGAGAATAACCTCAGTGCCTATCTTCTGTGTGGTGAAAATAATACAAAAGAATCCTCTTTTTAAAAGCTGACTTTCAACTCTCTGCTGACTCATAAGAAAAGTGTTGACAAAGGCTACAAGATGATGCAGAGTGAGCTTACGTGCAAGATGTATGGACTATAAGTACAATGAAAGTGTCTTGGGTTGAAAGTCTGTTGCAGCCTTCTCTCCACAAAGATGTTGGTCATTTCCTATCCTAAGAGATCTGAATGGTATCCTCCCTGATCTTGTTTAGAAAAGCAGCTGAAACAGACTTTTTTGTTGCTGGAATAACTTTATGATGAAGATTGGTTGCTTTTGCAGATGGCCTTTGATGGGATCAGGATGAGGGTACTGTAATTCTCCTGGTCCTGCTACATCTCTGCCAATTTCATCCATTGTGATATCCTTCAGGGCTAGTTGTGGAGGTTGAGTCTGGAGTGTACTCTTTCCAGACAGGATGGTTCCAGTTGGTGGTGGAGAGAGGTCGAACCACAAGCATTCTATTGTGGTATGCTACACATCATGGTCCTTCCTCCCGGCTGCTTAACATCCACATGAAGCCAGTGGAAAAGCTTGGAATCAGTATCATGAATATATGGATGATACCCAGTTATATATCTGCAGCCCCAGGTCAGACAGGATAGGTGGTCAAAGTGTCATTCATCTGTGATACCTTGGATGGAACTAGTTTACAATCCAGGAGTCCTCTTGAACTTAAAAGTTTATTTATTTATTTTATTTATTTAGACGCTCTTATAGGCCGCCCAATCCCGTGGGACTCAGGGCGGCGTACAACATGAGTAAGAAGCGTACATTTAAAAACAATAATCATAATTAAAATATAGTTAAAAAGAAAAACATTATAAACACAACATTCAGGGGGAATCTGATTATCCTATTCACCCCATCTGCCGGAAGAGCCATGTTTTTAAGGCTTTACGGAAGGCCAGAAGGGTGGGGATAGTCCGGATCTCTGGTGGAAGTTGGTTCCAGAGGGACGGGGCTCCCACAGAGAAGGCCCTCCCCCGTGGCCCCGCCAGTCGGCATTGTTTGGCCGACGGGACCCGGAGGAGGCCCTCTCTGTGGGACCTAACCGGTCTTAGGGAGGTATGTGGTAGGATGCGGTCCCGCAGGTAACCTGGCCCTGAGCCATGTAGGGCTTTAAAGGTAACGACCAACACCTTAAATTGCAACCGGAGACTAATTGGTAGCCAATGCAGCTGGCGAAGGAGAGGTGTTACGTGGGTGTATCTTGGTACACCCACTACAGCTCGCGCAGCTGCATTCTGTACCAACTGGAGTCTCCGGATGCTCTTCGAGGGTAGCCCCATGTAGAGCGCGTTACAGTAGTCTAGCCGTGAGGTGACAAGGGCATGAGTGACTGTGAGCAAGGCCTCCCTCTCCAAGTAAGGTCGCAATTGGTGCACAAGACGGATCTGTGCAAAGGTCCCCCTAGCCACAGCTGAAAGATGTTGATCCAATTTTAGCTGTGGGTCTAGGAGGACACCCAAATTGCGAACCTGTTCTGAGGGAGCCAATTTTTCTCCCCCAAGAACCAAGGAGGGACAGTCGACATAGTCCTTGGGAGGCAATATCCAGAGCCACTCAGTCTTGTCTGGGTTGAGCCTGAGTCTGTTCACTCCCATCCAGACCCTCACATCGTCCAGGCAGCGGCACATTACATCAACTGCTTCACTGAATTGACACGGGGTGGAGATGTACAACTGGGTATCATCAGCATACTGCTGATACCTCACCCCATGTCGTCGGATGATCTCACCCAGCGGTTTCATGTAAATGTTAAACAGGATGGGCGAGAGGACCGAGCCCTGTGGCACCCCGCAAACCAGGGGCCTAGGGGCCGACCTCTGTCCTCCTGTCAACACCGACTGCGTCCTGTCAGAGAGGTAGGAGGAGAACCACCATAAAACAGTGCCTCCCACTCCCACCTCCCCAAGACGACGCAGAAGGATACCATGGTCAATGGTATCGAAAGCCGCTGAGAGGTCAAGTAACACCAGGATGGAGGAATAACCCCCATCCCGGGCTCGCCAGAGATCATCCATCAGCGCGACCAAAGCAGTCTCCGTACTGTAGCCGCGCCTGAAACCCGATTGAAAGGGATCCAGATAATCAGTATCCTCCAAAAGCCGCAGGAGTTGGAGTGACACCACCTTCTCAACAACTTTACCCAAAAAGGGTAAGTTGGAGACTGGACGGAAGTTTTTTAAATCCGCTGGGTCCAGGGAAGGCTTCTTGAGGAGGGGCCTCACCACCGCAGCTTTTAAAGGCTGTGGGATGGATCCCTCTCTCAAAGAAGCGATCACAACCGCCTGGAGCCAGCCGCGTGACACCTCCCTGCTGGCTGAGACCAGCCAGGAGGGGCACGGGTCCAATAAACAGGTGGAGGCGCTCATCGCTCCTATGGCCTTGTCCACATCCTCAGGAGTGACAGGCTCAAACTCGTCCCATATAACAGGACTAAGACTCGCCCCTGTCATCTCGGCTTGCTCTGTCCAAATGGAGTCCAGGTCTGTCCGAATCTGAACGACTTTATCCGCCAGAAACTGAGAAAATTCCTCAGCTCTGCCCTGCAAGGGATCTTCAACTCCCCCCTTGGCTAGGAGGGAGCGAATCACCCTAAACAGGGCGGCTGGGCGGGAGTCGGCGGACGCAATAAGAGCGGAAAAATGCGAGCATTTTGCCGCCCTTATCGCCACTAAGTAAGACTTAATGCAAGTTCTTAAAAGTGTCCGGTCAGACTCAGCTTTACTGGCTCTCCATCGTCGCTCTAGGCGTCTCTTAAGGCGCTTCATCTCCCGGAGCTCCTCAGTAAACCAAGGAGCCCTCCGGGATCCGCTGCCACGGAGAGGCCGCAAAGGCGCAATCCGATCTAAAGCCCCCGTTGCCGTCCGATTCCAGGCAGCCACTAGAGCCTCAGATGAATCGTGTACCAGGGAGTCAGGTATTTCCCCAAGTTCCCTCTGAAATCCTTCAGATTCCATTAGGCGCCTGGGGCGGAACCACTTAGTCGGCCCCGCCTCCTTGCGGTGGAGGAGTGGTGCCATGAAATCCAACCTCAGAAGGAAATGATCTGACCACGACAAGGGTACTGTGACTAAACCCCTCAGCCTCAGATCATCTCTCCACTGCCCCGAAAGAAACACAAGGTCAAGCGTGTGACCTCCCTCATGAGTCGGACCCTGAACTACTTGGGTCAGGTCCATGGTTGTCATGGAAGCCATGAACTCCTGGACTGCCTCCGAGGTTTCACCGGGCGATGGCAAATTAAAGTCCCCCAGCACCATCAACCTGGGGAACTCAATCGCCAGCCCTGCTACCGCCTCGAGCAGAACAGGCAGGGCCTTTGCAACGTAGCTAGGAGGCAGGTACGCTAGCAGAAGGCCCACCTGGACCCCTAAGTCCAACTTCAGAAGGAGTGTCTCACACCCAACAATCTCCGGGGCAGGGCTCCTTCGAGGATTAAGGTTCTGGCGAGCTATAATCGCCACTCCTCCACCCCTTCCCTGGGGTCGCGGCTGATGCTGAACTGAGAACCTGTCCGGGCACATCTCGGAGAGGGGAACCCCCCCTCCTGGCCTAGCCAGGTCTCAGTAATACATGCCAGGTCCGCCCCCTCTTCCAGGATTAAATCCCGTACAAGGGGGGCTTTGTTGGTAATTGACCTGGCGTTCAACAGCAGCAGCTTGAGCCCAGGGCCCTGACATCCCTGGTTACCAGGCCCTCGGGTTGAGCAAGATGGAACCAAACCAGAGGGGCCAGAACAAGAAATCGCTTGGAGACAGCGAGTTCTCGTTCCCCGAGAGCGGCCTACCCCTCTGCTTTTCTAAAAGTTCCTTTTAGAATAGCAGATAAAGGGTGTGGCCAAAAGTGCAGTTGCACAACTACGTTTGGTATGTGAGTTGAAAGCCAGTTTGGTCTAGTGGTTAAGACACCATGCTAGAAACCAGGAGACTGAGAGGTCTATTTCTGATTTAGATATGAAAGTTAGCTGGTGACTTTGGGCTAGTCACTTTGTCTCGGCCCATGATGTCAGGCTTGGGCGATAAGTCGGTTGGTCAATTCCTGTTGCAACCGGATGGATCAATGCTCAGTGGACCCTGCACTTGTGGGGAAAATTCTAGAAGATTTTGTATGTTAGTGAAAGGTATTTCTGAAATGGGAAACTGCAGGAATCACTTTGTCTGGATATTGCAATTCAATTTATCTGAGGCTGCTCTTGAAGATCATTTAGAAAGGTCAGCAGGTTCAGCATGAGGTGACCAAGGAAGTTACAGATGCCCATATTAATTCATGTAACTGTTACTGTGGAAACTTCATTGGCTGCCAGTTAGCTTTCAGATGTAATTCAAGACAATAGATGTAATTCAAGAAAATAGCTATCATATTTAAAACCTTAACATGATTTTAGATCTGGTACAGTGGTGGGATTCAATTTTTTTAAACTACCGTTTCTGTGGGCGTGGCTTGGTGGGCGTGGCTTGGTGTGGGTCATGTGACTGAGTGGGCATGGCCAACTTGGCGTCACTCACAGCAAGGTAGAGTGGGCGTGGCCAACTCGACATCACCCCACCAAGCCACGCCCACAGAACCAGCAGAAAAGGCAGCTCCTGCAGCCTGTCCCTTTATGGTCCCCCCTCAGCCCCGTGTCGAAGTACCTTAAAGGGACACCACAGTCTGGCTGTCTTCCAAGCAGCTCAACTGCGATGCCGTCCCTCCGGCGCAGCAGGCCATTTTCCTGGCCAGGACTGGCAATGGAGTGCGGATGCGCGCACACGGACCGGCAGGCAATCGCAGTGCACAGCCAGTGCAAAGAGCAGGGCGGTGACGGGACTTCAGGCCTCTTTTTTGGCCTGTATTTTTCGGCACAAGAAGCCTGCAGCAGGTGCTCTTTTTCGGCGCAAGAAGCCTCTAGCCGCCGCCTCTTTGCCAGCCAAAACCGATCTAGCAGTGGCGGCTGGAGGATTCTTGCGCCAAAAAAGAGGTGGTGGCTGCAGGCTTCTTGCGCTGAAAACTACAGGCCGAAAAAGGGGCCTAAAGAAGTTCCATCGCCACTGTGTTCTTCATGCCAGGCGTGCACGCACACTCCATTGCCTGACAGTGCTGCTCGCGGCCAGATCCGGCCAAGAGAATAGCCTGCTGTGCCGGAGGGATGGCATTGCAGCGGAGCTGCTCGGAAGGCAGCCGGACTGCGGTGTCCCTTTAAGGTACTTCGACGCGGGGGTGAGGGGGGACCCCTCACGACCAGCTGGCCGAGCCTCACTGGGGAACCCCCACCAAGGTGCAGATGAAGGTGAGCGAGGCAGTGGGCGAGTGGGTAGCATGCAGGTGGAGGCCCCGGGGAAGGCCAGAGCTGGGGAATGGCACGTTCCCTGACCCGGCCAAGGCGAACGACAAGTGGGCGGCCATGGCATGCGGGCAGAGGCGCCGGGGAAGGCCAGAGCCGGGGAATGGCATGTTCCCCAACCCAGCCAAGATGAACAGCGAGTGGGTGGCATGCGGGCGGAGGCCCCAGGGAAGGCCAGAGCCAGGGAATGGCGCATTCCCCGACCCGGCCAAGGCAAACCGTGAGCGGGCAGCATGCTTACCTTTGGTGAGCAGAGCAGGCGAGGCGCGGAGGTGAGGTGATTAGCTGGGCGATGTGGCGAAGGCAAAATATATACCCCGTGGGTGGAGCGGGTGGGCGGGGAGAGTGAGCGGGGAGAGTGGGCGGGGAGAGTGGCGGGTGGGGTAGAGCAGTGATTTATCTGATTTGTAAGGCTGTAAGGTAACACCTAGTTCATTTCTGAAGTATTTTTCCTTTTATTATTCCAACCACAAATGAAGACTCTGATCTTATGAAAAGGGTTCTTCTTCAGAGCTACATGCAGTATACAGTCAGAGCAGTGGTAAAATCTACTTACCTTCCCTACCGGTTTGGAAGCGCTCGCTCCACGTGCGCTCACTCGCTCCACGTGTGCTCGCTTGCTCCACGTGGGCTCGCTTGCTCCACTCTCACATGTGCCCCCATCAAGCATGCTTTTTCACCCTCTATGCATGCGCAGAAGGCTTTGCACATGCACAGAGTGTAAAAAACAAGGAAATTGTGACATCTGGGAGAGTGGGCGGAGCCTTGCGCTACTGCCGCCACTGGTTCTCCGAACCATCGGTGGCCGCCGCTACCGGTACACCCAAACCGGGGCGTACCGGTAGCATTTCACCACTGAGTCAGAGATTAAATAGGGAGGTTTCACACTTAATATAGGTAACAATGATGAAAGAAAGGTGATACACAAATTATACAGATACAATACTTCTGCAAATGTTTCAAATGCCAATGCTCTATTACTTTTATATTTTCATTTTTAGCAGTTGTAATATGGAAAGAAAGATTAATTTGGCAAGCAACAGCGCTGACTCTTTTGTTGTTATAATTAAACCATTAGAACAGGTCCAGTCTAAATGTTTAAGTTCCACAGTGCATCTCTAATGCCTCATTATGCATGGAGGCTAGAATGGAGACCAAAATTTGGCAAGCTATGCTATTCTGTTGGGTGAAGTTTATATTTCTCACTACAGGCTTAGCGCCACTGGTATTAGAAGATAATTAGAAGATAATTAGAAGATACAAGAAGAGTCCTTCACTCCTCTGCTCGCAATAAAATACATTATTCCACCAGACTTGAAATATTGGGATTAGAACTCTCCCCTACTTATCTATTATCTCTGGGCTATGAGCAGGCAAGAACCACACTCAAGCAACAACTGTATGATATAGACTGGCAAATGGATGTGGGAAATATTACTCAGCTTACCATAATGGACATCAGAGAAACATCTTGGCGTCAGCCAAGTATCTCACACATCTTAATATTCCAAATCAGAGAAGGGCCTTTAGCTTAGCCTGACGTAATGCACTACCCTTGACACTCCTAGTTGGAAGATACAAACAGATCCTTACCCTTTAAGAGTACATCCTTATGACTCAGAACAAGAACAAACTACAGAACATATTATTTTGTACTGTTTTACACAGCATCCCAAAATACCCCAATTGCCTCACTGCTGACTAATAAAACAGGATATAATGACCCAACAGTACAAGCAATTCTTACTTTCTTATATTAATCCCGAACTAACATATAAGATTGCCAGGTTCTGCAGGGTGGCATATAAAATTACAAAAAAAAAAAAAAGCAAGTAGTCTTTGACTTACAAAAGTTCATTTAGTTACCGTTCAAGTTACAACGGCACTGAAAAATGTGACTTGCGACCGTTTGTCACACAACTGCTGGCGCATCCCCAAGGTCACGCAATCAAAATTCAGAGGCTTGGCAATATTTATGACGGTCACAGTGTCCCAGGATCATGTGATTAGCTTTTGCAGACCCTCTGACAAGCAAAATCAATGGGGAAGCCAGATTCACTTAACAACCCTGTGACTAACTTAACAAATTCAAGGATTCACTTGACAACTCTGGCAAGAAAAGTCATAAAATGGGGTAAAACCCCTTAACAAATGTTTTCATTTAACACCGTAAATCTTGGGCTCAATTGTGGTCGTAACTCAAGGACTACCTATATTTATTTAGTGTATGACAATAGTACATTAGCCAGAAGATTACAGTGTTAGTACAGAATAGTTGTTTGGCTGTCTAAGACTGATAGTCCATTCGGACTGACTTTGTACCAAAGTCCCAGAGTCCCCAGGGTGGGAGAAGAATAAGTCCATCTCAATGAGACTCCTCGTGGACCTGTTGAAAGACCCTTTGGCCAAAGGCCGCATCCGCTAATGCAAACTTGTCTATCTTCTAGTGGCGGATGAATGGAGAAGGAGAAGTCCAAGTAGCCGCACGACAAACCTCCGCCAGAGGTGCCTGGGTCGCCCAGGCAGCAGATGTAGCAGCGCTAAGCGTAGAGTGGGCCATGATCCCCAACGGACACGGCAAAGCCGACAATTCGTAAGCCTTGGCTATAGTCCCCCAAATCCAACAGCCAATGGTCATGGCGGACACCTTCTGTCCCAAAGAATGTGGCAAGAAGGCCACCAAAAGAGCCTCAGTCTTTCTGAACTCTCGTGTTCTATCAATATATATATACGCAAGGCCCTACAGATGTCCAGTGTATGCCACAGTCTCTCGGATGGATGAGATGGGTTTGAACAAAAACTGAGCAAGACGAGCTCCTGAGCTCTGTGAAAGGAGGAATTGTCTTTGGGAATGAAGGAAGGGTTTAATCGAAGAACCACATGGTCCAAATGAAAAATGCACAATTCCTTACGGAATTGCTCACTATGCAGAAGTGCACCACAGGGGGTGAACTAGCTCCGCATCAGAATGGCTAATAGCGTTCTGCCATGTCATCTGGGACTTTTTTCCTACACCGATGCTGCCTTGTGTTTGGGTGCCACATTTGGGCAGGCCGGCACCAGTTGGGTTTATTTATTTATTTGGTATTCTTATATGCCGCCCAACTCCCGAAGGACTCAGGGCGGCGTACAACAGAAAAAATACAGAATAACCAATTTATAAATAATACTTAAAAGCAATATAAAAGTTAAAAAGAGACACAATATTTAAAATCACCCAACAACCATTCAACAACCATACATACTTGGGGGTGAGCGCGAGTGGATTAAGCTCTACCCCCTTTGTACATCTGCACAAAGGGCTGTTATTTTTCCCACCCAAATGGTACTTATTTATCTACTTGCATGTAGCATGCTTTCGAACTGCTAGGTTGGCAGAAGCCAAGGCAAGTGACAGGAGGAGCTCAACCTGTCACGCGGTGCTAGGACTTGAACTGCTGGAGCACAGACCTTCTCTAGTGTCTTTAAGCCAGTGAGCCATCATATCTCTTTAGAAAAAGAATAATTAAAAGCAATCAAACTTGTTCGGGTAGGGAATGGCTTTACCTCAGCATTATCCACTGGTCATTTATTTATTTATTTATTTATTAAAAATGTATGTTAGCTATTGTACTGTGCTGTATTTTTCTCAGATTTGTCGGGGCTCTATAATTATAGATTTTAGGTTAGTTTTAACTAATAAAATTTTTATGTCACACCTCCTTATTGATTTTTGAATGTTCTGGATATTTGAAAACTATTTTTTCTCCTTTTTATTTCTGCTGTTTAATGACCACAATAAAATTATTTGAATTTGTTATAATTAGAAAACATGAATTTTTGTTAAGTATTTGTAAATTAATGGTAGTGTTCTTATGAAATTTATCATGTATTCAGTCTTTCAATTAGGAGAAACAACAAAGAGGTGGCACATATTTATTTAAGCACTATCCTAATATATTATAAAATAATATGTATTTTAATATATATTATAAAATTATTTATTATAATTTAATTAAACACTAGAATTAGAAAGATAAAAACTGAATGAATAAAAAGTAAAATACAAAGTGCTGAAAAGAAAAAAAAGGAAGAAAAAAGGAAGAAAAAAACCAAAATATTAAAGAAAAAGAAAATATATAAAGAAATGATTTTCTCTTCATCAGAACAAGTATAAACAGAAAAACTTACAGTACCTCCCTGATATCTTCTTCACATATTTCATCTCTTATCTATAAACAAATCCCTAAAACCTCATCAGTCCTACTAGCAAAAGTCTATTAAAAGTTAAGGAAATAGCAACATATACATTTTACTTTGATCACATAAACCAACTTTATATTCCTTCGTTAAAAGTAAAAGTTTTGATCTTTAGTCCCTTCAATTAATGTCCTAGATCTTTTCTTCTTCTTTGTCCTTCTCACAAAATTCTTCAAAGCTTTACCAAGTCTCTTTTTTAAATCCAATATAAGAAAAATTTCCAAGTCACTCATTGGTTTTTTTTTACAAAGATATCAATTGGTTTAATTTACAGTATATATTCAGTATAAAATCTTTTTCTTTTTTGTTATTTTAAAATCCATTTGCAGATCATTCCTAGTCTTGTCTGGTAAAACCTATTCCTCTTCCATTTAATTCAGTTTATCTTTAATGGCAGAAAATTAACTTCTGGGTCTGTAGTTGACAAGTATCCTTCTGTACACCCAATGGTAAAGTATCTTGCTTTCATGTGTTAGTAGAGGTAGTTCTCGACTTACAACAATGCATTTAGTGACCATTCAAAGTTACGTTGTCACTGAAAAAGTGACTTATGACCATTTTTCATGTTTATGACTGTTGGAATATTCATGACTGGGAGAGCCATGTGATTGAGTCAGCCAATTGGGCTGAAGTGTTATTTGAGCATGTCCAGAAACTTAGCAAGAAGAAGGGCGTGGTTTACTCTGTCCACCATTATACTCCAGTATGAAAACATCTCAACATGTGATCTGAAACAAAGTGTGGTATTGTTAATGTTTTATTCTACTTATAAAGAAGTTATTTGAATCAGCAAAATGCAGTTATCTTTTGAAGCTTCTGATTTATTGCGTAACTCTGACAGGTTATGGGCCCAGGAATCGCTCAAGAAGTAAAGTTAAACCTGCATTGTAATTTAAAGCTGATAAGAAGCTGTCTGTGTTGTTAAAGGAACAGGCAGAGAAGAAAAATAAAGCAGGATGGCTGCTGCTATGGAATTTAAAGACAGTCCAATACCCAAATTGGGGAAGAAAAATTATTTAATTTGGGCTGCAAAAATGGAATGTTTTTTGAAAGCAAAAGAATTATGGGACATCGTAGCAGACCCCCCACAAGGTGTGCTTGGAGCAGCAGATCAAAAGGCTCATGACAAAGCTATGGCTTATCTTCTTTTAAGTCTGGGGGATGATCAATTCTTAAATGTAGCTGAATTAAAGTCTGCAAAAGAAATATGGCAGAAATTGAAAGCAGTACATGTCAATGTTTCTGTGTGTAATGTGGTCCAACTTTCAAGAAAGCTTTTCAGAATGAGTTTGCAGACAGGAGATTCTATGGAAGATCATTTAATGAAAATGCAGTCTAATTTTCTAGAATTGGAGCAACGTGGAGTAAAGTTTCCAGAGTCCCAGAAAGTTTTATTAGTGTTAAACAGTTTGGATCAGAGCTGGGAGACTGTATCAGCTATTTTTGAAAGTAAGCCAGAAGCAGATTTGAATTTGGAGGCTTTGAAATCGTGTTTATTGAATGAATATGAGAAAAGGCTTTTCAGCCATGCTGATGGAAAATTCCACAGGCGGGGGCTCAACAAGGAGTACAGTGGAAACTTACAGCAAGTCTCCAGCAAAATTTTCCGCAAGCTGCCTATCTCTAGCAACAGCCGAGGTGTCTGCAGACAAGAGGAAAGCAGAGGCAGGAGAGATCAAGTTACACAGCAACAATTCTTCAAGCAAGTTAAGAAAGCGTGTTTCATTTGTGGAGAAACCAATCATCTGCAGAAAAGCTGTGCACAGAGAAGAAATGTGCAAGACAAGAGACATTATTTGCAAGGACAGATTGCAGTTGCAAAAGTTTGTTATAATAACAATAGAGACAAATGGTTGATTGACAGTGGGGCTAGTCAAACAATTGTTAATAATTCTGACTTATTTTCCAGATTTTTTCCAGGAAACAATGAAGAAGTGGCCTTAGCCAATGGTCAAAAGGCTAAAATCATTGGAAGAGGCGATGTGCAAATTCCATATTTGGAATCCAGGTTTACTGATGTGTTATGTGTACCTGAAATGGAGCATAATTTGTTAAGTGTGTCTAGTTTAGACAAGCAAGGTTATGAAACCACATTTGTTAATGGGAAGTGTATCATCCAAAGAAATGGGAATGTTTGTGCACAGGGCATAAAAGAGGATAATCTTTATGTATTGCAGGGACAAAAGGTCCCACATTGTTCCCAGATATTTAAAAATGTAGCAGAACACAATTCGTGTGTTCATCTTCTGCACAGACGACTTGGTCATGCTAATTTTAAGGTTGTTCAACAAATGAAAGAATTTGCAGAAGGATTAGATTTGAAGGGATGTAAGGCATATTTGGATTGTGCAGTATGCAAAGCATCGAAATCCAAAGCATTCCCAGTTAGCAAGTTTAGCACAAGACAAACCACAAAAGCTCTAGAACTGGTGCATGCTGATTTAATTGGGCCTATGCAAGCCAGTTTGGGAGGAGCAAAGTATGCGCTGGTCATTGTGGATGACTACAGCAGGTTTGGGTTTTGCTACTTACTTAAGAGTAAAACAGAGGTGCTACAGCAATTTAAGCAATGGTTAAGCTTTGTAGAGAGAAGGTACAAACAACAGGTATGTCAGTTGCAAACTGACAGAGGTTCTGAGTTTATGTCAACAAATTTTCAACAATGGTTGAGACAATTGGGAATAAGACACAGGCGCACAAATCCTTACACACCGGGAGAGAACGGAGTGGCTGAAAGGAGAAATGGTGTTTTGCAAACAATGAAAGACTCATTACTGGAGGATTCTGGTATGAGCAGGTCATATTGGGGTGAAGCCATACTGACTGCCAATTATTTAGTAAATAGGTTGTGGAGTTCATCCATCAATAATACTCCATATGCAATGTTATATGGGAGAAAGCCTTCTCTAGCACATTTAAAAATATTTGGAAGTACTGCTTGGGTACATATTCCAAAGGCAATCAGAAGAAAGGGACAACAAAAGGCTAGAAAGCTCAGATTTGTGGGCTATGAGCCAGGCTCAAAAGGGTATCGCTTTAGCGATGGAAGTAAAAGGATAGTGATTTCAAGGTCTGCTAGTTTTGCAGAACAAAATTGGAACAGAATTGATGCAAATTCTGAAAATGTCTCACTTAGTGACGGTGATCCGCTTAGCGACGGTGATCCACTTAGTGACAATAACTCATTTAATGATGGTGAATCATTTTCTGAAGGTGTCTATGTTCAGGGAGGAGAGTCTGAACAAGATATGAAGCCAGAAAAGCTTGAAACACAAGTACAGGCAATGCCACGTAGGTCAGAGCGTAGGAACAGAGGGATTCCGCCAGACAGGTATTCTGCCAGTAAAGTTGAAGTGTGTAATGTGTGGTATGAGCCAAGAAACTATAAGGAAGTATTGGCATTACCAAAAGTTGAACAAGAAAAGTGGAAGGAAGCCATGGATAAAGAGATGAAATCCATGGGCGATCATGAAGTGTTCACATCTGTGACTTTGCCACAGGGTACGAAAGCAGTAGGATGTAAGTGGGTATATAAGAAAAAGGTATTACCCAATAATGAAGTACAGTATAAGGCAAGGTTGGTGGCACAAGGTTTTTCTCAATTAAAGAATGTGCACTATGATGAGGTGTTTGCGCCAACTGTAAAAGCTGAGAGCATAAGACTAGCACTAGCATTAGCATCAGCATACAGGCATAGAATTTGGCATTTTGATATAACCACTGCATTTCTCAATGCTGAATTAGAGGAAGAAATTTATATGGTTCAAGCGCCAGGGTATGAAAGTAAAAAACCTAACATGGTGTATAAATTGAACAAGGCCATTTATGGGCTGAAGCAGTCAGCCAGAAATTGGAATATCTGTTTAGATACTGCATTGAAAGGTCTTGGGTTCAAGAGTTGCAAAGCTGATGGTTGCATATACACTGGAAAGTTACAAGGTGGGAATTGTCTACTATTAGCATTTGTGGATGATCTTTGTTTCATTGCAAAGGATGCATCACAAGTTAAAGAATTTGCTAATAAGTTAGAAAAGAAATTTGAATTAAAGAATTTGGGAGAAATAAAGAATTATCTCGGTGTAGAGATACAAAAAACTGAAAAAGGTGGTTATATTCTCAGTCAAAGGAGAAAAATTGAACAATTATTAGAGAAATATAACATGAAAGATTGTAATATTGCTCCTACACCTATGAGCACAGATTTTTACAATAGTTTGGGTGAGGACAAAAGTGAAGCCTGTGATCAGGAGATATATCACTCTGCAATAGGGAGTCTGTTATATCTGTCACAGTGGTCCAGACCAGACATAGCTTGTGCAGTGAGCATCTTAAGTCGCTTTACTGCTACACCTACAAAGTTGCATTGGATGGGTGTGAAAAGAATTCTCAGGTATTTGAAGGGAACTGTGAATTTGGGTCTTCAAATAAAGGTCACTGAAGAATTAAAATTGAAATGTTATGTTGATAGTGATTATGCAAATGATGTAAAAACCAGAAAGTCTAATTCTGGAATTGTAATAATGTTTGGAGGGGCTTTAATTGGTTGGAAGTCCAGAAAACAAACAACGGTTGCTATTTCAACTGCGGAAGCAGAGTTTATTGCATTGTCTGAGTTATGTTCTGAAGTAGTTTGGTATGTACAGTTGTTACAAGATTTAAATGTAAATGTAAATGAAGCTGTAACTGTTTATGAAGATAATGCTGCTTGTATAAAAATGGCAACAGGTGACAGAGTGAAGAACAGAAGTAAACATGTGGACATTAAGTATTGTAATGTCAGGGAAGCTGTAAAAGAAAAATTAATAAGTTTATATCATTGTTCTTCAGAGGATAATTTAGCAGACATGATGACCAAACCATTGGGTGGTGTCCATTACAGGAAATGTTTAAATCCAATAGGTCTGATGTCTCTCCCAGTAATGAAGGGAGGAGTGTTGGAATATTCATGACTGGGAGAGCCATGTGATTGAGTCAGCCAATCGGGCTGAAGTGTTATTTGAGCATGTCCAGAAACTTAGCAAGAAGAAGGGCGTGGTTTACTCTGTCCACCATTATACTCCAGTATGAAAACATCTCAACATGTGATCTGAAACAAAGTGTGGTATTGTTAATGTTTTATTCTACTTATAAAGAAGTTATTTGAATCAGCAAAATGCAGTTATCTTTTGAAGCTTCTGATTTATTGCATAACTCTGACAATGACTAATGCAGCACCCTCATAGTTACATGATCAAAATTCAGATGCTTGGCAACTGATTCATATTATGATGGTTGCGGTTAATTTGACAGGAGGAAAGATTGATCACAACCGTCCTTGCTCAGCGACTGAGTGAAAAAGCTGTCAAGCATAGTGACAAGGGCGGGACCAAAATAGTTTTTGACAGACTCAGTCCAATCACAGAGCAGAGGGATTTAACCCATTCCTGGATGCTATATCCACCTTGAGGGAGAATGGGACAAAACTCACTTAACGTTTCACTTAGCAACATAAAGTTTGGGCTCAATTGTTAAGTCGCGGACTACCTGTAAGTCAAATGTAAGTGTTCTTTGCTTTTACTTGTGATCTTTAGTCCCTTCTAGTTCCCTCTAGTGTCCAACCTAGTCCCATCCTTTTTTTTTTAAGAATTCAAAACAACATTTTCTGGTGGGAAGAATTCTTATAATTTCAAAATTTTATTTCAAATTGATCTGGACCTTTATCTAGTCTGTTTGCAACTTTTCAAAATCAACCTTATAATCACTCTTTTGCTGTTTATCCCAAAACAAAAGATTTTTTAAAAAAGTCTTTAAACTTGCATTGAAAACTTTTTTCATTAAGGAAAAACTTGTAAAAACTTGTCATTCCGAAGGTTTCTAATAGCTAAAAAGCAATTAACAAGTAAATTCAGAAAGTGATTAGAAAAGGAAGTATGAGAACCCAGTGCCCTTTGGAAAGGCACCAACTGTGGTTTGAGCAAAGATGGCGTTCCCTTATCTCCCAGAGCTCTAAAGTCACTGGAGACCACTGTCTTGCTGCCGCCACTCAAGTAGCAACTGTCTGTAGCTACTGCAGCTTTGAGTCATCTCAAGTCCTCTCCACCTCAGGAGAGGAACTGTGAAGAGCCAATTCACTCACTCACTCACTCTTCATTCTGCCATGGTCTCAGCTATATTTTTTAGCAGAGCTATCTTCAGTTCCCCATTTGTTTGTGTTCCTGTCTCAAGAAGAAAAGCATTTAATTTATCTAACAAGGGCAACAGGAAATCCCTCAGCAAAACTGAATCCTGGTCAGAGCTCTATTTTAAACAATAAATCAAAATGAAATAGACTCATCTGCTGGCTTTCACACATTTTGCCAGTGATGTATGGCAATACAACATTGCTTTTGGTGAGTTTTTATCAATGAGGCTGTTTCCAAAATCAGGATCTGGAACAGAACAGTGTTTTCTTGAACCTAAAGCAAATGTTCCTCCAGTAACTCCTTGGCAATTTCCCGGCTGACAATTGGATTAACACTTTCAGCTGAGGACACATGAACTTTCAACTGTTTTGCATGCTGTGCTATAAAATATGCAAATTTTCTGTCATACAAGAATCAGGGTTTTGTTGTGAGAAAAAATAAAAATGAACACAGCTCTGCATTCCTAGTAGGGCCCAAGTTGTTGTTTCTGATACTTATCTATGGGTACGATTTGCCATATGATGATGCTTACAAACATATTTTTCTAACTGGAAGAAACTATTTATTCACAGTATTACCAGTAAGTGTGTGAAAGGTGAGTCAGTGACAGATTGTAACTAACCATACAATATGTACATATCCCTTGAGCAGGCTGGCAGCTGTAGCATTCTGGTCTGCAACAAATGTGTTACTCCTCTATCCATTCATTACTCCAAATTAGGTAACTTTCCTTCCAGTGTTGCTGATTTAAGGTGACTGTGTGTAAATTGTGTTTAAAAATGTTGAGTCTTGTCAACCTGTTCATCGCTGACACTTAACGTATCTTTTAACAACAAAAAAACCTCTCACATCAAAAGGTTTCAGCAGTTAAACAGAATAATTGACTCAATCCTGAACATGTGAATACAGAATCTTGTCTTGCTGTGCTCAGTGGGAGTACACCTTAGGATTTCAGCTTTGAAAATATCTAACTGGTGGCAGAATAATTATTTCTTTAATGTCTGACATTTATTTCTTCTTTGACTTTAAGAAAGACACTTACTTTGTGTGAAAATTAAAACACCATATGTTGAACAGTTCAGCTGTTCAAATCTCACCGGCTCAAGGTTGACTCAGCCTTCCATCCTTGTGAGGTCGGTAAAATGAGGACCCAGATTGTTGGGGGCAATATGCTGAACTCTGTAAACCGCTTAGAGAGGGCTGTAAAGCACTATGAAGCGGTATATAAGTCTAAGTGCTATTGCTACAAGTACTGAATCACAACGTACAGGTAGTCCTTGACTTACAACAATTCATTTAGTGACTGTTTAAAGTTATAACGCCCGAAAAAAGTGACTTACGACCATTTTTCACACTTACAACTGTTGCAGCATCCCCTTGGTCATGCGATCAAAATTCAGACCCTCTGCAACCAACTCACATTTATGACGGTTGCAGTGTCCCAGGGTCATGTGATCACTTTTTGCAACCTTCTGACAAGCAAAGCCAATGGGGAAGACAGATTCACTCAACCACCGTGTTAATAATTTAACAACTGCAGTGATTCACTTAACAACTGTAGCAAGAAAGGTCGTAAAGTGAGGCAAATTCACTTACCAATGGCCTTACTTAGCAATATAAATTTTGGGCTCAAAAGTGGCCATAAGTCGAGGATTACCTGTATTTATAATAAACAGTAGGAGCACCACTAAACCATACAGTAATATCATGCGAGGTACAAAACCTCAGAACGATCAGTAATGATTTGTTACAATTAAGAAAATGGATGTAATGTGCCTTATAAAGACAAAGAAACTAGTGTACAAAAATAGAGTATTCCAGTACTGAAACAGACACTATGTGTAACAGGGTCTGGTTCTGAATACTCCCCACCATTTCTGAAGTGATCTCTGTAGAAAGGCTTTTCGGCAAGACCTAGTGACTAGACAGGTTCATGCAGTCAGTATTTTAGATGTTAGCATGGTATTTGAGTGTTAGTAATTCTCAATGCTGCCTACTTCTTTGGAAATCCTAAGAAGGTGTTCTTTGTAATTATTTAATGTATCAGATTGCTGCTGTTTGTTTTTTGAAGGTTTTTGTTCTTAATACAATTTTAAACTAAAATAGTGATCAGCTTTCATGAAGGAATTGTTGGATATTTAAGTTTTCTTGTTTCTTACACAAGGTTAAACTGTTTTGTCTTTGTTGTTTCATTCAATAGGTTATTTATTTATAGACAGAATAATTAACTTAAAAGATGCTTCCTTCTTCCTAGGACACAAAATCTTTCTATCAAGTATAGTGGATGGAATTGGAATTCCATTGAAAACTTTATATCCAGACCATAGAATTTAGTAGAGGAAATTTTGATTTCATCTTCTTGTCTTACATCATGAAGCATTATGTAAACCAGCAGTGGGTTGCTCCTGGTTTGGCCCAGTTCTGCGAACAGGTAGCGCCGGCGGCGGGACACTCCACCCACCTGCCTGGGATGCTCCGCCCACCCAGGACACTCCGCCCACCTGCCTGGGACGCTTCTGTGCATGTACAAAAGTGTTGCGCGCGCATAAGCGCGGCCACGAACCAGTAGCAAAGGGTTTTAGAACCCACTACTGATGTAAACATTATAAATATCACAATGCCTGTAGTGACAAACTACAGGTAGTTCTCAACTCATGACCAGGGATGGGCTGCTGGGGGTTCGCAGGGGTTTGGGAGAACCTCTAGCTAAGATTCTGTGCAGTTCGGAGAACCCCCAAATCCCACTCCTGGCTGGCCCCACCCCGCTCCGCCTCTCCCAGGAGTCCCCACGCAGCCTGTTTTGGATGCAGGTAAGTGTAGGGCGCGTGTGGAGGCTTGGGGAGGGCGAAAAACGGGCCTACCGGAAGTTCGGGAAGACCGGAAGCAGGCCTGTTTCCGGCCTCCAGTGGGCCTCCGGAGCCTGCGTAGGCCATTTTCGCCCTCCCGGAGGCTCGAAAAAAGCCTCTGGAGCCTGGGGAGGGCAAAAACATTCCCCCTGCTGTGGTGCAGAAGGCTGACTAGGCCACGCCCACCATGGCCACATCCACCCAGCAACCGGGCAGAGAACCCCTTGCTAAAATTTTTGAAGCCCACCCCTGCTTATGACCACAATTGAGCCCAAAATTTATGTAGCTAAGTGAGAAATTTGTTAAGTGAGTTTTGCCCCATTTTACGACTTGCCACATTTGTTAAGTGAATCACTGCAGTTGTTAAATTAGTACACCATTGTTAAGTGAATCTGGTTTCCCATTGACTTTGCTTGTCAGAAAGTTGCAAAAGGTGATCACATGACCCCAGGACACTGCACTCATCATAAATGTGAGTCAGTTGTCAAGCATCAGGATGTAAATCACATGACCATGTGGATGCTGTAATGGTCATAAGTGTTAAAAATGGTCATAAGTCACTTTTTTCAGGTATATATTATTTGTTACACACATGCTTTCATCTACAGTACTACTTCCATCAAGACAAGCATGAGTTACAAATTGATACTGATGGCAATGGTCATAATATAGACTGTACTTTACCACCAGGGAGAAATTCTGTTTTCAACCACTGTATTATCATGATGACCTACAGAGTATCTGCTTCCCCACATGTTTAAAATTCAACCTTTTCCAAAGCTCGACTGTCACTGGGCTCCACTGATGCCAGAAAAGACAGAATTCAATAAAGTGCATTTCCACCCAGCAAGATCCTAGGAATTTGTTAGAGAAATTGTGGCAAAAGTACAACTAAGGCCACAGGTTTAATGTAAAAAGTAAATTCTAAAGCTTTGATGCATTGGATCCTTAGCGGAGCTTGGCTATGCTCACGTTTATTTAGAAGTAAATGTCGCAATGAATAGAGTTAGTCATTTGGGTAACACTAAGAATATTGTATGATTTTCTTTAGCTATTATGTACAATGTATATGATTATCGCTTCTCATTTTCATTTCAAAAACATTGAAGGATAAGCTTGTCTAATTGCTACAATAATTATTTATGTATATAATATACTGGAGACAAGGGGCGTTCTCACCTCTTTGGTCACAATGGCAATACAATATAGCCTAAATATAAGCATTTATGAATGTGTTATCTAATAGTAGCTGCCCAGTTAAGGGGTATTTTGTCCATACATGTGTTTTTGATGAAAAAATACTGAAAGTGCTTCCTATTTATGGTTCTTTTACTCCATCCATCTATATCTGACAACTTAAAGCTATATAGTTCCCTTCTTTTAGGTTACATCCAGGTGTCTCAATTAAATATTTAAACAAAGACAGCTCTATTGTCTCTTTATTCTTCGCTGCCAACATAAGACATGGTGGGTTATGTGTGACTGATGAGATACAATCCTTCATACTTTGACTTTAGTAAATAGAAGATTTAAAACACTTTCAACAAAAACTGGGCTAAAAAAATCATTTGCAGAATGAAAGTCTATTTCATCTAACACATGTTTAAATGCATTATGCCTTTATTACAAAGCAACGTAGTGCTTTAATATTAATCTGTGTGAAATAATCTTATTGTGCAAATTAAGAAAATGTACCTGGCCTCTTCATTACTGGATAGTGAACATTTTAAAAATATTATTGTCTGAAGTATTTTACCCTGGCCGGTAGCCAAAAAACTTTCTAGAGTAGCTTATAGGAAGCCAGTTCATGCCTACAGACTTATAATCTAAAGGATACAACATAAAAAGAAAAGGGATTAGGAGAGAAAAAGGGGAAAGTAATTTTAGGCATCATTAGTTAACATTTATTATTGTTTTGTTTTCTTATAGTTATTTTACTCTACAAACTAGCACATTTCCAATCTGATCTATACTACCTATGAGTAAAGCACATCCCAGCAGGAAATTAAGATTCATCCAAATCCCTCTATATACTCTTAACTGTACACAGTGGAACATATGAAAGTGAAGACTGATTTAAACTAAGATATACATATAGAGAGAGCTTGCATTCCTGTATTATGGCAGCTGGAAAAAGGAAGCAGCAGTCTAGAAATGAGCAAATGGTCTGCGTGTGTACTACATTGTTAAAAAAGACTATGTAATTTTGAACACAATTTCTTTGCATTATGAATAGAAGTCCTTCAACAGTACAGCTTTAGAGTACGGTACATAGTTGTTACCATATATTTTGCTTTCAGCTGGTACAGGCAGAAAACATGTTTTGTCCATTATTTTTGTATAAAGTATGATGCCGGTCAGTCATGATTCTTGACAAATGTATCTTTTCTTTTATGTACTACGACAATCATTAAGTGTTGTACCTCATGATTCTTGACAAATGTATCTTTTCTTTTATGTACACTGAGAGCATATGCACCAAAGACAAATTCCTTGTGTGTCCAATCCCACTTGGCCAATAAAGAATTCTATTCAAGATTTTCTATTCAAGAAAATCTATTCAAGATTTTTCAAGAATCACAAATGGACAAAGACAATAGAGAGAATGTGAGTACGGTTATATTAGGTGGTATTCCACCTGCAAAATTAGAATTCTTGTGTCCAATTTCACAGGAAAAATGTCAGTAGATGCCTATAAGTAGTCCTCAACTTACAACCAAAATTGGGCCTAGAATTTCAGTTGCTAAGTGACGAAGTCGTAAAGCAAGATGTCACATGACCGCAACCGCAATCCCCGTTGCTGTCATTAAGCAAATTTTACCAATTATTAGCTGAGGACTCATCCCAAGGCCAAAGGGCACAGTTGAGGGGACATAGGCCAGTTGAGCAGTTGCAGTGCCCTTGCAGTCAAAAATGGGGGGGGGAACCTTACCAAATACCCACATTTTGATCATGTGACAGAAGGGTCCTGCAATGGCCATAACTTTGGACACAGGTTGTAAGTCCCTTCGTTCAGCGCCTTTGTAACTTCAGCCGCTGAACAAATAGGTTGTAAGTTAAGGACTACCTGCATATCAATATAAAACTAATGACATAAAAAGATCACAAATACATAATTGTTCATCAAAACAAAGTTTCCTATCTAAATGTTTTAAATGAATAAGAATGCAGCAGCAACTATTTTTACTTTGCTGTGACATTAAAACTTTCAGTTATTTTGGTTTTATAGTGAAATTAACCCAAGAGAAGAATATTCTGCCCAGAAAGTCAGTACAGAAATAACAAGGTTTTAAACAAACAAGAACTCATATGGTAGTATTTTCCTTTCCTGACTTTTGATTCTCAATCCTTGTTCATTCCAAGACTTTAGAAACAGCTTAAAATTGGAATGGTAACCAACATTGGAGAATCTGCGATTACAGCAGATGACTATTATTCTTTTCCTCTGAGACAAGGAAGTAGGATAAGATGTAATGACTTATGCAAGCTATCCAGCTGAAACTATTTCACAACTTATACTTTTTTTTTTTTTACAAAAAACAATGTAGAGAAATATATGCTAACATTTATAATGTATAACAGCATGAGTGTTTATTTTGTCACATGCACTAAACATTAAGTATAATGATTCTTAAAGGAGTAATATATCATAAATGCCTGAAAAGGTTTTTTTGAAGAACATGGGGTAAACAGTTTCTCTTAAAGTTTGTGATAAAGTGCCTCATTATCAAGAGCTCGCATATTTTCAATATCCACCCAACTCTGTGGTATTATTATAATTTTGAAAAGGTCAGAATGACAAAGATGTTGATATAAAAGAATCATCATATTGCAGGCATGAACTTCAATCAGATAGGGTTTCAAGTTGATTATAAAATGAAGAATGTATCTGGCATAGCAGATTAGTCTTTAAATGATAGTGTATTTGTTTTATAATGATCAATTAAACTTTTATTACAAATAAATTTAAATAATATAACAATTTGTTCTATTGTCCTTTGTAACTTGATGAGGTGAATGAAATAAATCCTTAATTGTAACTCTGAAATAGTTTATTAAAGTACTGTGTTCTTAACATTGTCTCTAGCATGACAATCATGATATCTTACCATATTCTTTTTCCTTCCAAGAACTATATCAGATAGTATATTATCCCATTCTATAGCCAGAAATACTATGCTAGATAATAGTGACATACCCAGTGCTATGCAATTGAGACAATTGTTAAACTGTGATCAGAAATATCTGGCAGGAATTGAAAACCTTGTGAAGTTAGATATAGGTAGTCCTTCTTATGACCATAATTGAGCCCAACATTTCTGTTGGCAAGATAGCTGTTAAGTGAATTTTGCCCCATTTTATGACCTTTCTTGCCACAGTTGAGTGAATATCTGCTGTTGTTAAGTTAGTACAGGTAGTCCTCGACTTATGACCATAATTGAGCCCAAAATTTATGTTGCTAGGTGAGACATTTGTTAGGTGAGTTTTGTCTCATTTTTACGACTTTTCTTGCCACAGTTAAGTGAATCACTGCAGTCGTTAAGTTAGTAAGAAGGTTGTTAAGTGAATCTGGCTTCGCCATTGACTTTGTTTGTCAGGAGGTCGCAAAAGGGGATCACATGATCTGGGGATATTGCAACCGTCATAAATATGAAGCAGTTGCCACGCATCCGAATCTTGGTCACGTGACCATGAGGATGCTGCAACGGTCATAAGTGTCATTGTGATGTTGCAACTTCAAAACGGTCACTAAATGAACTGTTGTAAGTTGAGGACTACCTGTAAACACAGTTGTTAAGTGAATCTGGCTTCCCCATTGACTTTGCTTATCAGAAGGTCTCAAAAGATGACCACATGACCACATGACCCTGAGACACTGCAACCGTCATAAATATGAGTCAGTTGCCAAGCATAGGAGCCAAAGGGCAGTGGTTAGAATGCAGTACTGCAGGCTACTTCTGTTGACTGCCAGCTGCCTGCAGTTCGGCAGTTCGATTCTCACTGGCTCAAGCCTTCCATCCTTCCGAGATTGGTAAAGTGAGGAGCTAGATTGTTTGGGGGGGGGGAGGGAAATATGCTGACTCTGTAAACCGCTTAGGGAGGGAGGCCTGTGAAGCGGTATATAAGTCTAAATGCTCTTGTTATCTGAATTGTGATCATGTGATCACGGGGATGCCGCAATGGTCATAAGTGTGAAAAACGGTCGTAAGTCATTTTTTCAGTGCCATCACACCCTTGAATGGTTGCTAAACTGTTGTAAATCGAGGACTACCTGTATTGAAGGTATATGCTCACAAGCAATTCCTACCAGAAAGAAAAATTGGAGAGAGGGCTACCCCTGTGGGAAAAGGTGCTCCTGAACCTCTGAAGCTTACAACACACTTTTTTTCCAAGCTGAATCTTAAATTGGGCACAGCACTCTCTTTAATCTGGACTCTCAGATGCATGAAGACAGAATTGGCAGCTGTGCATCTGAAAGCCGAATGATTTTCTTCGGGGGAAAAACAAAAAACATGCAAACCCTCCCACGAACAAGGCAATTGTGTAGCATTGCGCTCGAGAATCTTGGCCGCCAACAGCACACCACAACGCCAGTGAACCGATGCAATCTAGGGGTCTCCAACCTTGGCAACTTTAAGACTTGTGGACTTCAACTCCCAGAATTCCTCAGCCAGAAATTCTGGCTGAGGAACTCTGGAAGTTGAAGTCCACAAGTCTTAAAGTTACCAAGGTTGGGAACGACGCCCGCCGAAAGGGGGCACTACAACACCCGGCTTCCCACTAGTCCGTGAGTCGACAATCGTTGAGGGGAGGGGGGGCGGGAGGGAAAAAACAACAACCCACCGAGGTCACACATGCGCAGTCGGGGAAGGCAAGGGAAGTCAGCGCAGGCGCAGAAAGGCCGACGGAGCTGAAGGCGGGGCGCGGTGGTAGTAGGCCCAAGTCAACAATATGGCGGCCCGGGGTTGCTACGGTACCCAAGTTTGAGGTTTTTTTTGGAGGCCTCGCCTCTCTCTTTTCTACCTCAGATCTTCCTCAGCTCGCCCGCCATGGCCCGGCACAGAAACGTCCGTGGCTACAACTACGACGAAGGTAGAGCGAGTTGCTGTCTTATGAGAACTGATTATTGCCCTCCTTTCGAAGCGCCCCTTTTCCTCCCGAGAGGTCTCCGACCTGCCTTCCAAGGCCGGTGCGAGGAGCGTTAGTGACATCACTAACGGTCAACCTGGCTTCTGCGGGTGGGTGGGTGGGGGGAGAGAGCGAGTGTGGAGGGGGAGCGGGAAACGGCCAGGAGCCAAAGCAGGTCCGGCTCCTGAACCCGAAGGGAGGGCTGCTTGTTATCAATTAGGCCGGCTTACGTGGATAAGTGCTAATTCGGAAAAGGGTGGCTTTCCTCCCGTTTTTACTTGTCTTGTGCACTGAAAGCCCCGGTGATTTGGAAACCCGACGGAGTGGTCTCCATTGCTCAATCTGACAGCTGCTTCCTTTCCGTGTGATAATGGACGTCAACAAAGTACTGTACGGTGTTTAAGAACAACTCGACGTTTCCCCGGAGTTTCCCCGTGGGATGCCTTTGATGAATGAATGCTAGAAGCAAAAAAAAAAAAAAAGGATGGGGGCGGAGGGTCGTGCGTGGATGTGATTGTGTTATCTCACAGCTGAGCGTAGGGGAGGACTTTGCCTGTGTGGAAAGGAAGCGGAGATAACATCTTGAAAAGGCAACACGAGTGAGCAAACCAGATGTAATAATAAGGCTTGCTTCTGTTTGAGTGTCCCCTGTTAAACATTAAGCTCGTTCAAATTGGTCACACGTTATGATACATTTAAGAGACTATTCAGATGCCTGCATCTAAAACAGGTTTTGTATTTGTAGGCAAGCGTATATTGAATTAGAGATTTAAATCCGAATGTTGAACTTTATTTCTAAATCTTGTCCAGTGATTTGCAAGTGCACCTTTTCAGATTTTTAAATATGTACTTAATACTGGGTTAAATCATGTCACCAACCAAAAGGATCCTTTAGTCCACCCACATATCTTATTGTTAACATAATTGTTATTTCATCCCTGTTGTTATTCTTTTATATTGTGACTCTTTTATCTACACTATTTTATTTCAACATAAACGTAAGAGAACAATATTTTAAATCCTGATTCCAAGTTCAGGAATGTAATAGTTCCATGCGGACTGTGAAAATAAGTAATAATTTTTTAAACTGAAGTATTATGCTACTATTAGATTATTACAAGCGGTATTACATCGGCTTTAAAGATTGCTATCCAGCAATTGCCTACTTGCATTTAATTTCTCCTTGCATGCCCTCTGAAATTAAGGAGAACTTTTAGTATAGCAGATAGACCAGAAGGAATATCTTCTGTGCATGCAGCATGCATGCCTAGGTAAAACGGGTACCCCCTGCCACTATGTCTGCTTCCTAGTTGCAACTATCAGGTAGAGTAAGGGCTTTTGCTTGTGAAATAAAGCACTTGAATTGGCCTGATCTGTTGAGATTGGCTTATTTTCAATATCTAAATATTCAGATTGAACTTTTAAAATACTTCAAATGCTGCAATTGGAAAATTAAGTTTATATTAATATTTAATATTAACACTATGGTTCAAGCTTATTTCCTTAAACAGAATATATTGTTTTAAACAGAGTGAAACTATATTGGAAAAATGAAAAATACTAAAAATGTCTGAAACCTTTCTTGCAGAATTTGGTACTTATTTTTTATTGTTTTCTATGGGCAAGTTATAAGTTCTAAATGTATTGGAATAAGAAATATCTGAAAAAACGCAATGTATATTCAGGAAGAAGATGTAAATAAAAGAAGTTTTAGGAATTAAATTGTCTTTAATGCATATATTTAAAAGGACTCAAATAGAAATGCTATTTAATTACAATGTATGATGATGCTTGCTAGAATAAAATAAGACTATTATTCAAAATTACAGTTATGAGAAGGTTGGTTTTGTTTTTGCGCTTCAGATTTTGAAGATGATGACCTTTATGGGCAGTCTGTAGATGATGATTACTGCATCTCACCATCAACAGGTTTGCATTACATTTTGCCATTATTATTTGATGGTGTAGGTTTGCACATTTGATGTGTAGCCTTAGGCTACCTTTATGTAGTATGGGAACTGGAATGAACTAGAGCAGGGGTCCCCAACCTGTGGGTCCGGGCCCACTACCGGGCCATGGCCTGTTGGCCACCGGGCCACATGAGTGGCTGGACAGTGCGCACGTGCATCTCTCCACTTGTGCTAGCATTGCAAGCATTGCGCGGGTGCTAGCACTGCAAGTGTTGCGTGTGCTTGTATCACCATTTGCGTTGCATGCACCCATTTGTACACCCATTTGTATGTGCACATGCTCGCATAAAGGCGCCTGCCCCATCCCCCCTCCGGGCCAGCAACCCAGAAAGGTTGGGGAACTCTGAACTAGAGAACCTGTGACCTGTTGAGTCAATGTTTCAGAGATAATTATTTACCAGATTGCTCAATACCTTCAACATGGCAGAACTTCTAATATATTTGAAAAGTTCTTAAAAATTCAGGCAGATATTTAAAGATGTATCTGCCTTGAAAGTAGTCCATGTTGAACTGTATAGCACAGTCAAACATTAGAAGTTTCACAGGAAATGTTATGGCATTTTTCATTATGTCATAAAATGCTTTATGGTAATTTTTATGACATAAAATGTTTTATAACATTTTCCAAATTACAATTCCATAGGAGTCATGAGTCCTGGATTTTGAACTCTTTCTGCAAGTAAAGTCATGTGAAGTACCTTGATTGAAAAAGGTTTTGCCCAGTTAAACAGACATTTTAGAGTGGCAGAGTTTTAGTAGTATATAGATCAGTGGTTCCCAACCTTTTTGTGATCGAGTACCACTTGGAGGTCCCGTACAGTCGCCGCGTACCACCTGGTTCCAGAGAAACTAATTCGATCAGATATCACTTTATTTCCATAATTGTACCGTTCCTTTTTTGGCCCCGCACATCCAGCAACTGGATTCTCGGGCCGCTGGGATCAGGTGGGTGGCGTGTGGCAACAGTTGCAAATCGTTGCCAGATTATCTTGTATTAGGCAGTAAACATTTTTGTGAAGTAAAAAATAGCTAACTAAAAATCGTTCATGACCCCGAAAGTGTTTGCGTACCACCTGGAAGGCCCTCGTGTACCACTAGTGGTACACGTACCACAGGTTGGGAACCACTGATATAGATGGATAGATGTATGCAAAATAACTTGGCATAGAGTCTAATAAGAATGGAATAATGAACGGAGGCAAAAATTCCTAGTACAGCTTATTTGCTTATGAGCATTTTAGAAATTGGTTTGGAGTTGATATCTGGTAAAATCAGCTTACTTGAAGAATACTACTGCTCAAATCTGAATTTCCTATCTATATCTAAAGTCTAGTATTATGTATGGTATATCTCTTCTCATACCCACTCAGTCAGAGCAAAAGAAATAGAAATAATGAAACTTCATATATAATTAGAGGATGTATTTAAAATGACTTTGGGGATTATTAATACCATATGATTATGCTAAGAACAAATACTCTTTCATCATTTGTAATGAAAAGTTTTAGTTCTATGAAACATGTAAAAGGCAGACTAATTGTCCCAGCCTCATAATTAAACAAATGGCCAAAAATAAAACTATAGAAATTAGAATCAGATTTTCAAAAATATCTATTGTGAATTGGTAATAAATATTTGTAGTTCTTGAAAAGACATCAAAAGTTTAAGAATAGAAAGCCAAATTAATTATGGACATTTCACCCAGATGATCCTTGTTCTGTTCTTATTTTATTGTAGCTGCTCAGTTTATTTATTCAAAACGAGATAATACTTCAGTCTCTGCAGAACCTTTAGAGGAACATGATTATGAAGACTCTGAACATAGCAATTTTATGTCCAGTCACCAGCTGACTGGACTTGAAAAAGGTATTATATAAATAATAACAACTTTCCTTCATTTATTGTGTGTACATTGTGTTCTGAAAAGATTTTCAGTAAACTGGTATACTTGGCTGACATCTGCATTTGAAAGAACTTATGCAACAAGTTAAAATCTGTGTAAAACTTCTAACACTAAGCAAATGATGGTAGAGGGTGGAAAGACAGACAGATGGGGCAAGGAGACTTGGTATCACACCCCTTTAATCTACCTTGTTAGATCACATAATTTCAATAATTCCCAGGGAAAAATACTCAGTAATTACTCAGAAGCTAATCTGATTCACTCTAGTAAATGTATGATTTTAAGAATTTTACAGTTTCTATAAAGGGGCTAGTAGTTACACTGCCACTAGAGTATCTATAATTTGTACTTTATACCAGCCAGAAACGAATTAATATAGCTGTCCAATGGCTATTCCATACCTCCATGGCCTCAAGCTTGATGTCAAAACCAGGTCTTCAAAGCCTTGCTAAAGGTCAGTGAGTTGGGATAAGTTTGATCACCAGGTGACTGATATTGCACCGGTTGAGTACTGTAACAGAAAAAAATATTTTCATGGATCCAGCTGGAAGACACTTCTGATGGTTGGAACCTGGAGCATGCCTCTCCTGGTGGATCTTACAGGATGGATACCTACAATTGTGGAGAGATAGTCCCATCCTCAAAGTTGACTACTAGCACTTTGAATTAAAATCAGAAGTGCATTGGCAGCCAGTAGAGCTTATGGAGCAGAGTGTCTGTGAAGATTCACAATCATCCAGGTCATAGTTGTGTCTCTTCTTTTTTTCTTCAAAAGGCAACTAGACTGATTTTTCGTTGAAGAAGAAGAAATTGTTTCGCTTTGCATTCAAGAAGCTTCATCAGTTCTGATGACAGGGATGGAAGGATGGGTACTAACAGTTGAGACTGGATGGTGGGGGAATGGAAGGATAGGTTCTGATAGGATGGTGGGGGGGATGAAAGGATTGTATTTCTTTGCAGTCATATGGTTGTTAGCACTCTGAGAGCTGTTGAGGCCACTTGGGGGCCCTCAGGGTCACCTGAATCAAGATGCAATTGGTTGCGGAATCTTTTTGGAACTGCTGCAAGGACTGTGTTGTAAACTGAAGATAAGGGGTGTTTTATTCTTTCCCATCTGTTGAGGGAGGGGTGTTCAATTCTAACATACATGGATTCTTTTACCCCTCTTTCAAACCAATGATCCTCTCTATCCAGAATGTGGACTTTGCTGCCTTCAAAAGTGTGACCTTCGTCTTTCAATGCAGATGGACCACTGAATCTTGTCCTATTGGGTTTGATCTTCTATGTTGTGCTATGTGTTTGTGAAGTGGTTGTTTTGTTTCACCAATGTCCAGATGTGCATATGTTTCATTGCATTGTATTGCATATATCACATTGCTCAGTTTGTGCCTGGGTGTTTTATCCTTGGGGCGAACAAACTTCTACCTTAGTTATTCTTGGGTTTAAAATCCTTCTCAGCTTTTCAGATATTCCTGCCATGTATGGAATGACAATGTTACTATGTTTGTTATTCTCTTCTTTGCCTGTAATAGAGGAGTTTTTGCTGGGACTTTTTTATTTATTTGATGAAGATCCAGTTAGGATAACCACAAGTTCTGAGGGATTCCTTTATGTGTTTTAGTTCTTTTTCGTTTCCCTCTTTACTGGTAGGTAAACTTTCAGCCCAGTGGTGTAAGGTTCTGATCACTCCTATTTTGTGTTCCAGTCAATGGTGAAAATCAAAATGCAAATACTGATCTCTGTGTGTGGGTTTTCTGTAAACTTCAGTGTTAAGGCTTCTGAGTTCCTTAATGTGCACTGCACAGTCCAGGAAAGCCAGACTGTTTTCCTTAACATCTTCCTGTGTGACCTTAATAAATTTGTCCACAGAGTTGATGTGTTTGGTGAAGGCTTCCACTTCCTGTGTTTTAATCTTGACCAAAGTATCGTCCACATACCTATACCAGTGAGTGAGTGGAAATCCTGCGAAAGTGTTTAGGGCTTTGGTTTCTACCTCTTCCATGTAGAGATTGGCCACAATGAGGGACACAAGTGAACCTATGGCGCAGTCGTGTTTTTGTCTGTAGAAACTTCCATTATATTTAAAATGAAATAAAATTATGCACTAGGTGCTGCACGTACCAATAAAATTATGCACTAGGTGCTGCATGTAAGCTGAAGCTTCCAAAGGCAGCCCCATGAAGATTACATTGCAGGAATCCTTTTGGGAGAAGACCAAAACATGTGATCAGGACTCCCAGGCAGGAACAGCTGCAATTGGCACACAAATGTAGCTATGCAAAGATGCTCCTGCCATGGTTGCCATTTGCTCTTTGAACAGGAAGTCCTCAAGTTGAGCACAGGTTTTGCTCAGGATAACTGAACAATCTTTAATCAAGGCTGCCAATTTTGTCATCTCTGCAAATTCTATCAACTTTACCATCCATTTTTTTTGTAGATATTTGTAAGTCCTTTTAACTTTGTACATATAAAAGTCTTGATACTATTATCATATGCAAAAACATAGTTTCAAAAGATTTTTCAATCTATATTTGAAAACCACTCTTAGAGTATTTTTGAGAAGCTGAAAGAAATGAAATTTTGGTTTTGGGGTTTAATGTATTTTTTAATCGATATCTGTATCAAAGAAAGCCCGAAGTCATTCTATTTCTATTTTCTTTACTTTTTTCCTGTTTGCACTTTTATCTTGGTTTCCTCCTGACTTTCTCCTTTTCCCCAATACTTTTTTCTTGTTTGTTTATCATTTATTTTTGGTTTGTAATATAATATTTAATATTGTATGTATAGAAAAGAATAAGAATAGAATACTTCATTTGGCAAGTGTGATTAGACAGACAAGGAATTTGTCTCTGGTGCAGAAATAATAGTCTAATATTATATTATTATGCTGAGTTATGTTACTTAAGTTATATTATGCTATGTTACATTATATCTTATATTGGAACAGAACAAGGGATGGATGGTCCCCAGAACTAGGAGATCCCAAAACCCAGAGCCACTAAGAAGTTGATCATTATAGTTTTAGCCCATCTTTTTAATATACTTTTTAATATATGTATCTTTATCATGTCAAGGCGATGAACATACTTAATACGTCTGCCTCCTAATTTCCCCATCAGATCACATTATATATAGAAAGAATGACTGGGCCAAAGTTATCCAGCCAGCTTTCAGGCCTAAGGGGTATCTAAAATTTAGTCTCCTGGTTTCTAGGGTAGCACCTTAACCACTACACCAAACTGGGAGTAAGCGAAATATCCTATGATACCAAATCTGACTGTAGCATGAAATTTGATTACTCTGCTTTGTGTCTCTCTTTTAAATACTTTGACTAATACATTGATCTTCAAATTTGCACTCATCTTAATCTATTTCTATAATCTATTTTTATATTAGTATTAAATGTATTAAAATATTGAATAATAAGTTCAGTGTTGGAGCTACATGTATGCCCATGCTTGCTCCAAAACATCCTATTGCCTTCCAATCTGAAATGCTTCCAATCTGAAATGTACTACGGTATATCTTAAAAATGCATGAAATCTGTATTTTTTCTTCCTGGATGAAAATGGTGATTATTTAAAAGAAATTAAAATATCTATTTTCAGCTGTTTGCATGATCTTTTTCTGCAAGATTTCCCCTCTAATAATTCATTATTTCATCCCATTATTTAGCTCAGCTAAATTCATGCCTTGATCATCTGAAAGAAGTTCTTGGAGATTCAGTGCCAGAAAAAATGCTGGTGGAAGCAGTACTCAGCAAAAACTTTGATATCCAACAAGCTTTGGACTCTATCCTTGCACAAGACAATAAGAAAAATGGGAAGACCAAGAATGAGGATAATGTAATTGTAGGAAAGCCAACTAAAGGTACGTTTATATTTATATTTGCAGAATTAACAGATAAAGTTTTTAAAAGGGCACTTTTTAGGTGTGGGAGTCAGTCTTGACTCCTGGTCATTACATGAGCAAGTTCATGCAGATGTCTAGGCAACATTTTCAGAAGCACTTTCCTATTACCTTCTTCCCAGTGCTAAGAAAGAGAGCCTGGCTCAAGGTCACTTGATTGGCTTTGTGCCTTAAGCTGGGCTTGAACTCACCGGCTCCTAGTTTCATTAGCCAGTACCCCAAACTTGATTGTCTAAGAAAAAGCACATTTCTTTCTATAAATTGAATAGCTAAGTGCCAAGTAGCACTTTTGTGTTACATTTAGATTATTATTATACATCTAAATGTAACACAAAAGTGCTACTTGGCATACAATTAAATCTTAGTCTCATAAAGATAAATAGTGTATCCTGTAAATATAATTTGGAGACAAACTGTGCTGTATTAATTACTTTAATAGCAATTTTAACGTGAAGTTGAATTCATGAACATATAATGTATTACTCTAAATACAATTTCAATAACATTTGTTAATTAAATGCCTTTCATGTTCTTTTTTCTTGATTTTGCTGTTGCCTTTCCTGCTTGCAAATTGAAACTATCATTACTGTGACCTTGCATCTGTCTTGGAATTGTTGGCTGTTGTAAGGTAAGGCTTATTTTGTTCAGAAATATTTTCTAATATTAATCACTTGACTAATTTGGTTGAAAACATTTCTGATTCCACTGGTTCCTCCTTTAGTTTTAATGGTCCAATTGTCAATGCTGAATCAACTTACAATACTTCAGTGCCAAGTGATAAAATTCTCTTCAGATCCAAATGTTGGAAAACCCCTGCTAAAAAGAAAACTTTCACATCTTCATGCAAATCCTTGGAAATTATTCCTTTATCATTAAGTGATGGCAATGAACAATCCATCAAGTGTGACACTCTCCCACAAGCTAAGAGCAATAGCACTACAACTAGGGAATATTGCACTGAATATGACACTTGCTATAATTTGGGGGATAAATTGCTTAAAGAAAACCTATCTGAAAAAACTTCTTGGAGTTGGTCTGAGTTTAAAGACCTTAAGGACTTAAAAGACATACTTAATGAAACAGGTGATTCATCAGATGCACAAGCTGGTTCATTAATCATGCGCCAGAAAAAAAATGATTGTGGACCCAAAAGCTGCTTGAATAGTTACTTTGATAATTTAAAACTAGATAATATAAATGATACATCTAATAAAATGACTGAATATTTTGAAAGCAAAAACAAGGGTTGCTTTCAAGGGTGCAGCAGCAATTCTTCAAAGGTTAGCAGCTTAGCATTTTCAATGTCTGAAAGTCCATCACTGGCTGATCTCCTGCAGGAACACCAAGAAAGCTATTCAAGCAAGCCTTGCTCATTGCATAATCTTTGCAATTTACCCTCAGCAGACCTCACAGATATGGAATTAGAACATTCACCGTTGTCTCAGCTAGCCAACCATCTTCCAGTATCATCTGGCATGACAGAACTCTCAGGATCCTTATCTTCCTTGACACATTCTAAGTCATCTCCAGTAAAAGAGCTTGAGAGTTTATCACTTTCAGATTTAATTGCAAAATCTATTGCAGTGGACAGCCCTGAAATAATAAACAGCCATTCAGAATTTCATTTAGCTAAAAAGATGCAGCCTTCAGTTGTAAATCCAGATATTGATCTAAGTGTACTTATTAGAAAATCAGTACTATCACCAGAGCCTGAAGAAATGCAGTTAAATACAATGCTTCCAGAAACTAAAGCTTTATTTTCAAAGCAGGGGCAGCAAATGTTTTTAACTAAAGTAAGTAAGAAAAGCAAAAAAAAAGTGAGGTCACCTATTTTAAAAGGCACTGTTTCATGGGCAAAAGCTTTGTGTGCAAAACCCTCCACTTTTGCTATAACTTTATGTCTTCATTACCCTTCAAAGAGATGTAAACATCAAAGTGTAAATATTCATAAGGCATTTTTGTATAGCAGGCAAATGCAAGAAGCAAAAGTTAATGAAATTGGACCCTTAATGGCAATCACTCCATTTGATTTCAAATCACCATCTCCTGATGATATTGTAAAATCAGGTCAAAAGAAGGCATTCACTAGGTAGTGCAATGAACCAATGTTAATTTTGATTATTTCTGAAGTTTAAACTGTTTTATACAATATTATTTTGGATTCCAAATTGGAATAGATTTTGTAAAAGCAAAGTAAATTTCAGGTTATATTGGGTAGCTCAATTTTTAGTAAAGGTTTTAAAGGATGCACTGGATTCTAGTCTTGTTATTGTTTTATTGCTTACTGAATTATTTTGGTTTGGAGAAAATATTGTATGCAGTAGTTCTAAAAAAGAACAATATTAACTCTTTGATTTCAGATTTAAAAATTACATTGTGGAACAAATTCTTGAAAAAATATATTACTACAAGTAATTCACCAATATTTTTCTTTATTTTTTCATTTAATGAAGTAACATTTTTTTTTGCCCAAATAGGTATACATGGTAGGAACTGTTGCCAATCTTGTTTTTCTGGATTGTGTATTTCTTACCTGTATGTATGCATATATTGAAATATATTAAAGGTGCATGCTAAACATTTTAGATGCATTGTTAAAAAATAACATATAAAGTGGTTCTTTAAAAAGATTTGAAACTAATAAAAGCACTGTTTCTACATTGATTAATAAAAATACTTATTCTCCATTTAGTAAAACTTAGTAAATGACTAAATACCCAATTTTGCTTAATATGGCCATATTTGGACACTTGAATCTTGATAGGATAATATTTTTTTAAAATAAAGTTATTGGTACACACATCTCCTTCATTTCTTCCTTTGTGCAGTGGGCAAAAGAATTATAGAACTTCTACCCATAATTCCCCATGTCATTTTAACAAAGGAAACTCAGGTCATCAGCTTTATTAGAACAATTGGGATTCTTCAGAAGAGGTTGTAAAATGTGGTAGAAAGACAGGAGGCTCCTTACCTACCATTAATACAAAATATATATTTCTTTATATTTAGTAGCTACCTTAGTGTAATAATATTACATTAATGTAACTGGCAATTTCATATATATATATGTGCATGTGTGAGTGCATAATATATATGAGATGATGTAATATATACTTTTTAGGCATGCAAAAAATACAAATTTCATTCCATTGCATGTCAAAACAAATTATTTGTTGCAATTCAGGGAACTTGTTAAATACCAATGTTTATACATTTTTAAGAGAGTAAGAAAAATGTCTTTTCCATAATTTTCTGCTCCATGAAATGTTTTTTCTTTTTTCACTTTTGATAAATATTCTTACAATTCTGCCATGTATTCTTACAAAATTCAGGTCTCCCAAACTTTGTAAATGTAGGATTTTTTCTCTATTTCCCATAGAGAAACTTGAATAGATGAGAAAGTAAGGAAAAGTTCTCTATGAGAGATATTGATGGGCAGCTGTACACACTTATTAATTCAAATGAGGGATAAACTGCACAATTGTTTTAATGTTGTGTATTTATCCAACTGTAGAACATCTATATTGTATATATATAAATATTACTGGATACATTTTTAAATATGGTATTGATGTATATATTTAGATAAAAACAAATCTGTCCAAAGATGACATTTTATTTTCTTAAATCTTATGATTGTTATTTGTTTCCTAGAGTATTTTAATCTACATTAAGTTTTGAAAATATTTCTGATGTTAAATATTCTTTACATGTTGTGAGTATAATCTTTTTGTGGCGATTATTGCTTTTTAATAAATTTTCTTTTTCCTGCCTAACATTCGGATACAGAAACTTCGTATACACACTGGCCATGAGTGTACTGTGCCATGTCTCTGTTAAGTGAGCTATTTATCCACTTATTCTCCAGTACTTAAACCTGCAATGTAAAGGTAGCCCAGAGGTATACTGATTTATAGAGCAGCATTCTATAGAACTGAAGGACAGGTAGATTGTTGTATGTATGGTGGATACTGGCCTCCTATTGTAGATAATGATCAAGTTGTAAATTGTGTTTAAAAAGTGAGGGATAAAGTTGCATTTTTAGAGGAATCACATGTGGATTTTGCATTCACATTTTATTAATGTTTTAATGTTTTAAAGCTATGCTCTTTATGTGGATAAATGTAGTACAATTTTACTTGTGTGTATTTTTGAAGAAAAAGATTGTTTAAATAATCCTTTAACCAAAACTTTTATGGTTATTTGGAAAATATAAAATGGGCTAAAATATTCAGAGTTTTCTGAAGCCAGCATCACAATTGTTTTATGCACTCAGTGTTTTAAAATAAAATTGGCTTGTAATTTTCTTCATGAATTATATTCATAATAAAATTAAGGTTTAATCAGTTGGCTCACATTCTTTTGTGTATTTTTTGGACATCCAGAATAGCTGTTTGATTGAACTTCCATTAATTAATGCAGTTTATTTTATGTAATCGATGCTGGGAATGAGCTAGCATCCTGTCTTTTTTAGGAGGAGGATTCTTAGGAGTGAGCATGGTAGAATGGGAAATTGTTGCTATCTTTGGAAGGTATTTAGTATACACTTGACATTTTGTCTCATGTATCCTATGTTATGTTTAAATTTTTTATTTAATTGGGGACAAAGGGTAGTCTGAAATATGAATTTGTTGAGGATTATATACTTGTCCATTTGTACAAGATTCTGATCAACTTCTGCTTGTTTCATAGCAATTATTAATTTATTTTATTATATTTGTGTACTGTCCATTCCATCTAGAGGCAACTCTGGGTGACTATTTCTTTAGATAAATTATTCAGTATTCAAATCAGTGGCAAACTAATTTTTTTATATAGGAGCAACTAAGTATGTAGAATTCCAGAAAATAGAAATTAAATTATTTTTTTCACAAGTAGTTAAATTATTATTATGTAATTTCTTAATTCTTGATTAAACCATTTTAACAGAACTGAATGCTACTACTAAAGACCTGATTTTTGAAAATCTTAGATTCAGTCCTTATAAATGTGTTCAGATTACTATGTTTTTTGAGGAGGAAAAGTATATAGGATTTGAATGTACAAAAAGCAGAAAAAAACAGATAAATTGCAAAGATATTCATGACATTCAGAAATATATTCATACACTCAGAAAAGAAAAAAACTCTGAAGTGTTTTTCTTTCTGTGTATAGTTCAAATATATCCTCATGTTTTTCTTTGAATCAGGGATAATGGTGGAAAATCATAATATTTAATTCTGAATAACATTTTACATTCCTTTCTTTTACAAAGTTAAGTAATATACTTGTAGTACGCCTAACATGCCTAAAAGCTTAAAGGAAATTTGAACGTGATATATGAAAGTGTATTTCTAATCCTAAACTATCATGCCCATGTGCCTTTAATAGTTACATTCATAATATTTAAAAATATATTTCATGAACATTTGGAGAACAAGTATGCTTTCTTAACAGTGGACTTAAGCAATCTGTCTTGGCCCACCTTTTAAATCTCCATTATTTATGTGGTTAAATGTAGAGAAAAACCTCTGCACAAGCTACATCTGATTGCAGATTTCTGGGGTACCTCTATAAATACATTCGTATGTGCTGGATTTGGGTGTCAGGTATATTCTGTTTTTGTTTTATGCTTTTTTGTTTTTATTCTTTTATTACTGTTATTTCTTGAATTGTTACATAAGATGGACAAACATATACAATTATGAACATTCTGCTTACAATTGTATATGTCCTACGTTTCTTGGCAAACTAATTCTAATGAGTACATTTTTCAAGTATGCTTGAAAAAGTGTGCACAAAATCTATTGAAACTGTAGGAATTGAAAATATAATTGAATGTTAGGTTTAGATTTCTGAGATTTATACTAATATGACTAGCAAACCCTGACTATGAAAATAATAATAATTCAGAGTAAGGGAAGTTATGTAAATAAGTACGTAGCTTTTTGGATGAAGAATTTTGATTGCCTTGCAGTGGATTATTTTATTATTCCTTATTAATGTAGGGTTAAGAGAAAATACAGCTCTACTTAGCATGAACAAGCGGTGTTAACATCTTAGTATTCAGAAATTTTTTTCTGTCTTATGGATCACAAAAATAGTTGCAAATAAAAAGTCCTCATTCAAAATAATGTAATTAAAACATGTAAATATTGAAATAGCTTATTTTTTCATTATTCAGAGCAATAAAATGTGGATTTTTAAACAGAATGTGTGCAAAAGTGTCTCTTGGGGCATTTGCAAGTCACAGAATCTGTCTGATACAGCTGTGTGTGGGCTTCTGAAAGGAAGTGGCTTATGTCAGAAGCAGTGAGAAACGTTTTTAAAAAATGAAATTCAGTTTATATACACCTACACTGGAAAAAATGACACTCCAAGATCTTTTCCCTAAGATGTTGGTTTGCAGTGTTAAAGCCAGCATACAGTGTTTTGGAAGAATATTGCTTAGAAAAGTGATAGTGGATTTCTTTGATATGTATATCAACCAATAATTTATATCTTTTAAAAAAAAACCAGTAGGTTCAAAGTAAGATAATTTAACTGAAACAGAATTTATTTTTTGATGGTTATTCCATCTAAGTCTTGTTTTAGCATTTGGAAGTCCCATTGCAGAAAAATATCTATCTGATAAGGGAATCCCACAAACACATATAATAACAATCTTGTGAGTTATAACTCATATTTCCATAATAAGATTAGATAGAAAACTTAGTTTTATAAGGTTTTATATCCATCCTAGATTATTACCATTTCACTCCAGGCAAGCATTGATAGCTTTCTATATTTCTTTTAACAGCTCTGGAAACAGCTTTACAATTTGTCTCATGTAACTTTTTTCAAAAAAATGCCAAGATATTCAGAATACTTGCTTTACTAATATATGTATTTACTTACTGAAGTAAGTACTTGCTACTCCAAGCCGAGTCTAAGCAGTTTATATTTCCTTGTTAAAGACTAAAAATGTAAAAGCATATAACAAAAGAACAATGATCAGAAACAAATAAAATTACAAAAAAAATCTATGATAACCAAATGTCAATAAACAAACTTAGCCCATGATGAAGGTTCCAACTCATATTAGTTCGTTTCCCTTCATTCTCATTAAAAGCCAAGTTTTTATGGCTTTCCTAAAACTCAACTGTGTTGAGGTTAGTGTGAAGTTTAGAGGTAAATTGTTCTAAAGAGGAGGCCTGCAAATAGAAAAAAAAAAAACCTCAACTCCTTGGTCTCTGTGGATGCCAGTCTCTTAGAGAATGGATTTGGAGTAGTTATTGAACATACAAACATCACTAGGGGCAGGTGTTCTGAAGATGCCCAGGTCCTGAGCCATTAAGAGCTTTAAGAACGATAACCAGTACCTTGAGTTGCACGCAGAAGCTGATTGACAAAATATGCAGCATTCAAAGCAGGATATTAAATGGAAAGATTTTGGAACTCCATCACTCTAGCATCTTAATTCTGTATAGTTGAAGGTTCTGGATGATCTTCAAAGATAAGCCATCTTCAAAGATATATCATTTAGAATGAATTATAATGAATCCTCACAGCTACACAATCTTAAAATCATAGAATACTAGGGTTGAAAGAGACCTTGGAGGTCTTCTAGTCTAACCTCCTACCCAAGGCAGAAGTCCTATAAGAACAAATAGTTTCTTATCTTTTCTTGAAAACCTCGAGCAATGGAGCACTCATAAGTTCAAGAGGCAGGCTGTTCCACTGTTTAATAGTTCTCACTGACAGGAATTTTCTCTATATTTCCAAGTTAAATCTTCCTCTGATGAGCTGCTTGTTCTACCCCCAGGTGCTATGGAGAATAAATCAACACCTTCTTCCCTGTGGCAATCCTTTTGCCACAGGGTAAGTATTAGAAGACCACTATTATGTCTCCTTTCAGTCTTCTCTTTCTTAAGGCAAACATATCTACAGGTAGTCCTCAACTTACAACCACAATTGAGCTTACAACCCAAAGTTTCTGTTGCTTAGTGAGACATTTGTTAAGTGAGACATTTGAATTTTGTTCCATTTTACAACCTTTCTTGCCACAGTTGTTAAGTGAATCACTGCAATTGTTAAGTTATTAACACAGTTGTTAAATGACTCTTGCTTTCCCATTGACTTCGCTTGTCAAAAAGTTGCAAAAGGTGATCATATGATTGTGGGACACTGCAACTGTCATAAGTCAGTTTCCAAATATCTGAATTTTGTTTACATGACCATGGGGATACTGCAATTGTCGTAAATGTGAAAAACAGTCATAAGTTACCTTTTTTCAGTGCCATTGTAACTTTGAGTGGTTACTAAACAAACTCTTCTAAGTTGAGGACTATCTGTAGTTCCTTTAGCCGTTCTTCATAGGGCTTACACTCCAGGCCCCTTATCTTTGTTGCTCTTCTCTGTACTCTTTCTAGGGCCCCAGCATTTTAAAAAAATATTGTGTTGACCAGAACTGGGCACAATGTGGCGTCACCAGTGTGGTATAGAGCAGTACTAACATTTCCCTTGATCTTGATGCTACCCCTCTGTTCATACAGCCCAGGACTGCATTGGCTTTTTTGGTAGTGCAACAGACTGCTGACTCATACTTGAGTGGTGGTCCACCAGGACATCTAGATTCCTCTCATAGCACTACTGTTGGGTTATGTACTACCTATCCTGTATCTGTGCATCTGGTTTTCCTGCCTAAATGCAGGACCTTGTTTTTCTCAACACTGAACTGCATCTTGTTGGATAGAGCTCAATACTCAAGTATGTCAAGATCCTTCTGAATCTTGAGTCTATCTTCTGAAGTGTTAGGAATTCACCCCAGTGTTGTGTCATCCACAACTTTTATGAGTTCTCCTTCTATCCCCTCATCTAGGTCATTTATGAAGATAATGAAGAGCACTTGGCCCAAGACAGAACCTTGAATAAGCCCACTGCATACTTTCTTCCTTGTAAATGCAGTTCCATTAGCTACCACCCACTGAGTTCAGTTGGTCAGCCAACTGCAAATCCATCTGGTAGTGGTATCCCCTATTGTTCTATCTTTTCTATCTGTGGTCTACTTTATTAAACACCTTACTACCATCTAAATATACTATATCTGCAGCATTTTTAAAAAGTTTGGAACTTTCTCAGTTCTTTTCCAGACCTTGGCCAACTTTTCTATGAGCTTTCAAAGTTTCCATTCAGTGGTTCAGAGATTATGTCTGCCAGCTCCTTCAGTAACCTGGGATTTAAACCATTTGATCTAGGACACTTGTACTTGTTCAGAGCAACTAGGTGTTCTCTAACCTATTCCTTATTTATTTTGACCTACATTATTCTTCTGTCTCCCAGAGTACAGCTTTTGACAGATAGGGCTATTTTTTCCTTTTCTGAAAAGACAGATACCAACAAGGAATTAAGTACTTCTACATAGTGGGTGGAATGGGTTGACCTCGTCTATTTGCTGATTGGACTGAGTCTGTCAGAACTGTTAAGACACTCCTCTGTTGCTAGGGCTTCCCAGCTTTTGACCCAGTCCCTCAGCGAGGATAGACATGCCAATTCTTCTTCCTTGGATTGCTGTTATTCCTTATACCTGTGATCCTGAATTTGGAAGCTTGTGAGTTTCTGTTCAGCTGACTCCCTTCCATCTGGTTGAGTCCCTGAACCTGATTTCAGCAGCAAGAGCTTCGGCTCTAGCCACTGCCTAATTTGACAGCCAGGGAAGCGTGCAAGAGCTTGCCTCCTCTCCACTGGTCCTTCAGACTCAGAGGCGACCGAAGTGGCTCAGGCCCAGGTGAACTGCGTTCCCCATTAGTGCAGGGGACTAGCACTGTTACTGATAAGAGTTTTGCGCTCTTCTGCCTGTCACTGGAGCGTCAGCTCCATTTAATTGCCTGAGCTATCAGAGCTCTGCGCTCCGTGAATTCCCCTCTTTGACTGTGGACTGGAGCTCCACGCTCCACACGGGGGAATTCCGGCTGTCTAGAGCTCTAGCTCCCTGTTAGTGACTTTGTCTGCTGTCTCCGCTTCGTTCCTCTCTGCTCCATTTTGTGAAGTTAGCCCTGGGAGTCCCGCGGTCCAAAGATAGCTTCCTGTGATAGCAAAGGGGCTGCGCTAAGGAGCCTAGGCTCAAGACACTATTTAAGGAGAAAGAGAGAGAGACCTTTTTCGGCACTAGGAGCCTCTGCTCCAGCCGACTACCTGCTGTTGATCGGTGCAGGCTAGCGCTGCTGCTCGGAGAGCCGCAAATGTTATTTTAGGGCAGTTAGAGTTACCAGAAGCTGCCTGTCAAAAGGGAGGATTTGGCAGCCATTGGCCACAGGACAGGAACTCAGAGAGATTCTATAGCGCTGCCTGTGGCCATTCCTGCTCACTTAGAGCTGTCATCTGCAGCCAAACGCAAGCGCAGCTCCAAAGCTGCTACAAAAAAGAGAAAGCCTCACAAGGGCTCCAAGCCTGCTCAGAAATTCAAAAAAAGGAGAGACAAGGTTCTGGATCGCCTTTGCGATCGAGCCAGCAAGCACAAGGCTCAGGGGTCATCCATGGCTGGAGAATCAAGCAAACCTCATAACAGGAACATGATGGTTTTATCTCCAGAGAAGGCACCTGGGCAAGATTCCCCTCCCCAAACATTGCCTTTGCTAACACTGGGGCAGGACTTCGGGGATCCTTGTCAGATATTAATGCCCCAGGCTCCATTCGGGAGCAGCCCCATCACCTGACCAGGGTGGCGCCAGAGGCCACATTTATGCCTACAGCAGCAGGCCTCAGACCAGAGTTGGAAATGGACATCTTGGTCCAGTCTAGTTTGCAGTCCATCATAGCAGATGCAATACAAAAAGGCATTGCCGCTGCGCTCCAACAGCATTCGAGACGGGCATCTTTGGCAGATTCTGAGCTCCAGTTGGAACAGGATGAATTTCACGCATTCCCTGAGCCCTACTCTCCCACGCCCTCACAACAGAGCCAGTCACCACTCTTTGAGGAGGGTGGTCAAAGGGAGGCGGACCTTTCGGAGGATGAGGGGCTAGCCCCAGAACAACCAGCCTTTTCCGGCTTATTCCAGCCTGGAATTTTTAGCCTTGAATAAAATCGCTTTTATTCAAGGCTAAAAATTCTTCCAGGCTCGGGGACCAGGCCGCTGACCCAGCCCCAGAGGCCTGTGACAATCAGGTGGACCCCCTTTTCTCTGAGCCTACTGCACAGTCGGAGATCATCCCATTTCCGAGACTATTTGTGGATATGGTTCAGCGTCAGTGGTCTGCCCCTGCTTCAGGTCCGTTGCCTAATTCAAACGATAGGGGTTTTTATAATGTAGCCCTGAGCTGGCTCGAGCGCTCCAGCTCCTGATGGTAGACGCACCTGTGGCGGCATATTCAGCTTCTACCGTACCAGGGGCACCTGAGGAGGCTCTGAAGCCAGAGGACGAGAGGGTGGATCTTACACTTCAGAGGAGTTACCAGAGGAGTGGACGGTTAGAGCATTGACATCCACATCCTTCTTCAACCGGGCTTCCCTCCTTTGGCTCCGTCAACTCCATGAGAGGATCCTGGCAACAGATTCCAGGGCCCACCAAGACATCAACAAACTAGTGGCGGTGGCCCAGTTTTTGGCGGACACCACGCTCAATGCTGCAAGATTCGCCTCAGTCCATGGCTTCCTCAGTAGCTGCCTGACGCTTGCTCTGGCTTCGCCAGTGGCAGGCTGACACCCATCACAAATGATACCAAGCATCAGCTCCCTTCAAGGGGGGAGCACCTGTTCGGTGAATCCCTGGAACCCATCCTGGTGGAGTCCAGGGACAAGCATAAGGTTTTTCCTTCCGTGGCTAGGAAGGGCTTTTTTCATCCCTCACCTTACAATCGAAGGCTGTCTTCCTTTCGGACCACGGATTCAGGAGCCGGGTTTTCTAGACTCCAGGGGGGTTATCCACCAAGACAAAGCCAGCAGGCCAACAGATCGCAGAGAGATAAACAGTCCAAGCGGCCCTTTCGTGTCGGAGGAGGGTTCTTCTCCCGATGTCCCTAAAGTCTGCACATCTAACCCTCTTATCGGGGGCCGGCTGGCTCTTTTTGCACACCGATGGGAGGAAATTACATCAGATGTGTGGGTCAGGGAGACTGTTATGTCTGGGCTTTCCCTGGAATTCCTTTCCACACCTCCGAGGTTCTTCATCCATTGCCTGCTTTCAAAAGACCGTGCAAAGAGAGTCCTCATGCATTTGGCTATTCATCACCTGCTGGAAATTCGAGCTATCCAGCGGGTGCCTGAGGGTCAACATGGGCAGGGGTTCTATTCAATACTATTTGTAATCCCCAAAACCTTGGGGGGTGGAGAGCTATTCTAGACCTCAAGCGTCTGAATCGCATCTTAAAATACAGACGGTTTAAGATGCACTCCCTGCAATCCATTTTGGGGGCATGAGGGAGGGTGACTTCCTCACGTCCATCGATCTAACGGAGACTTGACTTCATATCCCCATATTGCCAGCCCACCGGCAATACTTTCGGTTCCACTATGATGGATGTCATTATCAATATAGAGCCCTCCCATCCGGCCTCTCTTCCACACCTCGTATGTTCGCCAAAATTTTAGCAGCTTTGGCGGCCTACCTCCGGGCTTTACCCATGTCCAATGCTATTTGGATGACATTTTGATTCAATCTTCCTTGGCTTCCCAGGTGAGGGAGGACCTTAGGGTTACCATCCAGACCATGCGACATCATGGGTTCTCTATTAATTTAGAGAAGAGCCATCTCTTCCCCATAACCCGTCTGCTACATCTGGGGACAATTATCGATATGGTGGTGTGCAGGGTCTACCTGTCCCAAGTGGAACAGACCAGCCTCAGAGACCTAGTTCAGCTGGTCAAGAGGGAACGGGCCATTCCATTGGCCCTGCTCTCTCAGCTCCTGGGCAAAATGGCATCCAGTATTGCCATCGTTCCCTGGGCATGCCTGCATGCCAGAGACCTCCAATGGTTTCTCTTACCATTTCAGAGGATAGGCAGGAGCAGCTCTCCGGCCAAGGTCCTGGTCCTCCTGGAGGTCACCCGGTCATTAACTTGGTGGATGTCCCCAGCCCTAGCCAAAGGTTGTTGCTTCAAAGAGTCAGAGTGACTGACTCTTACTACAGACGCCAGTCTCTTCCGCTGGGGGGGGGGCGCACCATTCTTCACAGATGGCTCAGGGACATTGGAACCAGAGGGACCGGGCACAAAACATCAACTGGCTGGAGCTAAGGGCGATCCATCTGGCCCTCCGCCAATTCCAGCAGACACTCACGGGCAAGCACGTCCTAGTACTGATGGACAATGTGGCTGCCAAAGCTCACATAAACCATCAGCTGGGAACACGATCCAAGTCCCTAATGCAGGAGGTGAGATAGCTGGGCTTCTGGGTGGAGAGGCACCTGCTATCCATAGTGGCAGAGCATATATCCGGGGTGATAAACGTGCAAGCGGACTGGCTCAGCAGAGCCTCGGTCAATCATGCGGAGTGGTGCCTCCACCCGTCACTGTTTCGGGAACTCTCGGACCGGTTTGGCACCCCAGTGGCGGATCTGTTTGTCATCCCAATCAATGCTCAACTGCTACACTTTTATGCCAGGTTTGCGGCTCCAGGGGCTCCATTGGTCGATGCTCTCCGATGTTCTTGGCCTCCGGGACTGCTCTATGCCTTCCCCCTGCTTCCTCTGATCCTGAGGATAATTCGGAAGGTGATTGCAGAGAGGGCGGAGATCCTGCTCCTCGCCCCACCCAGATGTCCGTGGTTCGCCGACTGGTGAGCCTCTCAGTGGCTCGACCTTGGAGGATCCCTCAGGACAAGGTTTCACTCAGCCAGGGGGCACTGGTTCACTCTGAACCACAGTGGCTACATCTGACCACCTGGCGATTGAGTGGAGCGTTCTGAGGGAGGACAATCTTTCCTCCAGGGTCATCAAGACCATCCAGGCTTCCAGGAGGCCTTCCATGGTGCGCATCTATAATTCCACCTGGCGGAACTTTTGCACCTGGTGTGATAACACTGGTCTCATCCCCACAAAGGTGACAATGGCACAAATCCTGGAGTACCTCCAGGATGGCCTGGACAAGGGGTTCTCCCCAAATACCATTAAGAGACAGGTAGCAGCTCTTGTGTTGGTGCTCTCATGTGGACAGTTTCAGCCCCTGACTCAGCACCCCACAGTGTGCCGCCTTTTGATGGGTGCTACTAACCTGCGACTCCCGGTGGTGCACAGGTACCCCACCTGGGACCTGTCCAGGGTTTTGAATGCACTCACTGGGTCTCCATTCGAGCCTTTACGCTCGGCTACCCTACAATATCTTACCTTCAAGGTGGCATCCCTCATGGCTATTACATCAGCCAGGAGGATTTTGGAGCTTCATGCCCTCTCTGTGAGGGAGGACCTCTGCATTTTTCACTCCTACAGAGTTCTGCTAAGACTGGATCCCTCCTTTATCCCCAAGGTGTGCTCATGGTTCCACAGAGCGCAGGAGCTGATCCTGCCAAACTTCTGTCCAGCTTCTGTTCACACCTTGGAGCAGAAGTGGCACACCTTGGATGTCAGGAGGGCTCTCAAGATTTACATAAAAAGGACATCCATCTTTAGGAAGTCGGAATCTCTATTTTTGTCTTTCCAACCCACTTCCCTGGGCAGGAAGGTGTCAGCTTTAATGATAGGTAGATGGCTAAGGGCATGCATAGCCAAAGCATACCAGCTTCAGGACATCCCGGCTCCTGGGTGCATTACCGCATACTCCACCAGGAGCGCAGCCATGGCAGCAGTGTGGGCAACGCAGACCTCTCTAGAGGAGATCTGTAGAGGGGCCACCTGGTCTTCTCCCTCTCCCTTTATTAAGAACTACAAACTGGACAGATTCGCTTCCGTAGAGGTAGCGTTTGGACACTGGATGCTGCAGAGCATTGTCATGGACCGGGGGAACGCTGACCAGGCTGCGGCCAACCCGTGGGGACAGGCCAGCTTTGGTATGTCCCTTTCCTGGATGCTGTCTCCACCCACTATGGAGAAGGGGCGTTGGTCTTACCTGATACACCTCTTCTCATGGGATGGAGACAGCATCCAGTCCCACCCTGAAGACAGCCTGGTCATCTATCCATGAACAACACACCCGACACAGACAGAGCATCGCACTGGACAACAAGACATGTTGAGTCTGTCACTTCGCCTTCGCCAAAAGCTGGGAAGCCCTAGCAACAGAGGAGTGTCTTAACAGTTCTGATAGACTCAGTCCAATCAGCGAGTAGACGAGGTCAACCCATTCCTGGATGCTGTCTCCACCCCATGAGAAGAGGCGTATCAGGTAAGACCAACGCCCCTTCTGCCTTCTCCCTGTTTGGCATTTGTTGCAAGTCTTAGCTCATTCTGAGCTTTAGCCTTCCTGACTCCATTCTTGTAAATTCGAGCTATTTGTTGGTATTCTGCTCTAGTTACAAGCCCCTCTTGTAACATTTTTCATGTTTGTCCTTTTTGTCCTTCAGCTTGTCAAGTGAGCTTTTTGTGTAATGACACTGGTCTTTTCAGACATCTCTTGTTTTTATTTCCCTTTATTATCTTGTTTTTCAGAGTCTCCTAAGCATCCTGAACTGTTTTTCCCCTCTAGGATTTCCATCCAAGGAATCCTTCCTATTCTTTCTCTTAGTTTGTTGAATTCAGCTCTCTTAAAATCTAGAACACTATTCTTTGTTTGATTACCCTTGCCTGAATTATGGTGAATCCTTGTATAATATGGTTATTCCCTCCGAACGTTCCTGTAACCTTCACTCCTTTATCCATTTCATCCTTGTTAGTATCAAGTCAAGTATAGCAGACTGTCTGGTTCCCTTTTCCATCTGTCAGGAACCTCAGTTCTTTAAGCAAGACTTGTGAATCCAAAAGCATTCCCAGCTTATGAGCCACTTCTACATGAAAGGTGTAGTCCCGTCCACAACAAAGATGGAATATCCCTGTAATTAGGTTTCTGCACCAAAGCCACTCTTTTTTGCTAGAATTAAGTCTGTGCTTCTACTTTCCCATCTAGATTCTAGCAGCCTCCACGCACCAGGATAGGACTTCTCCCAAATTGCCTGTTCATCCTGGATCAAAATGTATAGTTGGTTATCTGCATATTCCATAGTATCTAAGACCATGCTGGTGAATGGAAACTCTGCCCCCCAATAGCTGTTATTTAATGTTAAATAACAGGAGCAAAAGCATTGAAAACTATCATCAGAAGAACAAAGAACATGACTGCTCCCCCTTCTTATTGATTGAAATCTTCCCTTCAGAAAGGACAAGAACCATTGTGAAAGTAGGCCTGCCGGGTCTGGGAGGGTCAATGTAACTAAGTGGGTGGTGGTTGGTTTTTTTTTTGCAAATTAGATTTAAGTCAGTGTTCACAATTTTGGATTTAGAGTTCAAGTATTTGTTTCTATAACTAACACGTTTAGATAGTAGATAATGTGGAAGAATTTATTCAGTAGTTTTAAATGTTCTATTAACTTGGCACTATTATTGACACTATGACATACAAAATAAAAATTAAACCAGCATGCCTTTGCATATAGACCCATGAGTCAAAACTAGTTTTCCCAAACTGGTATTGTGTCCTTAACATTAATACTGAATGCTGCATGTGGCATGGCTAAAACTAAATGTAATGTGGATGCTTTGACCAAAAACTGAAAGCAGAAAAGATCAGCATCTATAAGCATATCTGATAATGACCATAGTACATGGAAGATTAGAAGTGGAATACATGATAAAAAACATGAATTAATTTATCACATGAAATCAAAGAATAAAACACTGTACATTTGCCAAGCTAAGTGAAGGGAAAATTATAATAAATCTGAAAGATTTCCTCTACAGTGGAATTATGCTTGGAAATGAATGTTTATGTTCAATTATGATGAAAGAGCTAAGATGGATGATATGGATGGTATGGATGGTATGGATAAATTGGTATTATCTATATTGCTGAATAGTTAATAGGCATAGGTTAGTCAAAGTTGCTGTTGTGCTCCAATGAAGTGTGAATTTAAAACAATTATGCATTGGGGGGAGGATGAACAATGTCCTGAATGAAAGCAATCTGAGATAATTTAATTTAATTTAGACAATTTACTAATTTATTGACTTCAGGAGACCCTTAGCATTTTAAGTGGCATGAATGGATGGAACTAGACAGTACAGAATGTACAGAAGTGAGTACAGAAAAAAGCCTTGAGTCAAGAATAAATGAGAGAGCTGATTTTAGTAATTTCTCTGAAAAAGAGCCATAAAAGTGGGCAGGTTTAAAAATTTTTCTTTATTATTATAATGCTACAAAAATGGAACAAAATATACAAAGTAAAATAATAAAAAAACTATAATAGCCATATAAATGCACCAAACACTTAATATATCATTAAAAAAGAATACAACTCAATTAAACAACAAATTAAAACTTTGTCCAGATGTAATCATATTGTCTTGTTCTTCCATTGCATCAATAGACTCAAACAGAATGAGTAACTTAAAAACAAAAATGATAACATGCTTTGCAATGAAACTAAAGTGAGTGTATGATGGAAGAACGATTTCAAAGATGTGTATGTTTATGGCAGCAAAGATAAATTTAGCACAAAATTGGGAAAGAGATAACTTGTCGAAGATAATGACAATTTAAACTTGGAGAATATGCAGTAATGGCAAAATTAATGGCTGGCATTTACAAAAAAAAACATTTTAGCAGGAATTGCTTCCTTACATGTTACACAGCAAGGCAAATTTAAATATCTAGAGTATGGCTTTTAAGTGCAGAAGAAGCTAAAGAGTTGAAATCAAACATTTGTTGTTTATAATAACCATAATGGGCATACTACTATTGAAATCTTGCCAAAAACATCTTCAAGGTCTTAAACAGGCAGTCTACAAATAGTGCTCATCAATGACTGGTTGCTTATCGGCTGCTTGAAATTATGATGGACCTCCCAGAGCTACTTATGACTCATTTTTGAAGTTATGATGGTGGCACCACCATACCCCGGCAGTCCCCTAATTGTGTTTTTGGTGCTTGGCAACTGGCTAGCATTTACAGCCATTTGCAGCATCCCAGTGTCATGTGACTGTAATTTTCGGCATGTTTTGCCAGTTTTTGACATTTATTTCTGGTTTCCAGCAAAAAATGCCCATTTGGTGAAAATGGGCATGCTTAATGACTGCAGTGTTTACTTAATGATCATTGCAAAAAGTTGTAAAATTGGGCCCTGTTTAATGATCACCTCAACTTGTGACTATTATTTGGGGCTCAATTACATTCATAAGTCAAGGACTACCTGCACTAGAGTCAATATCTATGGAGATTCTCAGTCATCCAGGTCATGCTTGTCCCAAAGGTGCTTTTTTCAAGAGGCAACTGGATTTTCTGGTTTTTCTTTGAAGACATTTCGCTTCTCATCCAAGAAGCTTCTTCAGCTCTGACTGGATGGTGGGGAATGAAAGGATTTGAATTTAAATCCTTCCATTTGCCACCATCGAGACAGAACGGAAGAAGCTTCTTGGATGAGAAGCGAAACGTCTTCAAAGAAAAACCAGAAAGTCCAGTTGCCTCTTGAAAAAAGCTAGAGTCAATACTGACTGGAAGGCAATTAGTCTATAAACCACAGGTTTTCATTGTTTTTTTCCTCTCTGTGTTTTAAACAACTAATATAGAATTTAGTACTTAGCTCAGAGATTTAAATTCTTATATTGTTAAAATAAGTTAATGTACCTAAATGCAACTTACCGTAATGTTTTCTAAGATAGTTTCAAATTAAAGCTACACTGAGCATTAACTGTACAATCTTAGTAATTCCTTTGTCTGCTTATAGATATTATTTATGTACCCAATTAAAAAAGAAACAATTAACGAAGAAACAGAATGATACAATGAAGGATATTGAAATATTTTTTTAAATATTAACATGTCAAAAGAAAAAGAAATTATGTTGAATCATATTGTTGAAAATAATATGATAGCAAATGTACAGTGTAACTGGAGAAATATTGGATAATTTTTACTTATGGAGTAGCTCTGTAACTTATTTAATATCTGTGTGAGAAGTGTATTAGTGCCCAACAATTGGAAGGGTGCTGTTAAATAGAGGAACCAAGTTGATTGCAAAACCCATGTACAATTTAGTTTTTTAAGTGTATCTGGGATAAAATTCTGTTTCTGTGAAAGTATTTAAGTGTGGCACTAATGAGCAAAATTTGAGAAGTGTAGTACTTTTTCATGCTAGAAACTGGTCTATAGGCCAGTTTTGCTCTTAGAAATTCATTGAGAAATGCATGGATATATGAAAAATTAATGATTTTTATTTGAATTAGGAAAAATATATAAGAAAATGAATAAGCTTGAATTTTTGAATGTTTTAAATGTTGAATTCAATATTTTGCAATATGTGGAATTGAAGATTGATTGTTGAGCTGGATGGATGTCCCGTCAATGGAAACAACTAGAATGCTTAGCAAATGTTTCAATACCTAATAACAAACAAAACAACAATGTGTGATGTTTCTTTGTCTGTTTTATATATTTATGCAAACATATAATAAACAACTGTACGACATTAGAAATATGTTCGTTTGAGATGTGAATTCATTTGTATGCAAGTGATGCTCTGTTGTTGACTGAGATTTTAAATCATTTGTAGCAGATATTAGATTATATGATGTAACAGTTTAGATCTGATAATGCTTTAAAAGATCAAGGTAGCCATGGTTGAAAAAGAAAATGAGTGAATATTATACTTTTGTGTTGCAAAAATCTATTGAAGATACATGAATTATATTTGCTAGAATATTTTCTAAAGATGTGAACATGGAATAAGAACTTTTAGGATTAATAAACAGTGCTAAAAGGTTGGATGGTAGTATGTTGTCATTTGCAAAGAGTATATGTTTTTGGGAGAAGCAAAAATCACTTAGATCATGCTACCACCCACTTTGTTTTATGAAGTGAGAGATGAGTATGTTAGGAAAAATTTAAATGAATGCAGTGGAAATGAATTATTTTAGTAATTTGTGCAGTAAAGCAACAGATAGAGCCAGAAATAAATAATGAATGTGGTTTGAATTAACAAAATTAGTGTCAATATAATAGAAATATGTTGGAATGATTTGGTTGTAGGTAATGAATAAGGTTGTGGTTACAAAATGAATACAACAGAATGAATGGGCTGAAAGGAGAAGATGAAGAAATTTGTGGTTGGATGGAACATTCTGAGATTCTCAAAAATAGGACTACCAGATCTGGAGTGCAAAAATCCAGACAACTGATAAATGGCAATCAAGAATTAGTGTCTCCTTGATCTATTTTCTATCACTCAATGATAATTGTTATTTTGACAACCAGGTTTAATAGTCCTGCTCATATGGTTATACTGGAAGCAAGGACAGAAATAATATGTTGAAGAAAGTGATATATTGAATAATATTGTTTAAATTACACTTTCCGTATTTTTTGGAGTATAAGACGCACCTTTTTGCCCCCCAAAAGAGGGTGGAAATGTTGGTGCGTCTTATGCACCGAATACAGCAATTTTAGCCTCCCAAAGCCTCGCCCCCACATCCAATTTTTGCAAAAAAACCAGGCCGCTTTTTGCAAAAATGGGGGGGTTGCCTCCCCCCACCCCCTAGGAGTGTCCTGCAGGCTTCCCAGATCCTTTGCATGCCCTGTTTTGCAAAAAAACGAGCAAAAAATGAGCCATTTTTTGCAAAAATTGGGGCGTTTTTGCCTTCCCCCACCCCCTAGGAGTGCTCCTCAGGCTTCCCAGATCCTCTGCATGCCCTGTTTTTGCAAAAAAATGAACGAAAAACGGGCCATTTTTTGCAAAAATTGGGGCGTTTTTGCCTTCCCCCACCTCCTAGGAGTCCACCGCAGACTTCCCAGATCCTCTGCATGCCCCGTTTTTGCCAAAAAAAAAAAAAAAAAAAAAAAAAAAAAAAACGAGCGAAAAGAGGCCGTTTTTTTGCAAAAATTGGGGCGTTTTTGCCTTCTAATTACCCCATCTAGCATGACTGGAGGAGGAATTCTGGGAGTTGAAGTCCACTAGTCTTAAAGCTGTCAAGTTTGAAGACCCCTGTGTTAGGGGTGCAAGGGTCTTCAAACTTGGCAAGTTTAAGACTTGTGGACTTCAACTCCCATTCCTGAGCTAGCATGACTGGAGGAGAAATTCTGGGAGTTGAAGTCCACTAGTCTTAAAGCTGTCAAGTTTGAAGTTTGTAAAAAGCATACAAGGTTGTAAAAAGTGTACATGGTTGTAAAAAGTATACATGGTTGTAAAAAGTATTCTGCTACACTGGTATTTTATTAAATAATATATTACTGCACCATTTGGTTCAGAATACTTTTTCCCTTGTTTTCCTCCTCTAAAATCTAGGTGCGTCTTATTTATTTATTTATTTATTTATTTATTTATTTATTTATTTATTTATTTATTTATTTATTTATTTATTTATTTATTTATTTTTATTTATTTTTATTTATTTTTTATTTATTTTTTATTTATTTATTTTTTATTTATTTATTTATTTATTTTTTATTTATTTTTTATTTATTTATTTATTTATTTATTTATTTATTTATTTATTTATTTATTTATTTATTTATTTATTTATTTATTTATTTATTTATTTATTTATTTATTTATTTATTTAGTTTTTCTTATATGCCGCCCAACTCCCGAGGGACTCAGGGCGGCTTACAACAAGGAAGAATACAAGAATAACCAATAAATTCAATTAAAATCAAAATATAAAAATTAAAAAATTGCAGTATAAAAGAACCATTCAACCACCAGACATACCCGGGGGAGAGTGCAGATGGAGTTAAGCTCTACCCCCTGCCTGCAGGAAGAGCCATGTCTTAACGGCTTTTCGGAAGGCCAGCAGGGTGGGGATGGTTCGGGTCTCTGGAGGGAGTTGGTTCCAGAGCGCGGGGCCAGCCACAGAGAAGGCTCTCCCCCCAGGGCCCGCCAGCCGGCATTGCTTGGCTGACGGGAGCTGGAGGAGGCCAACTCTGTGGGCCCTAACCGGTCGGAGGGAAGTATGAGGCAGAATGCGGTCCCGGAGATAGCCTGGTCCTAAGCCATGAAGGGCTTAAAGATGATGATCAACACCTTGAATTGGACCCGGAGACTAATGGGCAACCAATGCAGCTGGTGGAGTATAGGTGTCACGTGGGTGTACCTTGGCACACCCACCACAGCACGTGCAGCCGCATTTTGCACCAACTGGAGTCTCCGGATACTCTTCAAGGGTAGCCCCATATACTTCGGTGCGTCTTATACTCCGAAAAATACGGTAGTTAGATTTCCTTTTTTTATATAATTAAAGGTGGAAACCTTTAATTTCTGGCTTACTACAACTTACATTTTTTTGTACACGTTACATAATGTTGATTATTCTAAAGGGTACTTCTGTGATATCTATATGTTTATGTATGTGTTTATTGATCTTGAGAAAAGTTTATCACCTGTGTCATGTTTGGTATAAGAAAAGATTATGAAGTTTCATATCCATAATATATTTGTCAGAATAGAAGTATTACCTTCTAGGTTTTGCTACTACTAAAAGTATTTTTTTATTTGAACAGTTCAAACCCCTGCCTCATTTCTTCATTCCCAACAGGGATGGGTTCCGGATTCTGTTACTGCCGGTTTGCTCAGGGATGTACTGCTTAGTACTCCATGCGCGCCGCGCTTTGTGCGCATGTGCAGTACTAAAAAAAAGCTGCGCATGCGCAGAAGCAAAAAATAAGATGGTGCCACCTATGGTACCACCGAGAGAACCGGCTCAGGGCATGGCAGGCCTGGGTTGATGCCGGTTCCAGTGATCCAGGCTGCCAAGTTACTAACGGTTCTATAGAACCTGTCCGAACCGGTAGGAACCCACCTCTGATTCCCAACTACAATAATGCATGCCCCCTCTGGATAGTTTTTTTAATTAAACAGTTATTTTGCTATTTTATATTTCAGTAGGTGCAATTGATCATCTGTTTGTATTTGTACACTTCTAAGGTGTGTGTATTCTGAGTAAATTTTACTTTAAACAGGTTTGTCTAAACTATTTAACTACAGCATTCATTTGTATGTGTAGACAAGTCACATCCAGTATAATAGTATAAGATTAATATTTATTTATTAACGTTTACTATCAAATATCTAAAGTCTAATTTTACAAAGTTCTAAATACTGTACAGTTGTTATGTTAGAATTTTACAATTTACTTGTAAGATAATGAAACTTAAAACAATAGCACCATCCTCTGGTATCATAATGTTAGTTTTGGTGCCAGATAATATGTCATTTCTGGAAACATGAATACATTGTAGTAAAAGTATCTGTTCGTTATATCTTATACTTTCAGTTTTACATACTCATAATGAACCAGATGCTCAACAGAAATTCTGCTGAAGAACATCAACGTGGACTATATAAACTCTCAGTTTAGAAATATTATAAATATAATATTTTTCAGTTGGAGAAATATTAGGTCTACCCAGTATTTAGTATTTATTATATGTATTTATGGTCACAAACCTTTACATATTCCAGAATATTTTCTGTAATTGCTAAAGAAACAACATTACAGTCATTTAGCAAAATTTGGTGTGTAAGAAGACATCATAGACACTTGAGGTTATTTTTGGAAGGTGAGCTCTATATACTGTGGAAGTGTGCAGAACAAATACATTTAGTGACAAATAATTGATTTTCAAAATAAGTTAACTTGAACTGAACCCATTTTACACAGTACAAAGTTTTAATTCTTAAGACATTTTGAAAGATTCCCCAAGGCTGGAGGAAAGCATGTTCCTTTTTTCAAAAAAGGAAGTAGGAGGGCCCAGAAAATTACAGATCTGTAACCTTATATTTATTGAGCAAATTTCTGAACACATTATTAAACTGAATTATTTGTGTGAATACTTGGATAAAATGCATCAACTAACAAAAACCATCATAGTTTCCCACAAACAAGTCATACCACACTAACTTTGTCTCCTTTTTTTGACAGAAAGAGAGTAGTAATGATGGAATGCCACAGAATTCCATGCAGGGCCCTGTACTCTTCAACATTAATGAATTGAATTATTAATTCATTAATAATGAATTATTAATGAATGAAAGGGTTAAGGGGGTGATTCTGAATTTGACATGACGCACAAGTAGGATAAGTGGCTGTTATTTTAGAAGAGAAGAAAAAGATTCAGAAAGATCTAAACAGATCTAAAAAAGATTTAAAAAATGGTCCTAAGTAGAATAAAAATTAATGGAGAAATGTAGGCGTCTACATTTAGGTACGGAAAATTTAAGTCATAGGTATTGCGCAGGAAAAAACTAATTTGGCAGTACTACATATGAAAAGGATTTGAATGCTCTTGTTGAACAAAAGTTAAATATGAACCAGGAGTATTATGCAATTGTTAAAAAGGCAGTGCTACTTTGGGATATATTAAAAGGAGCATAGTGTCCAGGTCACAGGGAGCATTTGTCCCAGTTGGAATTATACTGTGTCCAGTTTTGGGCACCACATTGATAAACTCACATTGGTTCAAGGAAGGCTGTTAAGCTGGTGAGAGGACTGGAAATATGAGGGTTGAGTAAAGGAACTTGTTTATTCTGTAGAAGAAGAGAAGACGTGGGGGTGGAGATGTACCAATCTTTAGATATCTAAGGGTTATTACATAGGGGATAGAGGTACTAGTTCTCTGTTGCATCACTGCACATGACAAAGTCTAATAGCTTGAAACTGCTGGGAAGTAGATTCAGTTAGATGCTACTGTATGATGAATTTCCTGATGGTAAGAGCAGTTAACCAGTGGAGTGATTTGCCTCAAGTAGTGGTATTTTTCACTGCATTGGAGGTCTTCAAACAGATGTTAAAATAGTCATCTATCCAAAATACTTCTAATAATGGTTTACATTTGATCAGACTAGTTGACCTCTTCCTCTATGATTCTATGAACATGTCATTTTAGGTCATTACTGTCCCTCTTTTTTATCCTGTGAGCAGGACAGTGTTGTCTCTTCTAACTATGTTTTGTAGTAAGTGCTTTTTCATATCTTTTAAGAAGTGTTTTATTTCCAGTTAGTACGTTTACTGACAAAATGGAAACATTTAAACTAATTATTTCTAGAATAATTTCTATTATTCTTGGGCGTGCTCCATGGGATATTTCCTGTTAAGATGTTTTTCTTGACATTTGTGCTAAACTGGAAGATCAATTCAATTTTGAAATCATTTTATAATATTTTAAATTCTCGCTATTTAGAGCCCATATGAAATGTAAAGATGTCCTCTTGACTGTTATCACTCCCAGAGGGCTTTTAGTCTTTTTAGCTGTTAATTGCTGCCAGGTGACTGCCTGGATAGTTACTCTTGAGTTGTAAATGTTTAGGGTGCCGAACAGCTCATTTTAAACAAACAATATAGAACAGTATATGAGCTTTGTAAAGAAACAGTAATTGAAAGCAAACAGGGCTTTTACTTGGAAACCCCCTTTCTGTTTAGGAAATAACCTTTTTCTAAATCACTCATTGTTCTTGCTTGGAAAGTTATTTAGAAATGATTTGCAAAGAGCTGAACGTTTTTGAGTGGTTAGTATAATGCTGACTGAGTCTTTTCTAGTCAGACACATTGATTCTGAGCTCAGTTCACTGTTAGCAAACATAATTTAGATGGGAGTAGAGGTAAATAGGTGGGAAGGATCCCTCTTGTTGATGCATATTGTGCAATGCTAAATCTTTTATAGTTCTGCAATATGGTATAATCTACATCAGCAGAAGTTAAATAGGAAAATGAAAAAATGTGGATGGACGATAATATTTTTAAAACATTCTTAGAATTAGAATTATAGGGCTGGGAGGGACGTTGGAGATTTTCTGATCCAACCCTTTGCTCAAGGCAGGAGTCCTTATACTATCCCAGACATATGGTTGTCCAATCTTTTCTTGAAAACCTCCATTGATGGAACACCCACAACTCATGGAGGCAAGCTATTCCATTGATTAATTGTTCTCACTATCAGGAAATTCCTCATTTCCATGCTGAATCGAGCTTCTACCCATTACTTCTTGTCCTGCCCTCAGGTTCTATGGAGAATAAATTAACCCTTTCTTCCCTGGCACAGCCCTTCAAGTATTGGAAGACAGCTATCATGTCACCCCTAAAGCCTTCTCTGTGTTAAGCTAAACATACCTGATTCTCTTAGCTGTTCATCGTATGATTTAACCTGCAGACCCCTTATCATTTTTGTTGCTCTCCTCTGTACTCTTTCTAGGACCTCAGCATCTTTTTTATATTTGGTGACCAGAACTCGACATGGTATTCCAAGTGTGGCCTTTCCAGTGTAGTATAGAGTGGTACTATCAATTCCCATGATCTTGATTCTATCCCTCTGTCCATACAGCCTAGGACTGTGTTGGCTTTTTTGGGCAGCTGCAGCACACTGCTGTCTCATACTTGAGTGATGGTCAACACTCACTCACAGACGCTATTGTTGAACCAGGTACGGCCTATAGTACTGTACCTGTGCATTTGGATTTTCCTGTGTGTATGCAGGACCCTACTTTTCTCACCCTGAACTGCATCCTGTTGCACAGAGCCTAATGCCCAAGTCTGTCAAGATCCTTACGAAACTTGAGTCTATCTTCCAAAATGTTATCAATTCCCCCTATCTTGGGTCGTCTGCAAGAGTGTCTCTTCAATCCCTTCATCTAGATCATTTATAAAGATGTTGAAGAACACTGAGCCCAAGACAGAACCTTGAGGTACCCCACTGAAAGCTTCCCTCCAGTGGTGGGATTCAATTTTTTTACTACTGGTTCTGTGGGTGTGGCTTGGTCGTGGCTTGGTTTCGTGGGCGTGGCAGGGGAAGGATACTGTAACATCTCCATTCCCTCCCCATTCCAGGGGAAGGTTACTGCAAAATCTCCATTTCCTCCTGATCAGCTGGGACTCAGGAGGCAGAGAATAGATGGGGGCGGGGCCAGTCAGAGGTGGTATTTATCGGTTCTCCGAACTACTCAAAATTTCCGCTACCGATTTTCCAGAACTGGTCAGAACCTGCTGAAACCCACCTCTGCTTCTCTCCACGTAGATGTAGTGGCAAACACAAATTAAATTAAGGAGATCCACATTCTGTGCCTAGAATAAATTTCACAAATTTGTTAAATATTTGTTTTGAACATTATTTCCAAAACCTCAGAATTTAGGGATTTGTTTTTTAAACTGGAAAAATATATAGGCTGAAATAATCTGAAAGTTGTATGGAACTGCATTCCCATTCTGAGCTAACTATTTAACTTCATATATTCCCACTAGAAAATATACTTCAGTATATTCCCACTAGAAATTGCCCATTCCCAATTCACTTGAACAAGATGGTTCTTCCCCTTATAATAATATCTATCATGGTATTTGCATTTCAAAAATTATAATCAAAACCAGAATAAACGTCAACATGATGAATAGTAGGCACGTAAGATGTAGTTTATTACAAAGGAAATAAACAGAGCCAAAAGTCTGCAAAAGAGCTAATACAATATTAATATGATTTAAAGGGGTGTATATGATCTAATTCTAAACAATCTATTTTGGACAATATTGAGTCAAAGGGAGAAGCAAGACAATGCAATTATCTGAAATATAATGTGGAATTGAAGATGAGAGGGATCTTTTGTAAGGATATTTCAAATTTTAATATACAAAACAAATTTTAAGTTAGAAATAAAAAAAATCTGGGTTTTTTTCTTGGGAAAACTGGACATTTCATGATTTTTTAAAAAAATGACATCATTTTTGATACCCAATTCCTGTTGATGGATCAGATCCTCCAAACAATCTGTATAAGGAACTGGTAGAAAGAGTTGTAGAATAAGGTGAAAAAGAGAAAAGTAATAGTGGAGTTAGATTAGCATGATAATTGATTTCACCATTACTTACCAAATTTTATACAAGACCTAGGATTCTGTAGATCTTCATCAGATCTCAAATGAGAAAGCATGTACTCAGCATATATACTTATATGTCCACTCTAATTTTTCATATTTTTCTTGTTCTAAATTTTTAAGAAGCTATTTTGTATTATCTGTTGTCAGCCTATTGTGCAGGCCAATCTAGATATCTACTCCGTTTGCTCTATTGTTATGGTTTTATTTTTTTCTCATTCTGCTAGGAAAAGTGAGAGATTCTCAAGCTATCAGAACAGATTCTGACATTGTGCCAAAAGTTACCAAAATGACCGTATCTGGAAAGAAGAAAGCTACTGGCTTTGAAGTCCCATGGTAAGCCCTTATTCCCCTCAAAATACATTTCTGCTAGCTCTTTTTTTTGAATAATGAAGCTCTATTGACTTTTGTTTTGTTCTGCTTTTTGGTAAAGATTTACTATTATATATGCATATATAAATAGCATGGCTTCTTGTTTCATTTGTTTAAGTTGACATAAAAAGCATCTTGCATTGTGAATTTTTAAAAAAAAAAACTTTCACTGCATATTGTAAGTAGAACAACAATGTCATTTTAAAATATCTTTCCGTAGATTGCCAGATTATTCTGAGGTGAATTCAGATTAGAGCATTGTAAATTAAATTCTTGGCCAGATAATTTATGTGAAATGCAATCAATTCAGAAAAGAGGGAAGACATTTGGGTCATTCTTCAGATGCCCATGTTCTATACCACATTGTATAATATACGTTCTCTGTATGCCTTCCTACTGACTGATCTCTTGACTGATGGACCAGTATCTACTTTACTACATCTTATTTACTATGTTCTATTTTCTTGTAGAAATGACTATTCCATCTACATGCAGTATGTTATTTAAGAATTTGATAGATAACCTGTGCATTCTGAGTCTCTAGTGGCGGTGTGTTTACAAATGGAGAAAATGTGTATTGTTCTTGGCATGGGAGAAACATCTTGTGCCTTGAAGTTAAGCTGAACAGTTTCAGGCAAGGTTGTAGTGCAGTTGAACAGAATCCTGGAATATTTCGGTTGTTCCAAATGTTAGTTAAAATGAACATGAAAGTCTAATGGAATGAGTAGGGTAGGGCTGGTGCACCTCACCCTTTTCTTCTCTCCTCTATGTGGCCTGTGCATCTGCTTTTCTGATCTTTTTTCTTCTTTCTCCCCCTTTCTCCCCTTTAGTTTCATGCTGCCATTGCTTCTGCTGTGCTTCTGTTCAACCACACCTTACTTAAATAGTTGGCCTCACTATCTTCCCACCTCTTCCTTTCAGACCAATCTGGGCTTAGACTGGACATGGCCTACCCACAATCTGCCTGTTCTATTGAGTTCTGTTCTGCACATAATCCAGTTTTTACTATTTGGATAGTAAATTAGAGAGCTACATATTATAGTTAAAAGTAACTTTAAATTAAAGGTCATCATGAGATAAAGACAAAATGTTTAATGAAGAGAAAGTTATAATTCATACACCAACAAAAATCTTTTTATATTCGATACCAACAAGTAGTATAAAAGGAAGGAAAACTGTATTTTAAAGGCCTCACTGACAGAAACAACTGGATAGAAACATTAATTTGTGCCAGAATAAAAAAATGAAAATAAAAGAAAAAAGCTTCAGGATTTCTTAATGAGAACAAAATGCCATCAATTGCTAATTCCTACTATAGGTCTGAATATCATTGGGTTCCTGCTTCACAAAAAGCAGCACCATTTCATATTAAGACTAGTTAATTGAAGCTGCAACACAGTTGCACATTTTCCCCTGCTGGAAACTTGCCTTCTGTGTTGGTTTCCTACATTCTTGGAAAAAATACAAGGCTAAGTGAAGCTTAGTTTTTCTATAGGTATTTAAAATTCACATTCTTAAATCAGAATATATAACCAGACTAATTTAACACAGAGAATTTGTGCCATAGAGGTTAAGATTAAGATATCCTGAATATGTTTTCTTGTTTTCTAAATTTAAAACCTGGATTAAGGGACTTTAATGACAATGTAAGACAAAAGTAAAACTATTCCCAACAAGGCAGATTTTTAGCTTTAAAGCATGATAATGAGTTTTTTATATTTCTACCTATAATTGGTATTTACAACAACTATGTGTGCTACCTTATTATAATTCCATTATAGCACACATATTTTCCAAAGTGTCCCACCATATATACCGAAATGACATACACTATTGTTTCAAGTTTGAAACAATAATTCAAGTTAGAATTGCCCCTTGCTCCACAACTTGGGATATAAGAAATGTCTGGTTGAGATGAATGAGAACTCCATGTGGGCTGTCCCCACAGGGCTTGTCCCTTCAGAAGCAGCTCTTTATAACTCGTTACAGCAACATAATTAATGCATGACATGTTGTTTATCTTTCCTAAGACCACATCTCAAGACAAGAAACTTAAGAGGGTAAATGGAGGAAGACGTTTGTCAAATAATAATTTAGCATGGCTAGAATCATTTTGTATAGTATCTGAATGCTTTTTGTAGCGGCAAGCGGAAAAACGCCCACATAATTCTTACTTGAAGCTTAATAAAGTGATAGAGTAATATACTTTTTCTGCCGTAATCCCATATATAGAACTTATGTTTAAGTTTAAGTTTAATTAAATTTATATACCGCCCTTCTCCAGGGGACTCAGGGCGGTGAACAGCCAAGTAAAAAACATTAAAATACATTTAAGCAAAGTAAAAACATTAAAATACATTTAAAATAAAATATTCAATGTGGCCCTAATTTAATACAATTAAAATTTAGTAAAATCTTAAAATTTTAAAAACCCCAAAAACTTTTTTACGCCAGCCCGGCTTGATAAAAATAATGCGTCTTGAGGGCACGGCGGAAGGTGGACAGGTCGTGAATTGTTCTTAAGTCTGGAGGGAGCTGATTCCAGAGGGTGGGTGCTCCCACAGAGAAGGCCCTCCCCCTGGGCGTCACCAGCCTACACTGCTTGGCTGATGGCACCCCGAGGAGGCCCTCTCTGTGGGAGCGCACTGGTCGATGGGAGGCAGTTTGTGGCAGCAGGCGGTGTATTATCAAATATTTATACAGTAGTTAACTCACTGTCATCATTTTTTCTTCCATCTGAGATTGTAAATACATATATAGATAATTTTATTTTGATCTGGAGTCTTTTGAAATGTTCATTCTCTGCTTTTTGTAGTGCAAATGTAGAAGAGAATGGACACAATACCTTTATGCCACAAAAAGGATTCTCTGCTGGAGATACCATTGCAAATATGGGAATAGCTGAGATACTACCTAAATCAACTTTTCCCTCCCCGACCATTCAAGCATCAGAAGACGCATCAGTGGTACCAACTCCTGTGAAAAAGTCTGGAAAATCCAAACAACAATTAGATATAAAAGCTGAGTTGGAGAAGAGACAAGGAGGAAAACATTTGCTTAACCTTGTAGTAATAGGTATATTTATTTTGGTGCAAAAATGAAAAATATACAGTATGTAGTTCCTCTTTTCAGTTACAGGCGTAGAATGTCTTCTAAAATAAATTAATCAGTGATAATGTGATGTTTCTTTTTAGGACATGTTGATGCAGGAAAAAGTACTTTAATGGGTCATTTGTTGTATCTTCTGGGTAATGTGAACAAGCGAACAATGCACAAATACGAGCAAGAATCAAAGAAAGCTGGAAAAGCATCATTTGCTTATGCATGGGTTTTAGATGAAACGGGGGAAGAGAGAGAAAGGTGAGAAAAACTACCCTTTTACATGAAAATTGGCTGTGGTAGCAGTGGTAACAGCAAAGTTGTTTTTGAGGTTTCTGTATACTGTGTACTCAGAATATATATATAATCATATATGATTAAACTGTTTAATTCTGATATAAAGCTTGGTTTTTACAAGAAACTCACTACGCATAATTTTAAGGTAGTATTTTTGCCTCCAGGAATTTTTATTTTACTGAGAGACCCCAGAGTAGATCCTGATACAATTAGAAAAAAATATTATTATTCCGCTATTGGTACCAGATTACTTCTGGAAATATTTGAATCTCCATTGCAGAATTAGAAATGAATTGCGGGAAGTGATACATGGGTTAACACTCCCTTGGGTGGTGGTAACTTGTTCATATAATGTAACGTAGGCTAAAATGGCAGATCAAGGAATATTTATTCATATCACAATTATAATCGGTTTTATGATATCATATGCTCTTACCCCTAATCATGATCACTTATTGGACCAACTTTCTGAACATAGCTATATTATGTAATTTTGATTTTAAATATGATGGTTGAATGCCCTTACTATCACTTCAATAATGTTTGTATTTTTTATTTACTCTCCTGTTTTAACACTCACATTGTGAGGGATATTTTTGACACTAGTTGTTCAAGAAGATGTGAATATATGAAAGACTAGAAACCTCTTATGGACTTTTTGCTGAAAATGGGAAAAAGTGAACTGGTGATTTATAGATTTAAAAGGGCTGAAAATGGGAAGCAGTGTGTTGACATGTAACTTTAAAGAAGAAGGCGAGATACTAAGATTGGAATTTGCTTCTTTATATTTTCTTTCTTTTCTTTTCTTTTCTTTTCTTTTCTTTTCTTTTCTTTTCTTTTCTTTTCTCTTCTTTTCTTTTCTTTTCTTTTCTTTTCTTTTTTCTCTTCTCTTCTCTTCTCTTCTCTTCTCTTCTCTTCTCTTCTCTTCTCTTCTCTTCTCTTCCCTTCCCTTCCCTTCCCTTCCCTTCCCTCCCCTCCCCTCCCCTCCCTCCCTCCCTCCCTCCCTCCTTCCTTCCTTCCTTCCTTCCTTCCTTCCTTCCTTCCTTTCTTTCTTTCTTTCTTTCTTTCTTTCTTTCTTTCTTTCTTTCTTTCTTTCTTTTCCTATTTTTTCTTTCTTTTAATCTTACTTTATATCATTTCATTTTATTTCTATGAAAATCTATAATAAAAGTTATATATAGGAAAAGAAGATAGGGTATACAGATTGATTTTGAATATTATTATAAATGATCCATTGTTTGCCTGTTTATTATTTGTAGGGGAGTGACAATGGATGTAGGTATGACCAAATTTGAGACACAAACAAAAATGATTACACTAATGGATGCTCCTGGCCATAAAGACTTCATTCCAAATATGATCACAGGAGCTGCCCAGGTAAAGCCTTTCCTAGTATCATCTGTCACACATAAAGCACTTTTAGATTGAATTGTAGCATTCACTGGCAGTTTGATTTCCCCATATTATACATACTACATCATGGATGCAAATTATATTGTAAGAATCAGAGGAAAGAAATTATTCTTAAAACATTATTGGGTAATGTTATTTTTGCACATTATAATTTTATCAACAAAATGAGAAATGTTGTGGTGTTTCATTTGAAGTGATTTAAGTAAGCCTATCTTTATGATAAGGCAACAGTAAGAAAAAGGCAAAAGCATTTTAGATGTATCTAGTCTTTGTACGATTAACCTATACCCAAGAAATACAACTAATCATGTGGTTTTCCTTAGGCTGATGTGGCTGTATTAGTGGTGGATGCCAGCAGAGGGGAATTTGAAGCTGGTTTTGAGACTGGTGGACAGACACGAGAACATGGTCTTTTAGTTCGATCATTGGGAGTAACACAGCTAGCAGTTGCAGTCAATAAAATGGATCAGGTATTGCCTTGATTTCCCCCCATAAAACTTCTTTTATAAATATAGGCTTATTTTTATCAATATACATGAAGAGAACAGATAGAGAAAGAGAAAGATTTTAGATAATATTAACTTTGAAGTTAATCTCTAGTATCTTTTGAAAAAAGATAACTAAAACCTAAAATAGAAGAAAATGGTGTAAGCAGGATATATTAATAAAGTATTTGCTTGCGTTTCCTGTTAAATGATAGATTAGCCACACTGATGCTAGCCTGTTAATTTCTTCAGTGTGCTTAGTTTTTGTGCTTCGTTATACTATTATTAATTCAATACTTTAAAATTAAGAATTAAGTTTTAATTCTTAAATTTTGCTTTGTTATGAGAAATTGCTTGATATAGTTAACCTCCTAGAATACTGTAATAATACTATGTTGTTATATAGTTGCAATTAATAGCATTTCTTAAGAAATGTCCACTTCACATGCATTTTTAATTGAACTGGTACTTGAATACATTTTAAAATGTCAACACATCACATTTTCTACTATATTGCCATCTTAATTTGATAAAGAAAAGCAGCAAGGGAGAGGTTCTTAATGATAGCGATATTTCTTGGTTGATAAAAGATAATTTTCATTTGTACCAGAGTAAGGTCCAAATAAGTTCCTATTCCTCAGTAAAGTATTACGTTTATATTATAGGTCAATTGGCAACAGGAACGATTTCAGGAAATTGTTAATAAACTTGGACAATTCCTTAAGCAAGCCGGCTTTAAGGTAAACAAAAGGTTATAAAATAAAATAAAAAAATAAACTCATGGAGTACAAAAAGTAAAAATGTAAATACATGCAATATTATGTTAAGAATTCTTAGCTGACAATTAAGAACCTGGTAAAAAAAGAGCCAGTTTGGTCTAGTGGTTAAGGCACCAGGCTAGAAATGTGGAGACTATGAGTTCTAATCCTGCCTTAGGTATGAAAGCCAACTGGGTGACTTTGGGCCATCACTCTCTCCCATCCCAAACCACCTCACAGAGGAGTTGTTGTGAGGAAAATAGAGGAGGAAGGTATGTTCACTGCCTTGAGTTATTTGTAAAAATAATAAAGATGGGATACAAATATAAAAACCAACCAACCAAACAACCAAACAACCAAATAAATAAATGCCCAAGTGTCCCCTTACTGTAGATAGACCGATCTGATTCATCAGGTCTTTAAAGGTCAATGCCAGCACCTTAGATTGTGTCTGATAAGCAAGTGGAGGAATCACAGTCCTGGTATTTTGTAGTGAGTAGCAGTAGCTGTCACATTTTGTATGATTTGAAACATGCATCCCTTTCAAGGATGCAAAATATCTTGTGGTAGTCAAAATGGGATATATAGCCAAGGCATGGATTGGATAACCAAATCAGGAATGGTTGTAGTTGCTTCCCTGGCTATAATGGTTAAAATTACTTCTCATCACAGCAAGCACTTGGGAATTTAATGACTGCCGAGGATTTAATTAATTAAATAATTAATATAGCCACCCATCTTACCTATGTGACTCTAGGCAGAGTACAATAAAACAATCAGATAAAACAATGGTAGAACAAGAGTATAACACAACAGTTAAAACTTTAAAACAGTTTAAAACCCAGATATAAGTAAGACTGTGGAAGAATGGATCAGCATCCTACGTACAGTACATCTGACTTGTGGGCTTGCTAATTCCTGACATCACCAAGTTAGTTGAAACAACTAACTTGGGTTTGAGGGATTTCCTAAATGCTAAGAGGGTTGGTGCTAATCACATCTCAGGGAGATGTTCCACAGATCAAGGAACACTCCCAAACTACTGACTTCCTTTTCTAGAGGGAATGCAAGCTCATCCAAAACAGACTTAACTGCACTATTTACCCAGAGTGCTACCATATTATCTGGATTTAATTTCATCTCATTCTTTCCCTTCTAGCCTCTAAAGTGACTTAAACAAGTTCAAGAGTATCAATCACTTCATTGGGGTTCAGTGGCAAGGAGCAATAGAATTATGTATCACTACTGTATTAACCTTTCCCAGTGGTTTTGTGTAGATAATAAACAGTTGGTGGTGCAAGATGAAGCCTACAGGGACTATGGGACAACAAAGGATTGGTGTTCCCAAATCATCTTCTGGTCATGTCCTAATATGAAAGACCAGAGCAACTACAAATCAGTGCCTTCAAAATCAGATAGCTGTAAAAGTTATAATGACTCAGGGTACTGAAAGTTGCCATGATGTTTTGAGAACTGGGTGGGCTATACTCCCCTAATTCATTTCCCAGCATGGATTGTGCCTTATGATTATAATCTATAGTGGCTGCATGATCCAAAGAAAAGTTGCATTTGCTTTCAAAAATTGTTCAAGATCATCTTTCAGAAATTGAATCAGTCAGGACAAAAATGCCTTTGGTACAAGCACACAAATGATAATGCTGAAACTTTAGCAGAATATGACCCAATCAACAGTGCAGGGGACAGCAATTTGAATGATTTCTACAGCTCGACTGATTTTTTAAAATGGTCTTAGTTGTTCTCTGAATTTGAAACTATTATCAGTTAACTTTATTATATGAAAATTTAAAAACCCTTTCCTGAAAAAGCAATTATTCTTAATTTGAATTTCAGATGCTTGCATTTAATAATATAGAGTTAATTATTAATTTTGCATTGCAAAATATACATTTAATTCAACCAGGAATCAGATGTAGCTTACATCCCTACCAGTGGACTTGGTGGTGAAAATCTTGTCACAAAAAGTCAAACAAGTGAATTGGCAAAATGGTACACAGGAAAATGTTTGCTGGAACAAATTGGTAAGTATATATATCTTTGAAGATTTGAAAATTGTTGCAAACACAGTACCAATAAGCCATATTACACCCCAAGTAAAATATATGTCTGTTAACACAATATATATATTGATTTATTTACAGATTCTTTCAAGCCACCTCAAAGATCAGTTGATAAACCATTCAGATTATGTGTATCAGATGTTTTTAAAGGTATGTAGTAAAGTCTTTCCAAATGGATTTACAAAAGAGATTTGTTAAAGTTTGGATAAATCTTGTATGAAGGGGCAAAAAAGAATGAAAAAACAAGTTGTATATAACTTGAATGGACTAAAATTGTTAGAAGTAAAAGGAAGGAATATAAAATTGGTTTGTTTGATCAAGGTTAAAATAGATATGTTGTTAGTTGTGGCAACCCTTAATGGACTTTGGCTGTCACCTCAACTGCAATGGAGATTTATGGATTTCTTTATAGATAAGAGATGGGAAATGGATGGAGAGATCATTGGTTGTAAATTAAGAGGAGGTGAAACGTTACCAAAATTCTTTATTCTTTATATTTGCTATATGAAGGTTGGAAGTAACTTCTTTATATATTTCCTTCCTTCCTTCCTTCCTTCCTTCCTTCCTTCCTTCCTTCCTTCCTTCCTTCCTTCCTTCCTTCCTTCCTTCCTTCCTCCCTCCCTCCCTCCCTCCCTCCCTCCCTCCTTCTTTCCTTCTTTCCTCCCTCCCTCCCTCCCTCCCTCCCTCCCTCCCTCCATTTAATTTGTATTAGGTTTACTATTGCATTTATAATTGTTAATAAAAATATTTTTAAAAGACTCACCAAATTTTTTTTGTGAACAATTTACTGGAGTTGTGTAAAGTATCTGAAAGAAGTGTTTCACAAAAAGCGTGTTAGAAAGTGCTTCTCTTTAAACCATCCAAGCAACAACATTCTTTGCAAGATTTGTGCAGCTATTTCAAAATCCGTCCCTGATTATCTGTTCATGGAAGCACAGAGTGTTCCCTGGAATGTTCTATTCATACAGAGATAATTTTTGCACATCCCTAGAGACATCTGGGGATAACTTTCAAATCAGCTGTCACGCTTTACAAAGGACATAATTTTTCTAATCCTTGACTGATCATTTAGCCAGCAGGCATGCAACCCAGCTCTCTTTATAAAACTTAAGTTTTTTCTTTTTGTATAGCTAATCCCTAAAACTTTCTAAGAACAATAAGTTGGCTAGGGGATTCAGAACTCATTTTGGTGTTTGTGATAGCAGCACAACCTTATTTGCACACCATAAAAGTGCCATGTACCAGTAGTGGGTTTCACTTACCTTCGCTACCAGCTCGGAACTGTGAATGTGTGCGCGGGGCGCTTCTGCGCATGCGCAGAACCTTCTGCGCATGCGCAGATCGTCTGTGATGATGTCTGGGCGTGTGGGTGGAGCCTCCTGCCACCACCGCTACCGGTTTGCCCGAACCAGAGTGAACTGGTAGCAACCCACCACTGCCATGTACCTATTAGCAATTTTTGGGAATGATACTACAAAGTACTATTTCTGTGTATGACAGAGTTGATGTACAAATGAAAGAGCAAGTGAATTAAAATACATTCCTGTCTTACTCCTCTCCTTGCTACTGTTGAAGGTCTAAGTGATCTTCAAAGGAAGATTCATGTGAAGCTAATTATAGCACCTTGCTTGTGAGCATATTCTAAAATCCCATTATATTTTACATACACTGCTTAGTGCTTATAAGTATAAAACAATTTTTGTATGATACTCCTTTGAAAAAAAAACCTTTTCCCCAAACAATTTCACTATGCATAGAAAACAAACACAAGTTAAAAGCAGTTTGGATCTTTTTGTCTTAATTCAGCAAGATTAATTCAGGTAGTCTTTGGGTTACGATGGCAGTTGGGACCAGAATTTCATTGCCAAACGATGCAGTTCCAAAGTGCAGCATCACATGACAGCATCACTTAGCAACAGCAATCCCAGCAGTGCTTGTTGCTGTTGTAACCTGAGGACTCTGTGGGTCATTTAAGTGAGGATCTCATGAGATCACGACTTCTGACTTCCTGCAGGCTTCCCCATTTACTTTGTGAGTGGGAAGCCAGCAGGCAAATCTTAATCATGAACTGTGCATGAACTGGATGATGATCATGTGACTGCAGGGAGCTGTGATGGTGGAACTCTTAAGAAATGGTCATAAGAACCGTTCGTTCTGCATCATTGTAACTTTGAGTGGTTGCTAAACAAATGGTCATAACCCAAGAAGTGCTTCTATGAATATGCTAAACCAAACTTGAAGAAATTAATAAATCTGCAAGTAGACTGGAAGCAGAAATTCCAGCATAGTAACTTTATTTTAAAATAGTTTACAATGTGTCAAATTGTTTATGAATTGTTAAAGCAAATTGTGTGATCCTGTCTGAAAGTAAATAATTTAGGTGTATGTGTAATATTGGGACCAAAAGCGTATTTCAAATACCGTATTTTTCGGAGTATAAGATGTACCGAAGTATAAGACGCACCTTAGTTTTGGGGGAGGAAAACAAGGAAAAAAGGCCTCTGCTTCCAAGCAATTTGCCAAACAGCAAACAGCACAGATGATATACACTGTTTGCTGTGTATTTCTGTGCATGTGTGCCTGACCCATAGAAATAGCAAAGAATTGGAGAAATGTACATTATGCCAGAAAGTTTTCTTAAATGTAGTCACACTAACTCCTCCCAATTATTTAAATAGATCTAGTCCAAGGTAAGTCAGGATTTAACTCTAATACTAAACAGGACACTGTTACATTTCAGACTATACTTGTACAGAGCTGTTAAAATTAATTACAATTTCTGGAAGTATACATTATTCTCTATTATTTAAAAGAAGATACAATAGCACTGGGCCTCTTCAGAGCAAGCATTTCTTTTAAAAAGCTTCTTTATTTTGTTAAGTTGTCTAGATTTACAGGGATCTCCAACCTTGGCAACTTTAAGACTTGTGGACTTCAACTCCCAGAATTCCACAGCCAGCAGAGCTGACAAAGCTGGCTGTGGAATTCTGGGAGTTGAAGTCCACAAGTCGTAAAATTGTCAAGATTGGAGACCCCTGGCTCTAGAACAATAATAAAGCAGTCTTTAAAAAATAAGTCTAATAATTTGAATATTCTACAGACATTTATAGTTATTCACTTACCCCTTTCCATCCAGTTCAGCAAAAAATAAAAATCTGTGTGTCTCTCCCAGCTATTGGCCTCTTTGCAGTTTCACTTTCACTTTCATTTTCCCATGTGGCAAGTCAGCTGTAGATCGGGAAGCTGCTAGTGACTTGCTTGGCTTTACAGGCTCTTCCCTATTTGCTGCAAACAGGTAAATTGCTGGAAGACAGAGGCCAAAGGGTGGGGGTGGGTGGGTGGGTGGGTGGGGGTGGTGGCTACATTTGGTGTATAAGATGCACCCAAGTTTTCAGCCTCTTTTTGGGGGTAAAAAGATGTGTCTTATACTCTGAAAAATACGGTAGCTAAATGTATGTGTGTGCCTTTGAGTCAGCATTGACTTCTATGAGTGCCTGGGCACAGGTCCTTGCATTTTTCTTGGCAAGATTTTGGCAGTGGTTTGCCATTGCCTGCTTTCCATTCCTGAAAGAGAATGACTGGCCCAAGGTTACCCAGCTGGCTTCATGCCTAAGGTGGAATTAGAACTCCCAATCTCTTGTTTCTCTCTAGCCTGAATGAGGCCTTAACCATTGCATCAAATTGGCTCTCAGAAGGCAAAGAGAAAGTTTTACTATTTTATTTTTTATTATTGAAAGTTTGAGATAAAATAAAACAGAACAGAACAATCTACAATGAACCTCATCCCCTTCGGAGCCAGTAGACATAAATTGAAACAATGGAAGGAGGAGAGGGAGAGAAACATGTACAGTGGTACCTCGAGATACGAGTTTAATTCGTTCTGTAAACTTGCTCGTATGTCAATTTGCTCGTATCTCAAAGCAATTTTCCCCATTGAAATTAATTGAAATGCCATTAATCCGTTCCAGCCCCCAGGCTGGCTGGCTGCGCTGGCTGGGCTGGCTGCTAGGGGTCTCTCTCTCTCTCTCTCTCTCTCTCTCTCTCTCTCTCTCTCTCTCTCTCTCTGTGTGTGTGTGTGTGTGTGTGTGTGTGTGTGTGAGAGAGAGAGAGAGAGAGAGAGAGAGAGAGAGAGAGAGAGAGAGAGAGAGAGAGAGAGAGAGAGAGAGAGAGAGAGTGTTTTCCTCCCACTCACTCTAGGAAACCCAGGCAAGTCCAAGCGTGCTCTCGGCTAGGCTGGGGGGAGGGAAGGCAGATCGGCAGTCCTTTCCTTTCTCTCTGCCTCCTCCCCCCCCCCAAGAGCCCTACGGACGCCACGATGGCTAAGCTAAAGGGGGAAAATTCTCTTTGATATTCAAATCTGGCTGAAGGTTTCCTCCCTTTCAGAATGTTGCAGAAATGAGTGGGTCATGTGCAGCCGGCTGTTCCTCGTATCTCAAATGTTGCTCGTATTTCAAAGCAAAACTTCGCTTGCTCGACAGCTCGTATCTCAAATATCTCGTATGTTAGGGCACTCGTATCTCGAGGTACCACTGTATAGCTAAGAACACAGGGAAAAAATTTCTGTAACCGGTGTTCAGTTTTCATTATAAAGCCAAGCTGATTAATTTTGAAGTTTTATTCTTTTGAAAACTCTACTAGTCTGAATTTAAATCAATAGTGTTACTTTACCTTCAGTTAATATTCTTAAAACAAATATTTTTTGTTCTAGATCAAGGATCAGGATTCTGTGTGACAGGTAAAATTGAAGCAGGATATGTCCAAGTTGGGGAACGACTCCTTGCCATGCCTCCTAATGAAACTTGCACTGTAAAAGGTACAGTATTATGTTCGAAGGTTTTTTTTTCTTGGATTACACAGTAAAGAGTTTCATAAATTGGTAACTAAAATGATAAAAAAACCCTTATAGATAATCCTTGACTTACGACCACAATTGGGATTTGAATTTCTGTCACTAAGCGATGCAGTCGTAAAGCAAGACATCATGTGACCACATTGCTTAGTGACAGCAATCCTGGCAGTCCCAGTTGCTGTCATTAACAGAGAACTAGGATTGTTAAATGAATATGCACCCCAAGCCAAGCCATCCTGGACTTGGTCCCTCCAGCTCTGCACTCTGCCTTGTTGGGTGGCAGGCATCTCCAGAGCCGTACAACACTGGGGCTCCTTGTCATGGTCCAGGAAGCCTTCGCTGCCCCATCCCTTGCTCTCCTACACTTGGAGACCCCTGCTGCCCTGTGCTTCACTACCCCAACTGGCCTTTTCTGTGTTCTTGCTCCGGTTGCTGTTGATGCATGATTGGCCTATTATTTAAAGTCTCTTTAGATTGGTCTAGAAATTTTATAATGACATATAAAAGGAAATAAATATTTTATGGTTATATGTATTCAAAGTATATATTATGCTTGCTAGTCCTTCAGTTGTTTTCTTTTCATGTTCTTTCCCCCCCTCTAAGATACATAGGTTTTGCATTTGTATTTTTGTATTTTTGTATTAATTAATTAATTAATTAATTAATTAATTAATTAATTAATTAATTAATTAATTAATTAATTAATTAATTTATTTATTTATTTATTTATTTATTAATTTATTAATTTATTAATTTATTAATTTATTTATTTATTTATTTATTTATTTATTTATTTATTTATTTATTTATTTATTTATTTATTTATTTATTTATTTATTTAAAGTTCTTATAGGCCGCCCAATCCCGTAGGACTCAGGGTGGCGTACAACAAAGATAAGAATAATTTAAGAAGTGCAATAAAAACAATTTTAAAAATTACAAAATTTAAAAACCAGTCATCCATGGGGGAATAAGGTCTCTTTTCACCCCGCCTGCAGGAAGAGCTATGTCTTCACGGTTTTGCGGAAGGCCAGTAGGGTGGGGATAATCTGAATCTCTGGTGGGAGTTGGTTCCAGAGAGACGGAGCTCCCACAGAGAAGGCTCTCCCTCGTGGTCCCATTTTACATTATATACTTAATGTTTCTTAAAATTATAAGATTCTATCCTCATTCTTGGACAGAAATGTTTTGGATAGGAATGTTTAAATGATATACATGATACTAGAATGAAGCATAAAATGTTATAATTCAGTTATCCATTAATAAATGTGCAAGAGGAAAAACACAGGTTTGTATACTGAATTACCAGTATGCATAAAATAAATGAATTAAAATTCAGAAGACATAGAGCAAGGGTCTCCAACCTTGGCAACTTTAAGACTTGTGGACTTCAACTCCCAGAATTCCCAGCTTTGCTGGCTGAGGAACTCTGGGAGTTGAAGTCCACAAGTCTTAAAGTTGCCAAGGTCGGAGACCTTTGACATAGAGTTAGATTTGCTTGATTTTTGGTGTCTAGTTTAAATATCCAGAGTTTATTCAGAAAGAAAGAAAAAAGGATCAAAAGATTTCTATATGAGATTTCATATTTGCATTGGATTATCTGTATATCACAGTAATTCTTCAATGATTCTTTCAAATAATGTAGGGTTTTTTAGAATACAATTTTGTGGCCTGCATTATGCACATATCCATGTGAAAAGACGCACAGAAATGTTTTCACTTATTTGTGGAAAAATGAAAGCAGATAACTCAGTCTAAAAAGCTGTGGACAGGATAGTTGTTGTGTGACACCCATAAAAGCCTAGTGCTGTGACTTGCAGAAAACCATGAATAAGCAAAATATTTATAGGTAACAGAGCAGAGGTGGGTTCCTGCTGGTACACTCTTACCTGTTGGTCGCCGCAGAACCGAAGAAGCTGGTGGCGTTCGTGACGCGGGGCTTCTCCCGCCCGCTTTCCCCTGGACGCCGCCATTTGCGTTCTTTTGCCCTCTGCGCAAGCAGAACGCTTTGCGCATGCGCAGAGGGCAAAAGAACGCAAATGGTGGCGTCTAGGCGGGCGGGGGAAAGCAGGCAGGGGAAGCCCCGCGCCGCGAACGCCACCGGCTTCTTCAGTTCTGCGGCGACCAACAGGTAAGAGCGTACCGGCAGGAACCCACCTCTGTAACAGAGGAACCTGAAAATAAAATGTTTCTCTGATTTTAGTCAACAGGCTTTATTATCACTTCATTCATACTGAAAACTGAGGAATAGCAGTTGATGCAGCAGAATTGCAGAAACAGTTCTTTGTAGCTGTTAAACCAAAGTAGTTCACTATTTAGTATTGGTTTTACTCATTTCTAGGAATTGCTCTACATGAGCAGCCAGTGGATTGGGCTGCAGCTGGAGATCACGTTAGTCTCACTTTGACTGGCATGGATATCATCAAAATCAAGTGAGTGCACAATAGAGTTTGACTAAGCAACCGTTTATATTTAACATAACCTCTTATAACCGTCGTCCCTAATCATGAATGGTTTACCAGATGCAGAAGAAGCATGTGGGAAGTTTACCTGCGTCTTTCCACCCATAATGGTGCAGATTCACTAACTCCTTCAAAATGCAGTTTGAACTTGGCAGTGTTCTTCATTCTAATTAGATTTTACCAGTTGTTTGACTAAAAAAAAACAAATGAGGGATATTTCACAATTCCCTACAGTATTCATCTTAATCTGCAGGCAGTATATAAAGTATTCAAAAATACTTAAGTAACACTGGTGTTTAAATTCTTTGCTGCTGAATAACAGGTAATTTGAAATTACACGCAGGTAAGGAATAGAAACATGACGCTGCTACTGATTGAAATAAGCAGGAGAACTCTGCGTACCTGTGATGAGGTGTTTTACTTCAGCAAAGTTTGGAGTGAAACACTCCCTCAGAGGTGCTTTGTGATGCAGCAGGGCCACCTTGCTTCTAAGAAATAGAGGACAAGCTGTGGAGGACCCACGACATTTTGGCAAGCTTTGTAGAAGAGGTACCATTCATTCTTTCAAAACATTGGACAGGTGCAGGAGCTGATATCCTACTCTGCCTCCTGCAGACTTCTTGCCAAAAGGTTTGGGAGACTGGTCTGGAGGAGGTGAGCTGCTTTGACAAGTGGTACAGGGGATGTGCTGAGCTCCATATCTGGCACAGCTTGATATGTGGTAAACCGTGATAGAGAATGTTTCTCTGCCTACCATACCGTGTCCACAGGTCATGCAGTCAGTATGCACATGAAGCCTCTTCTGACTATCTGATAGGAAAGAATCATGGGCTTTAAGATAATGCAAAATGCTTAGTAAATGACATTGCTACTTTGCTTCAACAAAGAGGTTCTCATTGTTTCTGCAATGGGAATCTCTTCATCAAAATTCAATCCACGTTTTAAAGAGTTTAATAGTGATTTTGCATTCTAGTATAGGCAATGTGGTTTGTAATCCATTTTTATAAGTAAAACACATTTTGCGCAGCTGCACATATTCATTTTTACCTGCATTCTTTCTCTTGGTTTATGTGTGTTTTCTGTAATAAATATGAACTTAAGGGGAAGCTTTGGTTCAGTGTGGTAGACTTCAGAGGAAACTAGCTGCCACATCAATTGATGTGATCATGTGACCTCCTTAATAGTATTGTGTCATGGCACCAGCACTCAAATACAGGTAGTCTTTGCTTATTGACCTCCTCATTTAGCAAATATTCAAAATTACAACAGTTTGTTGCAGTTGTCATTTTCTGTTTGGATGGAAACTAATCAAGGAGAGAAGCAACCTAGAACTAAGGAGAAATTTCCTGACAGTTAGAACAGTTAATCAGTGGAACAGCTTGCCTCTAGAAGTTGTGAATGCTCCAACACTGGAAGTTTTTAAGAAGATGTTGGACAACCATTTGTCTGAAGTGGTGTAGGGTTTCCTGCCTAAGCAGGGGGTTGGACTAGAAGACCTCCAAGATCCCTTCCAATTCTGTTATTCTGAAGAACAGTATATATGTTTCGTGACCATGGCACTTAGCAGCAGAGTTGCATGTCCCAATTGTGGTTACCAAGTGAGAACTACCTGAACCTATCCTTTTCCAAAAGAGTAAAACAAGAATATATTCTTGCCCCACTATTATTTAATTTATATATTAATGATTGGCAATTTTGCTAAGGCAAAATTTCATCCTCCCTTTCTTGCTCAACACACTTATCCCCGTTCTTCTGTATACTGATAATGTGGCCATTCTATCTCTAACATGTGTGCTGATGTCTTTCAAACTTGTTATTTTATTGCTTAGGGAGCACTTTGAAATTAATTATTCTAAAGCAAATGCTAATGTTGACAGAGGGCAGTAGGAAGGGAAGATTATTCCAACCTTGTTTTTTGTCATGGTCCATAAACCTGGGCTAGCTGATTTATGTTATGACATGTCATGGTATCATTAAAAATATACAGAGAGTCATTATCAGTATATATTTCATATGTTACTCTGTTGTCTCTTGCAGTGTTGGTTGTATATTTTGCTGTCCCAAGGAGCCAATTAAAACCTGCACACGCTTCAGAGCTCGTGTTCTTATCTTTAATATTGAAATACCCATCACCAAAGGATTTCCTGTGAGTGTAGCGTTTTTTAAGGGATTTCATTTATATTTTTAAGTATTATTTTCCTGAGCCTTTTTAAATGGACTCATGGTGCCAAAAGAATTTTACATGCCGATGTTTTCTTGCCATTCTCAGCACAAAGTAGAGAGATTATAGCATTCTAGGTGAAGATGGATATACAGGTAGTCCTTAACTTACAGCAGCAATTGTAACCGGATTTTACATCATTAAGTGATGCATTCATAAAGCACAATCACTTAGAAACAGCAAGCCCTGGAGACCTGGTTATTGTCACTAACCAAATCTTACCATTGTTAGGTGAGACAACTTTCTGCCAGCTTCCCACAACCAAATCAGTGGGGAAGCCAGCAGGAAGTTGCAAGTTCTAGGTAGCTTGCTATCAGATTGGCAGACAGGTAAGTGGTTGCTGCCAGAGGGGGGGCAGAAGGGGATGTTTGAGGTTGTGAGGGAGACTTGGGGAGGTTTCGTGTGAGGGAGGCACAATGAGAGTGAGGGTGTGAGGGAGGGGGGAGTGGGTGTGAGGATGAGAGTGAGGTACAACAAGGCTTGGGAGGATGTGGAGGTGCAGGGAAGGCATCAGGGAGAACGTGCAAGCTTAGGAAGGATGTACAAAGATGCAAGGGGATGCATGAAAGTGTGAAGGAGGTGAAGCAAGACTCAGGGAGGGTACAAGAATGTGGCCAAGTGTATGAGCGAGATTTGAGGCTCAGGAAGGGGGTGTGAGAGGCACGATGAGGTTTGGGAAGACTACACATGGGGCATGGGTGTGCAAGCGAGGCACAGTGAGGCTTGGAGGTACACACAGGTACACGAATAGTGGGGTAGCCATGGTGAGGCTCAGGGTGGATGTGCAGAGATGCACAAGTGGATGGTGTTGACATGAGGCTAGAAGGGCTGGGGGAGGATGGATGGATGGATGGATGGGGAGACTTACCTCAGTGACTTGCGACAGTCACTGCCAGCTTCCTCATTGACTTTCAGAGGAAGCTTGCAAGGAAGGTCACAAATGGAGATCATGTTATGGCAGGGTGCTGCAGCTGGTCGTAAATGCAAGCTGGTTGCCAAAAAATTTTTCAGGAAAACCTGTATTTTGTCAATTGCTGACAATATGTCAATTAAAATGAAATTTTATTTTAGGTGCTCTTACATTTTCAAACTGTAAGTGAGCCTGCTACCATTAGAAAATTACTGAGTGTGCTTCATAAGAGTACTGGTGAAGTTGCCAAGAAAAAGCCTAAGTAAGTATGTTAAGGTAATTTGTTAATACTGTATATAAATATCATATAATGTATGTATTCTATATAATGTAATATATTCTATTCTGTAATTAATATAGTTTAATATAGTTTGAAATCTTTTGAAAATTGACATGAATAAATTAAAACTGGTAGAAATTGAATGTAAAATCAGTGACCATGATATATTTTAGATAATTACTATTAACATTAGTGCCTACAGAGTGTTTTATTCATATTGACAAGTGTAAAGCTGAAGTATAAGGTATATTGGCAGACTGCAGAGGTGGGCTCCTGCCGGTTTGGACCGGTTCTATAGAACCGTTAGTAACTTGGAGGCCTGGGTCGCTGAAACCGGCAGCGACCCAGGCCTGCCACGCCCCCGAGCCGGTTCTCTAGGCGGCACCATCTTGTTTTTTGCTTCATCTTTGCACCAAAGACAAATTCCTTGTGTGTCCAATCACACTTGGCCAATAAAGAATTCTACTCTATTCTGTTCTGTTCTGTTCTGTTCTGTTCTGTTCTGTTCTCTTCTGTTCTGTTCTGTTCTGTTCTATTCTGTGCATGCACAGAAGCTTTTTTTAAAGTACTGCGCATGTGCAGAGGGTCATTTATAGGAAGGGACACGTGCGCGCAAAACGTGCACTTCCGTCGCGATGCGAACCAGTGGGAAAGGTAAGTAGAACCCACCCCTGGGCAGTATTTTGCAATTCTTTGCTGTTTAGCAGAGGGAAACGATGCTTTTTGTACAGTTTTAGGTGGAAACTACTAAATCTTCCGTTCTGTATATCTGAAAACACAAGCATACACAATCGGATGGCCTTTCATAGTAATATAATTCTTAACAAGTACTAACAAGTTTTATTTTACTTGTAGGTGTCTGACAAAAGGGCAAAATGCTTTAATAGAACTACAGACCCAAAGGCCTATTGCTTTGGAGCTTTATAAAGACTTTAAAGAACTTGGGAGATTTATGTTGCGCTATGGAGGATCCACTATAGCAGCAGGAGTAGTTGTGGAGGTACAACGTTTTTGTGAATGCTTTTATAAATGCTAATTATGAAATCATAGGCTGTGTCTCTTGCTAACTATTTTTTAATAAATAAACATATATGCACTATTAACATTTGAGTAACCAGATCTGACAGTGCTGATATAGTTAGTGTGAAAATATTTTGTTAAAACATCATTTCCTACTGAGGTTGGATTTCAATGCCCCACTCCTCCCCCGCAGGGAGGCGGGACCAACTAGGTGGTTCCGCCCCAGGCGCCTAATGGAACCGGAAGGATTCCAGAGGGAACTTGGGGAAGTACCTGATACCCTGGTACACAATTCGTCTGAGTCCCTGGTGGCTGCCTGGAACACCACAGCATCAGGGGCGTTTGATCGGATTGCGCCTTTGCGACCTCTCCGTGGCAGTGGATCCCGGAAGGCTCCCTGGTTTACCGAGGAGCTCCGGGAGATGAAACTTCACAAGAGACGTCTGGAGCGACACTGGAGAGCCAGTAAATCCGAATCTGACCGAACACTTCTAAGAACGTTTATTAAGTCTTATCTAGTGGCGATAGGGGTGGCAAAACAATCACATTTTTCCGTTCTTATTGCATCCGCAGATTCTCGCCCAGCCGCCTTGTTTAGGGTGACTTGCGCCCTCCTTGCTAAAGGGGGGAGCGAGGAACACTTGCAAGGTGGAGCTGAAGAATTCGCGCAGTTTCTGACGGATAAAGTCGCTCAGATCCGGTCGAACCTGGACTCCGGCTGGACAGAGTCCATTGAGTTGACAGGGGCAAGTCTTAGTCCAGTATTGTGGGAGGAGTTTGAGCCTGTCTCTCCTGATGACATGGACAAGGCCGTGGGTGCAATGAGCTCCTCCACCTGTTTATCGGACCCGTGCCCCTCCTGGCTGGTTTCGGCCAGCAGAGAGGTGGCACGCAGCTGGATCCAGGTGGTGGTCAATGCTTCTTTTAGGGAGGGATCCGTACCACAGTCTTAAAGTTTAAAGGCTGCGGTGGTGAGACCCCTCCTTAAGAAGCCTTCCCTGGATCCAGCGGATTTGAAGAACTTTTGTCCAGTCTCCAACTTACCTTTTATAGGTAAAGTTGTTGAGAAGGTGGTGGCTTTTCAGCTTCTTCGGTTATTGGAGGAAACTGACCATCTAGATTCCTACCAGTCAGGTTTCAGGCGCGGCTACAGTACAGAAACTGCCTTGGTTGCCCTGATGGATGATCTCTGGCAAGCCCGGGATGGGGGCAACTCTTCCATCCTGGTGCTACTTGACCTCTCAGCGGCCTTCGATACCATCAACCATGGTATCCTTCTGCATCATCTCGGCGAGGTGGGGGTGGGAGGCACCGTTTTACAGTGGTTCTCCTCTTACCTCGCCGACAGGATGCAGTTGGTGTTAGCAGGAGGACAGAGGTCGTCCCCTAGGCCCCTGACCTGTGGGGTGCCTCAGGGTTCGGTCCTTTCACCCATCCTGTTTAACATTTACATGAAACCGCTGGGGGAGATCATCCGTAGACACGGGGTGAGTTTTCAACAGTACGCTGACAACACCCAGCTGTACATCACCACCTCGTCTCAATTCAGGGAGGCAGCCGATGTAATGTGCCGATGCCTGGACGATGTCAGGATCTGGATGGGGAGAAACAGACTCAAGCTCAACCCCGACAAGACTGAGTGGCTCTGGATATTGCCTCCTAAGGACCATGCCGACTGTCCCTCCTTGATTCTTGAGGGAGAAAAATTAACTCCCTCGGAACGGGTTCGCAATTTGGGAGTTCTCCTAGATCCACAGCTAAAATTAGACCAACATCTCACAGCTGTGGCTAGGGGAACTTTTGCACAGGTTCGCCTGGTACACCAATTGCGACCATTCTTGGAGAAGGAGGCTTTACTCACGGTCACTCATGCCCTTGTCACCTCCCATTTGGACTACTGTAATGCGCTCTACATGGGGCTGCCCTTGAAGAGTATTCGGAGACTTCAACTGGTGCAAAATGCAGCTGCGCGTGCTGTGGTGGGTGCTTCAAGATACACCCACGTAACACCCTTACTCCGCCAGTTGCATTGGTTGCCCATTGGTCTCCGGGTACAATTCAAGGTGTTGATCATCATCTCTAAAGCCCTACATGGCTTAGGTCCAGGTTACCTCCGGGACCGCATCCTACCTCACACTTCCCTTTGACCGGTTAGGTCCCACAGAGCGGGCCTCCTCCGGATCCCGTCAGCCAAACAATGCCGGTTGGCGGGGCCTAGGGGGAGGGCCTTCTCTGTAGGGGCTCCTGCTCTCTGGAACCAACTACCCCCAGAGATCAGAGTTATCCCCACCTTGCTGGCCTTCCGAAAAGCCATGAAGACATGGCTCTTCCTGCAGGCGGGGTGACCTTGAGACTACTTTCCCCCATGCATGCATGTTACTGTATGTGGTTTTTGATATTTTTAAAATTGTTTTTAATAATTTATTAATGTTTTTAAAATTTAATAATTTTAATGTTTAGTTGTTCTTTAAAATGTTGTACGTCGCCCTGAGTCCTCAGGGAGTAGGGCGGCATAGAAGAGCACCTAAATAAATAAATAAATAAATAATAAATTTTTAATGAAATATACTTTAAAAATATATATAGGCACTGTAGAAGTAGTTACATTTTTAGTTCCCAAAATTTATTTTGTAAATCATTACTAGAGACATTCTCTTCTGTTTTGTCATCTTTTTTTCTTCAAGCCTGATATTTCCCTAAGCTGGTTTATAACTAGGGATTGGTTACCTAGCACTGCAGCTGCTTTTTGCAAGATTTTAATCTGTAGATTAGGTTGAATCAATCCACTCTTCTTTAGCTATGTACCTGTTTGCAACTAGGTTGTCTATCTCAGGATGCAAAGGCATGATTAGATATGTCTTGTGCTTCACTGTCTCCATTTTTAAACTTACTTCAGTGTAAATACACAAGGCTCCTAGTTTGAATCAGGACCACTTTATGCAGAGAGAGGAATGTAAATGCTCTCCCTTGAAAAAATGCCTGCAATAGGTATACATTCCTGAGCTTGATCTTTCTTTGAACTTACCCAAGGAAAATATATAATCTGATCTGATTGTCATTTTGGACTGGGGCCTAGATTTTACCTATGCCTATATATGCATTGATATTTCATTTTAAAATATTGAACTTGAATTGATAAGCCTGTTGAGACAAAACTGGAATCCAAGAAGTCTAATATTGCATTTCTATATGCCTGACCAGCTGTAATGACTAGTATCTCTCTGCACTTAATACAATATTATAGAGCCACACTGCAGGCTTGTATATTTGGGAGGGGGAGCTGTTCTCAAAGTATAACAGATGTCTTTTTTTTAAAAAAGTTCAATGATATTTCTGTTTTATTTTAGATTAAGGAGTGATAATGTGCCAGGACATCTGCAATCCAGCCAAATGAAATCATACGCTCAAATATACTTCTCTGAGGAATCCATTTGTATCTGTTGAAGGAACAAAGACAATTATGTATTGGCAATTATGTATTGGGTACTCTGCAAACATTTCAAGGCCATTGTTGCTGTAGAACAATTTGCCAGCAAGGAAATACTCATTGCACTTTCTCACTGCACAAGTTTCAGCATATTCCCAAACTAAAATGTCATCCCATCAATAGTTCTAGTGGATCGTTTTCAAAAACTGATTGGAATGATGTATTAAAGAATGGCGATTCATCATGGAAAAAAAGTTACTTCCAGCCTTAAAATTTGTTTACAATTTATAGGGAGAGCTGATACTTTGCTGCATGGTATTTTATAAATTACACATCAATTGAGCTAAAATATTCGAAGTTTTATACAACTATGTTTTCAAAGAATCCTATTTCCTTCTGTTTCAGAAAACATTATGTAACGCTGCACCTACAACTTAATTTCTTTCCATCCTAATTTTATTTAAAAAATTGAGTAGATATAGCTTGTCCAATAATGATTAATTTTATTTTTTAAATTGTAGAAGTATAATAAAGTAGTCATCTGAGCATAATTTTGGTTTTTTCCATGGTCTTTTATAAATTAAAATCCTGACAAAAAGAATTGGTTCTGATGGAACAAAACATACAGTTATCTGATTGTTGTATCTAAAAATAAAGCTGCTATTGCAACTCCCCAAACCCGGTCAAAACAAATAACTTTATAAGGTATAATTTTATATGAGTATGAGAATTGAAGTTTGTAGTCCTTCTGTATATTTTATGCACGTTATAAAATATACCGTGTTTCCTCCAAAATAAGATATGTCCCAAAAATAAGCCCCACAGGGCTTTTCGGGACATGCCTTGAAATAAGCCACCCCAACTTCTTCCGGGGGAAAGGGGGGACATGCCGGGAGCCGCGCTTTTTGCGGCGGCACTCTTTTGGCCGGGAGAGAGAGAGAGAGATCCCTCAAGAAGTTTCCCTGCAAAGACCTGCCAAGCAAGAAAAGCAGTGAACTGCCAGACACTGGTAAGATGAGCGTCTCGCAGCCTGGCCCTCCCCTGCCTTCCCTGCCACCCCCAAATTTTGCCTGACGATCTTACCAGTGTCTGGCAGTTCGCCGCTTCTCTTGCTTGGCAGGTCTTTGCAGGGAAACTCCTTGAAATGAAAAGGAAAAGTTATCGCGAGTGCGAGCAATTAACTTTTCACACTCGTGATAACTTTTTCTTTTCATTTCAAGGAGTTTCCTTGCAAAGACCTGCCAAGCAAGAGAAGCGGCAAACTGCCAGACGCTGGTAAGATCGTCAGGCACAATTTGGGGGTGGCAGAGGAGGCAGGGGAAGGGGAAGGCCGGCCTGCGAGACGCTCATCTTACCAGCGTCTGGCAGTTCGCCGCTTCTCTTTCTTGGCAGGTCTTTGCAGGGAAACTCCTTGAAATGAAAAGGAAAAGTTATCGCGAATGCGAGCAATTAACAACTTTTCGCATTCACGATAGCTTCTTTACATTTTAAGGAGTTTCCCTGCAAAGACCTGCCAAGAAAGAGAAGCAGTGAACTGCCAGACACTGGTAAGATGAGCGTCTCGCAGCCCGGCCCTCCCCCTCCCCTGCCACCCCCCGTTGTGCTGGGTAAGGCAGGCATGGTTCGGTGGCGGCAGCAGCAACAATGCTGGGCCGATGGGGAAGAAGAGGAGGCTAACTCGCGGCCAGGTGGAACGGCCATCTCTATGGACCCACCCGGCCATGCTGGAGGCTAGGAACTATTCCCAACCACCGCCGCTACGACTCCCAAGCGCTCCTGCTACAGCCTCCTCCTCTTCCCTGCGTCGGGTCCGTGTGTCACTGAGAGAAGGTTTCCTCCCAGCGATCAGCTTGCATTTCAAAGGGTGGATTTCAGAGGCAGTTTCTTTCATCAATAAACGTTTCACGTGTGCGGGTTTTGCAGGGGGAGAAAAGGCAAGTGGAAACGATAGCTTTGGGGGTGATCCGAAGCGAGGTGGCTGAGAAAACAACAACACAAAAAAAACCACCAAGGCGGCAAGGGAAATGAGGGGGGTGGTATTTCGCTCTGCCCGGGACTCGCAGGATATCCCCCCCCGCTCTGTCAGATGCTTTAAAAAGGATGGACAGCCATTATGAATGCAGAATAAAACGGCAGGCACCCAGGCACGTTTTTACACACATGCGCGCGCACACACACTGCAGATTAGGCACCCTCCCCTCTGGAAGAATCCCCTTTATTCCCCCTGCAAAACCCGCACACGTGAAACGTTTCTTGATGAAAGAAACTGCCTCTGAAATCCACCCTTGGGGAGTTCTGGGGGTCCAGTGGGGCTCGGAGGGTGCTGGGGATCCCGAGCAGAGACCCTCATCTGGGTTCCTTGGCCCCTGCGCAGGCAAGCCGGCTTTGCTAAGGCTGGGAGAGAGCGAGAGTGGAGTGCTTCCTTTTCACCCCGTCAGAGCCCCATTCGCTAAAATGGCTTTTCCAAAGCAATGCAAGCGGCTTTAACGAAGCCACTGACGCTCGCCCTTTCCGTTTCAAGCCTTTTGTCGGACAACCTTCCAGGGAAGAAAGTCGGGACCAGGCTCTTTTTGTAGAAAAAGCGACGCTCTTTCTAACCAGCCTGGTCTCGAGGCGGAGAAATCACAGGAAGGCATGGATAAACTGGTCGGAAAGAAGCCTCCCCCACTTCTTCCTCCCTGAAAAGACCTGCCAAAAATAAGCGGCGAACTGCCAGACGCTTGCTCTCTCTCTCTCTCCCCCAGCCAAAAGAGTGGCATTGGAATCCCCTGCAAAGCCACCCGTTCCTCGCCTGAGCCCGGCTAGAAGCCAAACTTCCACCCGGGCTCAGCTGCAAAAGCAGCCGGGCACACGCTCACTCGCTGGCCCGCACCCGTCCCTGTTGCCGCCCCTTCGGCTCTGACTTCCGCTGCCACCTCGCTCGCTCGCCGCCCCGGGCCGCCCCATCCCCTGCCCGAAACCTCCAAACTCCACCCCAACGTGAGACGCACCACTTACTGGAGTTTGACAGCTCTGAGGTTTCTCTTGGCTAGGGGAAAATTTTTTGCATAGTGCAGAAACTCTTTTCGCTTCGAGAACTTGCTAATTGCCTCACGAGAAGAGTTTCTGCACTATGCAAGATTTTTCCCCCTAAACAGACTAGCCAAGAGACCACGGAGCTGGTAAAGTTCAGTAAGGTGGGCAGCCCGGCCCACCTGCACCCCGAAAATAATGAGCCACCCCCCGAAAATAAGGCCAGGGGCATTTTTGAGGGTCAAAAAAATACAAGCCCCTGTCTTATTTTCGGGGAAACACGGTATATTCATTGTTACGTAAAGCTTTCTTCATTTCAGTAGTGTGTGTATGTACATCTGTGAGTACATCTGAGGGAGGGAGAAAACAGGAATAATTAAATAACAAATACTGGAAATCGGAAATCATTCTACATCTACTATAATCAACGGTTCTAAATACACTTTATGTCTGTCTTGAACTAGATTGCCAGTGATGCATCACTTTTATTTTTAATTTTTCCTCCACGCCTCATTGATAAATTGCATTCTCTCCAAGAAATGCTTGGAAATGCTTGGAAGGAATTAAAATACAACAATCTAATCCATTTTTCCTGGGTACAGTACACTCCACATCATGTGTTACAGTACAATAAATGAGCATACTAAAAATGAAATAAACTCTCAAAAGCATTAAGATTGAAGTGGAATCCTCCCAGAACATCGCAAATATGATGCCAAATCCAAAGAGATTATATTTATAATGCCATTTTTATGAAGCAAATAATACTATACTTCTGAAATTATTTCCGCAGTGTTTAGAGTTATAGTTCATTTGGCTTAGGCTGTAAACTCATGTCAGTTTTTGATCAAGTCAATGAATGGTTGCCAAAAGGGGAGGAGTTGAAGCTGGCAAATAAGTATGCTCTATAAATCACAAACGTAGTAACAGTGCTTGGACAGTGCAAACTGAGTTGCAATGACCCCCTCACAGACTCACTTGATTTTGGAGAACTATATCGGTGGCCAGTTTGTGCCATGTTCCTCATATCTAGATTCTTATGACCCGTCTATTGGTGAAGTATATTGCAAAGTACCCGATAGCGGCAGGGAAGAGGTGAGTTCCTACAGAAATTTATATTCAACCTTTTCATGACTTTGTAGAGTTGTACAGAAAGATTGCATGAGGTGTTTGTAATAATTGTGAACATAAATCGTCCTGAAATATTGGCTAGTTTTAATGTTATATTGAATTATATTTTTTGCCTGTGGGAGATGATAAGGCTATATTTCAGTATAATAACACGGTGTCGTTTCAGCAGCAATAGCCCTAGATTAGCAGCTCAAAGTTCAAAGCCATTTCCTTTGAAATGTCTCTCTTATGTGGCAGAGTGGGAATTGTGTCAAACTTCAAGGCAAACTGAAAAGAAAAAAAATATTCATAGCTTTCCTTATTGGCTGCTTAATTCCTTTAAAAGGCCCAATCAAAATAATAATTGTATGATCTAATCACTGAGGTTGGAAATAAAATACTATTCTTCACTTTTACAACTTTAACTTTGACCTTTAGCGTTCAATTCCAGTAAATCAAATGTTTGCTTAAGTATACATAAATAGTGGTTGAAGTATAACTAGCATTTTTTTTTCTAAACTTGCACTGTGGAGCTTTGCCCTCATAAATTATTTTCCTATGCAAACAGAATATGGATTGTATATTAGATACATAGAAAAAGATGTTTAAAAAATAATATTGATTGCTCATTTAATATTGTGGTCAGCAAAACAAGAAAGCGGGCATTTTGATTTTAGATTTCTTGGGGTATCCGATACGTTTCACCCTCGGCATTGAATTTAACTTATGAATCACATATCAAAGGCTGTATCAGGACAAAGAAAGCAGCAAGACCAATTCAAGCATAAAATTTGAATTTGATAGCAAATTTAAGATCACCTTTGGGGAAGGGCATATGCTAGGCATGAATGCAGGCAGGGGTAGCACATTGAATGCTACTATACCCTGCACAGAGAATTTCAGTTACTGATTAGTTTGAAAATGCAAGTTGGTAATACTGTGGCCTTGCTTAAAATGAAAGAGGTGACAATTCTGCAGGAGTAACAGCTCAATAGTGCTGCCTAGTGGCTGCAGTTCTCAATGTTAAATTGGAAAGTAAGCAAGTAAAAAATACCAAACAGAAAAATGCCCCTTGAAGGGATGATAAAAACACATACAAATATATGTACCTATATGTCAGAGGTGGGTTCCTCCCGGTTCGGACCGGTTCTATAGAACCATTAGTAACTTGGCGGCCTGGGTCACTGGAACTGGCAGCAACCCAGGCCTGCCACGCCCCGAGCCAGTTCTCTCTACGGTGGCGCCATCTTTAAAAGATTAACAGAGTTGGAAGGAACCTTGCAGGTCATTTAGTCCACCCCCCTGCCCAAGCAGGAGACCCTTACATCTGCCTCTACCTAGGATCGAACTCACAACCTCCTGATTGTGAGGCAAGAGCTCTACCTCTAGGCCACAGCAGCTGGGTTGTTTTTTTTATAGTACGCATGCGCAGAGGGTCACTTCCGGGAAGTGACATGCGCGCACAAAACGTGAATTTTTGTCGCGATGTGAACCGGTGGGGAAGGTAAGTAGAACCCAGCCCTGCTATATGTGTCTATATATCAATTGGTATGTCTTACCCTTCTAATTAAAATACATTTGGCATAACTTGAACAGAGCTGTTTAGTTTCTACCTTTAATAGTCATATGTCTGGATCAGTGATGGAGAACCTATGATGTATGTGAAAGGTGACGCATCAACACATTTTGGCTGACGCACCAGTGTTTAACCGACACCCAACAACTGTTCTGGAAAGCATACCCCACTCTCAGTTTTGGAGGTTGTGGAGGCCACATGGAATGGGGTGTCTCTCTCATAGCCTCCTGTTCCTCTGAGTTATGTGAGAGGGTCGTGCTCTTGCGTGGCCTTTGAGTCTCCAAAAATCATGTGAGAACAGGGCATGCTTTCGTGTGGTTTTTGGAAGCTTCCGAGGCTGTGGAAGAGCATTTTCCAAAGCTGCTTCAAGAACAAAGGCCTTATGCGACCTGGAGCAACCTCAGGTAGGTTTTAGGGACCTGTCAACAAAAAAAAGCACCACCTGAAGGTAAGGGATGCATGGCAGCACTGGGCTATGGAGGCAATCACATCTTGGGGAACGGAGTGATAGAACTTTTTCGAATGGCAGCAGTAGCGCTAGGGCTAAAGTCGAAGCTCAGGCCTTTACTTGAGGTTCAGCCAGTGTACTGTCACTCTGAGTGTTGCTGTTCAGTGTGGCTTAAATGGGGGGCGGGGGAGGGAGATAGAAAATGATTTCTCTTGTTTGGAGAGGAGCATGCAATGCCATCAGGGTCCAGTTAGGTATATTTGAAATTTTTGACATACCAAGCCCAAAAGGTTCGCCATCACTGGTCTAGATCAAGCTTGCCCAGGAGACAGACGTTATTCTGTATTGCAATTGATCAGGATGACAAAAATCCTCTCTGCTTATATTATTATTATTATTGATTTTTACCTAACCCAGGATGAAATAGCAGTGGATTTGAACTCTGGCCTCCAAGGAAGCGGTATTTGTTTTCTGCTTTCTCATAGCTTCTGTTAACATCTAGCATCATACAGGCTTTTGCTCATGCAAACATATGTGTTTACCGATTGCATTTTTAAGGTGGAAGCTGCTGTCAAAGCTGCCCAAAATGCTTTCCCAGGATGGTCTGCCAAAAGTCCACAGGAAAGGTCAAAAATAATGAGCAAGCTAGCAGACCTTATTGAAGAAAATCTGGAGTCATTTGCACAAGCAGAATCAAAAGATCAAGGTAAAGGAGAAAACCTGTTGACTTCTGCTCCTAGTGATAACTGGTTAAGAAAATAATAGCAGCTCTCAGCATCAATATCTAATAGGATCAAGAGACCATTATACTGAGGCACACCCCAAATTAAATCCATATTTAGTTTTAAGACAAAGGCAATGCTTTAAGAAATTAAGGATACATTATATTTCTTGATAGTGACATACACCCAACCCCCCAGTACTGTCTATAAAGTTACAGCCATTTTGTTCAATTGTTTTTTTCTGTAAGAATATAACCAAAATTTTGTTTTTAATTGATTTTATTTTTTTAAACTACAAAACAATACAAACAAACAAGAACACACATCCACATATAAACATAAATTCACTTTTTACAACAGTTTTGTCTCGGTATGTATTATATTATTTACATTTTCCCCTTTTGTTCTTCTTTAATTATTTTTGTATTTGTTGACCTATGTACACATTTCTATTTTTGTTTCTTCACATTAATTACTTATAACATCCTTCTGTTTTACCCACATTGTTTCTTATTTCACCTTTCATCCTTAAACCTTAATCTCTGTTTCTAATCTCTAACCAGTTGTATAATTTACCTCAAACCAAATAGTAATCTGTCTCTTCTTTTTCTTTTATCTCTTTTGTTAACTTGTCCATCTCCGCGCAATCCAGTATTTTCCTTATCAATTCTTCTTCTGATGGTGCTTTATTTTTTCCCCATTTTTGGGCATATGTTATTCTTGCGGCTGTAATTATGTGTAATATTAGATATTGTGTTTCCTTAGTATATTTTCTGTTCAGTAGTCCCAATAAAAATACCTCCGGCCTCTGATCTATATGTTGTTCTGTTATTTCTACTAACCATTTCCTAATTTTAATCCATTTTTTTTTTGCTTCCGGGCAAGTCCACCATAAATGATAATATGTACCATACGATTTTTTGCATTTCCAGCAGGTTGGTGAAGTCTTTGGATACATCTTTGCCAGTCCTGCTGGTGGGAGGTGCCACCTGTAAAACATCTTCAGCTGGTTTTCCTTGAATGCCGCCGGCATTGTTAATTTTGTATTTGTTATGCACATTTTTTCCTATTTCTCTAATTCTATGTTGTATCTAAAAAATTTTGCCCATTTAATCATTGTTTCTTTAACTATCTCCTCTTCCATTTTATATCTCAGTAAAAATTTATATACTTTACAAATTAATTTTTGTTCGTTCCCTTGTATAATTTTGTCCAATTCTTGCTGGTCTTTCTGGATTTCATATAATTTTTTTATCTTATTTAAATTTGAATTGAATTTAGGTATATATCCACCAATCTACTCCTCTGCCTATATCATGTTCCAATTGTTGTTTTGTTTTCAAATTTAGCTGTTCATTTAATAAATCTTTGTATCTAATTATTTTCTCAATGGCCATTAAGTTTTGGCGTGTCACTGCTTCTATTGGTGATATCCACACTGGGATTTTTATATAATGATTCTTTTTGATTTATTTCCAGGTCTGCAAAACAGCATTTCGTATTATATGTTTTTGGAAGTATCTATGTGTTTTATTTCTCATCCCATAAAAATGCGTGCCATCCCGTTTGCAGATCATGACCCTCTATGACTAAAATTCTTTTATTTTTTAATTTACTACAACACAACAACTTTAATTTGGATAAAAGATTGGATTGAATTAAAAAATAACCAAAATTCTTAACTGGCTTTATAAATAAGAGGGAAAGTGTTTATGTTTTTATCTTTAAATGTGAATGTGAAAAAAAAGCCAAATTCTAATTTGTCCATTCAAGCAAGGAATAGACAAGTGTTGCTCATTTAGGGTCAATGAAAACTAGATGCAGTTCAACAAATCTAGGTAGCCACATATTGCCCATCCCAGATTTACAAAGAACCTTTTAAGTTATGTGATCATCTAATTCTATTTAATTCCATCTAGTTTTCATTGACCTTAGATGAACAGCACAATCAACTTGCCTATTCCTTGTCTGAATGGACAAATTGCAATTTGGCCCTTTCTCACATTCACATTTAAAGATAAAAACAAAAATACTTTCCTTATTTATTGATTTACCAGGATTTGAATCATTGTGTCTTTAGCTATGTATTCAGGTGCTGAATTACAGTTGTTTCTTTTTGATGAACTCCTTATATTTAATGCAACCGCAGACAGATATAGCATGCTGGGAATAATTACATTTCTGTATGGGCAAAAAAGTATTTTAGGGATGGATCTCGTTGTCTGTATTGATACAGAACTTTTGTTTGTCTTCTATGTGATAGCAGAGAAACGTAAATTCTAAAGATGTATTCTCATGGTCAAATGTGGCCAGAGAGACTTACATGGATTTTCCCATAATCCTTTAATAATCCTCTAGCTTTCTTGTGTTTTTGAAGTTTTACTTTTGAACATTTAGATTGTCTTCTCCCCTCCACTGCTTAATGACTAGACAACTTTCATTCTTTGCTTAAAAACAGTTCTTACTTAAAACTGTTTAGAACATGAAACCTATTGAAACGATTAGTACATTTCAAAAGCATTGCAGCATCATCTGCAAATATAAAATTATTTTCTAAATATCCTTCTGTTCCAGGAAAAACCATTTCTTTTGCCAGAACAGTGGACATACCCCGAGCAGTATACAATTTTCGCTTTTTTTCATCATCTATCCTTCATAAGACAACAGAATGTACACAGATGGATCACATGGGCTGCATGCACTATACTGAAAGGTCACCAGTGGGAATTGGTAAGTCTTTGTCAAAGAACTGCAGGTGGTTTTTCAAAAAGAAAAAGAAAAATAATCTTTTTAGGACTAGCATACTGTTAGTAAATTTAGCTTGAGCATATTGCCTTATTTTATATACAGTTGTTAGGACTAGAATTTTTCTTCTTCTTGTTTTGAACTATAAAGCAGAGATACTGTACTTAGTTGCATTTGGCCCACAAAATGCGGGTATCGTTCCCCAGAGTTGTTACCAAATTATTATTTTTGCTATGATAAAAGGGGGGAAATATTAAATATATGACTGGTGCATAATCTTATTATCTTAAATGAATGAAATGAAATTAGAGTTTGTTCTAGCTTTATTCACTAGTTTGAGGAATACAGTCCTTGGCATACCATTTAAAGGCTTATGTAGTCTGTAGTGAGGACCTCATGTGATCACAATTCCAACTTCCTGCTGGCTTTTCCATTGACTTTGCTTGTGGGAAGCCAGCAGGAAATATAGAAAATCGCAATCATGTGACTGCATCTCGTTCCAATATTGTAATCATGAGCCGGGTGCCGAAGCACCCTGATCATGATCATGTGACTGTAGAGATGCTGCAATGGCCAGAACTCCAAGGAGCTGTTGTAAATCCCTTTGTCCAACCATATCATAACTTTGAATGGTTTCTGACCTAATGGTCATAACTCTAGGACAGTGATGGTAAACCTTTTTGATGCACAGTGGCCAAAGCACATGCGTGAATGCACGCGCACGTGCCCCAATCCCCAAAATGCAATGTGAGCGCCACCGCGTATGCGCCCCTGCACATATGTGTACATCTCCCATGCATGCGCCCCCCCGTACATGTGCCCCCACACCCCATTTTGGCTTCCAGGTTGGTGCAGGAGGCTTTCCAGGCCCAAAATGGGACATGGGGGGCCTTGTGTGGCACCCCTTGTCCCATTTTGGCTTCTAGGTTGGTGCGGGTGGCAGAAATAGAGTAGAAAGGTAGGGCCCACTGGGGACGAACCTGCGGAGATCGGGGAAGGCCCCGCCCCCCGCGCATGCGTGGCAGAGACCCAAAGACCAGCTGGTCGGCAGGAGGCGGGCGCACATGCGTGGTGGAACTGTGCTGGGGCAACGGCTGGTGTGCCCACAGAGAGGGCTCTGCGTGCCACCTGTGGCACGGGTGCCATAGGTTCGCCATCACGGCTCTAGGACTACCTGTAGTTTAAGTGGTTCTGAGCTGCAAGCGTCCAGATGACCACTAGATGTCATCACTCACTTTTCAGTGTCTTTTTTTCCTGCAATTTAGTGATCATCTGGACTTTTATATCTCAAATCTGGTAGTTCTCTTCTAATATAAAGCACAGCTTGAAATTTTCCATGCCTTTTTCTAACATAGGTAAGTCCATTATAATTAGCTCACTCAATTAGAATATAATTAATTGGCAAGATGCTATACTTTTAATAATGAGCTAAACCTGATATTGGGGGATGGCTTGCCTTGCTTTGCCTCATGATTCAATAGCTTGTTATAGAACCTGAACAGTAGTTATTGTTCAACATTTCCATTTACCTATTTCCTTTGCAGATAGTTTAGTACATAGAATGGGGGCTAAAGCAAAAGACTACTGAAGCTTACATAGAGCTGTCATGCTCTATTATTTAACTGGGTATCAAAAGAGGGCCATGGATTTCCTATGTATCAAACTTCATGTTTAAACAAATTTGTTCCTTTTTCCTATTTTTTTTGAAAGCTGGATTAATTAGTCCTTGGAATTTGCCACTTTACTTACTGACCTGGAAAATAGCCCCTGCTGTCATATGTGGAAATACTGTAATTGCCAAACCGAGTGAAATGACATCCGTCACAGCCTGGATGATGTGCAAACTTCTGAATAAAGCAGGTATGCCAGAAAAGTAGTTCCATGGAAATAATTAAAGCAGTATACATATTAGTGATTCAGGATACAAGTAGATAACACTTTGATTCAAAGAGCTTATACATCAAACACGTGAGCAAGGTAATATTCCATTGATAGCATGATTTAGAACCCGATTGTAATGAAATATGACAATAGATTAAAAAGATATCATATTACAGGCAAGGAAGCTCCATGATATATAACCCTTGTATACTCTAAAAGTAGTTAGGATCATAGTCATCATCATATTTTAATGACCCCATAATCCCTTGCGGGGTGGAGTCTGGGCAACTGAATGGAGCTAGCAGAGTGTTTTAACGGCCGGATGCCTTTCCTGTCGCCAATGCGGAGTTTTGTTCAGCAGATATATTCACAGTGTGCCCAGAGAGAGAAATATCTGCCTCTACCGAGGATTGAACTCAAAGCCTCCTGATTGCGAGGTGAGAATTCCACCTCTAGGCCACCGCACCACTCTAGTCAGTGGTGAAATACTGCTGGTTCGGGTGGGCCAGTCAGTCGTTGCAGAGCCGATGGAGCTGGTGGCGGTCGCGGCGCAGGGCTTCTCCCGCCCACTTCCCCCGCCTGCCTGGATGCTGCCATTTGGGTTATTTTGCCCTCTGCGCATGTGCAAAGCATTCTGCGCATGCAGAGGGTAAAAGAACTCGAATAGCGGCCTCCAGGCGGGCAGGGGAAGCGGGCGGGAGAAGCCCCATGCCACGACCACCACTGGCTCCGTCGGCTCTGCAACGACTGACTGGCCCGCCTGAACCAGTAGCATTTCACCCCTGATCTAGTTAGGATCATAGAATTGTATTAAAAATATATGTTTCTCAGTTGCCACTTAAATGGAATATACTACATAAGCATGGTGTTTGGTCTATTTATGTGATTTTCCTCCTCTGCTGCCTACAAGGTTTTCCTCCGGGTGTGATAAATGTCGTGTTCGGAAGTGGGCCCAAAGCTGGAGATGCTATTGTTTCCCATCCGGCGGTATCTCTGATTTCCTTCACTGGGAGCACACTCACTGGCCAGCAAATCATCCAAAGCTCTGCTTTATATTGTAAGAAGCTTTCCTTGGAGCTAGGAGGCAAAAACCCAGCTATCATTTTTGAGGATGCCAACTTGGATCAATGTATTCCTGCCACTGTAAAATCCAGTTTTGCTAACCAGGTATAAACAGATAGTCGCTTGCTCATCCCTCCGCTTATGCAAGCTTTATTTCTGAAGTTTGAGAAACTATGGGTCCTCATGACAGATTTTTAATATAAAGACTGAGTATATTATTTTGAGTCAGATGATTCATTTTTTTACTTATTGGAATTAGCAATAGCAATAGCACTTAGACTTATATACCGCTTCATAGTGCTTTATAGCCCTCTCTAAGCGGTTTACAGAGTTCAGCATATTGCCCCCAACAATCTGGGTCCTCATTTTACCGACCTCGGAAGGATGGAAGGCTGAGTCAACCTTGAGCCGGTGAGACTTGAACAGCTGAACTGCTGAACTAGCAGTCAGCTGAAGTAGCCTGCAGTGCTGCACTTTAACCACTGCGCCACCTCGGCTCATAATTGGAATTGGGCAGCTAATAAATTCCAATAAATAAATAATGATAACATTTTAAAAGAAAATTTAAAAAAAGTCTGACTTAACATGGCATCCTCTCTCAGTGAATGTTGTTTATTTATTTAGCGTGTGGCAAGTGAATGTTGTGATATTCCTTGATAATGATGGATGAGTAAGCTCCCTTTTTCTATCAGAATTCGTTTTGGAATAACTTTTTCTTGTTCACATCCTCACAGTTTGCCACTCCAAAGAGTCCCCCTGCTACTGTTCTACACAGAACATCCCAAAAGATTCAGCATATCAGATCCAATATAAGAGAATTCTCCACTGACTTACTTTCCTTGGGTTGCCCATGTCTTTTGTTACTGTGTCTTGGGACTCCTCCCATCCTGGACTGGGCACTAGGAGGGTAGACCAGTGGTGGGTTCCTACCAGTGCGGTCCACTCTATAGCACCAGTAGCGGCCCGCTGGTGACGTCACAGTACCGGTGCAGTCGGTTGCTGGTGCCTGGGCGCCGCCATTAAAAAATTTTTTTTTAATTTTTTTTAAAAAATTCTTCTGCGCATGCCCAGAAGCCGAGCTTCCGGCACTGCTCATGCGCTGCCTTCCTACCCCACAGTGAGTCCAAGCAGAGGAGGATGGCTGAGGGAGCGCGTGAGACGCTGAAAGAACAGGCGGCAGGAGCTATCTTTATTCCCCTCCCTTCAGCAGTCCGAGAAGCCACGAACGCGCGGTGATGATCCTAGGCATTTTCGCACGTTTGAGGCTTCTCGAGCTGCTGAGGGGAGGGGGAATGGGCGGCAGGACCTATCTCGGTTCCCCTCCCTTCAGCCGTCTGATAAGCCACGCCCACCCGGTCAAATGGCTGGCAAGCCACACCCACAAAATAAGCCACGCCCACAGAGTGGTAGTAAAAAAATTAGGAACCATGGGGTAGACAGTCTTTCTGTAGCCTGCCCACTCTTCCTTGGAAATACCAAGATAAAATATGATTTCTCCTCTTGCCTGTTGGGTATGAAAGCAGTAGTCTTAGAAGGAATAAAATGTCCTACTCAACAGTAGTTCCTCTCCACCCAAATGCTCCTTGTTATTTGGTAAAAATGGATAGGGATACTAACAACAAACTATATAAGAGCTTGCTGATATTTATATTTATGGCATAATTGCAAATCTTAAGGGTTGTCAATGTACTGGTCTTACTAAAATATAGAAAACAAATTCTTCCTTTGGTGAACTAAACAGAGTTTCACTCTGATACTACCCTAATATATCTTGTAAAGAACTTAAAAACTCATGCTTCAGTGAAATAATGATGACTCCATTGAATTTTTCCCTTTTCTATACATTGTTCGATCTTGCCAGGGTGAAATATGCCTATGTACCAGCAGAATCTTTGTTCAGAAGAGCATCTCTAAAGAATTCTTGAAAAGGTTTGTGGAAGCTGTTAGAAAATGGAAAGTTGGAAATCCTTCGGATCCCACAACTGATATGGGGGCATTGATAAGTAAAGATCATTTAGCAAAGGTAAACAATGTTGAAAATATTTTTAAATTTGCTAAATTGGTTGCAAATATGTTTTCTTCCTCATTTGAGAAAGTATCGCAATATATGATGATAGAGATTTTCTTATATCTTGGTAATGATTTTTAGACAAAGAACAGATCTTGTTTTAAACACTTGTTAAAACACTTGCTTTAAGTTGTTTCAAGCTCAGGGTATTTCCTAAAGCAGTGATGGCGAACCTTTTTTCCCTCGGGTGCCGAAAGCGCGTGCGCGTACGCTATCACGCACGTGCGAGTGCCCATACCCATAATTCAATGCCTAGGGAAGGCAAAAACCGCCTCCCCCGCCCTCGCAGAGGCCCTCTGGAGGCCAGAAACGGCCTGTTTCCTTACTTCTGGTGGGCCCGGTAGGCCCGTTTTTCGCCCTCCCCAGGCTCCAGAAGCTTCCCTGGAGCCTAGGGAGGACGAAAACGCCCCCCGGAGGCCCTCTGGAAACCTAAAATGCCCTCCCAGACTCTCCGCGCCAGCCAAAAATCAGCTGGCCGGCGCACACATGCGTGCTGGAGCTGAGCTAGGGCAACAGCTCACGTGCTGGCAGATATGGCTCCGCATGCCACCTGTGGCACGCGTGCCATAGATTCGCCATCACTGTCCTAAAGCTTCCCCATCAAATTTTTTTTACCATAAAGTAATTTTGCCAGTTGTCAAGTGTGCCTATTTTTTTTATTGTGTGCACTTAATAAGTAACAATATGACTAGCTGAAACATCTCCTTAGTGATGTCAGATTCACTGTTGGGTGCACACAGTTGGAAACAATCTGATATTTCCTCTTACCAACTCACTTCTCGACTATCTTGTCAGCAGAATTGAAGAAGACATTTCAGATTCTTCTTCCATAGCTTCAAATGTGTCTAAGATTTTGCTATCTTTCTTAAGGTAATACAGCATTAAAAGTTTAATTAATAAAGCTACAACAGTCACACAATGTTCCAATGATAAAATTGCATTGGCATTTTCCTGGTATAAGATGGAATGTGTGTTTAAATAAATGAATTAAAGTAAACCAACCGTTAAAATGATGAATGTTATTTAAAATTGCATGTAAAACACAAGAGCTTAACTAATTCATACAATATGTCTAGATATAAGTTTTATATGGTAACTATGTAGGTGTGAGAGAGTATTTCCTTATTGTTATTAACAATTGGAATTTACTATCTTTTCTAAATATGCTTCTTGTTTTGTTGCTGTTCCTATTAGGTGAAGAAATATATCCAGCAGGCTCGGGCAGAAGGGGCCAAGATCCTTTGTGGAGAGGGAATAGATTCATTGAACCTTCCTCCAAGAAACCAAAATGGCTATTTCTTGCCTCCCACAGTTATCACAGAAATCGATGATGATTCTTGCTGCATTCAGGATGAGATCTTTGGTCCTGTAGCTTGTGTAATGGTGTTTGACACAGAAGAGGAAGTGATTAGGAGAGCCAATGGAGTCAAATATGGCCTGGCAGCCACGGTCTGGTCAAACAATGTGGGCCAGATTCATCGTGTTGCTAAAAGACTCCAGTCTGGTTTGGTGTGGACCAATTGTTGGCTGATCAGAGATCTGAATTTGCCCTTTGGGGGAATGAAAGCCTCTGGGATAGGTAGAGAGGGAGCTAAGGATTCGTATGAATTTTTCACTGAGGTGAAAACAGTTACTATAAAATATACTGATGTGAACTGATAGAAAGTAATTTGTGCCATACGTCTCTGTGTGTGTTGCTTTGTCTCTCTTGATATATTGAGAAAAACGATGGTCATGGTTTATACTTGTATGTCTGCTAAGTGTACTGGAGAAAGTGGCACATGAAAATAATTATATGAGACTTTACAGCTGGAAAATATATGGCAGAGTCTGTCATTAGCTTTGTTTTAACTTCAAAAGAGCTGATGAGTTTTATCTGGCTTAGCGTGCTGTTTCTACAACAACCAACTAGATGCTGATGGGAACTCAAGCAAGACATCCCCCTTCTCACTTGTATTCACTTGTAAGAGCCGAGGTGGCGCAGCGGTTAGAGAGCAGTACTGCAGGCTACTTTAGCTGACTGTGATCATTTGAGTTCAGCTGTTCAAATCTCACCGGCTCAGGGTTGACTCAGCCTTCCATCCTTCCGAGGTAGGTAAAATGAGGACCCAGATTGTTGGGGGCAATGTAAATATCTATACATTGCTTAATGGTGTAAACCACTTAGAGAGTGCTTGCACTGTGAGGCGGTATATAAATCTCACTAATAATATTCTTCAATAACTGCTTTGGGAATCATGCTGTCTTTGAAAATAAAGATAAAATATGGTGCCATAAACAGGATTGTTCGCCATGTTTAAATTTTTAAAACTTTTTCAAGTTGGCAGCTACCATTACAACTTGTGGTAAGGAATTCCATAGACAACCTCTCTGCTTAAGTGTGAAGGACTTCCTTTTAGCAGCCTTAAACTGAATATTCATCTTCACTGCATAATTCAAACTGCAGCATCCAGCTTCCTCCACCAGCTGTCCTACCCCATTTCACTTGGATAATTTTAGTAGACCTTTCTAGAGACTCTAAGTCTATAATCTCAATTTTGAGACAGTGCCTAGACTGAACACCGTCTTGTAAAGTATTGTGCATTAAAATTTATATAAAGTGCTGCATATAATTGATTCCTTGATATTCTCTCTTTTCTAAATATCTGTAATGTGAAATACGGATAGTTCTCAACTTACGACTACAATTGAGCCCCAAATTTCTGTCGATAAGTGAAACAGTTGCTAAGTGAGTTTTGTCCCAATTTATAACCATTCTTGCCACAGTTGTTAAGTGAATCTGCTTCCACATTGACTTTGCTTGTCAGAAGGTCGCAAAAGAGGATCACATGACCTCTGGGACACTGCAACCATCATAAATATGAACCAGTTGCCAAGTGTCCAAATTTTAATCACATGACCATGGGGATGCTGCAATGGTTGTGAGTGTGCAAAACTGTCATAAGTCACTTTTTTCAGTGCCGTTGTAACTGTGAACGGTCACTAAACGAACTGTCGTAAATCAAGAACAGACTGCATAACATTTTCTACAGCATCCACCCACAGCAATGAAATTTTCACAGGGCTACCTTATACAGCCTTGAGATCTCTCTTCTAACCAGTAAGAAAAAACCATTTTTAGGGCCATTTGTAGGTATGATAAGGGATGAGGGGAGAAAAAGAGAATGGAAGCATGTTAAAATAGAAAAGACCCATAATGAATATAGTTTCAATTGAACAACTGTGTCAAGAATGGTCCATTAGGAGCAGCAAAGTGCATTAATGACATATGCATAGGCACACAGAGATTTGGTTAAAGCAGGGGTCCCAGGGGCGGGTTTCTAATGTTTTTACTACCACTTTGTGGGTGTGGCTTGCCGGCCATGTGACTTGCCGGCCATGTGACCGGGTGGGCGTGGCTTCTCAGACTGCTGAAGGGAGGGGAACTAAGATAGGTCCTGCCGCCCATTCCCCCTCCCCTCAGCAGCTTGAGAAGCCTCAAACTTGCGAAAATGCCTAGGATCATCACCGCGCATTCGTGGCTTCTCGGACTGCTGAAGGGAGGGGAATGGAGATAGCTCCTGCCGCCCATTCTTTCAGCATCTCACGCGTTCCCTCAGCCATCCTCCCCTGCTTGGACTCACTGTGGGGTAGGAAGGCAGTGCATGCTCAGTGCCGGAAGCTCGGCTTCTGGGCATGCACAGAAGAAATTTTTAAAAAAAATTAAAAAAAATTTTTTTAATGGCGGCGCCCAGGCACCGGCAACTGACCGCACCAGTACTGTGATGTCACCAGCGGGCCGCTACCGGTGCTATAGAGTGGACCGCACTGGTAGGAACCCACCACTGATCGGCAACCTTAAACACTCAGAGAGCCATTTGGACCCGTTTCCCACAGAAAAGAAAACACCGGGAGCCACAAAACTCTTCCCGTGCCTGACTATTTCCTGAGCGGCCACAACACTAGCATATATAGTTGAATTAAAGATTCTGTTTTCTTCTGAAACTTTTCTTTTCTTGGATTTATCCATGGTTGGCCTACTGGGAGTCGAAAAGCTTAGTAAATCGCACGTCGGTGGGTGTCACACATTGGCACTTGTGACGCATATTTTGAGCGACAGGGAGCCGCAGCAGAGAGTGAAAGAGCCACATGCGGCTCCAGAGCCGCAGGTTGCTGACCCCTGGGTTAAAGCAACTTTCTGTTTTGAGAAGATAAAAATAAACTTGCTTTAGGGTTGGGGAAACCTTAGAACTAAATAGTGGAGGGTGAAGTGATTTGTTACAACAGACCTACTAATGAGATGCAGTTTAATAATTGCAAAAATCTTGAATTTTTAACAGCTTTTTCAACAGCTGTCTTATCCAACAAAATTGCATAACCATTACGAGGATTTGGTTTTAATAGTTTTATGTCAAGCTGACGAGCCAATTCATCTCTTAATTCCTACAGATGGAAATTAATGCCAGTCTGATTATTCAGTTATTGCCAGTTGATTCCGTATGTCCTGAATCTAAGACATGTACACAATCATGCAAAGATTTCAAATTGATATATCTAGGTCTTTGCTCAAAACAATGCCAGCATTGTTAATACTCATGTTTCGGCTCAAGTTCATTGTTTTCAGAAGTGAAATTGATTTAAACAAGAGAATATTTAAATGAAATATATGGGAACCTGGTGGAGTTGGGCAATTACATCCAATAAATTATTGGCATGCACATGAGGAGAAATTAAAGGGAGAATTGAATTTCCTACAAAATTCCTACAGACCAAGGGAGGAAATACTTGGGCTGCATTTTAATACAAATTGATCTAATTTATACTTCCTGAGGTAAGATAAGAACTAGAACTGACATCGCCAATTGCATATTTTTAAATGTTTACACACAATTCAAATACTGATAAAACTGGTTGCAAATAGTATATTATTTGAACTAATGATCGTAACTTTTTTTAAAAAAATAAATTTATAGAAAGCAAAATGAATATGTTATCTGTACTACAGACTAGTATCATCCAGTCTGGATCCACTCTGGGAATGGAAGTTTGTCTTTTCATAGCATCATAGAGTTGGATAAACTTCCAAAGATCATGTACCACATCTAGAGATAACTAAGAGTCACCTTATGGCGAAATGAGGGGCAAGGGGGGCTTTTGCACAGGTTCGCCTGGTGCACCAATTGCGACCATACTTGGAGAAGGAGGCTCTATTCACGGTCACTCATGCCCTTGTCACCTCCCGCTTGGACTACTGTAATGTGCTCAACATGGGGCTACCCTTGAAGAGTATTCAACTTCAACTTCAACTGGTGCAAAATGTGGCTGCATGTGCTGTGGTGGGTGTTTCAAGATACACTCACGTAACACCTATACTCCGACAGTTGCATTGGCTGCCCCGGGTACAATTCAAGGTGTTGATCATCATCTTTAAAGCCCTACATGGCTTAGGACCAGGTTACCTCCGGGACCGCATTCTACCTCATACTTCCCTTCAACCGGTTAGGTCCCACAGAGTAGATCTCCTGCAGGTCCCATCAACCAAACAATGTCGGCTGGTGGGGCCTAGGGGGAGGGCCTTCTCTGTGGGGGCCCCTGCTCTCTGGAACCAACTCCCCCCCAGAGATACGAATTGTCCCCACCTTGCTGGCCTTCCGAAAAGCCATGAAGACATGGCTCTTCTGGCAGGCGGGGTTTTGAGACAAATTCATCTTGGTCTCCCCTATGTATGTAAGATTTTGTATGCCTTTTAAATGTATTTTAAATGGTTTTAAATTGTATTGTTTAGCGGTTCTTCAAATGTTGTACGCTGCCCTGAGTCCCCAGGGAGTAGGGCGGCATATAAGAATCCTAAATAAAATAAAATAAACAAATTTAATAAATTTAATATTAAATTTATTAATAATTTAATATTAATTATTAATATTAATAATAAACTATGCATAAGAATACCTGAGTGCAAAAAAATCTAGACCACTAGAGGGCACCTATTTCTATTTCCTGCCATGCAGTGACTGGAGAGTTTTGTGAAATATGATTCCGTTTTGCTTCAATTTTCCTGACAGAGACTATCTAGGTTCTACTTAACTCTCTCTAAATTTGTCTTATCAATGATAATGCAGAGAGAATGATCTTACACTATATATTTGTGACATAGTTTTCTGTCAGGAACTGAAAGCAATAACCATGGTTTTCTTCCCAAATCCTAAATGCTGTAGTAAACTGAGAGATAGTGACTGGCCCAAAGTCATTCTGGGAGCTTCATGGCTGAGGAAAGATTTGAACCTGGATTTCCCACTATTGCAGTCCACAACACCTCACTGGCTCCCTCACAGATCTCCAGTGGAAGTGGACTTGGGGCTTTCCTACCACTGACTTCTTCATCTGCCCTCATCCAGCTTCAAGCTGACTGGACACAAGGGACAGACTTATACAGGGATAATCAGAAAGCAAAGTTCTGATTATCTCCATAGTGGCTGGAAGCTTTCTGAATTCATATGCTATTTTCTGAGATTTTGTATTGCCTGCCAATATAGAATGTGCAGGATGGATGCTGAAGAAGGAGGGCAATAAAAGAGGTGCCAGGATCAAACCAAACAGCATCATGTTTATTTAAATTGTCGCCATTAAATATTTACAGCATCAGGGGCTCTTCCTCCATTCTGGTCTCCAGAATGCAACTCACAAAAGGATTGCAGTGGGCACGTTTTGTAGCCCTACAGCTTCTCTTTCCTTCTTCACTCCCAGAGTTGTTCAGTTTGGGCATCAGCAAAGGAAGGTTAAATAATTATGAGGATAAAATGTCTAACAGGCACTGCTACCAGAAACGGGGTGGTGGTGATGTGATTGTGATTAAAGATGAAAGTTTGTTATCTCACAGCTTGCAAGGGTAAATAGGAAGAGTTAACTTATCTAAACAGCCTCTCTTTCAGGAGTTAATTTAACAATGCAGGTCAATCACAGAATACTTGCCATTTGACCAAAAGAAATGCAAATACAGTCACGATCTTGAGAAATGCTTCTGCTCGTTCCCATCTGTTTAGTAGTGATGACTTTTGTGTAACACATATTTTTCGGAGTATAAGACGCACCGGAGTATAAGATGCACCTTAGTTTTTGGGGAGGAAAATAGGGGAAAAAATCTGCCTACCAGGTATTCATCTGGCTAGCGTCCTTAGTCTGGTCAGCTTCAGCACATTATTTTATCCCCTGGTTAGGGCTGGAAAAAAACATTCTTTGGAGCAAGTAGCAATAAAAAAAAGCCTGCAAAGACTTAGGGCTGGAAAAAACCTTATTCGGAGAGAGTAGGAATTGAAAAGCCTGCAAGCCTGTAAGAGCCGGGAAGATCGTTAGCGCCTCGTTAGGGCTGAAAAAAAAGCTTTTAAAAAGTTACATTCAGAGTGTAAGACACACCCAAATTTTCAGCCTCTTTTAGGGGGAAAAAAGATGCATCTTATGCTCTGAAAAATATGGTACTTCTAACCCAACTTCTGCCTCAGTTTAACTTACCTTGGGAGAGTAGAAAGAAAAAGGAAATTATCTGCCGTAAGTCAGCAAGCAATTTGGATGTCAATGAAACTGTATTGGGTGTTAAATATTATGTAATTGCAATTGTGCAGTTAAAATTTGATATCTTCATTCCAGTTTCCTATTTTCTCTTCCTCATCTTAAATACTTTGACACAACTAAACCTATTATTCAAAACTGAAAACAAAATGCATCTTTTAGCCCATCTAATTAATATTATTTTTTCTCTTTATAGTAAAGAAACTAATACTCATCCAATTGGGCCTTCTCTGCACTGCTTCTGATTGCAAACATATGCTCCCTATAGAGAAAAGTTGAACTTTTCTCTATAGGGAGGTTTTAGTCAACTATATAGAGTTGACTAAATGTACTATATGGAGACATTGATAAATTAATGTCATTGGAAATGTCATATCTGTATTACTGGTTATACAGGTAGGACTGGGGTGGGTGGGGATTCTTTCATGGAGAATGTTGATCTAGTTGTGATAGCACCTAGCCAGGGGTTGGGAATTGCAGAATTTTCTGATTGTGTGTCTTTTGTGTGCTTTTTTTAAAAAAAAAATAGTTGGAGATTGTTCTATCCCAGTGATGGCGAATCTTTTTGGCACCGAGTGCCCAAACCAGAATATGCGCACGTGTGCACGCCGGAAATCTGAAGACCAGCTGGCCAGTGTGCATGCCAGTGCCCACAGAGAGGGCTATGCGTGCCACCTCTGGCACAAGTGCCATAGGTTCTCCATCACGGTTCTATCCCTTACACAGAAGGCTGCTATTTTTACTTATTGTTTTATTCTTTTGATCTTGTCTCTTTGATTTGCAAGTTGTTTTGCAGTGTAACGTTATCATGCTGGGACAATAAATTATGTTCCCTTTTGTTTATATTGTCAGGAGAAGCTCCCTCATCTTGTGCCCTCTCTGCCCCCTCTTTCCCAGAAAAAGTCTCACAGAGGTTAACATCAATTGTGATTTTGGGGCAGCTGTCAGATAAGAAGAGCTGCACCTTTTCCTGAGGATGTGTCCCCTTCCCTTGTGTCATTCCCACTCTAGAAAGACCAGTTCGGGTTCATGGTCTTGCTGAAACATTTGGAAAAATAAAGACCTTCCCTGCTTTATTTTTGTTACCCTTTTTATAAACCCCATGAGCCTGAGAAAATGTTCTTAAAATAAAAGAACCTTCCAATTGTCCATGAATGCTATCATTCCAGTGGAAATGATGTGTGAGGGTTTTTTTTTAAAACGGTCCTGACTCTTGGCAGCCTTTTCCTCATAACTTGTACTGTGCTCCACTGAACTGCAGTTGCCAGGAAAAAATGATCCGAGATGGGGTGGAGTGAAATCAGCTGGTGTGATATAGTGAGAAAGGAAATACAGTTCAAATTATGGACATTTATGGGAATGATTCACATCTAACGCTGAGGACATTTTGGAGCCAGGTGTGTGTCCTTTGAGAATGTTGTTAAGGCCGTTGCTTTAAAGTGAATTTGTTTTTGGGGAAAATACAGGTAGTCCTTGACTTATGACTACAATTGAGCCCAAAATTTCTGTTGCTAAGTGAGACAATTATTAAGTGAGTTTTGCCCCATTGTATGACCTTTTTTGCCACAGTTGTTAAGTAGAATCGCTGCAGATGTTAAGTTAGCAACCTGGTTGTTAAGTGAATCTGGCTTCCCCATTGACTTTGCTTGTCAGAAGGTGGCAAAAGGTAAAAGTAAGGTTTCACACTTAGGCAAGAAAAATCAAATGCACAGGTATAGAAGAAGAGGTACATGGTTCAACAATAGTAACTGTGAGAGGAATCTAGGCATCCTAGTGGATCGGTACTTAAGTATGAGTCAGCAATGTGCTGCAGCTGCCAGAAAAGCCAATACAGTTCTAGGCTGAATCAGTAGAGGGATAGCATCAAAATCACAGGAAGTGATAATACTGCTTTACACTGCACTGGTGAGACCACACTTGGAATTCTGCATTCAGTTCTAGTCACCACAGTCAAAAAAGATGCTGAGGCCATAGGAAGAGTGCAGAAAAGAGCAACAAAGATGATAAGGAGTCTGGAGGCTAAACCCTATGATGAATGGCTAAGGTAACTGGGTATGTTCAGCCTAATGAAGAGAAGGTTCAGGAGAGACATGATAGCGGTCTTCCAATACTTGAAGGGCTGCCACAGAGAAGAGGGTGTTGATTTCTTCTCCATAGCACCTGGGGCAGGACAAGAAGCAATGGATGGAAGCTTGTCAGAGAGAGATTCAACCTAGAAATTTATTTATTTATTATTTATTTATTAGTGACATTTATATACCGCCTCACAGTGCAAGCACTCTCTAAGCGGTTTACACCAGTAAGCAATGTATATTTATATTGCCCCCAACAATCTGGGTCCTCATTTTACCTACCTCGGAAGGATGGAAGGCTGAGTCAACCTTGAGCCGGTGAGATTTGAACCGCTGACCTGCGGATCAGTGTCAGCTAAAGTGGCCTGCAGTACCTGCCTCTAACCGCTGCGCCACCTCGGAATTTCCTTATAGTAAGAATTTCCTTATAGTAAGAACGTTTAATCAGTGGAACAGCTTGCCTCCTGAAGTTGTGTGTGCTTCATCACTGGACGTGTTCAAGAAAAGATTGGACAACCATTTGTCAGGTTGGTATAAGGACTCCTAACTTGGGCATGGGTTAGATTAGAAGACCTCCAAGATCCCTTCCATCTCTCTGATTCAATGTTATTCAAGAGCAGCATGGAGAGGACCTGTCCATTCACAAATGCCCACCATAAAAGAAGCATGACCAGTCACAAAACATCCATTTATCAAAAGGCAAGCAATGAGACTGCTCCCTGACTTTCTTTTCTTTAGCCCCTCCCCATTCCAGTTGCTTACTACATTAGAGCTATGGTGGTGCAGGCTCAAGGTTGACTCAGCCTTCCATCCTTCTGAGGTCGGTAAAATGAGGACCTAGATCAGTGATGACTAACCTTTTTCTCATTGTGTGCTGAAATATTGCCACTTTGCACCCATAATGCAATGCACGCATGACAGTGCAGGCGCTCAACCTCTTGTGCATGCACGCATGACCCATCCCACCCCCCTCCCACCACACATGCGCACACGATCCTCCTGCGCTCCCCCCACGTATGATGTACGACCTCCCCTGCCCCGTTTTAGGGCTAACAGGCCTCCCTGCAGCCTTCTGGCACCAAAAATGGGCAGTGGGGGGGCACCACACCTCTCGCACTCCCCTCGCGCATATGTGCATGACCCTTCCACCTCCCCGTGCATGCACGCATGACCCCACCCCTCCCCACGCATGCACATGAGTCTCCTGCATGCTCCCTGCCCTCCGCACATGCATGGCAAATACCCGAAAATCAGCTGGCCGGCGGGAGGCGCACGCGCATGCGTGGTTGAGCTGAGCTGGGGAAATGGCTCGCGTGCCCGCAGAGAGGGCTCTGCGTGCCACCTGTGGCACATGTGCCCTAGGTTCGCCATCACAGACCTAGATTGTTGGGGGCAATATGTTGACTGTAAACCGCTTAGAGAGGGCTGTAGAGCACTGTGAAGCGGTATATAACTCTAAGTGCTTATATATTGCTATTAGCTCACTTTGGAAGTTTGGATGGGTTGGGTAGGCATAACCAAACAAAACATCAGAATGGTTACTCAAATTATCATTTCTTCCACATGCAACAGGGTTGGTGTAGAACCTAGAGTTATTGTGTAAATAGACGTAAGCTTAGGACTCCATTTTGTAGTATATTTGTTTCCCAGAGTTATTATCTTCTGTACATGAAACAAGATGTCAAGTCCACTCAGAACCTACAAAGCTGAATTGGTATTTTAACTCAGATCTCTTAATTCAGTCCTTGGGCTTCAAGCTTGTTTCCTAGTAATTAAATGAACAACAATATACTTCAGCACACTTTGCTAAGTCATACTATAGTATAGTACAGTGATGGCGAACCTATGGTACGCGTGCCACAGCTGGCATGCGGAGCCATATCAGAGGGCACGTGAAGCGTTGCCCTGTCAGCTCCACGGGCAAACCGGAAGTTTGGAAAAATGCACTTCCGGTTTGCCGTTGGGCTGTTTTTTGCACTCCGGGAGGGTTTAGGGAAGCTTCCTGAAGCCCCGGAATGCGAAAAATGTCGAAACAGGCAAACCGGAAGTTCAGAAAACGCACTTCCGGTTTGCCGTTGGGCTGTTTTTAGCACTCCGGAGGGTTCAGGGAAGCTTCCTGAAGCCCCGGAGTGCAAAAAACAGCCCAATGGGCAAACCGGAAGTGCATTTTTCTGAACTTCTGTTTTGCCCATTTTGCCGTTTTTCACCGTCCCAGGCTTCGGTAAGGCCTTTGCGCGGGGGTGGGGTGGGGGTGCACATGTGCAGTGGGCAGCGTGGGGGGGTTGTGCGCATGCGTGGAGGGAGAGGGAATGGGTGTGGGCACGTGTGCGTGCACTAGCGCGCGCACACACACCCTTTTGGCACGCGAACCAAAAAAGGTTCGCCATCACTGGTATAGTATATACAGGGGCAAGGAGAAAACTGGAGGAGCATGTACTAAAGCATTCTTTACTTATCTCATCCCACTTTAAAATAATACTGCAAGAAACTTACACATTAGAAAAAAGGCAGAACCACATCCTTCTTATCACATTGTGAATGGGGGTGTGTTTACCTGTAACAGTCCCCCTTAGATTTCTGCTTCTTTGCTGTCATATCATGGAGAATGGGGTACTCAACATATCCTCCTAGGTGGGAATACACAACTTTGGGGGGGGGGCTGAGGACTCATTTCGCCTTTGTATCTTGTGCTGTGGGCCACTCTTTCCAATCTTCTCTCACACACAAAAAACTGATACCTTGATAGCAACATGTAGACCGTGGAGTTGCATCTAAGACTTTTGAAGGGCAACTGCAACTTTGGAACAACTCATACACTTGTTTTGCTTCCTACATAATACCTGAATAGAAATATTTGGATAGATGATATTGTCTTCAGCTGTTTGCTTCGCACCACATATGAGCATTTCTACATGTGGCAAGATGGATGGCAAACTAATTTAATAAATAAATAAAAATAAAACAAATAAAAATTTCCACTACCATTAGTGTAACACTTGTTTTGAGTCACAAATACGTATTGATTAAACAGATACTCATACTTTAAAATTCTTTATATACAGTATACAAGTAATTAGGAGTAAAAAATATATCTCATATTGTTAGGCACATGGTTTTCCCCAAAGATGGTAGCACTAAAAAAGAATGTCATTAAACCAGGATCGAATTTCTGCTACATCTGCCAAAGGTGGGAGGGTTCAAAATTAGGACTGGACTCTGTTCTTCCCATTTGGCCAAAGGTGTCTGCAGGAGATGGTTAAATGGCAGCCATGACTGTACGATTAAAACCCCACTTTTTATGTGTATTGCATGTTCTCTATTCTGCTCTCTAATATCAGGCAGGAAAAAATCAGATCTATTGTACAAAATGGATTATGAGCTCATTGATTGTTTTCATGATTTCCAAATGGCTGTGAATCATAGTCACAAAACGTGATCTTTGATGTTGATAAATAAGTTGAATCATTTAGTTGGAGGAAGAGGAATGATAAGTACTAATTTAGCCTGCAACCTGTTTGGTTCAGAAGATCCAGGATTTAGATCATCTCCAACTGATGGCTATCCAGTGTCTGCTTGGCTTCAAGTACTCTAGTAAAAAGTTCAATCCACCTAATTTTCACTTTCAATCATGGCACTTCCAATAATTTAGGAAAGAACATCGTGTAACCAGAAAGACATTATCAGTGTATGATTACTATAATTAACATGTTTCAGCAAGAGGTTTGGGAATTTTTAAGCACTAGTGCTAAAGTGTAATTATCTAGTTGCTGTAAAAAGTCACTAGATGGCTCTGCAGTATTAGAGAGCCTGTAGTTCTTTTTTAAATGGATTAATTGAAGGTTGGACTCTGAAAAACTGTCAGCAAAGAGGCCAATGTCTGAACTGGAATGACAGAAGCATCGGACCTGCTTGCTTTGGTCTGCAATACACTTTCCTCAACAATATCTCCAAATAAAGTGTAATAGATTAACCACAGTTCTCAATTGTTTGAAAGATTTAGTCAGGAGAGAAGTAACCAAACAGGCAATAAATAGTCATGTTATTTATACACCCATCTATTCAAATAACTTGCGCACGTTAATGTTAACTAAATCTTTAATGTTATTCCTGGGTTAGTCTTTAGAAATAGAACTGAGGCTGAGAGAAAAGTCTTATTCGCCCACTTGATGTTTTTGCAAACTCGAATTGAGTCTCTTCTAAGGGCGGCGGCTGCCATTCCCACCAATTTAGATAGATTATATCTGGGTCCAGGGAGAGGATATTTTTTTAAAAAGTGGGGTTGGCATGTGAGGTAAATTAACTCAGTGTCAAAAGCCTATGCAGCAAACAAATACATTAAATTCCTAATCTACTTCAAAATTGTAGATCCAATATTCAGTTAATCCAGCTGTAGAATATATTTTTTTGGGGGGGGGGGAAATTAAAACATTTGGAATGTGTAGAGTATATCATGGCTCCTATTACAAAATACCTACATTTTGTATGGTAGGTATGCCCAGTTACATATCAGTCAATTCCCAGAGAAAAACAGACCATGTTATTTTTTTTGTTACCTTTGGATGTTATCTACAGTCTCAGTTATTTTGTCTTATTTTTCAGGGTAGTGCATGGGTGGGTTCCTCCCGGTTCGGACCGGATCGCCCGAACCGGTAGCGACCCGCTGGTGATGTCACTGTTGGTGCCGTTCCATGCGCGCCACCATCTTTTTTTTGATTTTGTGCGCATTTTTCCCCTTCCGCGGCTTGAAAAAGGGCCCTCCCTCCCGCCCGCCCGCGGGTGAATTCTGACCTTTATTTCTTCGCCCGAAGCACAGCTGATGAGCTCCTCAGCTGTGTTTGGGGCTAATTTCTGCTTCTGAGCATGCGCGGAAGCCAAATCGCACGAGGGGACGCGCGATGCGAACCCGTGGCGAAGGTAAGAGGAACCCACCCCTGGGTAGGTGGGTATGCATCCAAACAAAGCAATTGAATACATTTATACCCACATTTTCTAAGAACACTTTGAGATCTTGGTTTGGCTTTGAAACATTCCTGTAAATAAAAATGATATTACTTTTGGGTTTTTTGCTTTACAATGTATCAGCTTCCACTTTTATTTTTAATTAAAGAAATATTACAAAAAACAAAAACCTTTAATTGTGGGAGCTTATGCTAGCAGATTCCATGTTAAATATAGAAACGGATTGACTCTTTGTTAATTTAATCCAAATACATCTGTGCACAAATTTGGGATTATTTTGATCAGTTTTAGCCATTTGTTGGTTATGTCCCAAAAGTCTTGCCATTTGGCTTCTTTACAATGCAGTCCTAAACACAGTTGCTTTAAAATAAGGTTTGCCTTAAGGCCGTGATGGCGAACCTATGGCACGGGTGCCACAAGTGGCACGCGGAGCCATATCAGTGGGCACGCGAGCTCAGGTCCGGCGTGCATGTGCGCACCGGCCGGCTGATTTTCGGGCCTTCTGGGCCCACTGGGAGTCAGGAAACAGGCTGTTTCCAGCCTCCAGAGGGGGTGGGGAAGGCCATTTTCACCCTCCCCAGGCTCCTAGAAACCTGGAGAGAGCAAAAAATGGGCGTGCCATTGCATGCTGGGAGTGGGGGGTTCATACGCGCATGCACGGGGGTGCATGGAATTATGGGTGTGGGCACGCACACACGTGATCCCACGTATCCCCCCCCTTTTTGGCACGCGAACCAAAAAAGGTTCGCCATCACTGCCTTAAGGTTTGCTTAAGACCACATGTTTATATTACTATACAGTATACAATATATACTGTACAGTAAAGCTATATAAAAACTGGAGTAGATTAGTTATACTGCCTTTGAGAACTTCAAAAATCTTGCTGTTCGTTACTTTTAGTCATATTTGTAGTAAAAAAAATTGAAGCGAAATCAATAGGCTTTATTCCTTTAACAGATAACCTTGGCATTAAGGAAGTCCCAAAAGTACAGCGTGTCTTTACAGATTAAATTTCCTGAATAGCTAAGATGCTTATAAAATGTTATGTAATGCATATTTTTTTCATACTATCTCTTGGCAGCAGCAGTGTCAGGAAATCCTAAAGGCATATTTTTCGCTATTTTAGGCATCTCTTTTTCCTTCAAGGAAAAAAAGTGAAGCAAGATGAAAGGAACTGAAAAAACAGAGATCAGAGATTGGGAATCTTATTAAATGGTACTAAATTGTCTCACTTGCTTCTAATTTTCTTTTTATAAGTCTGTTTATCATATAACATGTTGGCTTGATTGAATATCAGAAGAAATATTAGGGCTGAGTACCAGTTCCACAAATTGTCTTAAGCCAATTCAATGGCCCCGACTCGGTATTTTCCATAGTGAAATACTTAGCCTTTGTGATAGGTGTATACACAACGTGATAGGTGTATACTTAGTTGTGATAGGTGTATTTTTATAGATGAGATTTTGCCCATTGAACTGTGTTGTCAACTCAGTAAAATAACATAAGAATTGAGAAATGCCTGTAATGAATTGTAGAAAGTTAGCATCCACCCCTCTCCTAGAAGAATGAAATATTTTAGGAAATATTAAAATATTTCCCCTAAAAAGAGAAATAGAAATCTTAAGGGAGACAGAAACTCAGCCCCAGCTCCCTGCCTGCAGCAGATATTTTGGTGCCAGCCTATCTACAAAACAAAGGATCTTCAGCCCCAGGATGATGGGATTATCCTTCAGGGCAAAGCCATTCAGTCACAATAGCTATTGCACAGGGGTGGGTTCTGGATTACCTTGCTGCCGGTTCGCTTCCTGGAGCCCCGTGCAGGTGCGCGAGCATGCACAGTGCTAAAAACCCAGCTTCTGCGCAAGCGCAGAAGCAAAAAACAAAATGGCGGCACCTATGACGCCATCGAGAGAGCCAGTTCAGGGGTGTGGCAGGCCTGGGTTGCTGCCGGTTCCAGCTACCCTGGCCGCCAAGTTACTACCCGTTCCATAGAACCGGTCCGAACCGGGAGGAACCCACTTCTGCTATTGCATCAGCAAGCTTCAACCAAGCATGGGACTCAAGACAGCCTACAAAGTTAGCTATGAGCCCCGAATAGCCCCATGGGAGTCTGACAGCAGCCAATAAAATACATTTCTTGCACAGGAACAGGAAGCTCAAGGGCAAGGCCCAAGAGAGGGTATAAATAACCCCCTCTCTCTACTCCATGTGCTCAGCTGCCCAGGACCTAAAACCCATGTGGTCCTGTTCACCAATAAACCATCTTTCCAATTAGCCTCCATGTTTCCAGTGTCTTTCTCCCCACTTGGAACTGAACCAGATGGATTTATGCTTCCAAAAAATGAATGAATGGACGAATGAAGGTTGGACTAGATAGTTATTAAATATGGAAAGGCAGAGAAAATCTATGCAATCAGCCCATCTTTTACACTGATGGCAAACAATCTTTTGAATTCTGGGTGCCATAATGAACAACACTTCTCAGGAGTCAAGGATTGACAGAAATGGAATTGTGGATTTTTATTTATTTCTGCCAGAGATTTAAGGAGTACCTTAGATTTTCTGCCTTTCTGGGAATAACTAACATCTTAACACCATTCAGATATTTCCTGATTCAGAATGTTAGGAATGCATACAATCTCAATTTTACACATGTGGTTAGAGGCCCTACAGAGGCCTCAAAAAGAAAACCTGAAACTGTATAGAGGCTTGGGTCTTAAGAGTCCACCCTAGCATTATGTCAAACTGTGCATTCATGAAAGAACCCAGATAACTGAATGGTAAACTATATACAAATAATTACTGTGTTTTTCCCCAAAATAAGACCCTGTCTTATATTTTTTGAACCCCTAAATTAGCACTTGGCCTTATTTTCGGGGAGGTCTTATTATTTTGGGGTGAGTGGAGAAAGATGGGGCTCCTCTTGCCGTCTTACCTGATTTCCAGCTCTGTCTCCGTAACCCTAACCAGAGGAAATGGTGGAGACCAGCTGCACATGTGTTCAAATATTTTCAGGGAGGGCTTATTTTCAGGGGAGGGCTTATTTTCGAAGGAGGGCTTATTTTTGGAGGAGGGCTTATTATCTGGGGAGGTCTTATTTTTGGGGAAACACGGTAGTACCACTTTTCCCCCATTTCCCAATTCACAAGTCATTTGGGGCAGGTATTGAAATGGAGTGAGTGAAGGGGACATGCAAATCATTTGGCATATTTCAGGAAAGAGGCTCTTTATGAGAGATGACTTTCCATTTTCCTTTAAGTTTTGGAAAACAGCCAGAGGCTTTGGCAGTGACCGTAGTGCTCTTGACTATGCTAATGTCCTTTCCAGAAGAACGGGAATGAGTAGGAGAAATGTTGTAGAATTTACAAAAGAAACAACACTTGAAAAGATTCCCTTTTCTTCTATACACCACATCCTCCCTCTGAGCTGCAATATTTTGTTTCTGCTTCCTATTAGTGGTATTACTTAGAATGTATTCCTCTCCTTGCTTCAGAGCTGTAGTAGCAGGTAGAAATGTTTATAAGTGTAAGAAAAGCACTTGGCTGCACAAAGTAGTTTCCTTTCACTTTCAGAGCATGAAGGAGGAGTGTGTGTGTGTGTGTGTGTGTGTGAAAGCAGCTATGAAGTTTGAAAGTTTTTTCTCTTAAGCGCTCAGATTGCTACTTTTGGCAGCTGTATGCACTTAATGTGAACTAAAATGTAGATGGAGAACCACTATCAATTCATTTTATTTATGTTTTGTGTAGAGCAGAGGTAAGGTGGTTTTTGTTGCTCCAGGATTTGCAGTAACTTAGTAGGTGCAAGAGTCATTGGGTGTCATTTCCTCCTGATACAGCTGGGTATGCACATTGATTGGCTCATCGTATTCCTTGCATGTTTTTTTTTTAGCATTTTGAGACTTGGAGAATTCGATATTTATTTTTTAAAAGAAAATTTATATTGCCGCCTACTCGCAATGAATGCAGATCAACTTCAAACTGCATTGTGGGGATTGGAGATGGGTGGTGTTGGCATGAAAATGCCCCTTGATTATTGTGAAAAGGAGCGTAGCTAGCTGGTTGGTTGAAAATATCAAAAGGAGTACATTCCAGTCCATACTGGAAATTTTGGCTACGTGGCCTACTTGTTCTTTTCTAAAGTTACATCTTTATGTTAATTGTTTTTGGAGAGTTATGCTGACTTCATAACTTTGAGATTCTTTCTCTTCCTTTCTTTCTGAGAGATCTCTGCCCCTAGCCTGCGGCAAAGACTATCTTTAGCTTCCATGAACTCATAGAACTCCCTCAACTCTATCACCCCTACTATGCTTATTCCATTAGATGTTATTTAGGTTGTCTCCACTCAAACACACTGTCAATGTAGGCAATGTGAAGCCCCTTAGTGCAAGCCATTACAGTCTGTAGCCTCAGTGTTTCAGAATTTTCAGTCTAATTTGCATTAAACTAGAAATTGAAATTCAAATTGCTTTTGGATTTTAACAAAGCGATGCTATTGGTCTTGGCTGGAGTGGTGGTAGCACTACCTTTAAGTGCATTGACCTGGTTTACTGAATTGCCATTGTTGGCCAATATCATAATAGAACCTTGGCCTGATATTAGCTTGGTCATGTCCTTCGGTTTTATCAGCAACCTTCTGCATCAGATTGGCTTATGCCCAGCACACCCCTTGTAACTCCCACTGGTTGCATGATGAAAAAGAGTTGGATGAAATTCAGAAGAGCTCTTAACAGTAGCCTGGCACCAGGCCTGCTTAGGTTCATGGCTACGATGAGAGACTCTTTTCCATGTACCTTTTTCTGATCAGCTTGCCAGTGGTAAATCAAAGTGAACATAGGCCAAAGCGGAGTACAAATCCAGAGTGAGATCCACTTGGGGTCTTCTTTCTCTAGTTGGAAGATATTGACCCCTGATTATACATCCCATTTCTCACTTACCATCCAGCAGGATTTAATCAGGCAGTGATGATCATCATCACAGAGGTGGCATATGCATTAACAGTCTTAAATTACAGGAAGGCAGATTTCCGGTGGATACTAAGAAGTATGTGGTATAGTAATATGTAGTATAGTCATAAATAAGAGTAATTTGATAACGGAACTGATTACTTGGGGAGCTGGTGGGTTTCCCCTCACTGGGATGTTTGATTTGGATTTCTGGGTGGAAAAGCAGGTTAGAATCAAGGGCCTGAACTGGCCCTTCCAAAATTTCTATTTGAATAGAGACCCTTCTGTAAAAAAGAAGCAAGGCTTTGATCATCCAATCATGTCACCATTTTGATTTTTGGGGATTTACTTATTTATGTAGATGGCCTGAGTGGTCTTGCACATGTTTAAATAATAAAAAGGAGGAGAGTGGCTGCATTTGTTTCATATATATCATAATATAAGCAGTGGTGGAGTAACCAAAAGTTCACCTTGACATACTTGTAGGATCTTTCTTTTGACAATGAAAGCACAGAAAAAAAACCCTATCTGCTAGAAAGTATATAAAATGTAGTTTTTAATTAAAAAAATATCATTACAGAAATCAAAGAAAGAGAGACACATATAAAGACTGATTTCCTAGTATTTATGTAGCTAAAATGGTATTATTTGTACTGAAGTAGAAGGGATGCTTAATTTTTTTTGTAAGAATATAAAAAAAATTGAGGAAAAATTGGACAAATCTGTGGCAGTCAACAATCATCTAGTCAAACAGTCAAACAAAAACTGAACATATTAATGAGACATGGAATAAAGTAGTGACTGACTATGGGATTTTTAAAATCTGACCTATGGAGGTATTGATTGTATACAGTACGATTTCTTCATCTAAATGAGAGGAAATAATGTTGTTGAGAAAAGAATTCATGATAATGTTGAACCAGAGACATTTAATCTTTATTATTGTTTTGTAAATTCTAGAGCTGGATCTTTGCAGTAGAAAAATCTTAAGCCTTACTTAGACCTTGCTGAGATGGCATTCCAAAGATATTTGCAGGCTTGTTTTGAACAGACCAAGGAAAGGAACAAATTGCTGCAGGTCAATTAAACCTTTGTCAGCAACATATTGTCCTGCCCTGATGAATTTGGAACAACCACAGATAAGTTTATTTGATAGTCCAGCTGCGGTAATCCCCATTGCTGGCAGACATTCAGTTTCCAGATGCTTTTTTCTCCTCCACATGTCATCTGCTCAGAGATTAGCTCCTGCAAGGCAAATAATTTTCATGAGTTTGCATTATTGTGTAAGGTGATTACAAATGGGATATTGGCAGTCATTCAGTACTAATGGCAAATACCACCTCTGGCTGGCCCCAGAGTGGGGTGGGAATGGAGATTTTGCAATATCCTTCCCCCAGGAGTGGGGAGGGAATGGAGATTTTGCAGTATCCATCCCCTGCCACGCCCACCATGCCACGCCCACAGAACCTGTAGGAAATGTTTTTGAATTTCACCCCTGGTTTCTGTTAGTTACAATACCCTTGGCAGAAATCGAATGAGGTGCACAAAATGGTCAGTGTTCTATTAATTGCTGTTAAAAGGTCAGGAAATATTACTAGCAGGAATAAAATCAAAAACTGAAATCAGGTATCATTTCTGTATAGTTCATTTTTATTTTGATTGTCTTGAACTAGTTGAAACCTGTCTGAACGTTTAACTAGGAAAATGAGTCATAGGCACCTTCAATATTTAGCTTCAGAAAATATAAGCTGTCAATCTAGAGACCAGCAGAATCCACACCACTTTTATACAAAATGAGCCAACTTTTTTCAGTGGTACTTTTTCCGAGGATGATCTAGAGATATATTTCTCTACAGTGGAGGATAGAGATACATATTTTAGGCAGCCTCAGTTGCACTCCTTACTGCTAAACCTCTTCAGATGCAGCAGAGAATGCGGCTTCATTGCCAGCATCAAGATATTAAGGTTCTACCAGGAGTTTTACTATTTTTGTAAATGACACTGGGTAGTTTAATAGTAGTGGAAGTGTGCCATGCAGGGGCGGGTTCCTAATTTTTTTACTACCACTCTGTGGGTGTGGCTTATTTTGTGGGTGTGGCTTGCCAGCCATGTGACCGGGTGGGCGTGGCTTCTCGGACTGCTGAAGGGAGGGGAACTGAGATAGGTCCTGCCACCCATTCCCCCTCCCCTCAGCAGCTCGAGAAGCCTCAAACGTGCAAAAATGCCTAGGATCATCACCGCGTGTTCGTGGCTTCTCGGACTGCTGAAGGGAGGGGAATGGAGATAGCTCCTGCCGCCCGTTCTTTCAGCGTCTCACACGCTCCCTCAGCCATCCTTCCCTGCTTGGACTCACTGTGGGGTAGGAAGGCAGCGCATGCGCAGTGCCGGAAGCTCGGCTTCTGGGCATGCGCAGAAGAAAAAAAATTTAATTTTTTTTTAAAGAAATGGCGGAGCCCAGGCACCGGCAACCAACGGCACCGGTACTGTGACGTCACCAGTGGGCTGCTACCGGTGCTATAGAGTGGACTGCACCTGTAGGAACCCACCACTGGTGTCATGATTACCTTTAGTTTTGAAAGCAGTGGTGATCTCTACTACCTTTGGCGTCTGGACTAAGCATGGCTGGCTGGGGAATTTTGGGTGTTGAAATCCACACATCTTAAAGTTGCCAAGGTTGAGAAACACCACAGTAGACAGTGGTCAAGAATAAAGGAAGGTATAACCCAGCCACTTCTGGAAGACTACCCTGCTATAAAGATATGATCTCTGATTTGTTAGCTGTCATAGACAGGCATAAAAGCCTTCCAGTTGGGTTGTTTGCATCTTTATATACCAGTAACTCAGATGAGAGATTGACAGGCAAAGAATATTAGTGCTCTGTGAAGGCCACAAAGAAAACGCTAAACATTGTCTATATGAAAACTCTCCCATTTTCTCCATCTTTTTTAATCTTGATATGTCATAATTCAAAGGGAAAGGTGGTGCTCAGGACTGCTTTGTGTTTGAATCAGAAAATTCTATCTACACAGGAGACACAAGGCTTTATGTTAGCTCCAGAGAGAGTGAATAGTTATTGCTTGTCTGTATACCATGTACCCTTCAAGACATTTCAGTGTAGGAAGGAAATAAAGGACTGCAGAGCAAGCTAGTTGATAGAATGGATTTACTGCTATTTCTCTTTATCTAGCCAGAAGCAGTACAACCTGCACTGGGTTTTCTTGTGAACTGTGGGGAGGTGCCATTTTAGTTTTGTCAACAGGAATGGTATCTCTGTCACCTGAAGGAAATACTAAAAATATGTCCTATCAGTTGATGCTGCATTAATACACCTCCATGGTTTTTAAACAGAGATATGCTGAAAAGAATGGTAGAGTGTTATGAAGCTTATCTTGCAGCTCCCACAGCAGTGGCACAAGGAAAATTAGTTTCCCCTCTCCTCGATAGCTGAGAAGAGGCAGCTGAGAATTACAACAGGTTTAAATTCAATTTGCTTCAACACCACAGGCTAAAACCGCAAGGAATCAACCTCTTCCTTTCTAAGAGTTCAGGAAGCAAGAGGAAAACGAAGGACTGAAGAAATACAGCATCTTTAGAAACTGTTGGAAAACTGAAGACGGCTGTGGTGTTGTTACATTCTCTGCCTGTAGGAGGCAGCTTCCTAAGTAAAGGTTGCCTTAAAAGGAAAGCTAGAAAAGAAAGTCTGTTAAAAAAAAAGCAAGGACAGCCATGGTGGTTTGGCAGTGCTGCCTGTTTTTCTCTGTTGAGTCTAGTCCCCACTGTAAAGCAGTCTGGACCAGCTTGCTGCTATCCAAATATCTCAGTAATTCTAGCTGTGCTCCCAAAATATCTGGACAGCCTCTAGCTGGGAGAAGGCTACTAAGCTCATGCTTGGTTCAGTTCAGGGGTGGGTTCTGGTTTCTCCTGCTGCCGGTCGCTCAGGGGTGCGCCACGTGGGCGTGCGCGCAGATGCACAGTACTTAAAAAAAGCTGTGCATGCGCAGAAGCAAAAAACAAGATGGTGGTGCCTATGGCACCGCTGAGAGAACTGGCTCAGTGGTGTGGCAGGCCTGGGTCGCTGCCGGTTCCAGCGACCCAGGCCGCCAAGTTACTACTGGTTCCATAGAACCGGTCCAAACCGGGAGGAACCCACCTTTGGTTCAGTTCCCCCCAAAACCACAATGAGTCAAAAATTAAAGCAAGATGAGAAGCAGAGCCTCCCCACAAAAGGAGGGGACTCAGGAAGTACCAGTGTGTAAGGAAGACTGCAAAGCTGCATAATCTATAGGACTGCAAAAATGTTTGTGCATCAAATCAAAAGCATATTGGGCAGTATAGCTCAAAGCGTCAAATCAGTATTTATAAGGTATCAACTCTTTAAAAAAAAATCTTCCAAAATAAGTAGTAGCAGAAATAGCATGTGAAGTTATGAAAACTGAAACAGTATTGTAATTATTTGCCCCAATAATTTAAGGTAAAATTAGCCGACAGAGAAATATGAATTATTTGTCTAGTTTCTTTTCCAACAAAGTTAGACTGCAATTCCCATGGCTGGATGGAGAGACTAAAAGTTTAGTCCTATATTATATCCGGCAACAAGGAAGCATAATTGACCCTTGTTGCTGGTCTCAATCCTACCTTTATTTCCACAGTTTTGGTTTACTATCAATCGATTGTGTTGCGATTGCTCTTATGTCAAGATGTGTTAAACCAGTTGGATAAATTGTCTAATTTTGCTTCTCTTCCTGTCTCTGAACATCCTTGGCTGGAACGAAATAATCTACTAAGCATAGGATTGTAACATGTAGGGAGTGGGGTTTGACATTTGAAGTCAAGTATTTTGTGGTGCACCCTTCCTCTTTTTTTCTTCAAAACTCTTTAATACATTTGCACATGTGAAATCGGGACAACATTTCCTTGTAGCAGAGGAAGACTAGGGTCTATTCAAGCATAATTGCTCAGTAAGTACTCTGACAACCCCCACCCCAAGATATACATACATACATACATACAGTATATAAATATATCTACGTATATATCTATCTATATATCTCTAAATCTATATGTGTGTGTATGTATGTATGTATGTATGTATATATATATATATATATATATATGTATATGTATATATATATATATATATATATATATATATATATGTATGTATGTATGTATGTATGTATGTATGTATGTATGTATGTATGTATATATATATATATATATATATATATATATATATATATATATATATATATATATATATATATATATATATATATATATATATATATATATATATATATATGAATGACTCAGTTGTTATCACCATTAGAGAATGAATGAATGAATGAATGAATGAATACACACACACACACTCCATCCAGTGATGGAATTCAATTTTTTTTCAACCGGTTCTGTGGGCGAGGCTTGGTGGGCGTGGCTTGGTGGGCGTGGCAGGGGAAGGGTACTGTAAAATCTCCATTCCCTCCCCACTCCAGCGGAAGGTTACTGCAAAATCCCCATTTCCTCCCAATCAGCTGGGACTCGGGAGGCAGATAATAGATGGGGCGGGGCCATCAGAGGGGGTATTTACTGGTTCTCCGAACTACTCAAAATTTCCGCTACGAGTTCTCCAGAACTGGTCAGGACCTGCTGAAACCCACCTCTCTCCCTCTCCCTCTCTCTCCCTCTCTCTCCCTCTCTCTTCCTCTCCCTCTCTCTCCCTCTCCCTCCCTCTCCCTCTCTCTCCCTCTCCCTCTCCCTCTCCCTCCCTCTCCCTCTCCCTCTCCCTCTTTCTCTCCGTCTCCCCTCTCTGTCTCTCTCTCTCTCTCTCACACACACACAAATATGGAGAGAGAGAGAGAGAGAGAGAGAGGGAGAGGGAGAGGGAGGGAGAGAGAGAGAGAGAGAGAGAGAGAGAGAGAGAGAGAGAGAGAGAGAGAGAGAGAGAGAGAGAGAGAGAGAGAGATTCTCTTTTTGACTCAGTTGCACAAACAGCCTTTATGTTATCACCATTAGGGGATGAATAATACAGATAACCATTTCCAGTCAATGATCCTGCAATATGATCTTATATCTTTACTGGTATTAGCATTATGACATATGTTTTAAAGTACTAAATGACTAACTCCTCAGAACATCTTATCCTTCAGACTGGCTGCTTCTTCTTTTTTTAGCAAAACAAATTTTACATGTGTGTGTGGGAACAATTATTTCCAGACTTTAGTTAACAAAGTCAAAAAATAACAGGGTATGTGCTGGTCCATGTTAAGCAGCACTTGAACCACTTGCTCCTGAGTGGAATGAAAGAAAAACAGGTTACACTGTTAACAAGGTACTATTTCTATGAAATTGCTTCTGAGTCAGCCATTCTTCAAAGTAAAACTTAATTCTGGGAAATAACTCACTTTGTTCACCAAGACAAACAAGCTGAAATGGAATGAGCAAAATTCATGTAATGTTAAAATGCAGTACAGAACAGCGCATGTTAAGCAGAGCAGGGAAAATTATGATTTCTGATCAATGTAATATAAAGAATAATGGAAAGAAGTCATTTAAAACCAGAAGGACATTTCTGTAGAATATTTACATGTTTTGTCCTTTCTTCGCTAATGTATAACTGGTCTCTATTGATTTTTTCACTATTGATATTAAAAAAAACAAGGTCTCTAGTAAACTAGCTTCCAGCAATTCACAGCTGGCATGAAAGTGTAGGAAAATGATATTTTATAAAATCAGTATTTTGTGAGAATCTGCTGCACTCATTCAGCTGGTTTGAATAATATAGTTATTAATCTCTCTCTATTATTTTATTTTGCATTTAATTTAATTTAGTTCCCTATATTATTTCCTTCTTTTGCATTTGAATCTTTTTGTCATTTCATTAAATTTGTGATAGTTTCCTATTTTTATGTTACCTTTTTCTTCCTCAACCATTTCCACATTATGAAAGAAGGGAGCTCATTGTTTTAGATACATTGAACAAATGGGTCAAATCTTATCCTGAAAATAAAAATCAAGTGTTCCTTTTCATCCACTTGTTTGATCAGTGATGATGCCATCCTTCCCCAATCTGCTGTCTTCTAGATAGTCAACCAGAAAAGGAGAATATTAATATTAACAACAACAACAACAACAGAGTTGGAAGGGATCTTTTAGGTCTTCTAGTCCAACCCCCTGCTTAGGCAGGAAACCCTACACTACTTCAGACAAATGGTTATCCAACATCTTCTTAAAAACTTCCAGTGTTGGAGCATTCACAACTTCTGGAGGCAAGCTGTTCCATGAATTAATTGTTCTAACTGTCAGGAAATTTCTCCTTAGTTCTAAGTTGCTTCTCTCCTTGTTTAGTTTCCACCTATTACTTCTTGTTCTACCCTCAGATGCTTTGGAGAATAGCTTGACTGCTTCTTCTTTGTGGCAACCCCTGAGATATTGGAACACTGCTATCATGTCTCCCTAGTCCTTCTTTTCATTAAACTAGACATACCCAGTTCCTGCAACCGTTCTTCATATGTTTTAGCCTCCAGTCCCCTAATCATCTTTGTTGCTCTTCTCTGCACTCTTTCTAGAGTCTCAACATCCTTTTTACATCGTGGCGACCAAAACTGAATGCAGTATTCCAAGTGTGGCCTTACCAAGGCATTATAAAGTGGTATTAACATTTCACGTGATCTTGATTCTGTCCCTCTGTTAATGCAGCCTAGAACTGTGTTGGCTTTTTTGGCAGCTGCTGGCTCATATTTAAATGGTTGTCCACTAGGACTCCAAGATCCCTCTCACAGTTACTACTGTTGAGCAAGGTACCACATATACTGTACCTGTGCATTTTGTTTTTTCTTGCCTAAATGTAGAACCTTACTTTTTTCACCATTGAATTTCATTTTGTTTGATAGCGCTCAATGTTCAAGTCTGTCAAGATCCTTCTGTATCTTGAGCCTATCTTCTGGAGAGTTGGCTATTCCTGCCAGTTTGGTGTCATCTGCAAATTTGATGAGTTCCCCATCTATCCCCTCATCCAAGTCATTGATGAATATGTTGAAGAGTACTGGGCCTAAAACAGAGCCTTGGGGTACTCCACTGCATACTTCCCTCCATGTAGATGCAGTTCTGTTGAGCACTACATGTTGAGTGAGGTTGGTCAGCCAGTTTTGAATCCATCTGGTAGTGTTGCTGTCTAACCCACATTTTTCTACTTTATCTAGTAGTAGGTTATGGTCTACTTTATCAAATGCCTTACTGAAGTCCAAGTAAATTATATCAACAGCATTCCTCTGGTCCACTAATTTTGTCACTTTGTCCAAGAATGCAATAAGATTAGTCTGGCATGATCTGTTTTTGATTTGTAGCTCGGGGTTGAAATGAGGGGTCCTTGGTGCACTCTGAAGTTGGTTGTTTTCTTGTTTCATTACCCAAATTAGGTAACATCATCAGTGCTGTGATGATGTTACCTAGTTTGGGTAATGAAATGTTTGCAAGAAAACAACCAACTTGGTTTAGTAAATGAGTTGCTAAATCAGGGGATCCCAGACTGAAGAAGATGAAAATAACTAGTGTGACCAATGAGAACTCCTACTCCTGACTTAATTTTTGAAGTTCATTTTTATTAGAATTATTGGACTAGCAGGATTCAACATGGTTGTATCTAGCAGAACTGCGTAGCATGAAATGAGGAAATAATATGGGAAGGGTAAGGCATGTGAAGAATTTCAATTTGCAACTCTGGATTTATCATAGAAGTCTCTCCCACACCCAGTGGGGTATTTGTTTGTTTGTTTGTTTGTTTGTTTGTACCCCACCTTTATTATATTTTCAAGTAACTCAAGGCAGTGAACATATCCAACACACCTTCCTCCTCCTATTTTCCCTACAACAACAACCCTGTGAGGTGGATTGGGCTGAGATAGTGTGACTGGCCTAAGTTACCCAGATGGCTTTCATGGGAAAGACCGGACTTGAACTCATGGTCTCCTGTTTTTTAGCCTGGTGCCTTAACCATTAGATAAAACTGGTTTTATATTTGACTGGAATAGCCAAGTAACCAATTGTAGGTGAGATGGGACCCTTTTACTGCAGCCTTAAAACATAACAGTTTCCCCCATCCTGTGGAATCTCTCTAGCGTGGATGAATCTCTCTCTCTCTCTCTCTCTCTCTCTCTCTCTCTCTCTCTCTCTCTCTCTCTCTCTCTCTCTCTCTCTCTCTCTCTCTCTCTCTCTCTCTCTCTCTCTCTCTCCCCTCCCTCCCTCCCTCCTATTTTTTAAATCTCCTCTTGTAATTATCCTATTGGCTCAGAATTAGCTACAGATTGGCCATTCAATATTTAATTGCAAATGATTTGATCATTGCCTGACTACTGCAAACAGTTTTGTTTCTTCTTGTTTAAGAGGTAGATGGTGTACTATTCACAAATGACTCAGGAAAGACACTCCAAATTGAATAGGAAGTATATCATAGTCTATCTATTATCAGTAGATCTGCGAAATAGTATGTTGCCTCAATGGCACAAGTTAGTCATTCTCAGAGTGATTTTTTTCTAAGTTGACATGGGGCTTCAGTAAGCATCTTATTTATAGCATCTGTGAAAGTGAAACATGTTATATTTATGGTCCAGTTTACTCATGATATGGCTTAGGGCAGTGATGGCGAACCTTTTCGGCACTGAGTGCCGAAAACGGAGCACTTTGCACTCACACGTTTTGCACTTTGTGTGCGCTTTGCACTTCGCGTGCACGTTGCACTTCGTGCACACACGCTCATCTGGGCCGTGATCAGGGAGACAAGTTGCCTAGGGGGCATGTGTGCCCCAAAAAATTTACTTCTGGTTTCTGGTGCGCACATGCGCGACAGCCAACAAGTCTTCCAGTTAGTGCCACACATGCGCACACGCCAATCAGCTGGCCGGCATGCATGCTCCTGCTGGAAAAAGGAAGACCAGCTCTTCCTGTTTCCAGCAGTGCCACATGCACAAAGGCCAGCTGATCGGTGTGTGCACATGCACGCCAGAAACCCGGAAGAGGAATGGCCAACGCCGCGTGTGCCAGGCGAAATGGCTCTGCGTGCCACTTCGGGCACGCGTGCTATAGGTTCGCCATCACAGGCTTGGGGCCTATAACACCTTTCTCCCATTCTCTATCCCCTACCTTCCCCTCCCCCCCAAGCCTGAATCATTGTATCCCAGTTTCAGCAACAATGGTTCGTAGTCTGGCAACCTTTTATCTCATATTCTCTTTATTTTTGGCATCCTCATCCTTGGGGGATTTGACCTGCTGCACAGATACTGGGCGTTTACTTACCTGTTGATACACCCGTTCTCGTTGGTTGAAGCCAGCATTCAGTGAGGGTTGTCCACAGCCAATCACATCAAGGGCTGAGTCTGTCAATCAAAACTGAGCCTCTGTCCTCCTCCTCCTTGGATATTGGCCCAGTTTAGACGAAGCTGAAAGACAGACTTGACGTGGAAAGGAACAGTGTTAACCGAATAAAAAAGAATACACCGCACCCATGTAAGTAAGCCACACCTCAGACTGCTGAATGAAGTAACAAAAGCTGATTTATTAGAACCACAAGTAACAGTGCAAGAACAGTGTAGAACGTATTCAATAATAACCAAAAAACAGAAGGGAGGGCCTGAATGCTGGCTTCAACCAACGAGAACGGGCGTATCAACAGGTAAGTAAACGCCCATTCTCCATTGGAGGTTGAAGCCAGCATTCAGTGAGGGACATACCCAAGCTACGAGTCCCGAGGGAGGGCAACTAAGCAACCACTGCTCCCCAGTCTCTACTAGGACAGAGGCACAGTAACCTGATGAAGCACTCGCCTGCCGAAGGCTGCCTCTGTAGAAGCATAAGAATCAATTTTATAATGGCGTATAAACTGAGTGGGGGAAACCCAAGTAGCAGCCCTACACACTTCTTCAAGTGAAGCCCGAGTCTTCCATGCAGCTGATGTAGCGGCGCTGCGGGTGGAATGGGCCGTGATAGCCTCTGGTACCGGCTTTCCAGCTGAGGTATAAGCTCTGGTAATCGTGGCCCTGATCCACCTCCCTATGGTAGGGGATGAAACCTTAAGCCCCATGGAACGGGGAAGGAAGGCAACAAACAAGGCCTCTGATTTACGAAAGGCCGAGGTACGTTTGATATAAGCTTTCAAGGCTCGCCTCACGTCCAGAGTATGCCACTGACGCTCTCTTGGATGCCGTGGGTGGTCACAGAAGGACGGGAGAACGATTTCCTGGGAACGGTGAAACAAGGAATTCACTTTGGGAAGGAAGGAAGGGTCTAGATGGAGGACCACCCTGTCTGGATGGAAAATGCAAAGGTCCTGCCGAATAGAGAGAGCTGAGAGCTCGGAGATACGTCTGGCTGATGTAATAACCACGAGGAAAGCTACCTTGTAAGATAGTAGGCTGAGGGGCGCCTCTCTTAACGGTTCAAATGGGGGACCTGTCAGGGCTTCCAGGACCAGAGGTAGGTCCCATGTGGGGAAACGGTGCACGACTGGCGGGCAGATGTTAGAGGCTCCTTTAAGGAACCTATGCACCGTGGGCACATGTGCCAGGGAGGGGCAATTTGGACAAGAAAGAACTGTGGAGAGTGCCGCCAGTTGGCGTCTAAGGGTGTTAGGGGTCAAGCCCAAATTTAATCCTTTCTTAAGGAAGCGAAGTAGGAGAGGAATGGGCCCATAAAGAGGGGAAATACCCTCTAGGTTGCACCACTCACAAAAAGCCTTCCAGGTGTGTTGATACACTCTGTTAGTGGAAGGGCGCCTGGAGGCCAAGATGATTTCAATGGTGTCCAGATCATAGTGTTGTCGCTTTAGGACCTCCCGCTCAACCGCCATGCGGTCAAGCGTAACCACTGCGGGTCTGGGTAGACCACTTCCCCCTGTTGGAGCAGATCCGGAAGGGGAGGCAGTCTCCACGGGTGCCCTTGGGACAGGAAAAGGAGATCCCCGAACCAAACTCTGCGTGGCCAGTGAGGGGCAATTAAAATCACCTCCGCAGAATGTTTTAATACTTTCTGGATGACCCTGGATAGCAGAGGGAGGGGAGGGAAGGCGTACAGGAGTCCCTGGGGCCAAGGTGAGCGCAGGGCGTCGACTGCTTCTGCGCCTTCCGTCGGGAAGCGAGAGTAGAACCGGCTGAGCTGTGCATTCTGTGGGGTAGCAAACAGATCAATTAAAGGTACACCAAATCTATGAACAATCTCCTGAAACACCCCTGGATGTAGCTGCCATTCGGTCTGGTCTAAATCCCGACGGCTGAGCCAATCAGCCTGCTTGTTGGCTTCCCCTGAAATATATTCCGCTGAAAGGGAAATAAGGTGTTTCTCTGCCCACAGACCCAGGGACAAGGCCTCTTCTAACAGGGCCGCTGAGCGTGTTCCCCCCTGTCTATTAACATGAGCTTTGGCCGTGACGTTGTCGGTGAGGACCAACACATGGGAACCTTCTATCCTAGATTTAAAACTCTTTAACGCTAAACGGATAGTGCGCAGTTCTAGTAGGTTAATAGGACAATTTGATTCCTCCCTAGACCAGGTACCCTGTGCCAGTTGGCCCTGAATATGTGCCCCCCAGCCTGAGAGGCTGGCATCTGTGGTTACTGTAATTCTATCTGGTAGGAGGAAAGAAGAACCTTCTTCCAAGGCTGAGGATGTCCACCAAACTAGGGATTGTCTAACCTGAGAGGGCAAACGAACCCAAACTGCAGGAGGGGACTGACCCGGGGGTATAAGGGGAAGTAAGAACCACTGCAATCTACGGGAGTGCAACCGTGCCCAGGGCACGATATCGATGCACGATATCATTTTCCCCAGCAGCGTGGCCAACAGGCCTAGAGAAACTGAGGGACAGCGGTTGATGTTAGCTATGATGACCCTGATGCTGTCCTGCCGCTCGGGGGATAGGAAAACTTTGCACTGCTGGGAATCAATAATTGAGTCCAAATGAAGAATTGAGGTACTAGGAACCAGACAGCTCTTACTGTAGTTGACCGAGAAGCCATGTCGTTGGAGCACGTCCAGCACGACTTGCACATGGCGCTCTGCCAAGGACCTGGACGAAGCCTGAAGAAGAATGTCGTCCAGGTAGCACTGTACCCGAATTCCTAGGGAACGAAGGTGAGCCTCCAAAGCCGCCAAGACCTTTGTAAAGACTCGAGGGGCTGAGGAGAGGCCAAAGGGGAGTGCTCTATACTGGAAGTGTCTTCCAGCAAGACAGAAACGGAGAAACTGCCTGTCGGCAGGTGCTATGGGGATGTGGAGATATGCTTCGGAAAGATCTAGGGAGACCAGATAGTCAGCTCTATGGATACCCCTGAGGATGGAACGCAGGGACTGCATTTTGAATTTGCGATATTTAACAAACTGGTTTAACCTTTTGAGATCAAGTATAGGTCGCCAATCCCCCGAGGGTTTTGGAACCAGAAAAAGTATTGAATATACTCCTGCTCCTCTTTGTTCCCTAGGTACCGGTTCAATGGCTCTAATCTCTAGGAGATGGCGAATGGCCTGTTCCATTAACCTGCGTTTTTCTGGAACTCCGGAAACGTGACAGGGAATAAAACTTGGAGTGGGCTGTGACCAAAATTCCAATGATAACCCAAAATGGATAGTTTGTCTAACCCAGGCGTCCTGAGTGGATTCTTCCCAGGTATCTGCAAACCTGGCTAGTCTACCTCCAATAGGGAATTCCTGAAATAAATTACTTGCCTCGCCTGGAAAACTTGTTACCCCATCCCTTATAGGGACGTTTGTAAGATCTGCCCCTGGCCGATCTATCCTGGTAAAAGGACCTCTGGCCATACTGACCTGGGGTTCGGGGCAGATTGGAACCCTGGTCAGCCGATCGAAAGGGCCGCCTAGGATATGGGTTATGACGGAAAGAACCTTTTTTGTTATAAGTTGGAAGGACCTTCCTACGATCTTTAGACTCCACCAGTAGTGGATCTAAAACCTCCCCAAAAAGGGATTGGCCCCCAATCGGCTTAGAAGCCAGGCGCCATTTTTGGCGAGCATCGGCAGTCCAGTTCTTGAGCCAGTTCACTCTGCGACCTGCCGTGGCAGCCGCAATGGACTTTGAAGAAAAGCGTGCTGCCCTGAGTGTAGCGTCAGCAGTAAATTGAGTTGCAGCTATGACTTTGTTGAGGTCTTGATGAATGCGAAGTTCTGATGAGGGGATCAGTTCCTGGAGCTGGCGCAGCCACAAGAGCGACGATCTGGCAAAGAAGGATGCAGAACAGGAAGCGCGAACCGCCCAGGCCGAGGCATGGTGGGATTTAAGCAGGAGTTGTTCTAGCCGTCGATCATCCGGTTTCAGGAGCTCCTCAGCTTCGCCCGGAATGGGATTTGGAGAGTGGAGCGCAGCTACCGGGACGTCCACCGATGGAGGGGAGAGCAGACCCATCAGTTCAGCCGCCGTATTAAATAATCGCTTGTCCTGCGCGGAAGGCATTGGTCCTGAGGTTGGAGCCACGAACTGCCGCTGCACGTTATCCAGGAATATCTTGGGCGCTGGAATAACATCCAGCTCTGTCACTTGTTCCTCAAAAACCAGAACTTTGGTTGAAGAAGTCGCAGCCTCTGCTGTTACGGGAGCTGAGGGTAGGCCAGCTACATTCCTAGCCTTATGTAGTAAAGACTTGAATAAGGCAGGTGGGAATAAGCCCACTGAAGTGGGTTGTTCTGGAGCGAGGCCTTCATCCTCTGACAGTGCTGTGGGATCGCACTCACCCTCTTCCAGGGTGGCAGGTCTGATATCTTCACTGGAATCTTCAGAAGAGTCTTCAGCAATGGCTGCCCCCCTGAGGGACTGAGAATGTGCTTGACTAGAAGGCCTGGATGGAATGGCCTGGGCAGATGCCTGGATTTGCTGGAATCCAGCTAGGCACTGTTGCACAGTTGCTGCCATGACCATCTGCCAGCTTGGCTGGTCAGGCTGATGTGAGGGTCCTGCCTGAGAAATCAAGGAGCTGGAGGTCACACTAGCAGGGGGTCTAGCTGCCTGTGCCCAATCTATGGTGGGAACAGAGGCCACAGGAATATCAGGCCCAAAGGCAGAGGCAATTTCCTGGGGATTACCCTGGGCAGATGAGAGTAGGCCCCCTTCTCCCCAGACATTGAGGTCTAATAGGTTAGGTGCAGGGGCATCCAGGTTGTGGACTTGAGCCTGGACCACTACCTGGTGCTGTGGGGGTGCCATGGCTTCCCCCTGTTGATCGGCCCTGTCCACTATGCGCTGCAGCGCTCGATCGCGCCTCCTCTTATCCCTTTCTGCAGCTTTAGACCCTTGGGCTGATTTAGGCTGTTTATCTTCCATCGGGGCCGGAGTGATTTCCTCCCCGGGATCAGGCCCTTTCTGGGTTTTTGATTGGGTCCTCTTCGTCTTCGCCGGAGCTCTTGCAGTCTCCGCCATCGTGCCTCAGCAATTTTAAGCCCTGCGCGCGCAGCTCGATGACGCTGCGCTCCCAAAATGGCGCCCGCCCCAAAGGCGGGAAAATCGGCGATTTGAAAAGGCGGCTCGGCGCGGAGCTCAGAATGCGCTCCGCCGAACCGCTAGAGCGAAATTAGGCAGTTGCGAGGTCGGACTCTCCAAATTTGGCTATTATTTGATCGCTCTCGCCGTTCCCCTTGCTCCTGTGCTCCCAGGAGGCTTGGCAAGGGATTTTGTCCCTCCAGCACTCATCGGAGTGCAAGCACCGGCCGATGGAAAATAACTTTTCCCCCCCCTTTAGGCTCTGTAAGCCATTCGCGGCTTGATATTAAGGAAGAGAGAGGGGGGGGGAACTAGCTGGAACGAAGGCACTTAACGGCCACAAGTGGCATATTGTTAAGGCCTGGGACTGGGAAACAGCATTTTCTAAGGGCTTGTTTATTTTAAATAGTTTTCTTTTTTCTCCTTTTTTTTTTATATATATATATTTTAAACTTACAGTTGAAGTCAGCAGTCAGAGAGATGTAAATCCACGTCTAGCCTTTTTGAAGGGCTGAGTCTAAACTGGGCCAATATCCAAGGAGGAGGAGGACAGAGGCTCAGTTTTGATTGACAGACTCAGCCCTTGATGTGATTGGCTGTGGACAACCCTCACTGAATGCTGGCTTCAACCTCCAATGGAGAACATATCTTCTCCCTTAGCTTCTTGATGAGAGAGCTTTGGAGTCAGCTCTTAATACTCTGTTCTGAACATATTTTAAAAAGGGGTTTGAAAGCATGTTTATTTCAATCCCAAATGGAATAGAAGAAGCCATCCAACACTTGAATCATACTGCAAACTCTGGTCCTTTAGCAAGGCATACAAGATTCAATTCATAGACTAAGTTAAGTTCATAAAACAATCCTTTTTTTTTTGTATTTCATATTAGAATTGAATTGTTTTACTGGCCATTTTGTTAGCATAGGAATGCATTTAATTATTGGTGTGGCTTTAATGACTATAGTTTTTGTTATATTACTATATGATGAAAATGTTATACTGTAAAGATTTGTTCTTATTGTTTAATCGACTGCCTTCAAATTGATTATTATGGAACTTATTAAAAAGTGATTCATTATCCCTGTAAGCAGCACTTATGTACTTATGGAACACAGCTGAATTAATTTATTATTGGAACATTCTTTTTGTTGCCTGCCTAAAATAGAAACTTTTATTAAGTGATGCTCCTCCTTGCTCTCCAAAAAATCCTTCATTCTTTGTCACAAACAGCTTTCAGACTGATGTAGTTGCAGCCAAAGCAAGAAGAAAATATGTGGGAGAAATGTCATACATAATGTTCTTTCCACTATTATTCCGAGCATGATGGAGCTGGATTCTGGTCTGTTAACATTTATACCATAAGTAATTAGTTGGCATTTATGGTGCCACGAGATCCATTTATTTATTTATTTTTTCAGCCATAATGTACTCAGCTGTCCTTTTGGAGAACAGAACATGATGGTGGTTCCTGTCTGAGCACCAACAGGAGTCACAAGAATCTATAATAAGGAAATATGAATGCGCTCATGACATCATCTTGAAAATACTGTCACTTGCATATTTTGTTAAATAGGGGCCTGGGTGATATTTGCATGATGATGTCATTGTGTGCATATTGTCATTTTGGCTTCATTGCCATTTCTTGCCAATGTCCCTGAGTATAGAAGAGAATAAGTTACAGAATAGAGAAATATTTTGAGATTTGAAAATAATAGGCTAGAAATGTCAATTTGAAGAGCTTGATCACATTCCCTCAACAAATAGTCTAATTCATGTTCTTTTCATTGACAATGTTCCATGTTGCATGCGTGGATGCTTTTGGCTAGGGTTGTCATTTTGTTCCCTGTTTATCTTGATTGTACTTTTTTAAAATCTTGTTTGCTTTTATTCTGAGCCATCCATTGTCTATTTTTGAGTCACGCAATGCCTGCATTGTGTTGAATTGAATACCTATATGTTGATGTTGCACCTTCATGAGATGCAATATCCTACATCATATTAGACATTGTGAATTTGTTGTTGCATTCTGTGTAAATTCAGGTTGTTGTTGTTGTTGTTGTGTTGAGAGAGAACTATTTGTGTTTCTATATTTATGTTCCCGAGAGTGGAAATATATAACCTGGACAAGGATTAGTCAACAGGTTTAAAATTAAAACTTTAACAGAAAGTTTTTTTTTTAAGGAGATACGTAGAAGAAATAGGCAAATGCAGATCTAACTAGCTACATCTTATCATGAGATGAATCAGCAAGCAACAAGCCCATGCTTATTGTACAAAGACAGCAAGTAGACATTACGATTAGCAGGCTCATGGACAAACAGGGTAATGGTCAGTCCTCAGACTGATAAGGATTCAGGACACAGTTTTATAAATAAATAACCACTTGGTAGTGCCTTCCTTATCAATAAAGAGACTTGCCAGTTCCTCAGCTCACAGAAAAGCAATTTAAAAAAAAGAGAGAGAAACCTCTAACCTTATGTACTTTGGTATATATTAGTTATAGATGGGAAAAGAATTAGTTGCTTGAATTCTGATAACCCCACCTTTTTCTTCTTCATAAATCTTGCTAAAGAAACTGGGAGAATCATGCTTGGAAAATAATTACTTCTGGTTTTAAGCAGATGCTAAGGAGTTTGTGACAGGGACGCGGTGGCTCAGTGGCTAAGATGCTGAGCTTGTCAATCGAAAGGTCAGCAGTTCAGCGGTTCGAATCCATAGTGCCGCGTAACCAGGGGTGAAATCCTCCCAGTTTGCTCTTACCTGTTGGTCGTCACAGAGCCGATGGAGCTGGTGGCGGTCGCGGTGCGCTTCCCCCATCCGCCTGGACACTGCCATTTGAGTTCTTTTGCCCTCTGCACATGCGCAAAGCTTTCTGCATGCGCAGAGAGCAAAAGAACTCAAATGGCGGTGTCCAGGTGGGCGGGGGAAGCGGGTGGGGGCAGCCCCGCGCCGCGACCGCCACCGGCTCCATCGGCTCTCGACAACCGACAGGTAAGAGCGAACCGGGAGGATTTCACCCCTGCGCGTAACGGAGTGAGCTCCTGTTACTTGTCCCAGCTTCTGCCAACCTAGCAGTTCGAAAGCACGTAAAAAATGCAAGTAGAAAAAAAGGGACCACCTTTGGTGGGAAGGTAACAGCGTTCCGTGCACCTTTGGCATTTAGTCATGCTGGCCACATGACCACAGAGACGTCTTCGGACAGCGCTGGCTCTTTGGCTTTGAAACGGAGATGAGCACTGCCCCCTAGAGTCGGGAACAACTAGCACATACTGTATGTGCGAGGGGAACCTTTACGTTTACTAAGGAGTTTGTGAAAGAGTAAGTAGACTGGAAAACAAAGAGGGGACACAGAATAAATACCTCATTCTCTTTCTACACTTTTGTGGCCAATAGATTGTAGAGTTGTGGTATTGAAGTCGCACTTCAGCAGACTTAAAGCTATCGTGGAGAAAGAGAGGACCCAGATTAGATCCAGTGTACAAGTTGATGGCTGCATTTACAGAACATTTAACTCCATTAACTGCATGGCATAATCCTTATATGTATTGTACCACATAATACAGGAGTTGTTTAAAATTGTCCGCATAGTAAATGGCAAAACACTTTTAGTCAGTGGAACGGTTCAGCAACATTACGCTTTGGGTTTATAGGGCGGGGGCTCTCCAGAAAATGTGAGTTCATTTTTCCAAAAGGTGATAAACTAGCCTTCTTAGGTTTGATGAATCACCCGTTCATTCAGTGAGTTAGACCCTGGACTTCTGCCCTGATGACACCATTGCTTTCCATGATAAGAAAATGTGTTTTAGAGTTCTGGTTGGTTGCTGAACTCAGTTTGAATTTCCAAAACATGGTATGACATTTACTGAAAAATATGAGAACTTTTCACATACAGCCCAAGGCATGGGCATATATCATGTAAACTGATCCTGAAAACAAAATTAGGAGGCTGGTTGTCAGGGTTGGGAAGGGAATGAAGAAATTCCGCCAAGCCCATCTGTTGTACAACACTGTTGTTAGCACTAGAAGCCTTCTGCCTGCATGCTTTACTCTGAATTCTTGAGCAAAGAGATTAGAGGTAGTGTCCTTAATGACCTCCTATGCGTTTCTATGGATGTAAGTTTATTTTTGATATTTTAGTAAACACTTGTAGCAATAGCACTTAGACTTATATTCTGCTTCACAGTGCTTTTACAGCCCTCTCTAAGTGGTTTACAGAGTCAGCCTCTTGCACCCCAACGAGCTGGGTCCTCATTTTATAGACCTCGGAAGGATAGAAGGCTGAGTCAACCTTGAGCCATTGGGATTTGAATTGCCAAACTGCTGGCAATCAGCAGTCAGCAGAAGTAGACTGCAGTACTGCACTCTAACCATTGTGCCTAGGTTCCTTTTCAGTTTTGCAAAATACACCTATACTTCTAAGAATCTTGGGAAATGTAGTTTAGCACGATCCCCTTAGAGATTCTTAACCTCAATCACCCCGGTGTTCATTTGGGGTGTTACTTGTTAAGCCTCATTCAGACTATAGCATAGGAAATCCTGAACTGTACCTATTTTATATTTTTATTCCCAAATTGTATAGATTTGGGGGCTAATCCTAAAATGAGAAGACTTCCAAGGGAAATGCCAAACTCCTTAATAACATATGAAAGTCTTTTGCAGGGACGTAAATGAGTTCACTAAAGTCTGGGTCTCAAAAAATATATTAATAGTTTATTTATTTATTTATTTATTTATTATTTACATTTCTATGCCGCCCAATTCCCGAAGGACTCTGGGTGGCTCACAACAGAAAGAAACATAAATAGAAAATTTAAATTTTAAAAACAGATTAAAAATACATTAAAAATTACATTCATCCACCATTCATGGGCCGACCTCGTCTCTCATCAATGGCCCCAGGCCTGTCAGAAAAGCCAGGTCTTAATGGCTTTACGGAAGGCCAATAAGGTGGGGGTAGTATGGCTCTCGGGAGGTAATGTTAATGTTGATGTTACTGGGTATGCTGTAACTATGAGCTGGGTCTAGAAAGGAAATCTGCATATAAAATTACAGTGAACCATTATCTGTTTTTCCAGTTATCATGCCATATTAAAGAAAGCGTCTTAAAGATGATTTTTCCTATATGATTTAGTTGTCCTACAATTCAAGAGTTCTGGGTCAAATTTTTCATTTTCTGAAATCACACATTAGATGGTTCCTTTGGTAGAGTTTTATTATTTCTCTCTGTCATTAAAGAAGTTAAATGTATTTTCATAATAATGAAGTTTTTTTAATTGGTAGCATAAGGTTGGAGAGAGTGAGAAACTGGAAACTTGCCAACACACCGATATTTCAAAAATGGAGAGATATGGAATGAGCTTCAGTACAAGTAGAAAAACTGACATGTAGATGACAAAATACAAATAACCAAAATGCAAATCAATACAGGTTTATTTGTGAACATAATGTTTCATTTTATTACTTTCGATTGTAAAGCCAATTCTCACACTAATCTTGATCTCAGCTTCTAGAAGTGTAGAAAATAAACCTCAGAGATGTTCTTTCAGACAAATAAAGGCTTGTCAGTGACAGAACACTGATTGTTTTTATTTCATTTTATTAAAAATGAATATTTTTTTAAATTTTTTTTTAGGTTTGCTACATTTTTGATGCATTGCTTGAAAATATGCCCAGAAAGAAGGCCAAGAAAAGACAGGGGTTTTTCTGAGAGAACATTCTTGGATGGTGATAATATTATCAGTTTTCTTTTTAGCAAATGAGTATTTTATTACTGATCCACCTACCACAGAAAATTATTTTGTGAATGAGCAAACTGTCTTTATGATGGCCATTTTGGAAGAGTGTATATATTACGGCCTTAAAATTCCAAAATAACTTTTTTTTTTGCTCTAAAAGTTGCCTATTTTTGTCAAAGTGAACCTAAAGATAGCTGAGGATACCTAACTTAACAGGTCTCTAAAATATAGAGAATTTGATGTAAATGTGGTTTGGCAACTATTATAAGAAAAGCTGTCCCCGAATTGGCAGAATAATAGAAGTTCAGTACACACCACTAAGCAGTTTATGATTCTTCTACCTTTCATCAATATTGTTAATGGCAGATGTGCTTTCTTCTTCAGCCTATTTTGTGTCATGGTTTTTGACAGCCTGCTTCTCTCCAAGTGGGCAGAGCCAATGCATCTTGAGGATGCCAAGGTAGGGAAGGTTGGAAGTTGCATAATGAAAATACTGGACTTAAAGTGAAAAAAAGGTCTACTCTAGAGCAGGGGTCTCCAACCTTGGCAACTTTAAGCCTGGAGGACTTCAACTCAGAGTTGAAATCCTCCAGGCTTAAAGTTGCCAAGGTTGGAGACCCCTGCTCTAGAGGGAAAGTTTACATGATATCAACATGGGAGTAAGTTGCTCAGCGATGTGCCTGGCCTGTACCATATCTGAGAAATGGATATTCTTCTCTCTAGCCTAGCCCTTCACCCTGAAGCGATGAGATGGGCTTATTGAATCAAATGATCAATGAATCAAATTTGGCTGCTATAAAACCATATGATTTGTATTTGCCTTTTATTAGAGTTGTGGAAAATGTCATCCATAGGATGCAACTTTCTTGCAGTTGAGACTAAATTAAAAAAAAAAATCTCGTAAGAGGGAGATGCAGCTAGTGATGCTGTGATATCATTAGTATAGGTGAGATGAATATTTATTATGTGGGAAATATTTCAGAGAATCAAGGCACCCATAGATTACTGGATAAGAAACATTGGTCCAGCCTGAGAGACAGAAGGTTTTAAAGGACGAAATGGATGCCTTAAGCCTCTGCAAGATATAAGGCACCCATTTTTCTCCATTCTACCTCTCCACTCTTACATTGCAAGACAGGTATGGGGCTGCTTGGGGGGAGGGTTCAAAAGTTGGGGAGGGGCTATTTGGAGCCTGCAGGCATTGCATCCATGAAGTAAGAAGTAGTTAGTAGGACCTTGACATATTTTTACTCTTGTAAGCCGCTCAAAATCTCTTGGAACAGCGAGATGAGTGGCATATAAATTTAATAAATAAATAAGATAAACAAAAGTAGCTCTCTGTCCTCCCATTTATAAATTTCTTTAGGAGATAAAAGAATAGAACTATATTATAGCAAATTTATTTATTTACTTTCTATAAACCCCCCTCCCCCATCTCAAACTAGTGACTCTGGGTAGTGAACAGCCACAACATTAATTAAAAGCGATTACAATATAATACAAAAATAAATATTATAGCAGCTGAGAAAAACAGTCATCATAGACATCAATAAAGCCAGGAAATGGGGCCCTTCACACAGAGAGACACATTCTTATTCAGCAAAGTTGAAAGCTGACACAAGGCATGTTGTTTCCAATAAGGACAGAGCACAGAGGGACAAACAACGAACTAAATAAGTGTTAAATAAGTGTTAAATAAGTGTTAACTAAATAAGTGTAGCTCACAAAATTATCTGCCACAATGTCCTACCTGTTAACAACTACTTCAGCTTCAACCGCAATAATACATGAGCTCACAATAGACACAAACTTAATGTAAACCGCTCCAAACTTGATTGCAAAAAATTCGACTTCAACAACAGAGTGGTAAATGCCTGGAACACTTTACCTGACTCAGTAGTTTCTTCCCCAAACCCCAAAAACTTCAACCTCAGATTATCTACCATCGACCTCACCCCATCCCTAAGAGGTCGGTAAGGGGCGTGCATAAGCGCACAATCGTGCCTACCGTTCCTGTCCTAATGTACCCATATAGTCATACCTCTTTTAATCTTATTCATGCTTGTACTTTTACATATACAGTATATTCAATCATGTTTTACTGTTTATACTTCGCTTATAATCATATATGCTTGACAAATAAACAAATACAAATAATACAAAATACCAAGGTAAGCTTCAGCTAGCATATTTTTGCTACACTCCAAGTAAGGATGTGCCTGCCTTTTTGCTTTATGCGCTATGGTTGCTGACGGCTTTGATTTGCTCCTGACGTTTGAGAATAAACTGTGTGAATTGTTTACTTAATCCCTGGTAGACTTCACCTACTCTTTTGTGGTTTCTTCCCCTCCAAGAGAAACACACAAACCTCACTTCTATAAAAGGAAGTGGGGCAGTGGTGGGTTGTAAATAATTTTGCCACCGGTTGGCATGTGTGCTTGCGTTTGCATGCGACGCTTCTGCGCAGAAGCGTCCCGGGTGGGTGGGCAGAGCCTCCCGCTGCCACTGCTACTGGTTCTAAGAATCGGTCCGAACTGGGAGCAACCCACCGCTGAAGTGGGGGAAGAAGCACAGCTACTTTAACTCTCCCTTTTCAATTCATAGTACCACGTTGGAGTTAACTTGAAACCAAATATGGATGACTATGCCATCAGCCGTCTCACATTCTTCTGTAGAGCTGTTCATGTGGGCAGGCTACCAATTGGCAGAAAGGAAATGCAGACAAGTGAGCAAACAGGGATTTGATCTAATATGGATTAGAAGTTATCCTCATTTAATTACATCTGGAAATATGTTATGTGGGCGAGTACATTTTCTGGTTTCCAGGTATGTCCTGGAAAGGATATGCAATATCATCCTTAAAAATAATCTGGACTGTTTGGTAACTGTAAATGTTTGTCCAAATATTACTAAGTATTAAAGTGGAAAACTGTATGCCTTCTAATGAATAACACTGAAACCAAGTGGAAAACTGAAGGAAAAAAAGTCACTTAAAAAAAAAGAAAAGGAATACTTCTACATTATTCAGCACATTTTTAAACAGTTACTGATGTTAATTTTCCGTTGTCCTCATCCCACTTTTATCCACAGCTCAAACAAGGCAAATCTGTAATGTTTGTTAAGTAAAATAATTAAAAAAACATTTCAGAATTAATTATTAGATTTAATTCGAACCAGAGTTTTATCCTTCACCATTTTCCATTCATCTGTTTAGAATAAACTCCTTTGGAGTGCTATGAGCATGGCCCCACATTTAAAAGTGCCATATTCATTGGTTACATGTAGCTCTCGTTAAAACAGTGAGGTTCTATGTTTAACATTTTTATTGGGTTATAAAATAAAATAAGATACAAAATAGGAAAATAAATAGGAAAATGGTGGGGAGGAAGAGGGGGGAAGAGAAGTGAGGGAGGATAAGAAAAAAAAAGAAATATTGGCTTCGACTCTCTCTGTTGCAGTAGAATAAGGCATTAACATCAAATCACAACTTTTTGTTTTTTCATAATAATATGAACAAGCCATTTCTATAAAGATCCATCAATCTAATCGGTAAAATGCTCCAAACTTGACTGCAGAAAATACGACTTCAGCAACAGAGTGATCAATGCCTGGAATGCACTACCTGACTCTGTGGTTTCTTCCCCAAACCCCCCAAAACTTTAACCTTAGACTGTCTAAAGTAGACCTCACCCCATTTCTAAGAGGTCCGTAAGGGGCGTGCATAAGCGCACCACTGTACCTACCGTCCCTGCCCTACTGTCCTATTGTCCTCTTTTATCGGTACTTTTTGCTTATGTTATGTTTATACAAGCAACTACTATACTGTACATGCTTGACAAAATAAATAAATAAATAAATAAATAAATAAATAAATAAATAATAAATAAATAAATAAATAATAAAATAAAATAAAATAAAATAAAATAAAATAAAATAAAATAAAATAATAAAATAAAATAAAATAAAATAAAATAAAATAAAATAAAATAAAATAAAATAAAATAAAATAAAATAAAATAAAACCCAAAATCAAAGTTTCATTCTTTTCCACTTCAAGCACAAAGTTCAGGAGCAGTCTCCATGTGGAAATAAAAGTACTTATATTCTTTTCTTTAATCAAAATAGTCAATTTTGCCACTTCAGCCAACTCTATCAGCTTCTGCAACTATTTGTCCATGTTAGGAATTGAAGTGTCCTTCCATTTTTGTGCATACAGTAGTCTTGCTGCTGTCAACATATATAGTAACGAAGTTCCAATTTTTTTCTCCAGGTCTTTTTCCATTAGACCCAAAAGGAAGATGATGTATCGTTGGTATTTAACAGCAGATAGGCTATCTAAGATGTTGTACGCCGCCCTGAGTCCTCAGGGAGTAGGGCGGCATATAAGAACACTAAATAAAAATAAATAAATAAATAAATAAATAAATAAATAAATAAATAAATAAATAAACAAATAAACAAATAAACAAGATGTATAAAGGTATCTCAAATGAATGTTGGAAGTGTAAAAGTAAAGAAGGGACTTTTTATCATCTATGTTGGACATGTGATAAAGCAAAAAAACAAAACAAAACCCTGGAATTTGATATTTTAATACAGAAAATTTTGAAAATGGAGATAAAGATGAAACCAGAATTCTTACTTTCAAAACAGTGAGGTTCTAATCTACTGTAATAACCCACGGATATCAAACAAACTAATATTTGGTTCACTGCATAATCCATTATTCCCTGTACCCTTTGAAAAGCATCTTCATTTGCAAACTAAATTTGAGAGAATTTTCTAAGGAACGGCTAGTGGCTCATTTGGGATGCAGAGAACATGTTGTCTATGTGCTTGTGAAATGATTGACAAGGGCTCAATCATTCACATAATGGTTACTAGGAGGGAATTAGAAATGAAGTCTCTGCTGGCATATTTATGCCCCTTTGTCCCCACTGAAGGCTCTATGCTAACCATGCTTATAGCTGTCCTTCTCATGGGTAGGTTAGAACACTTTGAAGCAGTCCTCTGATACCCATATTTGATTTTCTAAGAACGCACATGGGGCCTATTTGAGGCTTAGAAACATCCATAGCAATACAGTTGATGTTGGGGATGGAACTTTGCTTTGCAACATGAATAATGATGATGATGATGATGATGATGATAATAACAACAACAACAACAACAACAACAACAACAACAGCAGCAGCAGCAGCAGCAACAACAACAACAGAGTTGGAAGGGACCTTGGAGGTCTTCTAGTCCAACCCCCTGCTTAGGCAGGAAACCCTACACCACTTCAGACAAATGGTTATCCAACATCTTCTTAAAAACTTCCAGTGTTGGAGCATTCACAACTTCTGGAGGCAAGCTGTACCACGGATTAATTGTTCTAACTGTCAGGAAATTTCTCCTTAGTTCTAAGTTGCTTCTCTCCTTGATTAGTTTCCACCCATTGCTTCTTGTTCTACCCTCAGGTGCTTTGGAGAATAGTTTGACTCCCTCTTCTTTGTGGCAACCCCTGAGATATTGGAACACTGCTATCATATCTCCCCTAGTCCTTCTTTTCATTAAACTAGACATACCCAGTTCCTGCAACCGTTCTTCATATGTTTTAGCCTCCAGTCCCCTAATCATCTTTGTTGCTCTTCTCTGCACTCTTTCTAGAGTCTCAACATCCTTTTTACATTGTAGCGACCAAAACTGAATGCAGTATTCCAACATTTTTTTCATTTTTAAAAGATGAAATATTTTTTAAAGAAATCAAACAGGCCACGATATCTGATAGGCACCAAAGACGGAAGCCAAAAGCACACTAGCATACCCATGTGTAACATTTGGAGCTTCAATTACAAGAGAAAATGTAGCTCTAAATGTTGGCGGTCTGTTATAACCCCTTACTTTAATTCATTACCAGGTTTGTAGCAAGTCAGGTGATGTCCACAACTTTTCTCAGGCAGCCAGGTTTTTTTCCTCCCAGAGATTATGATCGTAGTATTTAGCACAACAAAATACTGTTACAGAACTGCTAAGACAGAAAGCAACTTGCTTCATTCCTAATTTTTTCGATAGCTATGGCAGCTACAATGGAACAGGTTTTGATTCTTCTTACTCCAGTTCCTCACCCACTGCCTATATGTACACATATATTCCATTATCTGTGAAATTTCCAGATTTCCTAAATATGTAGGATCCTCATTCTAAATTTTTACAATGATAGGTGGTCCAACTCCTTTGGATTCCCAAAACATTCACGTCCCCCCTCCAATTCAATTAGCTTTTCCCAGGTAGCTTCAAACATACCACTGGGCAGCTACCCACTGTCACAAAAGAATCCCTGGGGACCTAGAGGTGTTCTTGAAAAGACATACGGCACTAGAGGCAGCTATTCAACTTTCTAATAGCACATCTTCTTTCCATTTCATTATTTTTTAAGGAAAGAAATTAAAGTCAAGGGGAGAAAGCAGCCTGATGTTCACCAAGGGAAGTAGAATGTTTATGGAGATTCTCAGTCATCCAGGTCATGGTTGTCCCAAAGGTGCTTTTTCAAGAGGCAACTGGACTTTCTGGTTTTTCTTTGAACACGTTTCACTTCCCATCCAAGAAACTTCTTCAGCTCTGGCTGGATGGTGGAGAATGGAAGGATTTATACTCCTTGCAGACAGCTGGTCACTTGCATTGCTTTAACAATTAATTTAGGCCACCCCAGGGGCTTATCTCTGTTGTCAGGGTTACCTGAGTGGTGCAAATGGATGTGGAGCCTTCTTGGAACTGTTGAAAGGACTGTGTTGTAGACTAGATGATGTTGTGAGAAGCGAAACGTCTTCAAAGGAAAACCAGAAAGTCCAGTTGCCTCTTGAAAAAGCATCTTTGGGACAAGGGAAGTAGAAGGAACAGGCTCACCATACCTTCCTGGACAGAACAGGAATAGATGAATGAAAGCAACGGGGAATATTTATTTGGAGTCCCTAGGAAAGCTCAATACCATTTAAGCTCTTAGTTTAGAAACGTACTGTAGTCCTGGATAGGTGAGAGAGGAAAATTTATTTTTCTTTATTTGATTTTTATCCCACCTTACTTCACAGGTAAATCAAACGTACATGGGGAGGATGATCCTGTAAGTGCTTGTTTTATGAATTTGGGAAACAAGCGATGTTGTATGTAACAGCTTGTGCTTTTCTCGGAATGACAAAAAGCAGCATTGGGGTGTTGTGCTGCAAATTCTGAACCCTTTTATGCATGCATTTGACGTCACAGCACAGGAGCAGGAAGGGTGAGGCATGTGTTATGATGCCACAATGCTGTTGTCATCATTTTACCCACCTCCCGTCTATTTCCCCCTGCTGAAGCTGCTGGGTGCAACAGAGGTGGAGTCATGAACATAGAACAGGGCTCAACCAATCAGGCTGTCTGTGAGCTCTAAGTGTCCTTTACTGCTACCTTAGAGATAAAAATATCCAAGATGGCTTTGTATTCCAGCTTCCTTTTCTGGCTGGTTAAGCCATACAAATGCACTCTACGCAAGACACCTTTTCCTAAGCTGTCCCCAGATCGGTTACTGGATTTATATAAACTAAGCCTTCTCATTCACATGATGGAGCAAGCAGATTTACTGAATGAAAAGAAGTGGGTCAGTGGAAAAACATCACCAAGAGTGGGAGGGGGAAACAGGCAAAGGAGCTTTAGACAGAGAACATCCTTACACAATTGATCCACTTGGAGCAGATTTCAGAATTATTGATTTCAACCTGGATCTCTCAGCCTAGTCTTGCAGAGAGGTTCAAAAGAAATGAAGTGGATGGGGCACTGGTTAAAAACTAAATTTTCAACACCCAATTGGAGTACTCATATCCAACGACCTAAGTGCTAGAGCCCACTGTAACAACATTGCCAAAAAGGCACTAAGAGTTGTTAATCTAATCTTGCGTAGCTTCTTCTCTGGCAACATTACATTACTAACCAGAGCATACAAGACATTTGTTAGACCAATTCTGGAATACAGCTCACCTGTCTGGAACCCGCACTGCATATCAGACATAAATACAATCGAGAGAGTCCAGAAATATTTCACAAGAAGAGTCCTTCACTCCTCCGCTCACAACAAAATGCCTTATTCCACCAGACTTGAAATACTGGGATTAGACAATTTACAACTACGTCGTCTCTGATCTGATCTAAATGTAGTTCATAAAATCATATACCAAAATGTCCTTCCTGTTAATGACTACTTCAGCTTCAACTGCAACAATACACGAGCGCGTAATAGATTCAAACTAAATGTAAAGCGCTCCAAACTCGACTGCAGAAAATACGACTTCAGCAACAGAGTGATCAATGCCTGGAATGCACTACCTGACTCTGTGGTTTCTTCCCCAAACCCCAAAAACTTTAACCTTAGACTGTCTACAGTCGACCTCTCCCCGTTTCTAAGAGGTCTGTAAGGGGCGTGCATAAGCGCACCACTGTGCCTACCGTCCCTGTCCTACTGTCCTCTTTTATCGTTACTTTTTACTTATGTTTATACAAACTACTACTATCCTATACATGTTTGACAAATAAATAAATAAATAAATAAATAAATAAATAAATAAATAAATAAATAAATAAATAAATAATAAATAAATAAATAAATTCTTTCTAAGACATATTCTCTTACACACATACAGTACATACAATCCAGCAGCCTACTGATGCTGTTTGGTATCAAGCATATCCCATGCAGAATATTGCACTGTGAAGACGTGTATGAAATAATAAATAGAATTGCCCCTGTAGGAATGCTACAGAATCCCTATGCAATTCTTCTTCTCTCTGAGAGAGAGAGAGAGAGAGAGAGAGAGAGAGAGAGAGAGAGAGAGAGAGAGAGAGAGAGAGAGAGAGAGAGAGAGAGAGAGAGAATCACCCTCTTCTAATGAGCATTAAAACATTTCATAACATATACTTTGTTTATACAACCCCAAGCAAACATATTGTTTCAATTGTCTTTGTAGAGATAAAGTTGCTGATAGATAGTTGGTTGCTAAGGTTGGGATAATCATGAAAGAAAAACATATGCAATGATTGCCAGAACTGTTTGCAAACATAGTGATTATCCTAATCATTTTGAAAGTAAAGGGAAGAAGGTGAACATTTCAAATTTCAAAACAAAATGGGCACACCAATATTGCTCAACATTTTCTTCTGCCAAGGTTTACTTTCCTGCAATCTTCTTCTCCAAACATTTTGAATTCAGACATAGAAATATTGGACTCACAGTAATAGAAAAGATCTCTAAGAGAAAAACTAAGGGGAAAGAACCATACAGGAAAAGGAGAAAATGTGCTCTCCCCACTTTCATTAGCTTCCACAATCTATTTAACCAGAGATAGCTTATTTAACTGAAGGTTTAATGGGAGAAAGAAAGACAGAAAGAAAGAAAGAAAGAGAGAGAGAGAGAGAGAGAGAGAGAGAGAGAGAGAGAGAGAGAGAGAGAGAGAGAGAAAGAAAGAAAGAAAGAAAGAAAGGGCCTTGAAGTCTCTGAAAAAAAACCCTGTAGTCTGTACACTGTCTATGATGGACTCCAAATGCTACACAAATAGCTTTTGGAAAATTGTCATTCTAAAGCTTGTTTCCTTTGAACAAAGAATGCTGTAATTTAAATTATTTTCCAGCTGTATGTGTTGTATGCTTATTGAAAATAAATGAATAGGGGTATTCTGTAAGATTTCAGCTGTGAGTCTCCCCTTGAATTAGAGCTGCCCAAACTATTACCAATAGTTTTGTTGTCGTTATTTTAAAAGCCTTCTTTATGTTAGCAATGAAGCAAATTGTTTTGGAATCCTCTCTCTGCTTAGTCTCTTATTTTTAATTTTAAAAAATGGGAAGAAACCACATTGAAGAAGGAGAGGTCTTGTGCTTTCAGAAGAGAGCTCAAGGCAAACTTGTACAAAAGCTCTATCTATCTCTTTTTAGATAAGCTTCACTTCCAAGGGGAAGAACAGGGTTGAAAGAATTTATGGACCTACCCACCTTCCTTTTCCTTTTTCTCTTTTCCTCTGCCTGCAGAGGACAATTCTTTCCATGGAAAATTCTCCCTGAGATTCTAGAATCTTGATATTGCTCTACTGTATGTAATAGATCAGGGGTCCCCAACCTTGGCAACTTTAAGACTTGTGGACTTCAACTCCCAGAGTTCCTCAGCCAGCTTTGCTGGCTGAGGAACTCTGGGAATTGAAGTCCACAAGTCTTAAAGTTGCCAAGGTTGGGGACCCCTGTAATAGACAGTAATGAATGAAAAGGGAAAAGGACTGAGCTGGCATCACAATAGCAATAGCAATAGCACTTAGACTTATATACCGCTTCATAGTGCTTTATAGCCCTCTCTAAGCGATTTACAGAGTTCAGCATATTGCCCCCAACAATCTGGGTCCTCATTTTACCCACCTTGGAAGGATGGAAGGCTGAGCCAACCTTGAGCCTTGTGAGATTTGAACAGCTGAACTGCTGAACTAGCAATCAGCTGAAGGTTGCAGTGCTGCTTTTAACCACTGCACCACCTCGGCTCCACCTGCACCACCTCGGCTCCCACAATTCCCTCTACTTTTGCTCTGGTGGCACAGTGGTTAGAATGCAGTATTGCAGGCTAACTCTGCTGACTGCCAGCAGTTCGATCCTGACTGGCTCAAGGTTGACTCAAACTTCCATCCTTTGGAAGTCGGTAAAATGAAGACCCAGATTGTTGGGTGCAATATGCTGACTTTGTAAACTGCTTAGAGAGGGCTTGTAAAGCATTATGAAGCAACATATAACTCTAAGTGCTATTGCTATGCTTGTGTAGAATGGTACAGAGCTCCCACTATGGGAATAGGGTGAAGATCTAAAATGCTGCCTCTTGGTACATATAAGAATTGAACTTCCCATGCTTATTCTTTCAGTTCTTGTCAGAAAGCTGCCAATTCTGCTCTCTAGCATGCAGTTTCGACTGGCTGTTGAAAATGTCATAAGATGTGGACAAATCTTATTCTTTCTGTCAGAAGTAGGGCAATCATTTCTGGCTTGCAAAAAATCTGAACAACCATTAGATGACAATAAAGGAATCTGGTACTCGGATGGAGTTCTGTAGCTCAGATCTGATAATCCTTGGCTAAGTGCAGTTAAAAGCTAACCATTTCTAAGAAAGGAAGCTACTATGTCATCGATGAATGATTGTACAGAAAGGTAGGGAATTTTTCTTCTCTCTCACAGAACTCTCATAAAAGAAGTTTCTCATAGTACATAAACTTTGAGAAGTAATCTGTTAGAAACTTCTGTATTTCTCAGAGAACGTAACTTTTCCCAGAAAATTGCAGGGGGGGACACACTGCACATGGGCCTTGGGTCTTGTCTGTATCATTTTCATCCAGGCTATATCATTCATAACTTTTCAGGAGATAGAAGACTCTATCAAAGAGTTTTCTATAAAAGAAGACCTTCACCAACCAAGGCCAATTATAATTTGGGCTATTCATTCTCTGCAAGAATGACAATTTCTATCCATGATCTTTCTTGGATCTCCCACCCTGAAGTCAGGGCCTTTACGGATGAAGGTGAATATACATGTCCCATGATAATGTTGCAGGATCTAATCTGACTCAGTCACTGGGACCAGAAGTTTTGTCTTCCGAGCTTTCGGACTTGTGCTGGAGCCCATCTTCAGGAAACTTCTCTCTAGCAGAGTGTGTGCTATTCTGTGTGTAGTATTTATAGTGCCTGTTGTAAGTGGCTTTTTAGATGTTGATTGGAGTGTGTTGATGGCTGGCTTTTAAGTCATTAGCTGTCATTTGCTTGTGCTGCCCAGCCCTTGCCTTCTAAGTACTTGATAGGCTGATGGTAAATCAGCACTCCTGTTGATTGGCGAGGGGCCTGTTTCCCAGGCTTCAAACACTTCCCTGGCTGGTTTTTTTTGTGCCTGCTCATCCACCAATCGTAGTAGCTGCAAAATTGAACGTGTGTCCTTGTTCATTGCAGTGTGAGGCTACCAATGAGTTCGGGTCTCCTCGTCAGACCGCTCATCTGACTTTAACACAAGGAGCTAGACAGAAAACCTACATGGGTGACAAGATAGCCTTTGATCCAGGGGTGAAATGCTCCCGGTTTGGGCGGGCCGGTCAGTCGTCGTAGAGCCGATAGAGTTCGCAGCACGAGGCTTCCCCCACCCACCTGGATGCCGCCATTTGGGTTCTTTTACCCTCTGTGCATGCGCAGAACGCTTTGCGCATGTGCAGAGGGTAAAAGAACCCAAATGGCGGCGTCCAGGCGGGTGGGGGAAGCGGGTGGGGGAAGCCTCATGCTGCGATCGCTATTGGCTCTATCGGCTCTACGACGACTGACCGGCCTGCCCGAACCGGGAGCATTTCACCCCTGCTTTGATCCCCCTCATGTCATCTGTAGAATCCCCCAATTACAGTTTTTTTTGAAAGATTAAAATCATACGCAGTGAACATAATGAAACCACCTGACATTTTAGCAAAGTTGACACTCTGGAACCTGAAATTTGCTTGTCTTTGGCTTAGCCCAGTACCTTTAATCTTTGTCTCCCAATGTATTGTAGTCACATTTCCCCCACCTCCTTTTACAGCTTTGTTTCTTGTGAAGAAAGTTGCCAGGAGAGAAAGGTCAGCCTTCATTTTCCCCTGCTCCTTAAGTTACTTTGTAAGAAGCCACAGAGATGGACAGTAAAACAGCAGCAGCACATTCTGAGGGCAAGCCCACATGCAGTGCTAGTACTTTAATTAAATCTAAGCATAACAAAGATGTGAATCAGTTTTCTGTTTAAAAACCACATGGCACAAATTAATTACTCTTTGGGAAATATGGGATGTGCAGAAATATTGTACCAGGGAAAAATACTTGTTTACCGTCTCTGAAAAGAAATGGAATTTAGAATGGGAATAAAACAGGCTATGTTTTCGTCAAGGGTTATGGGGTGTGGGAAAGGTGAGGACTGTAAATTGGGTAGGCAGGCACCACTTGTGCATTTAGAACTTGAGAGCTTGTTCTTTTTATCTGTAAAATCTACAGTATTTTAGAATTTCCCTTTGCTTTCTGATTTAAAATGGTGAGAAAACATGCCTTCCGTTTTTAAGAATCATGGTTCCTAAAGGATTCTAAAGGCTGCAAAAAGAGAATGATGGATGAATCTGCCTGAATGATATTCATTGTTTTCTTCTCTCCAGTCGTCTCCAAGACAGGAATCATCTTTTCCCACTAGGAAGATGAGGGGCTGGAAATATTTGCTATGCTATCTACTACATTCTTCTTACTTACCTATGGTATGTTATATTCTTTTTTTTTTTTTCCACTACATTAATTCAGGCTGACCTATATGCTAACAAGTGGCTTGTGTAGCTTTAATGTTTATTTTGCTTTTACATAATGCATGACCTGAAAATGCATTCAAGGTAGGTTCCTACATTTTCCAATATCTGGAAGCAAAGAACAGTATTGGTTATTTGCATCAGTAGCACATTTGGAAGGGAAACGTATATTTTTGGGAATACTTGAGAATAGTTTCTGGCCTTTCCCCATTTTCCTAGAACATGTTAGGAAGCTACAGAAGAGTTATGTGTTATGATAATTTTCCTTCCCTCCCTCCCTCCCTCCCTCCCTCCCTTCCTTGCTTGCTTGAAATGATCATGGAATAAGCAGAGTAAAAAACACTTCCTTTTTAGCACATCCCGAACGTGCATAACCAGACATTCCAAACCAGGAACGTACCACCTAATCTTAAACCACCTTTGGTGACAAAACAACATGATCCCTATACCTCACTAGGCACAATCTAGCAAGTTTTATGCATGATGAGATCTCTTGAACTCTGAGGAAATAATATTGAAATATGTGCTTCATTTCAAATGTTTTCAAAAGCTGTGCCTGGTCTGGTACTTTCCTGGATTCCATCGGTCTCCTTTATAGGCCCCTACTTAATCTTTCTGGTACATACTTGGAAGATTCTAGTCTATTCCATGAAAGACCTTGACTGTTCTGTTTTTTGTTTTTGTTTTTTAAAAAAGAGAGAGATGTTGCCGATGTACTTCAGACTCTTTCATTAAAGCTCAACCTGTGGCTTTGAGAACTATTTCAAAAAGTGTGCTGTAATGTTTAACATGGCAGAAGTAGAGATAATATCACTCTCAAATGGAGTTAAACTCCTGGTGACTTAATGGACACCTCCAGGCACAGAAATTGTTTACCACCAGCTTCTCCTACTTTTTTTAAAAAAAAAAACTTCTCAATCTTCAGTACCTCAGAGTGGCAGCCCTAAGGTTTCCTGAAAGTCTCTCATCTAACTGCTAAGGTAAACTGCTTAATTTTCCTGTATCAGCCAATGCTAGTTAGATGCTGCCACTCACTAATGTGAAAGAAAGGTCGTATTATTAGAATTTTCATTTAATGGAATTTTTATAATATACATAACATGGAATAACATTCTAATTTGGTCCTGATCTCTCCTGTTTCCCTCATCTTCCTCAGTTTCAAAAAAAGTAGCCCTCAGCACATAAACATAGCTATGTACATCAAGCCTCAGTGGTGTAAAATGATGATATGGACCTCAAGATTTCATGGCACAAATGGCTTAATTATGCAATTGTGTCATGTGATCTGATTGCATATATGTATTTTCTATCATCTGGTTGAAGATGCCACAATGTGGGTACTTCCTTCCCTTTTCTCCCCCTTGGGATCACTATTCATATAAGGTCCCCCAAAGGGTGAGCATTTCCCTTTGGGGGACCTATATAAATGCGCTATTCATATGAACTCATAACCAAGCCAATGGCTACCACCATTATACCGAGGCACTGATAATTTATACTTCCGTTTGTTGTTCCTGGGTATGCAGGTTCTTTCCTTTTCTCTCTTCTGATAATGGTTACATTAATTTATTCCTGGATTTTACTAGCAATTGAAGAAGATTACAACCCAGTTGCAAAGGAAGAGGTCACCAGAAATTGGTGCTATTGATCTTTCTCCATCTGTTTCTCGAAAGGGGGTTTGCTATAAATTACTATGTGGAGCAGCTCCTAAGCAAATTCCAACATTTGAATGAAACTGTTGTCATTAGGCTGAACAATAGGTCCTGTAGTTGCTTACATATTTTCTTCCATTACTCTCTTCACTTAATATTCTAACTATGTAAACGGGTTTATTGAAAACCAACTATTCCACTATTCTGACACAAGAAAAGCAGGAATCTTTCTTTCTTTCTTTCTTTCTTTCTTTCTTTCTTTCTTTCTTTCTTTCTTTCTTTCTTTCTTTCTTTCTTCTTCCTTCCTTCCTTCCTTCCTTCCTTCCTTCCTTCCTTCCTATCTATCTATCTATCTATCTATCTATCTATCTATCTATCTATCTATCTATCTATCTATCTATCATCCATCCATCCATCCATCCACCCACCCACCCACCCACCCACCCACCCACCCACCTCTCTCTCTCTCTCTCTCTCTCTCTCTCTCTCTCTCTCTCTCTCTCTCTCTCTCTCTCTCTCTCTCTCTCTCTCTCTCTCTATCATCTATCTCATCCATTCATCCATCTCTATGTATGGTATATTTATACATCTCCCATTATGACTCAAACATTGATTTGGTTGGATTTTTGCTTTTGATTTCATTTCACAGCATTCTTGAAAATATACTTTCCCTGCTGGAAATGAGATCTTCCCTGCTAAGAAGTGACAGAAATGTAAAATGTAAATATAATTTTATTAAATTAAATGAGTGTAGATAGTGACTCTTACTTTTGAGTTTCTTTCTGGGAACCAGAGGTAATATAAGCTTATAAAATAAAATATGAATGTACATGGGAGATGGGACATGCTTCTATGTTTGTTGTACTTTTAAACTGCAAGTGTACAGTATGTTCCTACACACGCATAAATGAATGGGTGTAAGTAAGAGAGATATATGATGGATGTGAGCAATGCAATTTATATTTACACTATACTGATTCTCCTATATAAATGCTGTACCCTGCTGTTTTCACCCAGTTGTGGTAATTTGTATTCTTAGAGCCCAACTGTGAAAAAAAATTGATTGCAAATGACAAAGAAGGGGGAAGCCTTTAGATTCCTCCCATTCACTTAATATTCTGTAAGCAAACTTATTGTCCCTGTGTGAATGCCATAAGACAGTGATGGCGAACCGTTTTTGGTTTGTGTGCCAAAAGGGGGGGGGAGCGCAGGGGGGTCACGCATGTGCGTGCCCACACCCATAATATCATGCGCCTCCGCGCGTGTGCGCTCCCGGCACGCAATGGCACTCCCGTTTTTTGCTCTTCCCAGGCTTCTAGGAGCCTGGGGAGGGTGAAAACAGCCTCCCCCCTGGAGGCCCTCCGGAGGTAGAAAATGGCCCATTTGCCAACTTCTGGTTGGACCGGAAGGCCTGTTATTTTGCTCTTCCCAAGCTCCAGAGCCTTTCTAGGAGCCTGGGGAGGGCGAAAGTGCCTTCCCCACCCCCCGGAGGCCCTCTAGAGGCCAGAAATGGCCCGTTTGCCAACTTCCAAACAGGCCATTTCCGGCCTCTGGAGGGGTGGGGGGAAGGCCATTTTAGCCCTCCCCAGGCTCCTAGAAAGGCTCTGAAGCCTGGGTAGAGCAAAAAAATGGACTTCTGGTCCAACTGAAAGTCGGCATTTCCAACCTCCAGAGGACCTCCGGGGGGGGGAAACTATTTTTGCCCTCCCCAGGCTCCTAGAAAGACTCCCAGTGGGCCCAGAAGGCCCGAAAATCAGCTGGTGTGCCCCGGACCTGAGCTCGCGTGCCCACCAATATGGTTCCGCGTGCCACGTGACTTGTGGCACACGTGCCATAGGTTTGCCATCACTGCCATATGACCTTGTCAGATTAAGGGCTGTCCTACAGGGAAGTCCTGGGATTCATTTCAATGGATGCCTTCAAACAGTAGCTGGGCAGCCATCTGTCAGAGGTGTTGTGGTTAGGCACTGCTGTACTATGGGTTTGTGTTTCCAATGTCCCTGACTGTCCTGTCTCATCATCAGAGCTAGTATGATAGATATTGAACCACACTGCACAGTTACATAGTAAACATCTCTACTCACAGGTCTTAAAGGAAGCCTTCCTTCTCTCTGTATCCAATTGGCTCTGGGTAATCCCCAATGCCTAAAGCAAATTTGAGATAAAGTTGCGTAGGAATGGGGAAAATCGATGCTCTTATGGTTTCCATTACGTTGCCAGACAAATAGCCATGAATAAAATCTATAGAGTTAAAATTAGGACAAAGAGCTGTCACGAGTGGTGGCATCTAGTTTGACGTATTTAGAAAGAAGGCAAATAAGAATTTTAAGAAAGGACTTAGAAGGTAAAGAAATTGCCTTTTGGAGATGATAAGTGCAGAAAGGAAAAGCTCTCAATCATTAATAAGTGCACATTATTTCACTTCACCCCTCGCTTTTAATTATCTTCGCTTTCAGCCATTAAATCACAGTGGACAACGTGAGCTTGCAAATCACATATGCCTCTGTCAGCCCTTCAAGGTAGATTAGAGGAGGAAACTAATGCTACATAGAACAGTATTGCTTTTATTGTAAAGTAATAACAACAAAATCTTCCAAGATTTATAGTTCTTTCTCTTCCCTCCTTGTATCTTTATGTGAACCAGGGTCGATCTTAGATGTTTCCCATGTTACTTTGTTAGCTTGCAGTCAAGACTCTTGTATCTGACTGTTCTTTTGGCAGCGGATTTTCCTCCTGTTCCTCAAGGCCATTCCCTTATCCCTCCATAGGCTCCCAGGACTCCATTTGTTGGAGTTCTCAAAAACTCCAAGTGGTATCTGCAGCACACCCTCCTCCATTTTTTGCCACAACTACCAACCTGTGAAAAAGATTGACCTGAAAGTGAGTGACTGCCCAAAGTCACCCAGTGAGAAGAAGTCACCCAGGCTAAAAGAAGACTTGAACCTGGATTCCTCCAGTCTATGGTCCAATGCCTTACTTCTGCAAAACATCTCTGATCCCCAAGTTCATACTCACCCCACCTTGTAGACAAGGCCAGAATTTTTCAAATGTTTCAGAGACACTGAGGAAATTTTTCAGAGGAAATGTGCACATTGTCTGTAGATTTACAAAACCTCCCACCCCTCAATTCTACTCCTTAAGTTGCACAAAACTATATCTCAAGTGGCCGCTCTGACAGAGAACCATCACTGTGTGGTCTCTAAGCTGAGAAATCTATCTTTGCATTAAAACATTGGCAGCTTGACTTAAAATAGGAAAGACATTTGCTTAAATTGAATGTCAAATTCCGAATCATCTGCTGAATTCTATTCAAGAGACATTTCCTCGTGCACAGATTTTAATCCAAACTGCAATCCGAAACATATCGACCTAGAGTTTGGTCCAGAAAGAACTAGGAGGTTTATTTTTGAATAATCAAATACAGGTATTGTGTTTACCCTGTCTTTGCATAAAATTTTGGTTTGATGTTCCATTCCTTCACAGGCTGATTACATGAGAATGGCATTTAGGGACCAGCAAAGAACTGGGTGACCTGAGAATTAGAACTCAGAAGTTTTAAAAAAAACAGAATGGAAAGGAAAATGAGAGAGAGCAAGAGAGGTTATAATTTTTCATGATTATTATCTGTGTAGCGTCTGGTAAAGGATTGGAAATTTGAGCAGGGTTTCTCATATTTCATCATATTTTGCCCTCTCTCACATTTATTCTTATCTGCATCTCTGCTGAAGCTTGGCTGTCATTCAGTAACCTTTGGAGATCGGCCTTTGTCAAGAACATATAATTGGAACCCCACTAAATATGTACTGTACTTAGCCATATTTGTTTCGCATTTCTTGCTGACTTCAGTAGCATCTGAAGGCAAAAAGTGGCTATGGTAGTTTACTACATCACTGTCAGGAAATTCTAGCAGAGATTTTCATATAACAAGATGTCCCTGATGGAGCCAATCAATTGGTCCAACCTAGCTCACATTTTTGGCTGGGCTTCACATGACAGGGGTATTCCAGAGACTAAGGCAGAGGCACCTTCAAGGCATTTCATAGCTATCTGTTTCTTTTTTAAATTGCCAGCGATTGAACCAAAATCAGCCTGCAGGAGACATATGCCTTGGCTCTTAATCAGTTATGGACCCTCCCTTCATAGCCAATGTGAGATGAACAAAACCATCAATATCAGTGACCTTTTGTAGCCACCTTCTTCTATGTCTCATTGTTTGTTCCTTATTCACACCATAGCCTTTTCTGTCATCTTCTGGTTTTTATTTGCTTTGGATTGTTACGAAAGCTAGGCTGCTAGAACACTTCCTTCCAAAACCCCAGCCAAATCAAACAGGAACACGATTATTTATTTGCTAAGCAGCACTGGTGTCTCACATGCAACTGTGCTTAAGCTGATAGCAAATGAGATGTCTCAGATGCAATTCCATGTGTTATCCTGCATGAGCAGGAAGAATTAAACTACATTTAATCTGAAATAATTATACATGGTCCCCCGAAATTTAAACGAGTGATGAAACAAATAGTACATGTGGTAGTAAGAGAGGACAATGTTCAGTTTCTTAGGATAAAGCTCTCACTGAAATGAAATGCTTAGCTTGCTTCAGGACATTTTATGGCAGAAAGGTGATGAACTGCTTTATTATCTAAGCTGTTGCAGGTGCGAGTTAGTCTTCTAGCAAATAGTCATAAATTGTTTTCCAAATGTACTGATCTGGTTTCCTGATTATATGTCCTGACAAGGGATACATAAGATGGAGATTTACTGCTATGGTAGAAATCACTGTACAACCTTTTCTGGTCAGTTGGTTCCAGTGTCTAAGCCCAACTGAACCAAATGTTATGCCCAGAGGTGGTATTTAGCCGGTTCAGACCGGTTTGGGCGAACTGGTAGTAGTGACCCACGGGTGAGCCTGCCTACTCACCCACCCGCCCCGGCTATGCTGTTCTATTTAGCCATGTTTTCAAGCCACGCGCATGCATGTAAGCCATGCACATGAGCAAAGTGCATGCGTGGAAGGTGTCACGCATGCATGGAAGGCGCAACCGATAGGTAAACCGGTAGGCAAATTATGAGAATCTCACCTCTTGGTTATGCCAAGGAACAGATTGTTGAAAAATAAGCCATGAGTAGAAAGGAGAAGTTAACATTGCTGCACATGCCTTCCTTTAATTCTTGGATGCATTTGCTTTTAAAATGATTTGGTCGGTGGCAGGCACAATTTTAAGACACCGATCAGTAACCATAATGTCAAGATGATGCTCAGGTGTAGCAAAACTATGGATCACCTTAGGGCAGTGGCCCCCAATCGTGCCAGGGACCAATTTCGCAGAGGGTGGGTTTTTTTGTAGACTGCATGTGTGTGAGGTTTAGTGCCCTGCCTGGATCCTGCATCTGCATGGATGGGGCGTTGCTTGCCTGTGCGGCCCAGTTCCTGGTGGGCCTCAGATCAGTGCCAGTTCACAGCCCAGTGGTTAGGGACCACTGCCTTAGGATGTTAACAGATATTTTCCAGATTCCTTATAACTGCCTGACTGAGGCTGCTGGGCACTATGGCTAAGCAACACCTGAAAGATCACAAGCTCCCAACTCCTGACCAGACATCCTTGTACTCAGATTCCAAGTGTTGTTAGATGTTAATTTCCATCATCCCATGAATAATTATTTCACTTACAGGGAAGTTGGCATCTATGTATGTTTCATAATAGAGATTCACAAACATCATATCATGAGTTAATTTAAAAAATTGTGGATCATTTTAAACCAATGCCGCCATTCTATGCTGGGATTCTTCACGTGGTGGGCTAGAAGCAGCAAGTGCTAGTCAATTTCAGCATCTTTCTAGTATCTACATTGGTATAAATCTCTTGCAATAATGAATCAGGCTGAAGTCTTAAAGGATAGTACTGTTTGGACTTCTAAAAATAAAGATATGCTACAAAGCAGGCTCTGTTTCTTTTTATCTGGCTTCCACAGTCCCAAATATAGAATATCTAAGCTCTGGCTGAATCATTTCCAGAGGTTTAGAATGCTAGACAGAAATAGAATTCCATATCACTTTTTTAAAAATAGAATTCCATGTCAATTCCATGTGTCCGTGTCACATTGACAATTGTTATGATGGCAACAAGAGCAACAATGATTTTATTTTCATCCACCCACAGGTAATCTGCAATTTTTTTTTTTTTTAGATTTAGAATTTTTAAAAATTATTTTACGTTTAACACAAGCTTTAAACTTATAGAAGAAAAACCTATAAAAATAATAGAAATTAAATAAAACCAAAATAAAAAAACAGCATCAAAGATTTAAAAAAGAGAAAATATACACGTAGTCATCAGTTTATAAATATACACTATTATAATATAATCAATACAAAATGTTATTGTAAAATATAATATCTCTGCCCTATAATCTGCAAAGTGCCCAATAAGCTTTCAGTAGCAAGATAAAATTGCAGGAAATAAAACATATTAAATCAAAACTGAGCTCTTTGATTCATAAGATTAAACGAAGATGGAACAAAGAAACAAAAAGTAGTATATTAGGGATCAACTATCACTTAGATCTGAAAGGGAAGGTTGCAGAAAAACAAGAACATACTATCAGATTAATAAAAAACTACACAGGAATGTCAAATATCATGTGAGCTTTGGCTTAGGCAGGTCTGGTTCTTTCTAGATCACTAGATCTAAGCTGCAAAAAAGGCCAATTGTTTATTAAGTAAAAGCCATAGATGTGCTTGAAAAGCAGCTCCAGTTCATAACTACTCCAAGCCATTTTGCTTTATCACATTAAAGACAAGTAGTTGAGGAACTGCTAAGAGACAGATAATACTTAGACAGGAGTACGTAGCTTATGCAATGCTTATTTACATGTCATTCAAACTGAATATATGGAGTTTGTCTGGAAGGCTTTTATCAACATTGGTAAGATTAGTTGAAACTGTTTATTCAAACTAGACAGAGTACACTAACTCTGTAAAGTTTATAGCTTTGTTCAGCTCAAAGATTCCCGTTATTTCTGAAATAATCAGCAGTGAAATAATATAATAATAATATATAATATTATTTTATTATTATATTATAGTGAATATAATATAAGTGAATATAGTGAATATTATAGTGAAATAATAATATAATAATATAATATGAAATAATAGCGCAGTGGTTAAAAGCAGCATTGCGACCTTCAGCTGATTGCTAGTTCAGCAGTTCAGCTGTTCAAATCTCACTAGGCTCAAGGTTGACTCAGCCTTCCATCCTTCTGAGGTGGGTAAAATGAGGACCCAGATTGTTGGGGGCAATATGCTGAACTCTGTAAACCGCTTAGAGAGAGCTGTAAAGCACTATGAAGCGGTATATAAGTCTAAGTGCTATTGCTATTGCTATCCTCAAAGATATGTGATAGTTAAGTATAAAAAATATATACAGTATTAAACCTGAATATTCTAATTTGAAAAAAATAGATTGTGTCTTACAGAAAATCCTTCTGCAACATGACAATATGACATATTTCTTGATGGGTCAAAATCTGCTGGGATGGTTCACAATCCTTATGGCATAGCACAGTTTATTGTCTTGAAAGTGCCACAAGATACTGAGCTGCGTTTGAGAACAAGAGAATCATATTGCTTGCTTTACATTTGTTTAGCATCAGTTGTATGGTTAAAAAGTGGGGGATGTATTGTTGATAGCAGAGAGCAGGTAATATTTACTTGTAATACTCACATAAATGCAGAATCAAAATCATTTTTGATACCTTGCCTACATATGGATCTGGAATATAAACTTTAGCTAGTTACCTGGTTCTTTGGAATTAATAATTGACCATCACCCACAAATATGGCAAAAGGCATTCTCTCTCTAATTCATAACATTTTATCCTCCACATGTTCAAGGGCCTTATTTTACTAACATCTATCTTGCAACTCAATAACTAGTTAATTGAACTAAAAAAAAACCATCCAAATTTGGAAGAAAACTGCTGGGGTTGGTTAACTGCAATCTTGACTAGGAAAATTGAAGAAGTTTCTTGGATAAGCAGTGAAATGTTTCAAACCAAAAGAAAAGAAATCCAGTTGCCATGGCTCAACTTCTAGACCAGTGATGGAGAACCTTTTTCCACGAGCGTCCTATCGCATGCTCGTGCGTGCCCACACCCATAATTCAAAGCCCCCCACTTGCCCCACCCCCCTGTGCATGAGTGCGTGACCCCCCCACTCCCCAATTTCCCGACTTCCAGTGGGCCCAGTAAGCTCGTTTTTTGCCCTCCCCAGGCTCCAGGGGCTTTCTTGGAACTTGGGGAGGGCGAAAATGCTCCCCCGTGCCACCCCGGAGGCCCTCCAGAGGCCAAAATCATCGTCCCAGAGTCTCCGCGCGAGCCAAAAATCAGCTGGCGTGCACGCACATGCGCGCTGGAGCTGAGCTAGGGCAACGGCTCGCGTGCCGGCAGATATGGCTCCGCGTGCCACCTGTGGCACCCATGCCATAGGTTCGCCATCACTGTTCTAGACAATCTGGACTATTGTCGTATATTCTGGATGGAGCTGCCTTTGGTACAGAACTCAAAAAGTAGATTGGGCTCTAGGCAAAACACCGAAAGACCTGCAGTAGTGCTTTCTACATTGGTTCCTCTTCCCTGATTCACTGAGTCCTTCTGAGATTTGTCAACAATGGCCACAAACTTATCTAGTGGCAACTCAGAATTCATTTATCTCATCAGCTGCTCAGATCTTTGGTATGCACTTACTGCTGGGATGAAGAGGGCTAACCTTTTGGTTCATCTTCTACAAGATCCGCAAAAGCACACCTTTCCAAACATTAAACTGTTGGTTTCAGCTGCTTTTAATATTACTAGTCTTAATATTAGTTTTAGGTAACCTTTCCTTAATGACTAGCCAGTTTAGTAACATTTCAAAGTTACAACAGCACTGAAAAAAATAACTTTATGACTTGACAACTGTCGCAACATCCCACAGTCATTTGATTGCCATTTGTGCACTTCACAACTGGTTTCTAACAAGCAGAGTCAATGGAGAAGCTGGCATAAAATCACAAGTCATGCGATGTCTTCCTTAATGATCACATTGCTTAGCAATGGAGTTAGTAGTCTCAATTGTGATTTTTCAATTAGGATGAATTGTAAAATGCTAAGAAACCTCATTGGACAGTGATATATGCTAAACAACAAAGAAATATTTTGTGTGCCTTATTTATCCAAACAACCTATCCAACCTTCCATCCTTTCTTCCTTTCTCAAAATGATCTCAGCTCAGAAATTCACTTTTTGAAATTGCCAGGATGATGCCACTCAAAGAAGACCATCCTAAGTTGTTATCTGAAGGAATAGTCAGACTCTTTACAAGAATTGCATTTTCAGTTGCACAGTATTGCTAAGTCACAGAAAATGTCAACCTGTTGGAGGACTGATGTAATTCTTATGTAACTCTGTTTACATCAACATCTTTTCCTCTTTGCTCAGCCTGAAGGACTCCTGCTGTGGCAGTCCTTTTGACCCTCTAATGATTTCAGCACAAGGATTTTGTTGCACTTGTTGGCTCTGACTCTCACCAGCTGGGACTTAGTGGGACATTAAGAAAATGTTTCCATAACATCAGCATAAATCCAATTTGAAAAGGTCCAGTTTCTCTCCTTAACTGTATTATAACATTGAGTATAGTTTCATATTACTGTTGATAATGACATTCTGGAAAAGACTGGAGGCTCTTTAACTCCGGATAAGCCAACATGCAATTTGTGCATGGTTCTTGTGGCCCAAAACTCCACTAAAGAGACTTTGATTGTAGGGTCTGTTCAATATAGAATAGAATAGAATTCTTTATTGGCCAAGTGTGATTGGACACACAAGGAATTTGTCTTTGGTGCATATGCTCTCAGTGTACATAAAAGAAAAGATACATTTGTCAAGAATGGTTGTCATAGGGTTCAAGTAAGCAATCAGAAAACAATCAATATTAATATAAATCGTAAGGATACAAGCAACAAGTTACAGTCATACAGTCATAAGTGGGAGGAGATGGGTGATAGGAACGATGAGAAAAATTAATAGTAATAGTAATGCAGCCTAGTGAATAGTTTGACAGTGGTGAGGGAATTATTTGTTTAGCAGAGTGATGGCGTTCGGGGAAAAACTGTTCTTATGTCTAGTTGTCTTGGTGTGCAGTGCTCTATAGCAACATTTTGAGGGTAGGAGTTGAAACAATTTATGTCCAGGATGCGAGGGGTCAGTAAATATTTTCACGGGCCTCTTTTTGACTCGTGCAGTATACAGGGCCTCAATGGAAGGCAGGTTGGCAGTAACTTTTTTTTCCGCAGTTCTGATTATCCTCTGAAGTCTGTGTCTGTCTTGTTGGGTTGCAGAACCGAACCAGACAATTATAGAGGTGCAGATGACAGACTCAATAATTCCTCTGTAGAACTGTATCAGCAGCTCCTTGGGCAGTTTGAGCTTCCTGAGTTGGTGCAGAAATAACATTCTTTGTTGTGCTTTTTTGATGACGTTTTTGATGTTAGATGATCATTTTAGGTCTTGAGATATGATGGAACCTAGTAATCTGAAGGTCTCTACTGTTGATACTGTGTTGTCTAGTATTGTAAGAGGTGGTAGAATGGGAGGGTTTCTCCTAAAGTCTACCACCATTTCTACGGTTTTGAGTGTGTTCAGTTCCAGATTGTTCTGGTCGCACCACGTGGCTAGTTGTTCAACCTCCCGTCTGTATGCGGTTTCATCGTTGTCTCTATCATTCCAGATCTGCCAGCAATACTAGGTAGACCAGACTAGGTAATCAGTTCCACTAGAACAGGGGTGTCAAACTCAAGGCCCGGGGTCCAGATCCGACCCATGGGGTGCTTAGATCTGGCCTGCAGGGCCGCTTTGGAAACAGCAAAGGACTGGCCCGCGGTGCCTCTGCCAGCGAAAACGTAGCTCGTGAAGGCCGTGGGCAGCTCTCCCGAACTCCGTTTTCACAGGCAGAGGGTTGCAGGAGGCTGTCGCAACTGAAAACGGAGCTCGGAAGCCTGTTTTAGCTGGCAAAATGCTCGGGCTGCCACAGGCACCCCTGACACGAGTGACGTTGAGCTGGCCATGCCTCCCCAGCCCTCCCGAGATCAAACACAACCCTGATGTGGCCCTCAATGAAATCGAGTTTGCCACCCCTGCACTAGAAGGCTGGAACTACTTTTGTTCAGATCAGCTATAATGGCAGAATCTTGCAAATCTGATTGTACTGTACTTCGCCTTCCTTCTCCTTCGAATTCATTGAATAAGGGAGGTATCTGCCTGAGCTGCTTCAGCCCGCTTTGCTGTGGCAGTGGTTCCTGCATATCTTCTTCAAGCTCATCATCATCTTTATAGGCTTAAAGTACAAATCTTAACACTTCACATAAATGAAGCATTGTCCTATAGGCAATCTCTCTCTCTCTCTCTCTCTCTCTCTCTCTCTCTCTCTCTCTCTCTCTCTCTCTCTCTCTCTCTCTCTCTCTCTCTCTCTCTCTCTCTCTCTCTCTCTCTCTCTCTCTCCCTCTCTCTCTCTCTCTCTCTCTCTCTCCCTCTCTCTCTCTCTCTCTCCCTCCCTCCTTCCCCCCCTCTCTCTCTCATCTCTCATCTCTCATCTCTCATCTCTCATCTATCTTCTCCATAGTGGGTGGAGCTAGCCTCCAAGAATGGGTTAAATCTGCCTTCTAGCCAATCAGGACCGAGTTTTTGAAAAGTATAAATACAACCCAGCTCTTTCCTCTTTTTGGAGTCCACGTTGCATTGGCTTCTTGAATTTTTTCTCCCATCTGTGGTCCCTTCCATGGCCACTGCAGATACAATACTGCTTGGCTTACTTAGTGAGGTCTTTGTTGATCTTTTCTAAATGTTCTTTGTATTTCTGCATACTTTGTAGTTTATAGAACATAGAGTTTCCCCAAGCTCATTCACCCATATGTGTTTAATATCTGTAATGGGAGCATACACAGGAAATATATTTGTGTCCACAATAAGGCATACTACTATTATTAGCACCTGGTCATATGTATTGCAGCCAGAGTGGCTTACAGGCATCCCTATTAGGCATCATTATACACACCAACAGTGTTTCATGAGGATAGTAGCTGATGTGTCAAAGGCTTTATTAAAAGTTGGCCTCCGAGTGCATATACCAGAGGAGACATTGTTACTGTCATGTGTCTTTCTGTGATTTAATTTGCTTTTTATAGGCAAAGTATGTGATATTGATCAACCGAAAATGCAATTTCTTGAATATTCTAAACGTTTTACAAATATAGCAAAATATTTTAATAGTGGGGCTTTGGGGATGCTTTTATAGCTTTCAGTGCTGAAGAACATGTGGTAATGGGAGGCATTTAAAGATGGATAATTAGGGCAAAAGAAACAGATACCTCAACTACTGTAGGTTTCTTTCTTTCTTATGCAGTATGTTGTTGTTGTTGTTTTAAAAAAATATACATATAGCTTTTTAATGAATAATGTGGCCAGTTGATGATTACTGTCTAAATAACTTTTTATACCACCAAAGATTATGATGGAAGAATTTTTACATACCTGTGTTTTACCCATCCATACAGTACTTGGTTTGGTTTATGTAGTATTGACAGACAAGCTTTCAAAATAGATGTACAAAATAGATTCTATGTGCACCGTTAGGCTTCCCGGCCATTGAGAGCAAGACTGTGGCTCGGTATACAGGATCCCAGGTTCGGTTCCTGGTATCTTCAGGTGGAATTGGAAAAGACTTTCCAAGATTTCACACATCTGCAACCTTGGGAAGTTCTTATCAATTAGCATAGATAATGCTGAACTCAATAAGGAAAGAATCTTGTCTGATTTATGGCAACTTCCTGTGTGCCTCTTGGCTCTTGTGAGAGAATCTGATACACCCATGAGAGAGTGAGTCAATAACATATTCAAGCAAAAAGTGAACTGATCCTCCTCTTCCTCTTCCTCTTCCTCTTCCTCTTCCTCTTCCTCTTCCTCCTCTTCCTCCTCCTCCTCCTCCTCCTCCTCCTCCTCCTCCTCCTCCTCCTCCTCCTCCTCCTCCTCTTCCTTCTCCCCCCAACCAAAAATATAACAATGCCAATGAAACCAGAAAATAAGATGTGAATATGGAACTAGCTCGGTTTCTTTAACATATTATTAAATTTAGCCATACAGACCATCTATTGCTCCATGTTCTCAGTATGTGACTTCTGTGAAATCAAGAACAGGGAATAAATAATCGGAAAATATTTAAACATTTTTATGAAGAACTTGTACAGGATTATTTCTTTCACTGAGTGATTTTTCACACGTGTGCAAACAATTTAACAAACAGTACCCAACGGAAGGAAAATGTTTAAATAAGAACAATGTCATAAACAGAGGTGTCCTTCTTACAGATATTGGATTAAGAGTTTATGTTTGACAAAGGTAGCAAACATGGCGATAAAATGCGAGGCATGTATTTTGGCTCAGATGGTACATTCTGTGCATTGTTGTCTGAGAACAAGGAAATACTTAAACAATCACCATACAATGTTCTTGCCTATAATTTATCGGATTAATAAGTTACTCATTATCTGAACTCTTTAGAAGGAGTTTACAGAATATTTAGGTGAACTGAAAACAACAATAAGGTGCAGACCTGTGACATCATTAAACATACATCGTAATATGACTTTTAACAATCAATTCAAAGTACAGTACAGTGACTTCTTTTATTTTTTTTATAGCTTGGTCTAATTTGGGAATGTGATAGAAAACATTTTCAGATTCATTTTATATGAATATGAATTCAGATCTGCAGAAGGCTAAAAACTTTGAATCAAAGTTTTGACTTTATCCATAAATGAATACATGAATGTGGTATAGTGGTTAAGGTATTGGACTAAAGTTCAATTCCCACGTGGCCACAAATGTCATTGAGGGAATCTGAGTTGATTCTCAGCCCAACCTACCTCTTTATGTCTGCTATGTCCCTGCTCTGTGAGCTTGTTGAGGAGAAGGAAGGAAGGACGGACGGACGGACGGACGGAAGGAAGGAAGGAAGGAAGGAAGGAAGGAAGGCAAGCCAAAGGCTATTCATTCAACATTCCCATTAAATACATTCTGTTAAACTGCCTTGGTTCTGATAACCAAAGTTCCTTTCAGCTAAATCAGGGGTGTCAAACTCACATCATCACAGCGGCGTCACGTGACATATCGGAACTTTTCCCCCCTTCGCTAAACCGGGCGTGGGCGTGGCCAGCATGTGACGCATCCGGCCCATGGGCCGGGAGTTTGACAGCCCTGAGCTAAATCTGTAGGTAAAGAAGACTCACGGTGAGCAGGAATGAGCAAGTTTATTTGCCAAAGCAATCATCCATCATTCTATTGGTTCACTTCTAACAAGTACTCATATATTCAGATTGTAAGCATTGGCTAGTTAGGAGAAAATAACTTTACAGCACTCTGAAGGTTCATTTTTTAATAACTGTTTTCTTTTTAAAAGACCACAATTTGGCAGACAAAGTTTGAGTACTAAGATGAATGGATGGGAAAGATTTGGGGATATTTGAGATACTGATTTAAAATCTTCTTACAAAAACAGTGGGAAACCATGCTCCTGTTTTTCACTGATCTATCGCCTAAGTTAGCTGACACGATTTATGGGACTCTGAAAAAAATCATAAAAGAAATTTCATAGCCCATGGGCTGCAAGTTGCTCATCTCTGTTTGGTAATAATAGAGATTGCACCAGTAGTGGGTTCCTACAGGTGCGGTCCACTCTATAGCCCCGGTAGCGGCCCGCTGGTGACGTCACAGTACCAGTGCGGTCAGTTGCCGGTGCCTGGGTGCTACCATTTTTAAAAAATAATAATAATTTTTTTTAAAAAAATCTTCTGTGCATGCCCAGAAGCCGAGCTTCCGGCACTGCGCATGGGCTGCCTTCCTACCCCACAGTGAGTCCAAGCAGGGGAGGATGGCTGAGGGAGCGCGTGAGACGCTGAAAGAACGGGGGGCAGGAGCTATCTCCATTCCCCTCCCTTCAGCAGTCCGAGAAGCCACGAACGTGCGGTGATGATCCTAGGCATTTTTGCACATTCGAGGCTTCTCGAGCTGCTGAGGGAAGGGGGAAACATTCACCCAGTCACATGGCTGACAAGCCACACCCACAAAATAAGCCACGCCCACAGAGTGGTAGTAAAAAAATTAGGAACCTACCCCTGGATTGCACATAGCAAATTGAGAAGCTGAGTAAATCAGTTGGAGAGAACTCAGTGTGAGGTGTGGCATACAGCAAACTAGCAAGTTTCAGTTGCCATGAATATTAAGAAAAGCACTAAGAAATCCATGCCAATCCCTGTGACATACATGGATATATATTGTCTTTATCATTAATGGAAGGCTTATGTACAGTTGGGGTGGTGTACAATGTGTTGGGTGGTGGAGGATGGAAATTTTTTTCTGGATGGATAAAGAAACATCAATTTCCTCAACAGAGATAGATCAGGAAGTTGTCATCACTGATAACAGTCACATAGAAACTGCCTCTGAGGTGAAGACTTACAATCAAAATTCAGCAATAGGAGACTGAGAAACTTTGAATCAGTATGTGAAAGAGAGAGACCTTTAAGGGACTATAAATGAAATCTTATTTGAGTTCCTCAACAAGTATCAGGAAATAGCATATCTGACAGGTGACTGGCTATTCAGGTATTTAGCTTCTGTGTTACATTCTCCAAGCTCATAAATAGCAACTGGAAATAATTTTTCTCCCTGTATCCAAATGCATGACTGCATATCTTATTCCTTTCATCTACTACATTTGATGTTTTTTGTTTTTTGTTCTGAACACACATATTGCTCAATTCACATTCATTTCTCTGGGACTAGTCCTCATTTAAGTGCTGTGGAAGAGAAACAGTTATTCAAGCAAAATGATATCAAACTAACTCAGAAATTGAATGGTTTTGTGATGCCCTCTTCTATTTCTCTGCACCGTTCTAACTGATTCTTCAGGATGTTCATTTGGAGTATTTCCCACTAAAAAAATAAAGCTTATTTCTGATAAGGCTAGCAAAAGATTCGATCATATCTAATAATTTCTATTTTTCTTTCTCTCTAAAAAGGCGAGACTGCTGTTGATAAAATAATATTTGATTTTGTATTGGCTTTTAAAAGATGCTGCAGACATATATCAGACATAGCAAAAGTCATGTTCATGTGGGTTTCAAATAAAATCGAATATCATGAGGGAAGATAATTTTAATGCCTTTCTTTGAAAGGGTATTTGATTATATTCTACCTTTATAATAAAATGAACTGTAGGAAGATCTGTATTCTTTTTTTTTGGAGAAATTTGCCTTCTGTCTAGGGTGGGGTTTAGTGAAGTGGGGAGCAACTGTTTTAGGTAAAAGGTGTTTAAAATACTTTCAGATTCCCAAACCACTACAAAAAGAGAGCTTAAAAACAAACAAACAAACAAACACAAAGTAAAGGCTATTGCAAATTTTTGGAACCATAAGAATTTCATTTTACAAAATGATTAGGGGACTGGAGGCTAAAACATATAATGAATGTTTGCAGGAACTGGGCATGGCTAGTCTACTGAAGAGAAGGACCAGGGGAGACATGATAGCAGTGTTCCAATAATTGAGGGGCTGCCACAGAGAGGAAGGTTTCAAGCTATTTTCCAAAGCACCTGAAGGCCAGAAAAGGAATAATGGATGGAAGAGATTCAACCTAGAAATAAGGAGAAATTTTCTGACAGTGAGAACAATCAATCAATGGAACAGCTTGCCTTCAGAAGTTGTGGGAGCTTCATCACTGGAAGCTTTTAAGAAGAGACTGGACTGCCATATGTCAGAAATGGTGTAGGGCAGTGTTTCCCAACCTTGGCAACTTGAAGATGTCTGGACTTCAACTCCCAGAATTCCCCAGCCAGTGAATGCTGGCTGGGGAATTCTGGGAGTTGAAGTCCAGACATCTTCAAGTTGCCAAGGTTGGGAAACACTGGTGTAGGGTCTCCTGCTTGGGCGGGGGGTTGGACTAGATGACCTACAAGGACCCTTCCAATTCTGTTAATCTGAATGATTCCGTTCATTTCAGTGGTGAAATGGGTCCACCATTTTTGATACATCATATTACTTTTTACAGGCATTTTGGTCTGATTCTGTATATTTCTATTCCCATTGGTTCGAAAAGCCCTTCATCTGATTGATTGGCATCTTCCTTCACACCCACATTCTTGCACACTTAGTCCCTTTAAAAAACAAACACCTCTAGTCACGATCAGTCATTTCCTCTGAAACAGTAGCTGCATTGGTAGTCTTTTGGATTCTGAGTTCATAAATGCAAATCTAATTGCAGATATGAATTATACTCTCTTCACTTGATCATGTTTTATTCATATTCCTGTGACACTATAAATTTTCAAGGAAGGTTTCTTTTGGCTTTTTGTGTGAACATTTGCTCAATGTCATCCATTTAGTAAAAATTCTGTCACCTTGAAATTAAATTTAATAATAATGCACTGGGTGACATTTGTTTACTCGCCAACCCTCCTTTTTTTGCTATCTATTCCTTATTGCTTGATATCATAAATTGAAGCCGTTGTGGGACTTTACCATGTATAGGTAGTCCTTGTTTGCTGACTGCCTCATTTAGCAACAGTTACAACTGTGATTAAAAAAAAGTAAGTTTGCAACTAATCCTTGTATTTACAACCTTTGCAGGTCTGTAAAACAAAAGAAAACTGAAGTGCGATGATAAGCACAGTTGTGGTTTCCCTTAGCAACCACTTCACTTAATGACTGAGTTGCCAGTCCCAATTATGGTTGCTAAATGAGTCTACTTGTATGTTTCTGACAATATTGTGAAGGAATAAAACAACTTGGCATAGATCAAATCGTGTTGAACTCAGCCTTTATGCCCATCCCCCATTTGCTTGAATTAAAGGCAAAGATAAATCCACTGGGTTGAATCTGATTTGGAAGATGCGAATTGGATCTTGGAGTAGATTTAGAATGAATTCAGTGAAAGCGGAAAGCAAGGTACTATATGTTGGTTAGATGAAGACAAGTCAAGACAAAGATATAAATACAAGAAAAAAGGTGAGTTTAAACTCACCAAGAGTAAAAAAAAAGCCAGTATTAACAAATACACCAATAAATCAAACTATTTTCTTCAATTTGTCAAGTTTTTCTTGACAAATAGGGCTTTCAGCTCAGCGACTTTGACTTCTGAGCTGGATTTATGTTATGAAGTTATCACCTTCATGTAATAACCTTATAAAATATAAGAGGTAAATTATCTTATTTATTTGTATCCTGCCTTTATTATTTTTACAAATACCTCAAGGCAGCAAACATATCTAACACACCTTCTGCCTCCTGTTTTCCCCACAACAACAACAACAACAACAACAACAACAACAACAACAACAACAACAACAACAACAGTGTGAGGTGTGTTTGGGCTGAGAAAGAGTGACTAGCCCAAAGTCACCCATGAATTCTATATGACCATAGGCAATTTCTTAAAGCTCTCTGTGCCACACTTTTCACATTTCTTACGTGAAGTACTTAATTTATAGAAATTAAGCTAAATAATGCTCTTTTTCAGTCCAAGCGTGTGAACTGAAATACTTGCGTTTTAAAATTGCCTGGCACATCCTCACAAGATGCTCCTTTGTCTTCCAAATATCTATCTCATTTGCTCCAGCAAACAGAAGCATTATTCCATGTGATTTATACCACACAATATTAAGTAATTTCAATTTGTACGTTAGTGTTCCAGTAGCTAATTGAAAGTGATACTAGATTTAATCCATTTCGAATTATTCAAAGTTAAGCATTTTTATGTCTTATTAATATTAGGGTGAAAACAAATTAAGGGTCTATTTCACTTTCCAGATGAAATTAATGGGGCTTTAAAGTCTTTAACATTGGTTGGATCATACCCATCTTTGTTAATATCATAAAGCAATGATGGCGAACCTATGGCACACGTGCCACAAGTGGCATGTGGAGCCATATCAGTGGGCATGTGAGCTCAGGTGATTTTCGGGCCTTCTGGGCCTACTGGGAGTTGGGAAACAGCCTGTTTTCAGCCTCTGGAGGGGGTGGGGAAGGCCCGTTTTTTGTTCTACCCAAGCTCAAGAGCCTTTCTTAGGAGCCTGGGGAAGGCGAAAACGGCCTTCCCCACCCCTCCCAGAGCCCTCTGGAGGCCAGAAATGGCCCATTTCCCAACTTGAAATGGGCCATTTCTTGCCTCCAGAGGGCATCTGGAGGGCCTCCTGGGGGGTGGGGTGGGGAAGGCCTTTTTCGCCTACCCCAGGCTCCTAGAAAGGCTCTTGAGCTTGGGGAGAGCAAAAAAAACAGAACTTCCAGTTCAACCAAAAGTTGGCAAACGGAACGTTTCTGGCCTCCGGAGAGCCTCCGGGGGGGGGGGGAGGCCATTTTCACCCTCCCCAGGCTCCTAGAAAGGCTCTGGAGCTTGGGGAGAGCAAAAAACGGGTGTGCCATTGCGTGCTGGGAGCAGGGAGGGGGGGTCATGCATGCATGCGCGGGGGGCCGCATGGAATTATGGGTGTGGGCACGCATGCGTGCGACCCCACCCATGCTCCCCCCCCTTTTGGCACGCGAACCAAAAAAGGTTCGCCATCACTGCCATAAAGCATAGGATTGGTTGAGAAATGATACTTGTTCTAAAGACTTTAAGATTAGTGATATCTTTTTGTAGCCAGACATCTCATCCTTAGGGGGCGCTCTTACACCACTTTCTATTACCAATAACATTTGTACATAATCTGGAACTAACTTGATTATAATTGTCACCTGTGCTCAGATTTCCATCATAAAATAAATCAGTGGCATAAAATATTGGAGGCACAGGTTTTGACAAACTAAAATAGGGCAGTAAATTGGACTTCCCAAATGCATTGCACTGGGATTGTTACATAGAAATATGCAGTTATTTAAAAATAGAATCATAATTTGCTATAAATCTTGCTCATATTTGTAAATTCAGTTTAAGATGCAATTAATATTTTTATAATTATGCATTTTATAAAAATGCATGTTAAGTGAAAAAAGTGATTGCCAGAAGGAATAACTGTTGTTATTCTTATATTTTCCTAGTTTACTGAAAAGCTACAGAAAATCTAACAAAGGTTTATATTAACCAGCACTAGGATGTCATGTGAATATAGTCGTTTGGTCCTTTACCCACCTAGTTAAGCAGGTTGTAAAATATATATCACCGCTAACTAACTACAAAGGAATTGTAGTTTCTCTTTTGGTCAGTACTTGACTATAAGGTTGGGAAGTTTGTCTGTTTCACCAGACCATGGAAGAAACAACACACATTAAGTTCATTAATTGGTGCTGTTATGCCAACAACAGTCAGACAATGTTATTCTGGTTAACAAACTTGGTGGTCCTTTTATCTGCATTATGGTTTCTGGTGCAATCTTTTTAACAGATCTAGTCCAACCCCCTGCTCAAGCAGGAGACTCTCCACCAGGGGTGTGTTCCTCTTACCTGCCTAGCGGTGCGCTGTGCGCGCATCATCTCATTTTGCACGTGCATGTGCATGCTCGCTATGCACGCACATCCCCTCACACGATTTTGCTTCCTGTGCATGTGCGGAAGCAAAAAATCGCTGAAATCTCGCGTGTGCGTGTCCCCTCGTAAGATTTTGCTTCCGCGCATGCGCAGAAACCCCAAAAGCCCAAAAATTCCAGAAAAAAGATGGCGCCGTGCGACGGACCAGCGAATACGGCACTGGAGCCGTCGCATGCAAATTGCTCAATCAGTGTGTCCCTACCGGATCGGCGCACTGGACCGCACCAGTAGGAACCCACCCCTGCCCTCCACCATTTCTGACAGATGGCAGTCCAGTCTCTTTTTGAAATCTTCCAGTGATCTTCCCTGTACATGGCAAATTGAATTAAATAAAAAGAAGGTAAGAGGTATGTGGCACAGCTATAATACTTTTCTTCAAGCTGGTATTCAAGATATGTGCAAATATACCACTGGCTGCTGTTATAGCTGTACTTGAATAATTCTGGAGAGCAGGGAAGGCTTGTGAAACACATCTGTGCAGAGCAACATATCCAATCAAATATAGCGGTTTGGAATATTTATAATATCCCTATTTTTTTTTAATCTTTGAGGATGCAGCACATTGCCTTACGTATTCAAAAAAGTGATTGGAGTTATAAAATATTGTATACAGTAATCCCTCGTTTTTCGCTGGGGTTACGTTCCAAAAAGAACCCGTGATAGGCGAAATCCGTGAAGTAGTAACTTCAGCTTTGCGCATGCGCAGAGGGCAAAAGAACGCAGATGCCGACATCCAGGTGGGCGGGGGAAGCAGGTGGGGAAAGCCCCACGCCGCGAACGCCACCAGGTTGTTGAGCTGTGCGAACCGGGAGGATTTCACCCCTGGCCTCACGTGTATTTCACTGCTCTTGGCAAGCTGTTTTACCAATCAGCCAATCAGAATGCAGAACACAATGCACGATGCAAATCCGTGAAGCAGCGAGACCGTGAAAGGTGAACCGTGATATAGCGAGGGATTACTGTATATTTTATAATATATTTTAATCTTTGTAATGCTTATAATTGTTTTTATTTTATTTTTTAAAACTCTGGTTTGATGCCCAGAATCACTTGTTGAGATTGGCAGCCATATTAACTAACTAACTAACTAACTAACTAACTAACTAACTAACTAACTAACTAACTAACTAACTAACTAACTAACTAACTAACTAACTAACTAACTAACTAACTAACTAAAATTTTCCCCTCATTCCATGGCCGTGAGATTAGAATGTGTGCCTATGAATGTGTGCCATATGAATTCGTGATAAACAATCTGAATCTAACTGATTTATTTAAATGGTACCCAAGATATAACAAATTTAAAGACCTCAATACCTTGCTGCCTGACTTCTCCAAATTAATTGGAAACAGCAAGACAGCAGCTAAGAGTGCTGCAGCTGGCAGAGAAAGGCCTCCCCCCCCTGGCTTTAACTTTCTATGAACCACATTTGGCATACTGAATATATTACACCAGGGAAAAGAATCCTGCTGACTCCATAGCATTCAATGGGATAACTATGTTAATTGCACAGAATGCATGCAGAATAGCATTCTCCTTGCTGCACATTTAACAGAGAGTAAAGACTGAAATGCTTGTATTCCCCAAGAAGTCCCACCCAGCTCTGACAGGTTCTAGGATTCCATTTATTCTAAAATGGGAGAAAAAGTAGCTTTATTGGATGCCACCTTGCACATCAATTTGCAGAGGAGGGCCCGCCATTACCTTGATTTGGGAATACTACTGGGCAAGGTACATTGGCTATGGAGCCCTTGCATGAATCCCATATCCCATGCAACGAAGAAAGTTTTTTATGTTGAATATACAAAGTGCACATGATTCCAAAATACTTCTTACTACAGGTAACAAATCACTTTTTGCAAGACATAATTACCCATGTAACAATGTTAGGTCTTTCAAAATAACAGAGTTGGAAAGGACCTTGGCACCCGAGAAAAAAAAGGTTTGCCATCACTGCTATATACCATTCTAGAAAAGTGGCTGTCCAATCTCTTCTTAAAAGCCTCCAACGATGGAGCACCCAGGACATCCGAAGGCAAGCCATTCCACTGATTACTCTTCACGCCTCCACATTTAAACATTTACATTTCTGGGGGAATTTCTTTTACTAAATACCGTATTTTTTGGAGTATAAGATGCACCTTTTTGCCCCCCAAAAGAGGGTGGAAATGTTGATTCGTCTTATACACCGAATACAGTCCTTTTTGGCCTCCTGAAGCCCCGCCCCTGCATCCCATTTTTGCGAAAAACGGGGCATTTTTTTGCAAAAATGGGGGCATTTTTGCCTTCCCCACCCCCTAGGAGTGCTCTGCAGGCTTCCCAAATCCTCTGCATGCCTCATTTTTGAAAAAAAAAAAAAAAAAAGCCAGAAAACGGGCCGTTTTTTTTGCAAAAACTGAGGTGTTTTTGCCTTCCCCCACCCCCTAGGAGTGAGCTGCAGGCTTCCCAAACCCTCTGCATGTCTCGTTTTTGCAAATAAAAAAAGGCCAAAAAATGGGCAATTTTTTGCAAAAAAGAGGGTGTTTTTGCCTTCTAATTACCCCATCTAGCATGACTGGAGGAGGAATTCTGGGAGTTGAAGTCCACTAGTCTTAAAGCTGTCAAGTTTGAAGACCCCTGGGTTAGGGGTTAGGGTAAGGTGACCAGACGTCCCGCTTTTGGCGGGACAGACACGCTTTTCAAGCGTGTGTCCCGCGTCCCTCATTCTTTCCCAAAAGTCACACTTTTTGGAAAGAATGTCCGGACGTCTGGTCACCTTACTTTAGAAGAAGGGGAGTGGAGAAACGAAGAGCTAAAGTAGAACAAGAAAGGGGTCGGTCGTAGCGCAGCAGGAGATGGGAGGGGGATTGAGGCGGGGTACGGGCGGGTGTCTGAAGCGTGAGTGGGCCTTCTCCCCCCCGCCCCCCAACCACCCTCGGATCCATGTGACGCTATGAATGAGTCTGGGGAGGGGGCTGGGCGAAGCGCTGCATTCCTGAACAGCAGAAAGCGAGCGAGCGAGCGAGCAGGAGGAGGGGGCGGGGTGGGCGAGCGAGCAATTGAGCAGAGAGGCTTCTTCCCGGGCTGGGAGGGGAGGCGGGCTTGGAGGGAGGGAGCGGCTGGCAGCAGCGCAGCCCTAGGAGACTGAGCTGCTCGTCCACGGCTAAGGGGCGCCGCCATGGAAGCCTGACGCGCGCCCCCCCCACCTCCTTTAGCGTGGCTGCGCCTCCGCCCCTTCTTTCCCAGAGGAAATCACTGGACCTCCACTCCCTCCCCGCCCACCTGCCTCCGTAAAGGACCGCAAGGACACCATCAGGCGAAGAGAGAAGGGGGTGGATAAAGGGCGGGGGGGACCAGCCGGTGGGTCCCCCTCGAGAAGAACATGTGCTGAGCGGCTTCTATCCGTGGCAGGTAATGGGGCTTGGGTATCCTCGGGGATCGCGAAACACAGGCGGAGCATTTCTACCAGCCAGCCAGCCCAAGCCACTGCCGGCTCCCGAAAGGGAGGCGGGAGGCGAGGAAAGGCCTCCCGCCTCCCCCCCACCCACCTGGACGCCGACATTTGCTTTTTTTGCCCTCTGCGCATGCGCAGCGTTCTGCGCATGCGCAGAGGGCAAAACTCAAATGGCGGTGTCCAGGCGGGCCCGCCCCCCGTCAATGGTGTCCCGCTTAGAAAAAAAAATCTGGTCACTTTAGGTTAGGGGTGCAAGGTTCTTCAAACTTGGCAAGTTTAAGACTTGTGGATTTCAACTCCCATTCCTGAGCTAGCATGACTGGAGGAAGAATTCTGGGAGTTGAAGTCCACAAGTCTTAAAGCTGTCAAGTTTGAAGTTTGTAAAAAGTGTACTGTACATGGTTGTAAAAAGTGTACATGGTTGTAAAAAGTATTCTGCTATACTGGTATTTTATTAAATAATATATTACTACACCATTTGGTTCAGAATACTTTTTTCCTTGTTTTTCTCCTCTAAAATCTAGGTGCGTCTTATACTCCGGTGTGTCTTATACTCATATACGTCTTATACGGTAATACCTTTTTTGTGCAAATTTCCAATCTAAACACATAGATACTAGCAACTGCCAAATATGCTGTGTTTGCACCACACCATTCACAGAGAAATCTGTAGCACAGTCCTTCTATATGCCCAGCTGCCTAACAGTATTCAGATTATGCTCTGAATGGTTTGTAGTACATGGTTCAGTGTGGAAATAGTGTGTAATCAAACTTCTGCCTTATAATAATAATAAAAAACAGTGGAGGAGAGATGAGCAGTTAATCTGGCGTTATAAGGTGAGGAGAAGAGTTAGACCTGTTCATATAACCCCCTGCAGGATGGAAACATTCAAGGAAAAACATTTGGTCCAATTCCTCTCTTTGTAGTTCTTATCCTGCTGCAGATAAAGACATGAAGCAGATCTCTTGGGTGGGCTTTAGACTTTAGCCCTTTCCTTTAACAATAGTCCAACTAATCTTACTATTATTTGGTATGCTTTCCCTAATGGTTATGTATTTACTTCCCTGATTGCAAGCCAAAGTTAATTTTTTTCACATTTCATTGATTGAAGTGAGAGGTTTACAGACTAAAACCAATGGATCCAGAAAGTCCTGTTGCATGTGTCAGCTTCTCTCACAATTCCTTTGTATTTTTGCAGTTGTAGCCATGGTCTTTTCTAGAATCACAATATGGTATACCAATGTGGATAAATAAATGATACATAACAGTTTAACAATCTAGGATTCCATAAATCAGATCACCTTCAGGCCTAGTTTTATAATAATTTTAATTTTATTAAATTATTTATTAAATTATTTATCTACTAAAATAAATTTAAATTTATTTAATAATAAATTTAATATTAATTAAATTTAAATATTTATTTATTATATTTATTAAAAATAATTTTAATAAAATTAAAAAAATATTTATTTATGTATTTATTTGTCAAACATGAATAGGATAGTAGTAGTTTGTATAAACATAACCTAAGTAAAAAGTAACGATAAAAGAGGACAATAGGACAATAGGACAGGGACGGTAGGCACAGTGGTGCACTTATGCACGCCCCTTACAGAACTCTTGGAAACGGGGAGAGGTCGACTGTAGACAGTCTAAGGTTAAAGTTTTTGGGGTTTGGGGAAGAAACCACAGAGTCAGGTAGTGCATTCCAGGCATTGATCACTCTGTTGCTGAAGTCGTATTTTCTGCAGTCGGGTTTGGAGCGGTTTACATTTAATTTGAATCTATTACATGCTCGTGTATTGCTGCGGTTGAAGCTGAAGTGGTCATTAACAGGAAGGACATTTTGGTATATGATTTTATGAACTACATTTAGATCAGATCGGAAGCAACGTAGTTGTAAATTGTCTAATCCCAGTATTTCAAGTCTGGTGGAATAAGGTATTCTGTTGCGAGCGGAGGAGTGAAGGACTCTTCTTGTGAAATATTTCTGGACTCTCTCGATCATATTTATGTCTGATATGCAGTGCAGGTTCCAGACAGGTGAGCTGTATTCCAGAATTGGTCTAACAAATGTTTTGTATGCTCTGGTTGTTTCTTTGCCTGCTGGTTTTAATTTGGTATTTTTCAGGGAGTGGTAGCCTAATAAATCTAGAAAATATTAGTTGGGAAGGAAGCTTTGTACAATGGAACTTGCTATTAATCCACTTCCCTACCCCAATTTCAGACTCCATGCAGACTCTGCATTTCAACCCAGTGTATAACCATTACAGCTAATCACATACTGAGGCTGATTGTAGGCATAACAACTTGGAAGTACATCCCATTGTGCCTACTCCAGTTTACAAACAGTTTGGTTTCTTTTCACTCTTTCTGTTAGATGTTAGCAATTTTCAAACAAATCAGCTAGGAATAAAATGGAAGCAAACACCTCAATTAAACAGATACTATCCATGTTTGGTGGTACACATCAGAATGGGGTCCTGAGGGCTCTGTGATTTCAGAGAGATATTCTGGTTAGCTGCTCAAATAATAGACCAACCACATACAATGTTTGCAATAGGAAGCCAGTGCTTTAGAACAAAGCCAAGGAAAGATAATTCTAATGCTTTGGAAATGATTAGCAGGAGGGAGGATGAAGGCTGGGCTCCAAAAAGGCTGCTCGGGTTAATGTTGTGCATCCTGGATGCTGTGTGTGTGGCAACTTGCTCTGGCTGCCCAAGTGACCTATAATAAACAGGATGAAGGAAGAGCAGTCGATGAATGGCGAGGTGGCGAGTGGCGCTGGCCTGCCAGGCAGACACATTGAAAATAAAATGGAATAAAATAAAAGGAGGAAATTCTGCATCCAGAGATCTCAGATTCCAGAAGACAAATGATGACCTTTGATGGTTATAAAGAGATACATGGGTTGCCTTTTGTTATCATCAATTGACTGAGAGAAAGTGTATATGGGTGTACAATTTACTGTATACCCATAAATCATTTGTTGGGGGCCACCACATTTAAATTGTGAGCAGAAACAACTGGTTTTTATTTGACTTCCGTAATAAAATCCACCACAACTAACAGCCAAAATAACAGAAGATAAATCAGTTTAAGTGATAGCAAATTAGGCATTCCTGAGTATTATTGTTACAGTATATATTAACATCCATATAGATGATATATATACTGTATGTAATAGAAAGATGGAATAGAAATCAATCAATTAAAAGATTTATGTTTAAAACTAATACAGGTAGTTCTTGACTTACAACCATTTATTTAGCAACTGTTTGAAGTTACAACGGCACTGAAAATGTGACTTATGACTGGTCCTCACACTTTCAACTGTCTCAGAATATTCGCAGTCATGTGATAAAAAATTTGGCACTTGTCAACTAGCATGTATTTACTATAGATCCGTGATGGCGAACCTATGGCACGTGTGCCACAGGTGGCACACGGAGCCATATCTGAGGGCACGTGAGGGGTTGCCCTATGTCAGCTCCAGTGCGCATGTGCGTGCTGGCCAGCTGATTTTCGGCCTTCTAGAGGGGGGGGGGAGGTTGTTTTTGCCTTCCCCAGGCTTCAGGAAAGCCTCCAAAGCCTGTGGGTGGTGAAAAATGGACCCAACAGGCCTACCGGAAGTTCGGAAACGTAGGAAATAAAGGTGTGCATTGCTGATAATGAAAAGACAGCCAAGAACAAGCATTGATGAAAGTTAAAAAAATGGAACCTACTGAATGTACAGTCAACAAATTAGTCAGATTTTGTGACATCATAGATTCTTGGGAAAAACTTGATGCATATGAAGGCCAACACCAGCTAAAGAAGTGGCAGCTGTGACTTCATATTATTCTGAACAGATAGTAATAATAATAACAACAACAGCTTGCAATAATCACCCTATTTTCTCTGTCAAATACAACTTGGTCTTTGATACATTGATTTTTATTGTATTATACAATGTATTTAAATTTCCTGCAGATCATTTGGGCACTTAAAATGGCAAAACCTGCAGATACAGTGGTTCAGAGCACTTCTGGAATACCTTGAAACATTTACTGTTACCCCTGAAAACTGCCAAGCCAGGTGCCCCCTCGGCTGCCATGGTCTGGAGGAGGAAGAGAACATCCTGTTCCTAAGTTACCAAACTTCACACTTTCAAAGTTCTTAAATACACACACACACACACAAAAACACACAAACAATTTGATTGATAGAGATTAGGCATATGGAGGGATGCAGTGTGTCACCATCAGCTTTCCTGTACCCAACGTATTATGAACAGTTTGATAGAAAATAAGGATCCTGCTACTTTGATTAATTGCATCATCGTTATAATGATTTCTCATCAGTGTGGATCCAGACTAACCACAGCTGAATTTGGACCCAATAGTAATACCTTTCAACCAGGTTATAGGAGGAGAATTGCTTGCCATTATGAACATCAGTACCCAATAAACAGAAAAGCATATTCAAAGGAGAAGGCTTCTTGAAATCAGTGGGATTTTTACTCACATAAATCATATTGATTTTATTAGATTCATTTTAGCATAATTGAATCCAATCCATTATCTGTAATCTTGATGGGGGAGGGGGATTATTCTGTATTTTTATGTTAGCAGCATAAATCAATAACCACTTAGTGGTATAATTCACCTGAAACTGATTATGATTGGAGTTGAGTGTGGTTAATGGAAATAAAATGAGAAATATTTTCACTGGAACATTTTGTGCCAAACAGGTTCAGGAAACAGATCTCTGACCTTTCTTTCCCCATGACAAATAGCTTTTGCATAATGAAGTGGACACCCGGTTAGGATGGCTCAGTAGTCTTAGATGTGTTTCATTTCTATCATGATGGTCAGATAATTTCTTTCTCAGTAGAATGATAGAAAGATTTGAAGTTCAGGTCCCCCCCCCCTCCAAAACCCCCCAGTCAGGATACAATAGCAATAGCACTTAAACTTATATACTGCTCCATAGTGCTTTACAGCACTCTCTGAGTGCTTTACAAATGTTAGCATATTGCCCCCAACAATCTGAATACTCATTTTACCAATCACAGAAGAATGGAAGGCTGAGTCAACCTTGAGCCAGTCAGGATCAAACTCCTGGCTGTGGGCAGAGTTAGTTTGCAATATTGCTTTCTAACCATTGCATCACCATGGCTCTAATTAACTAAACCTAATCAATCCAGGTATTCTCCAGCTGTGGGTGATTTATTTGGTTTTAGTTTTGTTGCTTTATATTTTAATTTCAAAATAACTCCTGCATTGTTTTCAATGCACAAAATAAGTGATTTATAGAATAGAAATAGAAATAGAAATAATAGAATAGAATAGGAATAGGAATAGGAATAGGAATAGGAATAGGAATAGGAATAGGAATAGGAATAGGAATAGGAATAGGAATAGGAATACGAATAGAAATAGAAATAGAAATAGAATAGAATAGAATAGAATAGAATTTTTTATTGGCCAAGTGTGATTGGACACACAAGGAATTTGTCTTTGGTGCATATGCTCTTAGTGAGACAAGATACATTTGTCAAGAATCATAAAGTACAACACTTAATGATAGTCATAGGGTACAAATAGCAATCAAATCATACTGGGAAGCAATCAATATAAATCGTAAGGATACAGCAACAAAGTTACAGTCATGCAGTCATACGTGGGAGGAGATGGATGATAGGAATGATGAGAAGATTAATCGTAATAGTAATGCAGACTTAGTGAATAGTTTGACCGTGTTGAGGGAATTATTTGTTTAGTAGAGTGATGGCGTTCGGGGAAAAAACTGTTCTTGTGTCTAGTTATTCTGATGTGCAGTGCTCTATAGCGTCGTTTTGAGGGTAGGAGTTGAAACAATTTATGTCCAGGATGCGAGGGGTCAGTAAATATTTTCACAGCCCTCTTTTTGACTTGTGCAGTATACAGGTCCTCAGTGGAAGGCAGGTTGGTAGCAATTGGTTTTTCTGCAGTTCTAATTATCCTCTGGAGTCTGTGTCTGTCTTGTTGGGTTGCAGAACCGAACCAGACAGTTATAAAGGTGCAGATTATTCTCTCTCTTTCTCTTTTTTTGATAAAGTTTTCAGCAATTGCCTGCCTTTCTTTGCAGTGCAGCACTGTATACTTGTATTTTTCAATCTTGGCAACTTTAAAATGTGTGAACTTCAACTCCCAGAGTTCCCCAGCCATGCGAGTTGAAGTCCACACATCTTAAAAGTTGTCAGGGTTGAGAAACACTGATGTATCTCGGAATAGAAACTCACTGGATTTTTGGGGACTTACTTCAATCAAATGGTTAGAGCTTGAGTTTGTGTAACTTTTCCTGGGTAGAATCGTGTTTGAACACATTTTGCATAGACAACTATAAATTTAGAATTGCGCTTTAATATAAGTGGGGGGAAAACAGCTGAAAAACGATAAACTAACCCAGGGGTCTGAACTCGTGACTCTGGAGCCGCATGTGGCTCTTTCATCCCTCTCCTGCGGCTCCCTGTTGCTCAAAATATGCGTCACAACTGCCAATGTGCGACACCGGCCAGCAGCGATTTATTGAGCTTTTTGACCCATCTTTTTTTTTCAGAGTTCAAAATGGTTTTGTTGCATGCAGAAATAAAAATTTGTTTTCTCTGTAGCAGTTCATTGATTTCACAAATGCAACACACTATAGTTTTTTTATACATAGCATAAAGGTAAAAAATGATATATGCAGTGTTATCTTCATTTTAGATGTCAAAAGTTTTTTGTGGCTCCTGGTGTTTTCTTTTCTGTTGGAAACAGGTCCAAATGGCTCTTTGAGTGTTTAAGGTTGCCGACCCCTGAACTAACCCAACTCTCCCTGTGCACAAAACAAACAAACAAACAAACAGGTGGAAGTTTGTTGTGGCTGCCATTTTGAATTTTTACCATGACATACAAACATTCATGCCTGAAATGGAGAGCACAAAATAATGAATAAATTGGCTTAAGCCTGGTTTGTATTTCAAATTCTTTAGCTTTAATTCGATGACTCTTCTTAGCTAGGTTACTTGCCATATTTTTGTTCTAAAATTTTGGGCTTATACAACTTAGAGCTACGTCGCCTTCGATCTGATCTAAACGTAGTTCATAAAATCATCTGCCACAATGTCCTACCTGTCAATGAATACTTCAGCTTGAACCGCAACAATACACGAGCACACAATAGATTCAAATTCAATGTAAACCATTCGAAACTCGAATGCAGAAAATACGACTTTAGCAACAGAGTGATCAATGCCTGGAATGCACTACCTGACTCTGTGGTTTCTTCCCCAAACCCCAAAAACTTTAACCTTAGACTGTCTACAGTTGACCTCACCCCATTCCTAAGAGGTCTGTAAGGGGCATGCGTAAGCGCACCATCGTGCCTACTGTCCCTGTCCTTCTGTTCTATTGTCTAAATTTACCTATACATACTTTTCTTTTGTTTATGTTTATATCATACCTGCTATCTTGTACATGTGTTGACAAAATAAATAAATAAAATAAAAAACATGGTTGCTGATTTTTCTCCCCCTTCTCACTCCCACTCTCTTATAAATCCAAACTTCAGAAATCATTGTTCCTAATGTTTTTAGAAAGGCAAATTAGTGCAGTGGTAATGTGGAGTCCTGAAAGGTTTGAAACAAATCCCACAAATTAGGCAGATTTCACTTAGAAACATAATCAGAGATTCACCCCCCCCCATCTAAAATAAGTAAAAGCAGTTTGCTTGTATTTGACTCAAGCAACTGGGAACCGGCCAACTTGCACATGCAGTAACTTTTCTCATCACTCTCCAGGAAGAAGGAGAAATATATATATTAAAAAAAACTGGTTAAGCAAAAAGACTGCAGGGTTGTTTACAGCCTCCCAGTATTGCAGATGGTATACACACCATCTGTGCATTGCGATCGTGAATCGCCATCTGTGATTGTGGAAAGATTCTTTATGCCCATAATATACTGTATGTGGAATGTAACAAGGCATTCTACAGTCTTATACTTCATTAAGGCAATCAATTGCAAAATCTCATTTTGGAAAAAAAGAAACCCAGTCCTATGGACATATTCCTGAAAATAAACACCTGTGTGGTGTCGTAATTGAAAAGGTATGGTGCCAATCTCCCTCCCTCTCTCCCTCCCGCTGTAATAGTGATCACAGCTGTAGATGTGGGAGGTAATTTGGAACAAGTTCTGAGGTTCCCTCTAATAGTAGAGAGCTCCAGCTTCTCTCATCTGATAAGGAACTCTTCCATCAGGCACCAATTAAGGAAGAATGCTTATCCAATAAAATCAGACATAACAGAATTGTGATTTGAGTAGAGAGTGGCCCACCCTGGTTATTCATAGTGATTAGGAACACCTTTCCTGCATGACCTACAACTTATCATAGGAAAGTTGTGGGCATCCAGCAATTGATTTGATAGCAATTCTACAGTATAGCCTTCAAAATAAAGGCTCCAGGATTTTTAATGAAAGCCTGGGAGTCTAGTGTAAAGTGACCAGATATTTTTTTTTAAGCGGGACGGGGGGGGGCGGGCCCGCCTGCCCCCCCGTCCCGCTTAAAAAAATGTTTTGCCCTCTGCGCATGCGCAGAACGCTGCGCATGCGCAGAGGGCAAAACAGCAAATGTCGGCATCCAGGTGGGGCGGGGGGGAGGAGGGAGGGCGCTTGGATGCCTGGAGCAGGTAAGCTGCCGGCTGCCTCCTTTCCCCGTCTCCCGCCTCCCGTTCGTTGCTTGCCAGCCCGGCCGAAGGGGAGGCGGGAGGCAAGGAAAGGCCTCCCGAAGGGGAGGTGGGCTCCCGAAGGGCTGCCGGCTCCCGAAGGGGAGGTGCTCCCGCCTCCCCTTCAGGAGCCGGCAGCCTTTCGGGAGCCCACCTCCCCTTCGGGAGCCGGCAGCCTTTCGGGAGCCCACCTCCCCTTCGGGAGGCCTTTCCTCGCCTCCCGCCTCCCCTTCGGCCGGGCTGGCAAGCAACGAACGGGAGGCGGGAGACGGGGAAAGGAGGCAGCCGGCAGCTTACCTGCTCCAAGCATCCAAGCGCCGCGGTCTCCCGGTCGCCCGCCCGGCCCCAGGGCAATGGTGGCAGCGAGGCGACGGGGGGAATAAAGGGGAGGGGGACAAGGAAGGGCTGTTTGCGCCGCTCGTAAGCTCAAAGCGGCGACGGCTCCTCGTCCCTCACCCCTCCCAACAGCAGCGGCGCCTCTGAGGGCGGGGCTAGGGATGGGGCGGGGGAAGGAGAGGAGGAGCAGCCTCCCTTCCCCCTCCCCCCAGCTTCCAGCCACCGCCGGAGGAGTCAACAACGCGGGACGCCCGCCCGCCGCCAACGCCGCCCACGGCCGGCCCGAGCTGAGAGGCCTGCTGCTGCTGCTGCTGCCCCTGCAGCTGGGCCCCCAGTCCCGGCTGCCCTGGCGGCGGGAAGGCTGCGGCGGCGGCCCCGGCCGGCTGAGCCAGCGCCGCCCCGACGGCCATCTTGGATGCAATTCCTTCCCTCGGGCCGCCCCGCCCACCACGACGCCGGCCGTTTCAAGAGGGCGGGGCTGCATCAGGCGCCTCTTCACCGCCCTTTCAGGCCGATTAACTCCTCCCCCCAATCTCGCACGCCGCCCTTTCAGGCCGATTTTTTGAAAGAATGCCCTAGTCGTGCATTCTTTCAAAAAATCGGGACTTTTTAGAGGACGGGCGGGACGCGGGACAAATCATGAAAAAGCGGGTCTGTCCCGCCAAAATCGGGACGTCTGGTCACCTTAGTCTAGTGTGGAATAGCTTGTCTCACTCCACATTCATGCAGATCAATATGTACTGTGCAGGGGCGGGTTCCTAATTTTTTTACTACCACTCTGTGGGCGTGACTTATTTTGTGGGTGTGGCTTGCCAGCCATGTGACCGGGTGGGCGTGGGCCTCGGGAGCTTGGCAGCGGCCGGAGAAGCAGGAGGGCATTGCCCACCCGCAATGCAGCCCCCCGCAGCGGGAGCAGCAAGACTGCGGCAGCGGTTCTTCTAGGAGGCTCTGTCCGGCCTGAATGCTTCTCCCCATTCGATGATCCTAGGCTCCTGCCGCCAGTTCCCCCTCCCCTCAGCAGCTCGAGAAGCCTCGAACGTGCGAAAATGCCTGGGATCATCACCGCGCGTTCGTGGCTTCTCGGACTGCTGTAGGGAGGGGAACTGAGATAGGTCCCGCTGCCCATTCCCCCTCCCCTCAGCAGCTTGAGAAGCCTCAAATGTGCGAAAATGCCTAGGATCATCACCGCACATTCGTGGCTTCTCGGACTGCTGAAGGGAGGGGAATGGAGATAGTTCCTGCCCGTTCTTTCAGCGTCTGACGCACTCCCTCAGCCATCCTCCCCTGCTTGGACTCACTGTGGGGTAGGAAGGCAGAGCATGCGCAGTGCCGGAAGCTCGGCTTCTGGGCATGCGCAGAAGAAATTTTTTTAAAAAAATTAAATTTTTTTTTAAAAATGGCGGCGCCAAGGCACCGGCAACCGACCGCACCGGTACTGTGACATCACCAGCGGGCCGCTACCGGTGCTATAGAGTGGACTGCACCGGTAGGAACCCACCACTGGTACCGTGTGAACATAGTTCCTGTCATTACTCACAACTGCTATTCTATTAAGAGCCATTTCAATTGATTAATAGTCAATTCAGATTGATATGGCACCCTTTTTTTTTTCCTTCACCAAAAATCCACATTTTTGTCTCTGTCTCCGAGTTACTTTCACAGATGTTACATTTGGCATCACATGGTGAGTACGGCCCCAGCGTGCTTGAATAAATGGCACATTAAAACAGAGACTGAAGGTCAGAGCTTCAAACTGCACACAGAAGAGTTTTGAAAGTTCAGGAAAATGAGCTACAGATATTTTTCAGGGTAGAATTCCAATAACTGTTTGACCTTCGCTTCCTTGCTTCTGTAGGGGATGATCGGCTCCCTGAGATTAAGGGAGCAAAAATGGATAAAAAATGACTCCGAGTATCAGTGCTCAGGAAGCAAATGACATGTTAAATTGCTGTGCAGATTGAGTGCATCATTCTGAGATTTCCTGCTGTGGGGATGTGTCAGTACAACCATGTTGTCTTTTTTGGCAATTGGAGGCTTTGGGGCCTGTTGTCTCTAACAGTCTCTCTTTTGCTTCCTGTCATAGGAAAGCCTGTTTCCTGAAAGCAAAATCCCTGATTATTGTCTGTACTATTTTAGTCCAACAGGTTGCTTCTCGGCATTTTATAATGATTTGTAGTATGTGGTGCTAATTCTTAACAATTCTATGACATGTGAGTGAGGGGAAAAATCTGAAAAAAGATCATAGATAATATGGACACTTTTGCATATGATTCTGGATGCACAATTTTGACAGAGTTGTTCTGCTCTTTGAATGCAGATGTTACATATGAATATCTCGGAACAACAGGTATTAGATGTAAAATTATAAACCGGAAGAACTAGGAGGAATCTCAGATATCATCTAGACCAATCTGTGGCCAATGGAGGAAATTCTTTTGAGGTTTAGCAGTAATTTAGAAATGACTAATAAAAGCAAAATCCACTCCCACTTAATGAGCAGTCAATTACTGTATCAAACCTTTCACATTTTCATTTTTTTGTATTTTTGAATCTCTTGGAGGAACCCTTATCTTCTGGAACAATACAAATGTATTTATTAGGGGCTTTTTTTGTGACATTTCCTAATCCCGAAGAAGCTTCTTATTGGATGAGAAGTGAAACATCTTCAAGGAAAAACAAAGTCCAGTTGCCATTTGAAAAAGCCCCTTTGGGACAATTATGACCTGGATGACTGAGAATCTACATAGAGAGACATGATGATCAGTGTGGTATTGCTTCTGAATTTCCCTTCCTGATTTAACATAGTATTTGTTTCACATTGTTTGCTAAAATGCAATTCCATGATAGCTACATAAAACCTAAAAATCCACAGATTATATATATTTTGATAACTTGAGACAAGACAGTTTTCTGCCTTACTTCTAAAATTCCAGAGATATTTTAGTAATCCAATCCAAGAAGGTAGTTTTTACATTAGCAACTCTAAAGAGATAACAAGTGTACATTTTCTTTAGCAATAACCTCCATCTTACTTCCAACAAGCTATCTAGATAGGTATTTATGATGTACATTAATAATTTGTGAATGCATACGATAACCTCCTAATTTGCCTCTATTTAGATTTGGCTTCAATTGTTTGTTATCTATTATCTCTCTGTTAATGATATGGCCCTGACCGGCTGTATTATTTGTAAGATAGAATAGAATAGAATTCTTTATTGGCCAAGTGTGATTGGACACACAAAGAATTTGTCTTTGGTGCATATGCTCTCAGTGTACATAAAAGAAAAGATACATTTGTCAGGAATCATGAGGTACAACACTTAATGATTTCATAGGGTACAAATAAGCAATCAGAAAATAATCAATATTAATATCAATCGTAAGGATACAAGCAACAAGTTACAGCCATACAGTCATAAGTGGGAGGAGATGGGTGATAAGAACGATGAGAAGACTAATAGTAATAGTAATGCAGCCTTAGTGAATAGTTTGACAGTGGTGAGGGAATTATTTGTTTAGCAGAGTGATGGCGTTTGGGAAAAAACTGTTCTTGTGTCTAGTTGTCTTCGTGTGCAGTGCTCTATAGCGTCGATTTGAGGGTAGGAGTTGAAATAATTTATGTCCAGGGTGCGAGGGGTCAGTAAATATTTTCACGGCCCTCTTTTTGACTCATGCAGTATACAGGTCCTCAATGGAAGGCAGGTTGGCAGTAACTTTTTTTTCTGCAGTTCTGATTATCCTCTGAAGTCTGTATCTGTCTTGTTGGGTTGCAGAACCGAACCATACAGTTATAGAGGTGCAGATGATAGACTCAATGATTCCTCTATAGAACTGTATCAGCAGCTCCGTGGGCAGTTTGAGCTTCCTGAGTTGGCGCAGAAAGAATATTCTTTATTGTGCTTTTTTAATGACCTTTTTGATGTTAGGTGACCATTTTAGGTCTTGAGATATGATAGAACCTAGAAATGTGAAGGTCTCTACTGTTGATACTGTGTTGTCTAGTATTGTAAGAGGTGGTAGAATGGGAGGGTTTCTCCTAAAGTCTACCACCATTTCTATGGTTTTGAGTGTGTTCAGTTCCAGATTGTTCCGGTCGCACCATGAGGTTAGTTGTTCAACCTCCCGTCTGTATGCGGTTTCATCATTGTCTCGAAGTATCATCTGCAAACTTCAGTAGTTTAACAGATGGCTCGTTTGAGATGCAGTCATTGGTATATATAGAGAAGATAAGTGGTGAGAGCACACAGCCTTGGGGGGCCCCTATACTAATTGTACAGGTATCTGATGTGATTTTGCCTAGCTTCACCTGCTGCTTCCTGTCTGTTAGGAATGTGCAAAGGTACAGTAGGGCAGACGTGAGTGGAATCAAGCACCAGTGCAAATCAGCAGGATTAATATGTAGCCCAACAAATTCCTAATAGCAAACCAGGTCACTAATTCATCCTTAGTGTCACCAGCTTTTCAATGGTGGTAGCCTTAAGAGGTTCAGTGAACAGTTTTTCCAGTCTTGCTTGCTGTGATCGGTGGTGCTCTCAGAGGCCTGTGAGTAAAGGTCCAGTGTCCCATTCCACAGAAGGAGCAGGGTGACCCCAAGCACAGTACACTGTGGTTTATCACAACTTAAAGTTAGTAAAGTAAAATATAAGCAAAGAAAATATGGCTTTGAGACAAAAGGGAGGTTTAAATTTGAGCAGCTGGCTAAAAATTAAAAAAAAAGAGTCCACATGTCATGTTCTCAAATCAGGCTGAACTACTTAAAACAAAGTGAAGTTAAAAACTCAGTTCTGATTACTATAGAAGTAGCTCGTTATTGTCTTTGTTGGAAATATTTATTCATTTAGAAACTCCTGCTTTCAGCACAATAGTGAGTTCTAAAACCCGTTGCTACCGATTTGCGCGCGCGCAGAAGTGTCCCAGGAGGGTGGGCGGAGCCTCCAACTGCCGGCGCTACCGGTTCTAAGAACCAGGCCAAACTTCAGCAGGAGGTTGGGCTAAGAGTTCTGGGGCCTCTTCCAGACCAATGATCCTATGTTCTGTGTTTCCCAGTCTAGCCTAGAATGCTAAGATTCCTTCACAATCTTTCATCCAAGATCAGACAAAGTCCATAAGATGCTGCCACCTCTGCAGACAGGTATCTGCCTGTCAATTTTTGTTTTGTTTTGTGGTGAGAGCGAAAGTTCTTTAAAAATGTGTAATAATAAGTTCTTATTCTAACATGCTTCCATTGCAGGCTATACATTTATCTAAGACTTTTTGATATTTTAATAACACATACACAGAGTTCTTACTGTAAAATGTGTCTTCTACTGCTGAGATGTACAGTAGATGACTTTTCTAAAAAAATAAATAAATAATCTGCTAGGAGTTCTTGTAAATTGGAATCAGAACACATGGATTCCTGGGCTTGATCTCTTTTGCTACAATTCCAGTCAAGTTTTATTTTGCCACAAATAAGATTCCACTTGTCTTCTCCTGAACAGCAGTAGGTATCTTTAATTGAGCCACTGTAAAAGCTACTCTGCCTTACAATAAATGTCAGATTCAGAATATATGAGAAAAAATGGATCAGGAATGTCATCATTATGGAAAAAAATGAATCCAAGTCAGATCATGACATTGAAGTCAATCTTAAAGTATTACTGAGTTTGGCTACAAATACCTGCTAGGTTCACATAAAATGCCAAGCCACATTTTTCCCAACTATGGTTTGTTGAAATCGATAGTGATTTCACAAAATTTACTGAGCTATAAACAATATTTTCATATCATGGCTATTATGTAGTTGGCTTCAGCAGGCAAGAAGCAGACCAGCATAGCTACAACAGCATTTATTGACTCAAACTGGAACTGAAGAACAGCAGGCAATGCCTGTAATTTATACTCTGGGCCCACAGGGCCTTAACCAATCATAATACTTGAAAAACCCGCCCAAATAGGAATGTTCTAAGTTTCCCTCCAAAACAGTTGGAGTTAACAGTTAGGGTCATCTAAAGGTTAGTTTCACATTAGCAGGGCTTAACACAACTATACAGTATATTCGATACATAACAATGGTAGCTTGACTTCCTTTTTTCATTAAAACATTTATTTATTTATTTATTTATTTATCTATCTTAATACAATTTACTGAAAAAAATAGAAAAGCATACATAATTTTTAAAAAATCAGAAAAACTACGAAAAACTAAAAAACATAAATACCCATGCTAACAGTAACAGCAACAAAGCAGAAAAAGGGGGAAATCTATGAATAGATCATGTATTAATAAAATATCACACAAACACCTTCTGGTGAGGACTTCTGGTGAGGTTTCATAGTGAACCAAACATCTCCAAGGTAGCGAAGATGGCACTGTGGTAAGATCAGAAGTCAAATGGTGTGTTTTCTGGCTGGCCAAGCTTCTCTGGATAAAGGAGAGATTGTAAGATCACCCACTTGCACTCTGTTTCTTGTGAGTAATCTGCAGCAATTACTTTTGCACCTGGCTGCAATGCCAAAGCAGATTGTTGGAAATAAGACTTTGAAAAAAGGAAACATGGGCCTATCGACCTTCATTCACTTCTGCTTAGTATACGTTGGCATGAGCAGGCCTGCTAGTCCGCAATCAGCTACGGCTCATTAAATTTTGTGCTATAGTTGAAAAAAACCCTGCTCTTTTCCCTAGAACAAACTTTGCTTTTACAGATATACTAGAGTTTGAAAGAAGGTTGCCCTCCCAATAATCTCTATGATTTTATATCAGGGGGAAATTGAAGAAAGATCTTACGACTTCAAGTAGCCTCTGAATTGAAGAGCAGATTTAAAGTACTGGTTGAGGATATATATTTCCATCTGGCAAAGCTCTCTGAAACATACTAATACAAGAACTAAAATACGACATGTGATTTCTAGAAGATGCTAGAAGGGGGTGTAGATCTAAGATCAGGGGTGAAATGCTACCGGTTTGGACCGGTTCTCCAGTTTGGTTCGCCCGAACCAAAAAATGCTACCGGTTTGGGCGAACCGGTATTTCTGATGATCAGCTGGGCGACGATCAGTTGTGACGTGTGATTTATATTAGCTAGAATCGTCAGATTTCCTGCTTTCTAGCTAATCTAAATCACGTGGCACAGCGGATCCCCCCCCCTCGCTGTTATACGAGGGTGAGTCAAAAGGTAATGCCATTTTCTTTAGGACAGGTATAATTACCAACACAGGAACATGTAGCATACATCAAAATGAGCCGAGGTGGCGCAGCGGTTAGAGTGGGGTACTGCAGGCCACTTTAGCTGACTATGATCCGCAGGTCAGCGGTTCAAATCTCACCGGCTCAAGGTTGACTCAGCCTTCCATCCTTCCGAGGTAGGTAAAATGAGGACCCAGATTGTTGGGGGAAATGTAAATATACATTGCTTACTGGTGTAAACCGCTTTGAGAGTGCTTGCACTGTGAGGCAGTATATAAATAAATAAATAAAATGAAGCTGGTCCTCTGTGGATCACATCCCTACTTCTCAACATAGTCACTGTTTCTCTCAATAGCAATGTTCCACCTTCGAATGAGAGCATGTATCCCTGCCTCGTAAAATTTTGTTGACTTTTCTTTGAGCCACTTCTTCACTGCAGTTTTCACTTCCTCGTCACTGGAATAATGTTTGCCTCTCAAATCCTCTTTCCTGGGGCCGAAGAGATGATAGTCTGAATGTGTAATTGTCTGTGAATGTTCACAGGGGTTTCCCCCTCAGTAACAAGGAATTCAATCACTTCTCTTTGTTTTTGACGCAACTCTAAGGGGGCAGCCATTTTGAATTTTCCTTACGAGTCTAAAAATCTGAAAAGTAAGAAACAAAATATTTCAGAACGTAAATGATATAATCATTTATAACTGGGAAAAATTGTAGGTATTTTTATCAAAAACTTCACCTGAAATAAAGAAAATGGCCTTACATTTTGACTCACCCTCGTACTTACCTTTGCAGACTCGGAAGGCTTCAAAATGTTCCTTTTTTAGGGCTGCGTGGGTGCGCGCTCGGTAGCAGACTCACAAAACCGGTAGCAGACTTCATAGGATTTCACCGCTGTCTAAGATATATCTATCCTATGATGGGGCTTTCAATCCAGGAGGCTCCCAGCATCTTTGCATACTAGCTGAAGTCAAGTTCCAACTGGGAAAGGTATGGAATTTTGCTGATTGTTTTCAGGAACAGCAGAGTCAAATGGAATCAACATCAGATTAAATAACACTTGATCTATCATAAATGTGCATGTGCCCTATTGAAAAAATTCAAGGCTGGTGAATGTATGAAGACTATGGTGAATAAGCAATCAATTGCAGTACTTTAATAACATTCCTCTGTAATGTTGATCTGGCTGGAGTATTGGTGTCCATCATGAAAGCATGCTGCCCAGGGGCGGGTTCCTAATATTTTTACTACCACTCTGTGGATGTGGCTTATTTTGTGGGTGTGGCTTGCCAGCCATGTGACCGGGTGGGCGTGGGCCTCAGGAGCTTGCAGCAGCCGGAGAAGCGGGGGGGCATTGCCCACCCGCAACGCAGCCCCCTGCAGCGGGAGTAGCAAGACCGCGGCAGCGGTTTTCTAGGAGGCTCCGTCCGGCCTGAATGCTTCTCCCCATTCGATGATCCTAGGCTGCCCAGGCACCGGCAACTGCCCGCACCGGTACTGTGATGTCACCAGCGGGCCGCTACCGGTGCTATAGAGTGGACCGCACCAGTAGGAACCCACCACTGATGCTGCCACTGGGTTCTCCTGTACTGTCTTTTCCCTCTTTTGTAAAAGGTGTATTCCTTTCATAAAAGTTCCATACTAATCAAGACTCTTATAAATCACACTAAAAGAATTGGGGGGTCGGGGGGAATGGGTACGATATATGGGAAGAAGAGAGATAAATGCTTTTTCCTGCTCCAGCTTCATCTCTTCCCCAAAATAGACAGGATAGAAATCCATATGGAGAGCAAGGAGGATGTGCTTATGAGCGATTTTATAACCCTGGAAGAGAGCTACAGTTCCTGTGTTAAAGACAGCGGTCTCGTGATCCGTAATAGCAATGGAAAGGAAAAGGCTTTACAGTCTCATTCAGCAGAGCCAGGAAAATAGGGGATCAAAGAGGTGACAGTTGGTACAGGGAGAAATCTGGCTTCCTTCCCAATGGGTGTTTGTTGGCAAGAGCAGCAGGAGAATTTATGCACAGTAAGGTGTAACAGTGTTCCTGCTAAATGGTCATGCATTGGGTCCTATGACTATCAGATCATACAAATGGATAAACATAATGCAGCAAATGTTCTTTTACATAATGAGATTTGTGAAATATTTAAAAAGAACAGAGAGACATATTTATGAATAAGCAACAGAGAGATCAGCTTCTTGTAGAATTAAAACAAGGTCTTTTCCTGTGTGTGCTTTTTGTAAAGGGCAAGCTATGCTTTAATAAGGTTATATGACAACCGAAAGGTGAGGTTTTGACCAGGGGCTGGTTCCTAATTTTTTTACTACCACTCTGTGGGCGTGGCTTATTTTGTGGGTGTGGCTTGCCAGCCATGTGATCGGGTGGGCGTGGGCCTCGGGAGCTTGGCAGCGGCCGGAGAAGCGGGGGGCGCATTGCCCACCCACAACGCAGCCCCCCGCAGCGGGAGCAGCAAGACCGCGGCAGCGGTTCTTCTAGGAGGCTCCGTCCGGCCTGAATGCTTCTCCCCATTTGATGATCCTAGGCTCCTGCCACCCATTCCCCTCCCCTCAGCAGCTAGAGAAGCCTCGAACGTGTGAAAATGCTTGGGATCATCACCGCGCGTTCGTGGCTTCTCGGACTGCTGAAGGGAGGGGAATGGAGATAGCTCCTGCCACCCATTCTTTCAGCATCTCATGCGCTCCCTCCCCTGCTTGGACTCACTGTGGGGTAGGAAGGCAGCGCATGCGCAGTGCCAGAAGCTCGGCTTCTGGGCATGCGCAGAAGAAATTTTTTTTTGAAAAATGTTTTTTTTTAAAAAATGGCGGCACCCAGGCACCGGCAACCGACCGCACCGGTACTGTGACATCACCAGTGGGCCGCTACCGGTGCTATAGAGTGGACCGCACCGGTAGGAACTCACCACTGGTTTTGACGTAAGATTTCATATCAGAGGCATCACACGCATGACTTCAGAGGTTTCATCTATCCAAGGCAGAATTACATATTTCATTGGCCATCCTCATGGTTTCACGTCCTGCCTCTTCCCTAAGTAAGTCCCCTAACCCAGGCTTCCCTAGATCCTGCTGACAAACAACACTGAATCCCAGTCTAAGGAGCAGTAGAGAATTACTTTCCCACCAGTTTCCAATTTCCTACCATCTTTTTCCTCACGTTTACAGCTCTATGGCTTTCCTAAACTTTCCTAATGCCACCACTGTTGTTACCTTGCCCCATTTGAGGTATTTGCTTCATTACTATTGTACGTTTCCCCTTGCACTTTTGTTGTTCTCACTAGGTTAGTCAGTCTTTGCACTCCCACATGTACAAGACATTGGGATTTTCCCTTCTTTTTCTCCAACTGTTGCGAAGGTTCCCATAACTGTTTTGGAAGGTTCCCAACCCTCAAGAGGAGATTTCACGCAAAGGAAAATAGGATAAAACAGAAAAAACATTGATGAAACAGAAAAACATATGAAAAAGACTAAAACAAGAAAAAGAAAACAAGAGAAAGACTAAAATATGAAGAATGATTGCAGGAACTGGGTACGGCTAGTCTAGAGAAAAGAAGGACTAGGGGTGACACGATAGCAGTATTCCAGTATTTGAGGGGCTGCCACAAAGAAGAGGGGGTCAACCTATTTTCCAAAGCATTAGCAGGCAAGACAAGAAACAATGGATGGAAACTAATCAAGGAGAGAAGCAACTTGGAATTAAGGAGAAACTTCCTAACATTGAGGACAATTAACCAGTGGAACAGTTTGCTTTCAGAAGTTGTGGGTGCTTCATCACAGCAGATTTTTAAGAAGATACTGGATAGCCACTTGTCTGACATGGTATAGGGTCTCCTGCTCGAGCAGGGGGTTAGACTAGAAGACCTCCAATGACCCTTCCAGCTGTATTCTGATTGAGTGTTATTGAGAAGCCTTCCTGTGTTCCTAATGCCTAGCCTTGAAAAGGGTCTTCTGCCTATCAGATGTGCACCTTCTTAGAATTCTGATGGTGGGAGGTGTACTTGTTTTGTCTTTCAAAACTCCAATGAAAGAGGTTTGTGGCTCCCTTCCCTAAAAACCTGTACTGTTTTTTAAAGCTAAATGTCCTTCCTGTCATGTAAATCCACTGCCATGGTTGAGTTCACTCTGGTGGCAAAAGGCTGTCTTATGTGCATCAGTAAGCATCAGTCATCCATTTCAAAGCCAATGAACTCTTTTTTACATTAGCATTTTTCCCCTCAACCCTCCTGGTAATAGAGGTCAGTTTTAACTCTGCTCAGAAGCCTTGCCAAGAGGGCCTGAGTGTTATTTCAACTGATCATTTTTAGACCTGCTGTGTCTAGTCAAGACTGAACCAAACTGGAGAGTTTAGGCAGTTGGCCCAGGAAGATTTACAGATATTCAAGCATTCCATTTTTAGGTGCCAGTCCTGTAGTGGGGAAAGCATGACACAATTGAGATAAAATGATGTTTTTAGGTTCTTCTGCCGGGCAAATGCAAATAGGACTCAAAATGTGAGTGGATTTGCAGGGAATTTAGGGCAGATAAAACCTCATTGAAGGCCAAGAAGACAGGTGAGCCAGAGTGATGGGTCACGTTGGGCCCATATCAGGGGCGGGTTGCTTGCTTACCGGTGCCGGTGCGCTGCGCGCGCTTCTCCATGTTTTGGGCGTGCGCCCCCTTGCTATGCGCATGTGCCCCCTCACTACGCGCGCACGCCCCCTTGCACAATTTTGCTTTCGCACATGCGCAGAAGCAAAATCTACCAAAAATTCTCAGAAAAAGATGGCGACGCACGCGATGGACCGGCGAAGATGGCTCCGGAGCGGTCGTGCACAAATTGCACAATCGGCCACGTCCTACCGGAGCTACGCACCAGACAGCTCCAACAGGAACCCACCACTGGCCCATATGCTAAAACCTTTCAACTCTGTCTTAAAATAGGCTTGTTTCCTTGTAGAGCAAGAATCCTGAAGACTGTTAATGTATAGGTGGGTTAAGCAGTTATTGTTGCCCAAAGAGAGTGTAAAACCACAAGTTCCTGAATAGTAGTATTAGATTATATAAGACATATTACAGAAAAGTCAATTGCTCAGCTGCATATTTAGCAATCGGAGGTAGAGCATCTACTCTGCACACTTAGCTTTTCTAACAAGATGTAGCAAAAATGTTATTGTTGAGAAGAGACTAAAGAAAATGTGAACTGTCCCAGATGAATAGAGACTATTAGCATATCTAGACAAGTCTAGTGCAGTGGTTCTCAACCTGTGGTCTGCAGACACCCCTACCCCCCCCCCCCGATGTCATCACAGGAGGTCTGTGAAGACTTGAAGAAATGTTATGATTTAAATCTTGAGTTAAGTCTTGGTGATCCATGGCCATGGTCCCTGGCCACAAAAGGTATTTCAAGGGATCCATGGTGAAGAAAAGATTGAGAACCACTGGTCTAGTGATTAAGGTGCTGGCCTACAAACCAGGAGACTGGGAATTCTGGTCCTGACTTAGGCATGAAAGCTGGCTGGGTGATCTTGGGCCAGTCATTCTGTCTCAGTCCAACTCACCTCATAGGATTGTTGGGGAAAATAGGAGGAGAAAGGAGGTATAATAATAAGGATAGGATATAAAATAAATAATCATTGTTTAATCAAACATATACTCTTCCACACAATTACACATTGACCTTCAGTTGTAGGGTGTGTCTTTCACTATGTTTAGCAGCCTGAGAGGAAAGTTATAATTGGCAAACTGGACCCATTACTTGTATTATTTTAATATTATGTCCATGGTTAAGACTGCTGAATATAAAGTATATCACTTAAGTGAACTGATGCAGATGTGCTAAATTTGTAGAATGCACTTTTCTGATATTAGCCTGGATAAGAGCTAAACACTTGAATGCCAGACTGCTAAATTCCCAATTTTATTTTCTTAACTTAATTTTCTTGAGAATTAGGAGCTCTTTCTTTTTACAAAAAAAAGTCATGCCCAATAAACTTTATGTAAATGTTTCTTAATTTATGTAGAAATTACAGTATAAGCCATGCCACAGGGAGACACTACAGAAAATTACAGGAAATGAAAGACTCTTCTTAGTTCTGTACTATGTTATCATAATGAAAATTCAGAGGAAATATCTTTTTGAAAAATCCTTTCCTGCAATTTCCCATTATGTGGTTTGGGCCATATAATGTTATACTTTTTAAAAAAGATTATACATCTTTGAGAGGTGCCACAATGCCTAGGATTATATAGCACCTTGTAAGAGGCAGGGTGTGACTTGGTAGTTAGACTTGAATTTCTGAATCTTGAATCTTGTCTTGCATTTGCATGTTCTACTTCCTTCTCTGAATCCCAGTAGGGTCATTTACATTTTGCCACCACACCTGCCTGCTATGATTTTGCTGTTGTTTCATATTAAAACCTTAATTTCATCACTGGAATCCTTACCCAAACATGGGTGGAATAATGAACGTTCAGGTAATTTCCAGTTTCCACCCACCTCCAAGTCACATTTTACTATATTTTAGATGAGAAATAGACAGGATCTTACTCAGCAAAACAGTTCACCTTGAATAACCAGCTAAATTTTGTAAAAGTTTTGATAGGAACATTGTTTTCTGCCAGCTCTCGCAAACACAAGCCATTGTTTGCAGTTTGGGTAAAACAATAGCAATCTAATGGTTTGCCCAAACCAGGAAGTCAGGGAAGGAATGAGAACAAAGAAAAGAGTTAAGAAGGGAGGCAAAACTCTATGGAGCACTTGGGTTTCTGGGCAAATTTCCAGAAGCCAGAGACAATGAGCTTGTCAAGGCTGCTGTTGACCTCTAGGGTAAAACTGAAAGGGCTAATGACACGATTGCTCATAAGTGTATTCTTCTGGCAGTGTGGAACCTAGGCTTGTCCTTGGTTTTCTGTGGATGCAATGAAAAAGTCAGGGAACAACTAGAGTGCAAGTAGTGTAAGACGTGCCAAGAGGCCAATTGGACCTAACTCAGTGCATATAATTGCACCTACTGTGTGGCAGTGAACCTTGTAAAATAGTTTGTGGCTTCCATTGCATCCTCAAACAGCTATCCAGCAAAGCTCTTTAGAGCGGGGAAGGGCTTATTAACCATCTGCTTCAGAGCTCCCAATGCTGCCCATTTCAAGGCGAAAAAGGAAATAGTTACGGAATAATTCTTTAATTGCTGTTCTGGATAAACCAACATGACAATCCCTGTTCATTTTAGCTTATCTGAGCTAGCCAAAGGGAGGAAGAGAGGGAATCAATCAAATAAACAGAAAGAGTGATGCCACCAAACGTGAAGGAAGCAGAGTTCTACTGAGGTCCCTGGATCCAAAGGATTTTGTCAAATAACATTCCTTATTTTGGTTTTGAAGGTTGCACTTGTATAACTGCAGAGCTTGGATGACATCAGTTACTCTGAGCACTTTCAGTTGGGACAGAATGAGCCATGGTCATCCACCAGTTGGAAAACACAGACGTTGTTGATCCTGCTTGATCTCTCAGCAGTTTCTGTTACTGTTGACTAAGGTATTTTTGGACTGTTTCTCTAGGCTGAGAGTTAGGGACACTGTGTTGTTCCCACAGGCATGACTGGCTGCCAAAGCTATCATTTTGTCCCCAATGCTATCAAGATTTTATATGAAACCATGGAGTTGCTTGTGTCAACTCTGAAGTGAACCTGGCTGAAGCCATCTTGTGCTGCCTCACAGTGGCCTTGAAGCCTGAGAAAGAAGGGGAGGGGGAAGGGAATAGATAGCCCAGCTTACAGTCAAAATAAAAAGTTTTCCTGTGGGAACCAAGGTCATCATAACAGGTGGCTGGTGAAGAGGGAGACTATATTCATTGGACAATGTGACTGATAACACTGGGGAGGGGAGAAGTTTTTATTCTTTTAATTTGGTGAAAACCATGGGCACTTTCAGAGTTGGTTTTCACCGGCTGTGCCGATATGATGTATCCAATAAACATGTTCTTAGAGGAATCTATCTGCCTTGGAGTTCTGCTTTCAATGGGTACATTACTCAGAACGTTGACAGGTGGCTCATCAGGGCTTTGGGAGTGGATATCACTTCTTCATAACATTTGAATTAGGAAAGACCATACTGGAGTACATGAGCACCAATAAATTAAGGTTAAATCCTGGAGAGAGGAGGAAGAGTTTGGAGTATTGGGGAACTACTCATTCCAAATGGTGCTATATGGCCTCAGAAAAACAGGCAGATGATATGCAGGAACTTTTAAAATCATCATTATTAGTGGAGATTCAAATGATCTCCAGAGCTGGAAATATGTATTGCCACTTTCATCTGGAATATCAACTATGCCCTTTGCTGGAAAGGATAGTCTACCTACAGCAGTTCACAGGTTGGTAACCTTACATTTAGATTACTAGAATGTATTCTATGGGGGGATACCCTTGAAGCAGTGGTGAAATCCATTTTTTTACTACCGGTTCTGTGGGCGTGGCTTGGGCGTGGCATGGCTTGGCTTGGTGGGCATGGCTTGGTGGGCGTGGCTGGGGAAGGATACTGCAAAATCTCCATTCCCACCCCACTCCAGGGGAAGGACACTGAAAAATTCACATTCCCTCCCCACTCCTGGGAGAAGGATATTGCAAAATCCCCATTCCCACCTCACCCTGGGGCCAGCCAGAGGTGGTATTTGCCGGTTCTCCGAACTACTCAAAATTTCCGCTACTGGTTCTCCGAACTACTCAAAATTTCCGCTACCAGTTCTCCAGAACCTGTCAGAACCTGCTGGATTTCACCCCTGCCTTGAAGACATTCTGGAAAGTTCAACTAATACAGAACATTGCATCCAGTGTACTTATTAGTATTCAATAAATAACATGGTACCAGAATAGTAGTCTGTATTCTACTGTATCTTCACAGTTATTAGACCTGGCCAGTCAGTGAGATCTTTGGGGGAGATCCTCTATAGGTCTTGAGGACTATTGAATGCCATATCATAGTTGCAAATAGAAGAATTTCTTAATAACATTGTTAATACTCTGCAACCAGCGGTGGGTTGCTCCCGGTTCGGCCTGGTTCAAAGAACTGGTAGCGCTGGCAGTGGGAGGCTCCGCCCACCCACCCAGGAGGCTCCGCCCAACCACCCGGGATGCTTCTGCGCATGCGCAGAAGGGTCGCACGCGCACGCAAGTGCACCCGCGAACCGGTAATATAGGGTTTTAGAACCCACTACTGTCTGCAACAGTCCTTAAGAAGCAACTGTTGAAAACTTGGCTATTTTCCCAGGCCTTTCCCCCACTTTTTAAATGAATAGGTTTATCTGAATATTATTTTATATAATTGTCTTATACTGTTGAAATATCATTTCATTATATACTTCATTGCTGTTTTTTATTGCAAACCACCTTGAGATACTTTAGCAAATGAAACAGTATATAAATACATTAAATAAGGAAGTACAATACGTTACATTCTGATATATTGGCCTGATAAATTAAAAGTTTCACAACTATCAGACATTCGAAAACAGTATTCTGCCTGATCGCAGCACATTATTATGGTATTTGAATCAACTAAGCTGACTTAAATTTTGTGAAGCATGTAGTCTGAGAAAAAAGCCTTATCAAATCACGCTCAGCTCTAGAATTATTTGTAATAGCTTAGGTATACATAACTGAAAGCTTACAGGATGTCATTGAAATTCACATGATTTGTACAAAAGCACAGTATATGCTATGGTACAAGGTGTATCTGCTGTAACATCGCTTGCCATTTAGTTATCCTGGATTTTACTATTATTTATGATCACATTTTGGGGGGAAAAAAGTGTTATAGATTCCCAGCAGGAAACCTTTTGCCAACAAAATGGAAGGACATCCAGGTTGGTATTATGCTTATTGTAAATTGATTTATTGCCAATTGCTAAAAGAGGTTTAAATGGTTGGCTTTTGAAAAAGAATTCTGTTCCAGTTTTTCCTAATTGTTTAATTTAAGAATATTGTGAAACAATTGTAGACTTAGAATCCTACAAGGAAAGAATCATTGCTCTGAAGCTACCAGATTTTCATATTGGAAACTGACGCCATTTATCCCTCTGGTGAAACAGAGAGGGACAAGGTCTCTCCGGGATAATACAATTAATATAAGAAGACTACTATATTTAGCACTCAGGACAAGAAGAACAAGAAACGAAAAATAAGCTACAGTAAAGCTGCTTCAAGGACAGCTAAAATTAACACACGAGGACACTACCGTGTAGCAATCTTATACGTATTAACTCAAGATTATTTCCTGGTACACGGCTTTGGCCCTGCCACCCAATTTTTCCATAATTGCCATTTGATTTGTGTGTGGAGCTTTTTAAAATCGATTTTGCATTTTGAATGTCAAATTTGTACCTCAGATTTTAAACACAAATAATTTAGGCTTTTTTGTTATCTTTTTTTTTTAATGAGAGGGATTGGCTTTATATGTAAATGATGTTTTATAGTGAAAAGAAACCAAAATCTGAACTTTGCTATAGGAAAATAATGGATGTAATCTGAGATTCATTTTTATTTCTCTATTAATGAGAGCCCCAACAGTGTCTGGTGAGGGCAGAGTGTGCACTATTGGACCGTAGCTACATTATGCATATAATAGCAAACATGTAAGGATTGTTTAGGACAGTGATGGCGAACCTTTTTTTCCTCGGGTGCCGGAATAGTGCGCGCATGTGCTATCGCATGTGCGTGTGTGCCCACAACCATAATTCAAAGCCCCCCACTTGCCCCACTTGCCCCACCCCCCTGCGCATGCATGTGTGACCCCCCCACTCCCCGGTTTCCCGACTTCCATTGGGCCTAGTTCCATTGCCCTCCCCAGGCTCCAGAGGCTTTCTTGGAGCTTGGGGAGGGCGAAATCGCCCTCCCAGAGCCTCCGCCCGAGCCAAAAATTAGCTGGCGGGCACACACATGCGCGCTGGAGCTGAGCTAGGGCAACGACTCGCGTGCCGGCAGATACCCGTGCCATAGGTTCGCCATCACTGGTTTAGGATGAATGGAAGGAGTTCTCCAAAGGTAAATGCTTGAAAAACACTGCAAGATACTGCTATATTATCTGCTATCAATGCTGCTAAATATTAACTACAGGTAAGTCCTTGACTTACGACTACAATTGAACCAAACATTTCTGTTGCTAAGCGAGACAGTTGTTAAGTGAATTTTGCCCTATTTTACAACCTTTCTTGCTACAGTTGCTAAGTGAATCACTGCACTCGTTAAGGTAGTAACATGGCTGTTAACAGTAGTGGGTTCTTTTTTTTAATTTTTAATTTTATTTATACACAAAAGCATAACATAACATACAAACACACAATATTAGGAATCTTAATTCCTATCTTAAATACAGTTGAAGATCAGTTCATCAAATTTCATACACATATACTATAAATATTTATCTTCTTTTCTATATCCGTAATTACTATATGCTCTTCTATATATACACATTTGTTTTCTGTTCTATTTTATTTAATTACTTACGTCTGTATACATTTAATAATTGGTATTTACACATTCTATACTCTATTAGCCCTGTTCTTTAACCATTCATAAAATCTATTCCATGTTAAATAATATTCTGATTCCTCCTTATCTTGTAGTTCTTTCGTCATCTTATCCATCTTGGCGCAGTCAAAATTTTTTCTTATAATTGCTTCTTTATTTGGTATGTCATTATGTTTCTATTTTGTTGCATATACTATTCTTGCAGCTGCCACTATATGTATTATTAAATAATATATTTCTTTCACATAATTACCCAATATAATTCCCAATAAAAAGATTTCAATGTGATCTTTTATTTATTTATTTATTTATTTATTTTGTTATTCTTATATGCCGCCCAACTCCCGAAGGACTCAGGGCGGCGTACAACAGGGAAAAATACAAGAATAATCAAAATACATATGATTAAAAAAACGAGTACAAATTTTTAAAACCAATATTAAAACAACAACAACAACATCCATTCAGCATCATACATACTTGGGGGGTGATCTCGGATGGATTATTATTTCTTCTATTATTTTTCTAATTTTAATCCTTTCTTTTTGCTTTTTTGCATGTCCACCACAGATGATATGTGCCGTATGTAGTGGGTTCTAAAACCCATTATTGCTGGTTTGCGCGTGCGCTTGTGTGCACACGCGATGCTTCTGCGCATGTGCAGAAGTGTCCCGGGTGGGTGGGCGGAGCCTCCCGCTGCCGCCGCTACCAGGCAGAACCGGGAGCAACCCACCGCTGGTTGTTAAGTGGCTGCTCCATTGACTTTGCTTGTCACAAGGCGATCACATGACCCCGGGACACTGCAATCATCATAAATATGAGTCAGTTACCAAGCATCTGAATTTTGATCACATGACCATGGGATGCGGCAACGGTCGTAAGAGTGAAAAATGGTTATAAGTCACTTTTTTCAGTGCCTTTGTAACTTCGAACAGTTACTAAATGAACTGTTGCAACTCAAGGACTACCGTATTTTATATATTTAAAATATAAATTAACATAAAAATATAAATTAAATATATGAATATATTATCTATTTTAAATATATTATAAGCAAATCTGTAAATCTTTGGGCACCATTGTATGTCAACCACATTGCAAAATATCAGCTGCTAGATAGCAATATTGAACTAGAACATCATTGAGTTTTAAGGAAAAAAGAGACAATGATTCAAAGAACATTCTCAAGTACTCATGAAATACCTTGAGCTTGCTGTATTTGGCAACATTCATAAAGAGAAATGTTGAGGAGGATTACACTTACATCTAGTTTCCAGCTTAATAAGAATTCGAAACCCTTGATTGGACCATCACTGAAACCAGGGGTCCCCAAATTTGGAAACTTTAAGACTTGTGGACTTCAACTCCCAGAATTCTCCAGCCAGCTGGCTGGAGAATTCTGGGAGTTGAAGTCCACAAGTCTTAAAGTTGCCAAGTTTGAAGACCTCTGATTGAAACATTAAACCTGAAGAGGTGCATTGTTGTGATTCCGTGTAAAACTCAACTGTTTGGTTAATTTTATATTTTAGTCAACTAAAACGGCTCAGAGAAAAATAATTGATAATAACCCGAAATGAAAGAGGAGATACAAAGAAAATAGCAGAAGATAGCTACAGTATTTTCAGAAAAGAGCATGGCCGGAAAACAATTTAATTAATTGTTCCAGTTCAGAAATTATAGTGTAATTGGCCAGAAGGTTGTGTCAAGTAAATATGAAAAAAAAAAAAAGAGCCCAAGAACTGGGCTCTGAATCCAGCAATGGTGTAAATGACATAAATAAATGACTTGCTGGCCTTTACAGACCACCTTCCAGTGGTGGGTTCCTACCGGTGTGGTCCACGCTGTCGTCCCAGTAGCGGCCCACAGATTGCGCAATTTGCGCGGACGGCTCCGGTGCCATCTTCGCCGGTCTGTCGTGCGGCGGCATCTTTTTTCTGAATGTTTGGCCCTTTTTTGCTTCCTGCGCATGCGCGGAAGCAAAATCTCATGAGGGGACACATGTGCACGCAAGATTTTGGTGATTTTTTGCTTCCTGCGCATGTGTAGAAGCAAAATCGCGCAAGGGGATGCACACATGTAGCGAGCGTGCGCGTGCATATAGCGAGCGCGTGCACGTGCGAAACATGATGATGCGTGCGCAGCACACTGGTAGGCAGGTAAGAGGAACCCGCCCCTGCCACCTTCCATGTTAGGTTACCATATGACCTAATTTCTGTTGCCATTGAATGAAAGGAAAAGCAATGCTTATTGTGAGTAAAGCTGACAATTCCACATGCTTCCATTTTCACCAGTAGATCTTCTGCATTTGCTAGCAATCTACCCCCTCCCCCCTGCCTCAGATAGAAAAGCAATGTAGGCAAGGAGATTCAGTAAATAAATCGCATCAAGGTTTTCATCAATAAATTAGAAGCCAGATGGCTGAGATAGCTACAACGATCCATTAGGTGAGTCGGAATATAAAAGTCTGTCCAATGTCCTTGAAAAATTACCACGTTATAGCGTTTGCCTTTGTCAAAGCAATCAGAAAAACAAGAGATCCCTTTGGATTTTAACTTCATTTACCCCACTAGAAAAGTGCAAGAAGTTGTTACAGACTTGCATTAATTAAGCCCCACTGACTGCTATTTAGCTTCCAGAAAGAAAACAGTAATTCTGGAAGGTGGTCAATTTACCAATTTCTAGCTTCTGATTTTCTGTTTAGAGCATGGGTGACAAACTTGCTGTGTCACGTTGTTGTCATGTGACCTTTGCAACATTTTTCCCATTCGCAGATCTGGAGTGGGCATGGCCTGCGCATCTGGCCTGCAGGCTGCCAGTTTGACACCCCTGGTTTAGAGGATGAAGGATTTTGAAAGGGATTCATTCACTAAACATTTTTGCGAAAGATATTCATGTAGGTTTTAAAATACCGAGGAGCACATCAGTAAAATACAGACTAATGTGAAATGTTATTTAGATATATCAGAACCAAGAAGTCACCCAGGAGGCAACTGGCGTGCTGGATGATAAGGAATTTAAAAAGTACAATATAATGATTGCAAAGACGCAGAAGCAGAAGAAATTATTTGCATTTGACATCCCAGCAGAAAACAACATGGGTTTGTCAAAAACAGATCATGCCAGACTAATCTTATTGCATTCTTTGACAAAGTGACAAAACTAGTGGACCAGAGGAATGCTGTCAATATAATTTACTTGGACTTCAGTAAGGCATTTGATAAAGTAGACCACAACCTACTACTAGATAAAGTAGAAAAATGTGGGTTAGACAGCAAGATCACCAAATGGATTCGAAACTGGCTGACCAACCGCACTCAACGTGTAGTGCTCAATGGAACTGCATCTACATGGAGGGAAATATGCAGTGGAGGCTCTGTTTTAGGCCCAGGACTCTTTAACATCTTCATCAATGACTTGGACGAGGGGATAGATGGGTAACTCATCAAACTTGCAGATAACACCAAACTGGCAGGAATAGCCAACACTCCAGAAGATAGGCTCAAGATACAGAAGGATCTTGACAGACTTGAACATTGGGCATTTTCTAACAAAATGAAATTCAATGGTGAAAAATGTAAGGTTCTACATTTAGGCAAGAAAAACAAAATGCACAGGTACAGTATATGTGGTACCTTGCTCAACAGTAGTAACCGTGAGAGGGACCTTGGAGTCCTAGTGGACAACCATTTAAATATGAGCCAGCAGTGTGCAGCAGCTGCCAAAAAAGCCAACACAGTTCTAGGCTGCATTAACAGAGGGATAGAATCAAGATCACATGAAGTGTTAATACCACTTTTATAATGCCTTGGTAAGGCCACACTTGGAATACTTCATTCAGTTTTGGTTGCCACGATGCAAAAAGGATGTTGAGACTCTAGAAAGAGTGCAGAGAAGAGCAACAAAGATGATTAGGGGACTGGAGGCTAAAACACATGAAGAATGGTTGCAGGAACTGGGTATGTCTAGTTTAATGAAAAGAAGGACTAGGGGAGACATGATAGCAGTGTTCCAATATCTGAGGGATTGCCACAAAGAAGAGGGAGTCAAACTATTCTCCAAAGCACCTGAGGGTAGGACAAGAAGCAATGGGTGGAAACTAATCAAGGAGAGAAGCAACTTAGAACTAAGGAGAAATTTCCTGACAGTTAGAACAATTAATCAGTGGAACAGCTTGCCTCCAGAAGTTGTGAATACTCCAACACTGGAAGTTTTTAAGAAGATGTTGGATAACCATTTGTCTGAAGTGGTGTAGGGTTTCCTGCCTAAGCAGGGGGTTGGACTAGAAGACCTCCAAGGTCCCTTCCAACTCTGTTATTCTATTCTATTCTATTCTATTCTATTCTATTCTATTCTATTCTATTCTATTCTATTCTATTCTATTCTATTCAAGTGGGTTGCCCAGGACTGAATGCATTTTTTTCAGAGGAAATCTGAAGAATTAAGGCATTAAGAGGTGATGAAATATTAGGCATTGGGGCAAACTGACAACAATAGGTTGAAATGATATCAATTGGTCTAGAGAGGGTATCCACCCAGAAGGTCTGAAAAAAAGCAAATGTTAAATTCATGATTTCTAAGAATAAGTATCTAATACTGGGTTCTCTACAAGAGCAACAGAAAGTGGTCAGAGTAATACCAATTTTAAAATGTTGCAGGAAATTATTGATTAATACCAATTTTATGTGAATTTAAGAAATTGAATGTTACAAGAATCACAAAGCTAAAAGAAGCCATCTTAGCGCAAGCCCTATAATTAAATAGGGCTACCAGATTTGGCCTACAAGAATTATGATGGCCACTAGATGGCAACAAAGGGATACAGAAACTTTCAACTTTTTGCTGCCATCTAAAGGCCATCTAGATTTTGCATGCAAGTTCTCATAACTCTATAGTTAAATTATGGAGTTTCCTACTAAAAGCTGTAATAATAGTCATTAATGTTCCTGACTTTATAGAGAGTATAACACATTCATTGTAAGGTGGTTCTTAATGGTGATTTACTCAAAATAGCTGTCCTATACAGCACCAGTTGTGAAACAACTACAGGCAAGCCTTTGTACTCTCCTGTTCTTACGTGTTTCCCATTGGCATCTAGGGGCCGCTATAGAAACAGAACATTGGACTAAACAATGCCTTGGATTTGACCCAACAGGACTTTTGTTGTGTTCCTATTCAATGAATAGCATCTGACAAAACTGCCATTCACATTTGGTCAGCTGCATTAGACTAGGCAGGTCACGAGAGTGTAGGCTTGAATGATTGAATCATGTATTAAGAGGAGATTATCGCTTCCTAGTATAAAATCATACACCCTCTAGGCATGCAAAATAGGCCAGAAAGAACACGACATGCTCACATGGTGGGAATGGAAAGATTGTGTTTCTGTAAAATTTTTACAAGCTATATGGTTGTAATCTTATGCTTCTTGTGCTCCATTGCTGGTGAGCAGAACCTGGCTGAGATTTAAATATGTTACATGGCCCCATCTCCATGTAGGAAAACAAATTAATCTCTGATTCCTTGTTATAAACAATAGCTTAAAGTAAATTGGGTATTAATGGGGGTGGGAATTGAAATAATAGAAGAATGTGCCAGTTTGAAAAAAGCCTATTTTGGACCATACTATTCTTATGGCCAGTTAATATATTTAATAAGATCAAGAAATAGGCCCATAGCTGGGTTTCAATGCCATATTAAAACCTTATTAATTTTAGATATCTAACAATCTTTCAAATACATCTATTTTTTGAGTAGGCTGCAGAGAGAGAAATCCTCGTTTCTGTTTTAAATAAAAGTTTATGTGTAAAGCTGTTGCAAGGTGGGATACAAAGGCTCAACACAAAACTTTGAAATATGCAATCTATCACCTGAATATACTGTATAAATTGAAATGTCCTGTCCTACTCTTTGGATTGCATTCAGCAAACTCAGAAATAAATATTTCAGGACTGACCAGTATGTATTCTGAGAAGTAAATGGGACTCAAGTTTGCTTCCCCAGCCAATAGTTTGCTTACAGCTTATAATAAGTAAAATAATAAATATTAACACTAAAATTCCATTGGGGCCCAGATCGGAGAGTTGGGGGGGGGTGCAAAATGTTTACTTCTTCCTGGGGGGGGGGGGGGCGTAACAGAAAATAATTGAGAAGCACTGCTCTGGGGGGGGGGCTCATCTCCGTTTCCTAGCTGAGGGAGTCAGCATTGTCCAAAGACGCTTCTGTGGTCATATGGCTAGCATGGCTATACGCCAAAGGCACACAGTATGCTGTTCCCTTTCCACCGAAGTGGTACCTATTTATCTACTTGCATTTACATGCTTTCGAACTGCTAGGTGGGCAGGAGCTGAGGTAAGTAACGGGAGGTAACCCTGTTGCACGGAGCTCAGGTCTTGAACCCGGGCTGTTAGCTCTCCAGTTGACAAGCTCAGCCATCGGTCAAAATAAAGGAAAATAACACACTATCAGAGAAGTAGCATTGGGCTGGTATGAGAAGCATAATGATCTGTGTTTTTTTTTAATCAAAAGATTCTGATGAAGGAGAATATCTTTCTCTTTTATTCTCTTTCCTGGAAGATTAGAATGTTCCTAGGTTATTTTCTATTACTATTTTTAATTGGCCACAGGAAATCTCAAAAGATCTTAGAATACCTGGATATATCTCATGCATACATGTCTCAAAAGGAAAAAAAAAAGATTTATTCCATGCTTTGACTTGCTGAACGCAGATTTTGATAAGTAATTTCTCAAACGGAAGAGCTTCAGAGTTTCATTCATTCCCCCCCCCCCCTCCTAGCAATTTGAGAGGAGACGTGATCATATTCTCTTCATTCTTAGGTGGTGCTATTTTTTTTCATCTCTGTTATTTAGTAACCACATTTTATGTCACAGTAAGTTCAATGACTCCAAGACATTCCCAAGCAAAGAAGAAGGAGAGGAAAAAGGCACACAAACCCCATGGACGCAGAGCTCTTTTGCATAATTATGCACAGCAGGATATTCAAGTACAGTGCAGTGGACAAAAGGTCAAGGACTCTAATTTTTTTCCATAGAAAACTACAAATGAACCCTGAAGAAAATGTGACAAAGAATCCAGTCAACACAAAGGACACAAGGGAAGAAAGGGAAGGGAGAGATAACAGGAAAGAACTGATAGAGCCTGCCTTGGACCATTTCATTCTATAATCTGCTGGCATTTTGCTTAACAATTGGATGAGTTACATAATAGACAAAGAGCATAGCTCTTTGCTTCCCTATGTGGTGAGCTCATTTTAATAAAGTCTATACAGAAAATACTGTGGAGTGATTTGACCTAGATACGGTTGCTGTTGGTTTATTTGTTTTTCTTGGGCTGTAGTCCCATGTATACTTTCTGGAAGCCAATCCCACTTAATTCCATTGTACTTCTGAATCACTATGGTTCATACACCTGCCCACAAGCCTAAGTATATAATTTGCTTTCATCCTGCTTCCTTTCTTTCTCATTACTCTCTGGAAAGCTTAAGTTTTATAGAGATTCATACGTGTAAGTCAAATATTATCTGTAGTATTTATTTATTTATTTATTTATTTATTTTGGTATTCTTATATGCCGCCCAACTCCCGGAGGACTCAGGGCAGCGTACAACAGAGAAAAAAATACAAGAATAACCAATAAATATTAATTAAAAACAAATACAAAATTTAAAAGAACAGTATAAAAAAAACAACATCCATTCAGCAACCATACATACTTGGGGGGTGAGCTCGAGTGGATTAAGCTCTACCCCCCACCTGCAGGAAAAGCCATGTCTTAACGGCTTTTCGGAAGGCCAGCAGAGTGGGGATGGTTCGGGTCTCTGGGGGGAGTTGGTTCCAGAGCGCGGGGCCCGCCAGTCGGCATTGCTTGGCCGACGGGACCTGGAGGAGGCCAACTCTGTGGGCCCTAACTGGTCAGAGGGAAGTATGAGGCAGAATGCGGTCCCGAAGATATCCTGGTCCCAAGCCATGTAGGGCTTTAAAGATGGTGATCAACACCTTGAATTGGACCCGGAGACCGATGGGCAACCAATGCAGCTGGCGCAGTATAGGTGTCACATGAGTGTACCTTGGCACACCCACCACAGCATGCGCAGCCGCATTTTGCACCAACTGAAGTCTCCGGATACTCTTCAAGGATAGCCCCATGTAGAGCGCATTGCAGTAGTCCAAACGCGAGGTGAGTAGAGATGTAGAGATGTAGTACAAGATATATTTTTGTTCTACAGCCTCCTCCATAAGTTTAAAAAGAAATAAATCAAGGTGATGCATATAATGGGGAACTGCACAGAGAAAATGTACAAATACTCCTTCAACACTAGGATTGACATGAGATCAGATCAGTGGTGGGTTCCTACCTGTGAGGTCCAGTGTGCCATACCGGTAGGGACCCACCGATTGTGCAATTTGTGCGCGACGGCTCCGGTGCCATCTTCGCCGGTCCGTCGTGCGGCGCCATCTTTTTTTCTGAATTTTTGACCTTTTTTTGCTTCCTGCGCATGCGCGGAAGCAAAATCTTGTGAGGGGACATGCACACGCATGAGATGTTGGTGATTTTTTGCTTCCTGCACATGTGTGGAAGTAAAATCGCGTGAGGGGATGTGCACGCATAGCGAGCGTGCGTGTGTGCGAAATGTGATGATGCACGCGCAGTGCATCTGTAGCCAGGTAAGAGGAACCCGCCCCTGGATCAGATCAACAATTCCAGAGAAACCTATGGAGGCATAAATTATAATTTTGTAGATGAAGCTGAGCTGGCCCCAGATCCAATCGGAAAAGATTCTCTGCAGACCATTTTCCTTGCATATATGTTGTGTTACTGAACTATATATTGTACAGCTAGTCCTCGACTTTGAACAGTTCATTTAGTCACCATTTAAAGTTACAATGGCACTGAAAAAAGTGACTTATGACCATTTTCCAGAGTTACGACCTTTGAAGCATCCCCATGATCATGTGATCAAATTTCAGATGCTTGGCAATTGATTCATACTTATGACCATGGCTGTGTCCCAAGATCATGTGGTCCTCTTTTGCAATCTTCTGACAAGCAAAGTCAATGGGGAAGCCAGATTCACTTAACAACCAGGTTACTAACTTATCACTTGCAGTGATTCACTTAACAACGGTGGCAGGAAAGGTCATAAAATGGGGCAAAACTCACTTAGCAGATATAGCACTTAACAACATAAATTTGGGGCTCAGTTGTGGTCATAAATTGAGGATTGATTACATGTACTGGAAAAAAATTCCTCTTCTGTGTTTCAGGGCAACAGTTATAATTATTGAATCAATAAATATTATTGTTATAAGGTCAGAATAAAATCACCTGAGCTAACAAAAAAACATAGAGAAAAGTATAGAACGCCTCTTAAATCATAAAGCAAACAAGTACCTTGCCACAATCTCTTAATATTACAAAAGCAACTCTGAGACAGACACATCGGAGTTTTAGCCAAAGCATGCCTCTCCCTTACTTTGATGGACAGAAGGGTAAAAATACCATAGCCAGTTGGCAGCAGATGTGAACAATTGTGTTTGCCAGCAAGTAAATTAATGTGTTCAGCCTCTACATTGGAAAACCTGCTAATGACCCGTCCTGATGCTTTTCTTCCACTAATTGGATAATAGAAGGCGTTGTGAAGGCCAGTTTGTATATGTTCCCCCCCCCCAGTTGTCCTGTTGAAAGGGACAAACAGGCTGTTCTATAGAATTTTAAGAAACGTACCTTCCAAATACATTGTGGGGGGGGGGGAATTCTCTGAAACATAGAATAATAAACATTTTTCTGAGAGGCCCATGCCAGAGGTGGGTTCCTCCCGGTTTGGACTGGTTCATCTGAACTGGTAGCAACCCGCTGGTGATGTCACAATGATGTCATGGAACCGGTTTGGTCGGTGCCGGTCCGTGGAGGCCGCCATCTTTTTTTGGAATTTTTTTGATTTTTTTTTGAATTCCCCCCCCCGGGTGTTTTCTTCTTCTGCGCATGCGCAGAAGCCGAGTTTCTAGCACTGCGCATGCATCACCAATTTGTTTTCAGCTTTTTGGGGGAATTTTTTGGGATTTTTTTGCCATTGCGCATGCATGCATGTGCGCCCACGTGGCACGCCCATGCGGCGCGGGAGGAAGTGAACTGGCAGCGAGGTAAATTAGAACTCACCCCTGGCCCATGCTAATGAATATGGGTAGATGCCGAGAAAAGGATTTGCTTTTCTTAAAGTGAGAATGCCAGGTGACAAATTGCAAGCATTGAAAAATGAGTGTCACAGTTGGTATCCTATTGTTACTTTCTACAGACCTGTTACATCATGCCATCTGTTCTTACCACACCCCCAGCCTAAGGCAAGAAATTCCTTAACATTGCATAACATGACATATTAGCCTGCCACTTTCCTTCCCAGTAAAACTAGTGGCAGGTTAGAATTAGATGATCCTTGAGAAGCCTATCAATTGTGCAAGTGACAGCTGGACATGGACAGAGGAGGGCAAACCTTAGGTAGGGAGTTGGGGCATTCTAAAGGGGGCTCAATATATTCAATCCAGGAATATAGATGGGCATATCTTTAGTTGGGCTACCACTTAAGTGTTCTACAGAGCCGTGGTGGTGCAGTGGTTAAAAGGCAGTACTGCAGGGCTAACTCATTGCTCACTCCAGGAGTTCGATTCTGAACGGCTCAAGATTGGCTCAGCCTTCCATCCTTCCAAGGTCAGTAAAATGAGGACCCAGATTGTTGGGGGCAATATTCTGACTCTGCAAACAGCTTAGAGAGGGCTGTAAAGCACTGTGAAGCAAGTGCTTTTGCTATTGTTACTCCCAAACAATAAGTGCTATTGCTATTGTTACTCCCAAATTTCTACACTATTCAGAAGCTGTGAGGTTACCATGGTCTGAAAGGTTTTGAGAATTTTAGCAATTTGCTGAGTCTCTCCATTGTTAGGTATAGGCGAAGCATTTTACCTTTGGTAACTGACTGTGCCACAGGGAACTTTTCCTATGTGCCTTGCTGATCCAAGATACTGGAAGTGCACTAGCAGTTTCTGACCCTCAAAACATGTCCAACACATTGAAACAGAGAGGCAGGAATCTCTGGGCCACCATCACTGCTGCTCAGTGGAGAAGAAACTGGTCCAGCCAGCATCATCTGCAGGAAAAATATAGCTAGCCCCATCACTGCCACCAGCGTAGAATTATCTTCATCAGCTGACCAGTAGTATCTTCAGCTCAGTGCCATATACTGCTAGTTTGCAGGAGATTAACTGATGCTGTTCCACCATCAACTGGCGGTCTGGTTCAGACAGCTCTACAGAGCAGTCCTGACTTGGGCTAAGCACTGGTTGCCAAACAGATCCACCTTCTCAGTTGCCCCAAAAATTATTCAGCTCTGGCTTTTGCTGCTGCCTCCAACCTTCAGTTACAGCAACTTTGAAAGAGTTCGAAGACCCACCTTATGCCATCCCCAAGCTAAGTCCAACATGAATCCTATGTGTCATCCTTAGCACACATCTGACCTTGGCCCCCATAACACACACAGAATGTTTTCTTGAAGGATCTTAATCTTTTAAGTAATATTTTTAACAAACAGATAGCATAGCCCCTTTTATTTCATAGACAAAGCAAGAAATCTCCGATATGCTTCCAATCTAGACTAAGTTGTACGCTCCTCTATTTCTCCTCCTCTAAAAATTCTGCTTATATCAGATAAAATTCCTGCAATAAGATGGATAGCTAAAGAAATTTGGAAAAAGCTAGCGAGGATTGGAGATATGAGGCACATACATACCGTATTTTTCGGAGTATAAGACGCACTGGAGTATAAGACGCACCTTAGTTTTGGAGGAGGAAAATAGGAAAAAGTCTTCCTACCAGGTATTCATCTGGCTAACGTCCTTAGTCTGGTCAGCTTCAGCACATTATTTTATCCCCTGATTAGGCCTTAAAAAAACCTTATTCGGAGAGAGTAACAATGAAAGAGCCTGCAAGCCAGTAAAAGCTGGGAAGATCATTAACACCTGGTTAGGGCTAGAAAAAAACTTATTCGGAGCAAGTAGAGCAATAAAAAAAACCCTGAAAGACTTAGGGCTGAAAAAACATTCTTCGGAGAGAGTAACAATGAAAGAGCCTGCAAGGTAAGAGCTGGGAAGATCGTTAGCACCTAGTTAGGGCTGGAAGAAAAGCTCCGAAAAAGCTACATTCAGAGTATAAGACGCACCCAAATTTTCAGCCACTTTTAGGGAGGAAAAAGGTGCGTCTTATACTCCAAAAAATACGGTATTCGCTGTGATTGCTCATTGCCTACAAACTGAACTAATAATACAAAAGGATCATGGCTACTATTGTGTGTAGTGCAATCAAAGTTACTGCTTTGTTGTAGCAGTCAGTGGTTTACATCAAGTACAATGTACAATACACAGATACTTCAGTAGCTCTTATTTATTGTGGGACAATTTTTCAGTCCATCACAGATAAATCTTAAGAGATTATTTCCTCTTATGAGAAAACAAAAAGGTAAAAGTAAAACCTCAAATCAAGCCAATCCCTAATGATTATGGATATTTCCCCACTAGTGACTTATAGTGTCTTTTAGAGTCATCCAAATATAATTGTGCCAAAATAATGGTAATGAGAACAAGTCAAGATGCAACAATGATGGCTGGGTGATGCTATAAAGATACTATAAATCACTAGAAGATAAATGATATGCGGTATGCATGCATATCATGTAGTTTTCTTAGAAGGGATTTGCCTAAAGAAAAGAAAAAGAGAAGAAAATTAATTACACAGATATGCAAATTTGCAGCATGGATGGCAATAGAATAAACTGTGTACAGTGGGAGAAAGGTGATCATATTTCAGTCATAGGATGTTAATTATTTAAACTCTGTTAATATTTCATGATAAGGTTTTGTTTCTCTTTCTCTTACTTTCCCGAAGGAAGAAGTGCCAAGATCGGTGACACATCTAAAATAGATTTAAACTGTTCCACAAAGCAGACTTCTTTTAAAAAAAAACCTTATGAGATAATTTCAAATGTTTCAATCAATTCCATATACGAGGCTATTCGATTGATACTGAAAAATAATTTAACCCCAAAAACGGTTGGCAAATTTGGTATATTTACCCCTGAATATAGCTTGACTCTTACCCCAAAGAGGTATCTATAGACAGCTCAGTTTCTGTATTAGGTTCTATGCATTCAAAGATACTGTGAAAAAGGACCCCAAATCAAACAGTTTATGGATATGCTATTTTCAATTCAATTTAGAGCTTTGTTGGTGTAGTGGTTGACGCACCAGGCTAGAAACCAGGGGACTGTGAATTCTAGTCCTGCCTAAGGCACAAAACCAGCTGGTGGCCTAAGAATACTAGTCTATGTTTCTTAGTCTATGTTTCTTAGCTCTGGGAAGAAGGCAAGGGCAAACTACTTCTGAAAACCTTGCTGAGAAAACTGCAGGGATTTGTCCAGGCAATCATCAGAAGCCAAAAACTGACTTGAAGCTGTGTGTGTGTGTGTGTGTGTGTGTGTGTGTGTGTGTGTGTGTGTGTGTGTGTGTGTGTGTATCTCTGAAATGATGATCCAACTGGTCATGGATTTTCTAGACAATTATCTATTGTTCTTCTCTAGTTTGATAGCCTTTCAGCTGTGGAGCCTGTGGCGGTCGCGGTGCAGGGATGCCCCCGCCCACTTCCCCCACCTGCCTCGATGCCGCCATTTGAGTTCTTTTGCCCTCTGTGCATGCAGAACGCTTTGCGCATGCACAGAGGGCAAAAGAACTCAAATGGCGGTGTCCAGGCGGGCGGGGGAAGTGGGCCGGGGCAGCCCCACGCCGCGACCGCCACAGGCTCCATTGGCTCTGTGATGACCGACAGGTAAGAGCGAACTGGGAGCATTTCACCCCTGGGAAGGATACTGTAAAATCTCCATTCCCACCCCACTCCAGGGGAAGGATACTGTAAAATCTCCATTCCCACCCCACTTCAGGGGAAGGTTACTGCAAAATCCCCATTTCCTCCCAATCAGCTGGGACTCGGGAGGCAGAGAATAGATGGGGGCGTAGTCAGTCAGAGGTGGTATTTACCGGTTCTCCGAACTACTTAAAATTTCCACTACCGGTTCTCCAGAACTGGTCAGAACCTGCTGAATACCACCTCTGAGTTAGAAGCAGGGCAATTATGGACACTTCTGAACTTTGTGTTGGAGAAGATTCCTGACAATACAACCAAGAAAACAAATAAATGGATCAGTGAACAAATCAACCCAGAGTTCTCACTCATGGCACTAATGACTAGGGTCAAATTATCATAGTTCAGACATATTATGTGAAGATGGAGCTTTTTGGAAAGTCTTTAATTCTGGGAAATATAGAAAGAAAGAAGAAGATAGATGACCAACAGTAAGATGGATAGACCCAGTGAGTGTATCATTGGAAGACTTGAAAGACCAAGTTAGATTGTCATAAAGCAAATCTATCTATATAGTTGCCAGGAGTCACCTGCAACTTGATGGCACACAATCAATCAATATATGACACAGCATGGATTTCTTTAGCCATGGGTTAGAAAAAACACAGGGGCTAACTCAGGATAAAACAGTGTCAATTTACACTGAGAAGCTTTACACCAAAATAATATGGAAACTATCTCTTCAATTCTCAAAGGCTTCTACGGGAGTCAAGCAATGAATATTTCAACACTGTAGCTTAATTAAGCAGGAGCAACCATGCAGCTCACTTAGCATTCCCAGAACTGAGGCTTTTGATTAAGAGCAAGACTCTTGACTCGAGAGTGATGTTAGGAGAGCTAGAGTGGGCATGTAGCACACCGCAACTACCCATGTTAAGAGACCCTAATTGGAAATTCTCAAAGTAATTTTTTAGTTCTTCCCTTTACTACATCTTCACAGGAGCACTTTGAACGTCTTTATTTGCAAACAACTACTTGTATTAAAGATGATAAAGTAATGTGGCAAGCCCCAATTCCACTGCCTATCAGTAACATTGGAACAAGAGTGGATATTTTCAGGGTATGGCAATATATTTTTTCCCAATTTAAAAACGTGATCAGAAAAAAAGAAACCCCCTCTTGCCCCCAAAGCTGTCATGCCTGCCTTCATTAAAAGATTACAGTCACCTTGAGTGGTCATATATTTTTTCTGAATGATTATTTATCATTCCTCAAGTGGTATACATATTTTATTTATTTTGTCAAATTTATATAGCCGCCCTTCTCACACAAAGTGACTTCATATAGTGCATGGCATGAAGGAAAAAAAAACCCTCACAGACCATAAATAACAATGATGTTCAAGTCAATTATATAAAATTCATGTTTTTTAAAAGGTATTCACATTTCTGTTAATTCTTAAAAAAAACTGATACAAGTTCATACTTCGGCTTTTAAAAAATGACTTATTTTAAACATTTATATATTCTCCCTTCTTAATACCAGCTCTGGACAGCTCCCAATCAATCCCTGACTGAATCATGAGGTCATGAGGTGAGGCTTACCCTGTAGTGCAGCAAGGTAAATTTGTAGTTTTGCAGAGAAGGGAGAATGTGTTTGTTCCATTATAAAAAATAACACATGAAGACATTAAATCCTACCTGTGGATTTAATTGGTTTAGAAACTGAAAGAATATATATATTCTGTATACTGTATACTGTATACACATACAGTATACACATACACATGCAAAAAGGAAGCTGTGATGCTTTCTCTCCCATATTTGGGTACACCAGGATAACACGACAGAAAAACATATATAACCCTTTCCTGGTGAAAGAGCTGATTAGGAACAGAGTCCATGGCCTACTGGTTAAGTTGCTGCCCTGCAAGGCAGCCAGCCCGGGTTCAAATCCCAGTAAGGGGTATGGCTATCTGACGAGAGCAAAATAAGCTCGTAATAGATCTATAATAGTCTCCCTTTATTTTTTTTATCAGCAAAAAATCCTACTATATATATATATATATATATATATATATATATATATATATATATATATATATATATATATATATATATATATATATATATATATATATATATATATATATATATATATATATATGTATATATATATATATATATATATGTATATATATATATATATATATATATATATATATATATATATATATATATATATATATATATATATATATATATATATATGTTTCAGGGATATGTGTGTGTGTGTGTGTGTGTGTGTGTACAACACACACACACACACACACACACACACACACACACACGGCTTCATGAGAAACAAGGAAAGTGGAAAAAATCACATGTAGAAAGGGTAATTATGTGGCTTGTTCACATGCACCTTTGAAATTCAGATAGCATCATGAACTTTGTACAGTAACACAAGTCAATGTTTATTGTTTGGAATATTTGACAAGTGATGTTAGAGAAAAAAATCCAACAGTTTAACATTGAAGAATTTTCCAAATTATGCCTTCCATTTCACCCATACCAACACGTTTGCACTTGATAACCAGATCAGACTCCACCCCAGGCATATGGACATTTTCTCTGACTCTTTTGTTAAGTCAAGAATGTTTGCCAGAGAAGAGATTGGTGGTAAGGAAGGAGGTCTAACCCTTTCTATTGGGATTATTTCTTTTCCTTTTCCCATAAATGCATGTGCATCTTGACCATACAATGCTGTGCAGAAGTCCCAGTATTTTCAACAAGAGTTAAAATAGTACATATACAGCTTTAAGATGTAATGCTGGCAAGGTTGGGAGAAATGATAAATATACCGGTAGTCAGAATTTGTGCAAAAGCCTTGTTAAAATCTGTACCCCTTAAAGAAACCAAGATGATTAATCTTGTGTTTCATATCTGTTTCCTGATAATTAAGGTTAGCATTATGGAAAACTGGCTACAATCCTATACCACAAAGTTTTAAATTGACGCAGAAAGCTGAATTTTCCCTTACTCAGTGGCCTCAATCTGATATATTGGCACAAATATCAATCAGCAAAACTAACCTGTTGGTTCTAATCATATCAGAAACACCTAAGTCATAGAAAGACTAAACGTCATAACAGGATAAAGTGCAAACTGTAAAATGCAAATCAATACAGAACCTGATACTGCAAAAAAAGCAGTATTGTAAATAAAATTTATATTGCTGCCATGCTGATTCCTGTGAAGCATTTGAAAACATGTCTTCTGGTCTTCCAAATCCTACCACATTCAAGAATTGTTTCAGGATTGATGCCTGTCATATTATTTTTGTAATGCTAGCATCAATGCTGTCTGTTTATTAAAACAAAATACAGTTTAAATAATTAATAATAAAATTAAACTGAATATGCCCCATTTGGACTAACCAAGTGCACCCAGCACAATTATTAGTAGCACGGAGAGCAGAGGTGGGTTCCTGCCGGAGCTGTCCAGTACGAAGCTCCAGTAGGGAGCGGCCGATTGCGCAATTTGCGCGTGACCACTCCAGAGCCCTCTCCGCCAGTCTGTTGCGCGTGTCGCCATCTTTTTCAGTGAATTTCTGGGCAATTTTGCTTCCGTGCATGAGCGGAAGCAAAATCTCGCCGAAATCTCGCGAGGGGACGCGCGCGAGAGATTTCAGTGAGATTTTGTTTCCGTGCATGCACAGAAGCAAAATCTCGCCGAAATCTCGCACACACGTGCATCCCCTTGCAAGATTTTGGTGAGATTTTGCTTCCATGCATGCGCAGAAGCAAAATCGTGTGAGGGGGCGTGCCCACGTAGTGAGCGCGCGTGCGCCCAAATTGTGGAGATGCACGCGCAGCGCACTGGCACTGGTAAGTAAGCAACCCGCCCCTGATGGAGAGGTTCCATTTCTGTATCAGCTTTCCCCAACCTCATCTTCACCAGGCAGATGGACTTAAATTCTATAACTCCACAGCTAACAGAATCAGCAAATTCAAACATCTGGAAAATGCTGAGGTTGGGGAAGTCTATCCTTTAAAAATGCCAAATGCCAATTTTCCAAGAATCTCATAGAGTTTCAGTTCTGCTAAGATTTAGGGTCATTTCTGAAGTCCACATGAAAAAATGAGTCCATTCAATGAGCAACTTAAATGACTACTATTCAGATATATGCTGCCTGTTATCCATTTTTAACTATTACAGCAAATGGCTCTTAATAATATTCTCACCTACTGATGTGATGCTAATCTTTTTAAAGCATGCAGATTTGGGGGCTAGATATGGAATAAATTCATTGCTACTGGACTTCATAAAAGTATCTTTGTATACACTTCAGCAAAATTTAAAGGGAAGAAGAGACTCTGAGCATATAGGTTTATTTAATGAAATAAGTTTTATTTCAATTAAATAAGTTAACTCAAGAATGAGTTGATTAATGCTAGTGACAGTTTAGTTGCTAAAAGATATGGTACATTTTAATAAGCAGTTATCAGAAATAACTTATTTCTTGTTAAGGCTTGTATTTAAGTAAACAAATCATCAAGGAGAAGAGCCAAGGTACCCACTAAATAAAATAACTTTTCTTAAATGATGTGTTGAAGATGTGTTGTGTGCATAGCACTTAAAAAGCTGTTATCAAAAGGTGAACATCTAGTCCAGGGGTGGGTTCCTACTGGTGCGGTCTTGCCTGTTCAGCGCCACAGAGCCAAAGAAGCTGTTGGTATTTGCGGCGCGGGGCTTTCCCCGCCCACTTTCCCCAGCAGCTGGGATGCCGCCGTTTGCGTTCTTTTGCCCTCTGCGCATGCGCAAAGTGTTTTGCTTGCGCAGAGGGCAAAAGAACGCAAATGGCAGTGTCCCGGCGGCCGGGGAAAGCGGGCGGGGGAAGCCCCGCGCCGCGAGCACCAACAGCTTCTTCAGCTCTGTGGCGCCGAACAGGCAAGACTGCACCGGTAGGAACCCACCCCTGATCTAGTCTTTCAAATACAATATATGAAAAGGATAAACATGTAAACCAGCAAAATATAGGAAGTGGCAGACTCAACAGTAATAATTTTTGGGCCTTTATTAGCTTGTACAGTACTGTCGGCAAACCAAAGTATCAAGTATCAGTCTTTAGCATTAGGGACCAGCCCATCACAGGATTGTACTATATAGCAGTGGTGGGTTCCTACCGGTGTGGTCCAGTGTGCCATTCCAGTAGGGACCCGCCGATTGCGCAATTTGCGCGTGACGGGTCCAGTGCCATATTCGTCGGTCCATCGTGCGGCGCCATTTTTTTCTGAATTTTTGGGCTTTTTTTTGCTTCCTGCACATGCACGGAAGCAAAATCTCACAAGGGGACACTCATGCGTGCGAGATTTCAGTGATTTTTTGCTTCCACACATGCGCGAAAGCAAAAAAAACCCGCTAAAATTGTGCGCGCATCCCCTCATGAAATTTCGGTGATTTTTTGCTTCCTGCGCATGTGCAGAAGCAAAATCACATGAGGGGCCGTGCACGCGTAGCGAGCATGCACACACGTGAAACATGATAATGTGCATGCAGCACACTGGTAGCCAGGTAAGAGGAACCCGCCCCTGCTATATAGGTATGATAAGAATTCACAAAGGCAAACTGTGATTTACTTTACAATGAGTATAAGTTGCTTACAGTTCTGCAGTTTACTAGGGGCACTAATTTATCCAGACCGCTATGGGTATGAAGTACTTGCTATACCACCAAAAGAAGAATCAAGCTGTAATATATCACATATACTGTACAGTATGTACTTCAGCGGTGGGTTGCTCCCGGTTCGGCTCAGTTCTAAGAACTGGTAACACTGGCAGTGGGAGGCTCCGCCTACCCACCCGGGACGAGCGCGCGAGCGCACATGCGAACTGGTAGCAAAGAGTTTTAAAACCCACTACTGATGTACTTATATTTATTTGGTCTTTAGACTATATTTGCCATGTCCAGTCAATGTTTAGTAGATGTTGTGCTGTTTCTTTTTCATATGAGGAACAGATTTTAAGGAAAAATCAGCAGCCCTTCTCAATCCGATGCTATTATGTAACAAAGCTCAGTTAGTCTTATTTCAACCTGGTCTTCTTCTGAGGAGTTGGGATTCCAGATTCCTTATTTCCCAACTACATGTGTGTGGCCTTTGGGGAAAATTGATTTAGACCAGAGCTGAGCAACTACATGGTCATGTTTTGGACTTTACCTTTCCATTTGACCTAGCCCAGGGGTAGGCAAAGTTGGCTCTTCTATGACTCGTGGACTTCAACTCCCAGAATTCCTAAGCTAACATGATTGGCTCAGAAATTCTGGGAGTTGAAATCCATGAGTCATAGAAGAGCCAACTTTGCCTACCCCTGACCTAGCCCATAGATTGTGACATCCAAAAGATGTGAGGAGGGGCAACCAGGTTTCCTACCCTGATCTACATTCCATCAGCTGTTTATTAAGCAAACATTGCAGAACACTTGGTTTGGTTTGCTGTGATTCTGATACTAGTTAAACAAGGAAAGAAAACCCTTCCGAACAATAGTGGAGAACTGAAGTGGAATGGAAAGCAAGGCATGGCAATAATCGGAGTCTATGCTCTTGGTGACATTTGCTGTTGTGCACAATTGCTCCCAATGCCAAACCAGGAAAAATGGCCCTGCTGCTGTTAAAATCGGCTCTGCTAATTACACTAGACATTTCCAAGCAAGCGATCCTATTAGAAGTGGTGCCCATTCATTAATCAAAGAGACGCAACACGGAGTGAACAATTTATTTAATTGATTTCTTCATGTTAGCTACTCAAATTTAGCGAATTAGTGTCTGCATGCTCACACATCTTCAGCCATGAAATAGCTGCTTTCCCGGATGCCAGAAATTCAACACTGAGTAATGCAACTGCAGGGATGGGGCTGAAGCCCTGGAATCTTCCCCCCTAAATGTGCTCTCTCTTCAGCAGAAGGCAAGTCAACTTGTTAGTAGGACCACCTGGTATGATGTGTTCCCCCCCTCAAGAAAAAAATCCCATAAAACGCAATGGAGATTAGTAACAGGTGAATGATTGTAAATTGATGCTTAGGTAACACGTGGGGCTGGCACATGAAATAGAGAGACCACTGGCACAAGCATTGAGGACAGACTGGAAAGAAATGCATGCAGTGCTAGAAAAACGATACAACATGTCAGCTTTTCTTCCCCCCCCCCCCCGCCCCGGTGATAGCCTTTGCATGCTTGACTTGCATTCTTCTTGTGACTTTTTTCAGCTTTACTAGAAGCAAATATCTGGATGGCCCCTATATGGCAGCCAAGAGATACAGAACTCAAAGACTTTAATGCCACTCAGGGATCATCTGGATGCTGGCAGTTCCAATCAGGTAGTTCTAAATTTTATAAAAGTGGCTTTTTGTTAGCAATCAGGGGTGAGTTCTACTTACCTTCCCCACCAGTTTGCATCGTGACATTTTGCGCACATGCACGAGTGGAGCGAGCGAGCACACGTGCATCCCCTCATGCAATTTAGCTTCCGCGCATGCTCAGTAGCTGGAATCAGCCCGAAACACAGCTGAGGAGCTGATCAGCTGTGCTTCGGGCAAAGGAATAAAGGTCAGTATTAACCCCGGGGCGGGCGGGAGGGCCCTTTTTTAAGCAGCTGAACAGGAGAAACCTTCCAAACAGGAAAAAAAATCACAAAAAATTCAAAGAAAAAGATGGCGGTGTGCACGGACCAGCACCGGCTGATCCAGTTCAGTGACGTCACCAGCAGATCGCTACCGGTTCGGGCGATCCGGTCCGAACCGGGAGGAACCCACCTCTGTTAGTAACCCATGTATTCTGCCCGAGCATCGAGCCCACCAATAATTACTCACACACAACCGTCTAAACACAGTTCATTTTACTAATGAAAGCAAAGTCTTCTAATACATTCTTAGAAGCATCCAAAGCAAATTAAAGGCAGAAGTTCTTTAGTTCATAAACCCAGCTGTTAATATCTTATCTTAACAGCTGGCCAAAGTCCAAGAGGTAATTGGCAAAGCTTACTGTGCTTGGCACGAGTCCCGGAGCTAGGAAAGGCAAGAGACAAGATGTAAACTGGATTCACAGAATTCAAGAGCTGGAATCAACGCAGAGAATGCCAAAACCAGAGTCGTGGAGCAAGCTAGGATCAGACAGGTCTCTTTTTCAATCGTTGTTCTCTGCAACGAGGCTCAGTGTGGTTAGGACTTAAGTAGTCTAAGGGCATGGCCAATTAGCCTGCAGCTCTACTCTCGAGTAGACCTCCTCCGGAGTAAACCTTCCTGCCTCTTGGCAGCCCTGCGTGCTCTTGCATTCAGGAAAGGAGTAGCCTCTCCTTTCTCAGCACTGCCAAGAGGCACTGAAGGTTCCAAAGGCCCAGGCTGCACCAGCTGCGGGCGGGCCACAACACCATGTTTATTTTTATTGCTCTTTTTCAAAATGTACACAACTATATTTTCTAACCTTAGTTTTAGTAGGTTTTCTAGGCCATTCAGACTTGCTCATGTTTGATTGCTGCTACAAACAATTCTGTTCTCTTTTTTAATTGTGGGAAAGTTCTGCTTTATTAGAACTTGACATGATTTTATTACATTGCTGATTGAGCTGCATTTGCTTCTACGGTTACTTTTAATTTAGTATTCATTTTGTCTGCTTGACTAAAGTATTGTTGGTAGTGGTTTTGTGATGATGCTGAATGAGTACTTGTGAGTTTTTACTAATAGCAATAGCAATAGCACTTAGACTTACAGATATATACTGCTTCACATTGCTTTACAGCTCTCTCTAAGTGGTTTACGCAGCATATTGCCCCCCCCCCAACAATCTAGGTCCTCATTTTATTGACCTCAGAAGGATGGAAGGCTGAGTCAACCTTGAGCGGATGAAACTCAAACTGTCAAAATGCTGGCAGTCAGCAGTCAGCAGAATTAGCCTGCAGTCCTGCATTCTAACCACTACCCACCACGGCTAATACAAGAATAGCAGAGGTGCCACACTGCCATCACTTTGAGATTGTGCTTTCACATAAAGAGTGCCTTAACCCAGAGTTTCTTATGCTAACCATTGACAGGTAGGTGGTCTGAATTATTGGTTTTTTTAATAATTAGTAAAACATAAATCGTTGCCTAAGACCACCTACAAACTGAATTCTGCTAAATTTTATATGCATTCTAATCTGATGGCCAACTTAAGCTGGAATAATTAGAATCTTCTGTTATCTGAAGGTTTAAGAATAAAGCTTTTAATAGCTTTTAGACATAGCTTCATGATTTTTAATATTCTAAACACTAGTCTTCTCTTGCATCTAGTCTTGGAATAAACACATTAAAAACTGAAAGCTAAGGTGATAAATTGGCCTAGTGGCTGACTCTAAATCTTCCATTTGGTCATCTCTGTGTATATATTTAGCATTGCAGGAAAGTGATCATTTAATAAACAACAAGAAAACTTATAAGGGATTCAGTTCTTTGGAAGGAGGTGGGCAGTTAAGAAATATGAAATATAAACCAACAAATAAATAAACAAATAAACTTTGCATTTCAGCTTCCAGAAACAATTACTTTTTAAATCTGCATAATTAGCAACTTACTATGCAATTACACAATTAGCACATGAGTATTATACACATGATGCTTCTTTTGTCTTCATTTTCTGTTTTTGTTTTTGGTAACAGGTATAACCAAACAGACAGACCTATTCACAGATTTTTGCAAGCACTTTCTTCCTCACCAAGCAGTTTGACACTTCCTGGGTCACACCAAAATGACATTGTCTGAATGATGGAACTGGAAGCATACCTACTTAGGCTGACCTCCTTGGATTGGTGGAAACATATGGGGACAAGTTGCTCCTCAAGTAGTTAGGCCATATGTTCTCGCTTTTGAGCTGAGAACACCTCTGGAATAGTTGTTAACTATTGTAACTTCCAGTCAGATTTTAACTTAAAGCAAGGTGTCTGAAACTTAAAAGATTTCACATCTAAATGTTTTTATGCCATTATAGAATGATTAAATAAGGACGCTGAGCAGTAGCAATAGTATTCCTGAATCTTTAGGGTATAAGAGAATTAGAATTGTGCTGGAGAGAGAAAGCAATGACCAGTTTCCAAGGATAATCCAGCATCGTTTGTGATAACCAAACATTAGACTAACATGTGGAAGCCAAACCAAATACATGTTTTTATTATTTACTTTATGTTATGGCTCTTGAAACATGGAACTCTCCAATGTTCTGTACATTGATGATTATATAGCACTAAAGGCTGATAAGAAAACTTGTTTAAATGCATTTCCTGACCCAAGTTAGAGGAAAATAAACAAAGGTGAATGTTTTTGTCAGTGTTTATTGCGGTGGGTGAATCACAAAGAAAGCCTTTCACCTTTCCCTCCATTTCTCTGGTTAACACTCTTCTTCAGATTAACCTTGTAAACAGTTCAGAAGAAAATGGTATCCTGTTAGGTTATGGTTGAATCCTTTAATGAAATTCCTCAGCTCAGTTCTTTACATTCTTTCTTTCTCAAATACTCCCTGAGGTTTCAATTAAGGCTAACATTCCTCCATTAATAAAACTATGTGTTATTGCTTTCTGCAATTCAGCAGCTATTATTTTCCAGGCTCAAACATATCATTTTTATAAATAGCTGTACAGTATGTTTAAATCAATTAAAAGCAAAACAGAAAACATGTTTCATAACAACTAAATTCTGAAATGAGTAATGCCTTTAGGAATCCGTGCTTAGGGCCACATACACCATCATTTCTTAGATATTTGTCAGCTTATATTCTGTTTTCTTCTAGGAGCTCAAGTCATCATACACACTTTCCCCCCAAATGTTCTGCACAAAACAAAAATATTGCAAAAGCTGTCTGGTCTTAGAGTTAAGAACAGATAAGGTAATGGTAAAGGTTCCTCCGCACATGCGTGCCAGTCGTTTCCGGCTCTAGGGCCAGTGCTCATCTCCGTTTCTAAGCCGAGGAGCCAGCGCTGTCCGAAGACGTCTCCGTAGTCATGTGGGCGACATGACTAAACACTGAAGGTGCACGAAGCACTGTTACCTTCCCACCAAAGTGTTCCCTATTTTTCTACTTTCATTTTTTACGTGCTTTCGGACTGCTAGGTTGGCAGAAGCTGGGACAAATAACGGGCGCTCACTCCGTTATGCAGCGCTAGGGATTTGAACCGCTGAACTGCCGATCTTCTGATGGACAAGCTCAGTGTCTTAGCCACTGAGCCATCGCATCCCTTCTAAGAACAGATAGCAGGGCAGAAATATTGCCTCTTGCATGTTGTTTCTTTGTGGGGTGTGTGCTTCATTACATATAAAGAAGGAATTGGATCAGTCTATTGGCTGCACTGAAGTTTGTCAGTTAAGTTCAGTTTGTCAGAAGAAGGAGTAAAATCTATGTACAAATGTTTGTGTGCTTATTTCTAGATATATATTTAAGAACTAGACTTATATAGATAGTCCTTGACTTACAACAGCTTGTTTAGTGACCATTAAAAGTTACAATGGCACTGAAAAAAGTGACTTATGACCATTTTTCACACTTAGGATAAGGTGACCAGACGTCCCGCTTTTGGCAGGACAGACACGCTTTTCAAGCGTGTGTCCCGCGTCCCGCATTCTTTCCAAAAAGTCTCGCCTTAGCGAGACTGGTCACCTTAGCCGGGAAGCACAAAAGAGAGGTACCGGAAGCAAGTCGGGCAAAGTGGAATTTCAGCGAGGCGGCTGCCTGCTGGGGAGAGGGGGAAGGGGGGCTGCTCCTCCTCTCCTTCCCCCGCCCCATCCCTAGCCCCGCCCTCGGAGGTGCCGCTGCTGTTGGGATGCGGGTGGAGGGGTGAGGGACGAGGAGCTGTCGCCGGTTTGAGCTCACGAGCGGCCCCTCTGGCGGCGCAAACAGCCCTTCCTCGTCCCCCTCCCCTTCCTTCCCCCGTCGCCTCGCTGCCGCCGTTGCCCTGGGGCCGGGCGGGCGACCGGGAGACCGCGGCGCTTGGATGCCTGGAGCTCGCGACAGGTAAGCTGCCGGCTGCCTCCTTTCCCCGTCTCCCGCCTCCCGTTCATCGCTTGCCAGCCCGGCCCCAGGGCAGCTCCCGAAGGGGAGGCGGGAGGCGAGGAAAGGCCTCCCGCCTCCCCCCCCCACCTGGACGCCGACATTTGCTGTGTTTTGCCCTCTGCGCATGCGCGGCGTTCTGCGCATGCGCAGAGGGCAAAACTCAAATGGCGGCGCCCAGGCGGGCCCGCCCCCCCGTCCCACTTAAAAAAAATCTGGTCACTTTAACTTCGGACCACCATCTGCACCTCTATAACTGTCTGGTTCGGCTCTGCAACCCAACAAGACAGACACAGACTTCAGAGGATAATCAGAACTACAGAAAAAACAATTACTGCCAACCTGCCTTCCATTGAGGACCTGTATACTGCATGAGTCAAAAAGAGGGCCGTGAAAATATTTACAGGCCCCTCGCATCCTGGACATAAATTGTTTCAACTCCTACCCTCAAAATGACGCTATAGAGCACTGCACACCAAGACAACTAGACACAAGAACAGTTTTTCCCCGAACGCCATCACTCTGCTAAACAAATAATTCCCTCACCACTGTCAAACTATTCACTAAGGCTGCATTACTATTACTATTAGTCTTCTCATCGTTCCTATCACCCATCTCCTCCCACTTATGACTGTAACTTGTTGCTTATATCCTTATGATTTATATTAATATTGATTGTTTCCTGATTGCTTATTTGTACCCTTTGACAATCATTAAGTGTTGTACCTCATGATTCTTTACAAATTTATCTTTTCTTTTATGTACACTGAGAGCATATGCACCAAAGACAAATTCCTTGTGTATCTAATCACACTCTATTCTATTCTATTCTATTCTATTCTATTCTATTCTATTCTATTCTATTCTATTCTATTCTATTCTATTCTATTCTATTCTATTCTATTCCATTCCATTCCATTCCATTCCATTCTATTCAGCATCCCATGGTCACGTGATCAAAATTTAGACGCTTCACAACTAACTTGCATTTATAACGGTTACAATATCCTGAGGTGACATGATCCCCTTTTGCGACCTTCTCACAAAGCAAAGTCAATTAGGAAGCCAGATTCACTTAACAACCATGTCCCTAACCTAATGACTGCGGTGATTCACTTAACAACTGTGGCAAGAAAGATCATAAAATGGGGCAAAACTCACTTAACAAATGTCTCACTTAGCAGCAGAAATTTGGGGCTCAATTGTGGTTGTAAGTTGAGGACTACTTGTAGTAAGTCAGACCAATCGATCCACCCAGCCTAATATAGTAATTGTGACTACAGAAATTATTATTTTTTAAGGAAGAATTTTTTCTATCCCTTCGTTGAGATGCTGAGGACAGAAACTGGGATTTGTTATAGGAAACCTGAAATGTCTTCACTGACACCGCAAACATTTTTCCCCCCCAAGCATTTTACTTTGGTTTCATTGCAGATACATTTTTAAACTAATCACGTTTTCATGCAGCCTATGAATGCTTGTATTATTTAATTTGCAAGCTGCTTCAAAACATTTGGAGGCCTTAATATTTAACTATGGGCTTGGGAAGTAACATGCCAATTTCCTCCTCCAATTTTCCTAACTCACTTTAAAGCGCCTAGAATTCATTTCTTTGCTCATATTGACAAGGATGGTCCCTTCAGATGGTTCAAATAGCCCTCTGTAGTCCAAGCTGTCTTTTCTTTTGATGTGTGGATTGGGTCATTTGCGTTATGAATGGTTTTACTGAACCCATTCTTGTTATTCACATATCACGGCTGTGCTGTTTTAGCCTCTGTGTTCATTGAATACACCAGTGCCAAATTGTTTAAGATAAGTATAGTACAGGTAGTCCTCGAGTTACAACAGTTCATTTAGTGACTGCTCAAAGTTACTACGGCATTGAAAAAAAGTGACTTTTCACACTTACGACCATTGCAGCCTCTCCATGGTCACGTGATCAAAATTCAGATGCTTGACGATTGGTTCATCTTTATGACGGTTTGGCTTGGAAGCATCTTAACCCGTTAAAAGCCTTTTTTTTTAGAAACGATGTGTTAAAGTTTGTATTTTTCTTGGCATTCAATGAAGGAAAAAAAATCCACATAAATTCTGAACACACAGAAGTGTTTCTGGAATCTCGGTCATTAGGAGTTTGTTTTCCCAGGTAGATGTGGAATGCTTTGTGGATGAATATTAATTAGATCTCATGGGACTTGAAGTATCCTGCCACGGGAAAACATGTATGGTGTAAACAGGAAGTGAAAAAAAGAAAGTTGGGGAATATAAAGGCTCACAGTTTCCGTACTTCAAAGAGTCCTTTCAGGACAGGGCTTTCCCCCTCCTTCTTAAGTAAGTGTGATGGCAGCATATTTATAAATTGCTTGTGATGTTTTGCATACAGCTCTAAACTGATTAGCCTTAAATTCCCATTGCTGGTCCATTGAAAATAGCAGCATAATCCCCAACACCCAAATTTAGAATGATGCTTGGGTTCCCTAGCTCTAATTATGGACCTTGCTATGACTCAAGAAAAAACAGTGGGTTGGGACAGGACTTTGTATTTCCTAGTCACATCTTGTTAAGTATGCGTGTGGGCAAATCTCTATCTAGGTATCTATGTTTGTATAGCTATCTCTGCCTATAAACTATATATATCCATTTAATCGGCATTAAAGCCTGAATTTGGAAGTCTTGAAAGAGTTCCTTCAAGAAGATTAAGAAGGGGTTAAGAAGATTTGACATGGCTGGTGCAGACCTGCCATATGGATGTGAGCTTTCTTTTAAGGAATGAAGCAATTAACTTGTCTGGGCAAATCAGCTATGTCCCACCCGAGCCATCTCAAGATAGGCTTCACTCATCTGATGTGTTCCCAGGGAATCCCAGGCTACTGACTAAGCAGGCAGCTGACCTACAAACACTCTTTCTGGCTCTTTCATACCCTCCCTGGTGTTCTTTTCTCAATGCTAAAGCATATGGAAGTACATTCAGACAGTGGACATAGATTTTAGAGTGTTAAAAAGGGTCGGAGTGAGGAGGAGGGGGGCCAACCTATTTACCAAAGCACTCGTACGCAGGACAAGAAACAACGGATAGAAAATAATCAAGGAGAGAAGCAACTTGGCACTAAGGAGAAACTTCCTAACAGTGAGGACAATTGACCAGTGGAACAACTTGCCGTCAAAAGTTGTAGGTACTCCAACACTGGAGTTTTTTAAGAAGAGACTGGACAGTCACTTGTCTAAATTGGTATAGGGTCTCCTGCTTAAGCAGGGGGTTAGACTAGAAGACTTCCAAGGTCCCTTCCAGCTCTATTCTGATTGATTGATGTGGCATTCAATGGGGCTTATTCTTGAGTTGTGGTGCATAGACCAGTGCTCCTCTATAGAGTTGTACATTTATTTGTTTAATAGGTTATGGTCATGGATGGGAATAGCGGTTTGTAGTGGCATTGTGGAAGATCATTGTATTTCGAAGAGTGACATATATTAGTGACATATTTTGATTTCCCCCGCATATTAGGAAAAGTCTAGGAGTTTACAGCTCATCCTAAACCTGCTTATTATCTTTCACTCCTGCTAAAAAAAAGTGTGTGTGAGTGTATATATGTGTGGGTGGGATTTTTTCACACAAGTTATGGAGAGCACTGCTTTAGATTTTTGGTCCCTTCCCAGAGTTATCAAACCAAGGTCAGGTCTTGCAATCTTGTGTTAGGAAAACAAGGCCACGAAAGCTTGATGCCCAATTTCAATAAAAGTCCTGAAAATTGATCATTAAGATGGAACCTCTGCATAGGTTCCAGAGTTCAGTGCTGTATACACCAAGGGCCTCAGAGTATCTCTACTGCTTGAAATGGGGTTCCCAGCAGATAAAGGGGGAGAATCTTGTCTGTACATTGCTTTTTGTGTTTCTGTTTATTTTATTTCTTATAATTAAACAATAAAGCTTAAAATATTTTTACCCATTAGTGTGTTCATTATCACTTGGAAAAGGAACCATTTCTCTGGCATTTGGCCACTGTCTGACCCCTGGCAAAACATGGATCAGAAGGCTCTTCTAGATAGGGATATGGATCCATCATTGAGAAACTCAGGACAATAAGTTTGCAAATTTCATTTTCGAATCGCTTTTGGGAATTGCTTACTAACCACCATGAAGCTTTTACAGACCTTTGGAATGACAAGTTTGAAAAATTATCAGGTGAGTTTTATCTTCAATTCTGAACAAAATAAAAATTGATTTTTGGAGTATAAGATGCACCTTCCCCCCCCCTAAAAGAGGCTGAAAATTTGGGTGCGTCTTATACTCTGAATGTAGCTTTTTTGAAGCTTTTTTTCCCCAGCCCTAACTCTTCCCGGCTTGCAGGCTTGTTTTCATTGTTACTCCTTCCGAAAAAGGTTTTTTCAGCCCTAACGAGGTGGTAATGATCTTCCCGGCTTGCAGGATTTTTTCATTCCTACTCCCTCCGAAGAATGTTTTTTTCCAGCCCTAAGTCTTTACAGGCTTGTTTTCATTGCTACTCCCTCCGAAGAAGATTTTTTTAAAGCCCTAACCAGGGGATAAAATAATGTGCTGAAGCTGACCAGACTAAGGATGCTAGCCAGATGAATACCTGGTAGGTAGATTTCCCCCCCCCCTATTTTCCTCCCCAAAAACTAATGTGCGTCTTATACTCCGAAAAATACGTTACAAGTTTAAGAACTTAAAGAATTTCAAATGAACAGCTGAAAGGTAAATGATATTTTGACATTTTGATCTAAGAAAGTTATATACGTTTTAAGGATTCAGATAAATTTGGAATATTGACTTTTTAAATAAGATTTTGGAATTAAATATATATAAAAATAAAAGCTTCTTGTGGAAAGCAGATTTATTTTGCCTATCCTGGCTATTGCGAGTTGTAACAAAAAATAAGTGATGGCTTTAGAAACTCGATACAAAAGGGACTAAAGATTTTAAACAGAAGAAAAAAAAAGTAGAAACCCATCGTTAACTTCAATTAATACTGGGACTTAGGGTTAGGAGTAACTTGCTATTGTAATTAAAATTCTTAATAAAAATGGCATTCCCCCCCTCCCCAAAAAGTACAACACATAATCTTAAACTTGCTATTTCAGGTCATAGCCATATCATCTGCAATCACGGATTTTTAAAAAATTGGAGGAGGAAATGAAATAATATTCTCGGATTAAACATGGAAGGGATTCCATCAAAAATATTGTCCAGTATTTGAAATGATCTGATGGATCAATACAGTTCATTCGAAGCAATACTTCTAAACCGTTAAAATCAGTAGTGGGTTCCTACCGGTGCGCTCTCCGCTGTTCTTCGCCGCCGAGCCGAAGACGCTGGCGGCGTTTGCGGCGCGGGGCTTCCCCCGCCCACTTTCCCGGGATGCCGGGATGCCGCCATTTGCGTTCTTCTGCACGCAGAGTGCAGAAGAACGCAAATGGCGGCATCCCGGGAGGGCGGGGGAAGCCCCGCGCCGCAAACGCCGCCAGCGTCTCCGGCTCGGTGGCGAAGAAAAGCGGAGAGCGTACCGGTAGGAACCCACTACTGGTTAAAATACATTCCAAAAATTATTTCAGCATTTTGTGATTTTCAACATACTCCTTTATACCGAACTGTTTACTTTGGCTGATTCAAAAATAGAGACATTGAATAGGATCTATTGAAAAGAGATGGAAAGATGAGGGTTTAGATTACATTAACATTCTTCTGTCCAGGTATCTTAGAAAATCCAGCTTGGGAGGATTTGAAAGTCTGCAAAGTGACAGTGTCTTGCTCCCAGCCCATGGGGAGTCTCTGAATGCCAAGGAACTTTGCAATATAACTTCTGCTATGACAGCAGTTTAACTCAAATAACGTGACACCTTTTATTTATACCCTGATTAAATTAGCCCTCAGCAATATATTTACCTTTAATTAGGTTAGGTAACTCATTGGCCAGGGACATTAAATTATTAAGTTATAATGCTACATGTTCATTCCATAGGTCTGTTGATTGATGATCTGTTGTGTGGCAATAGATATTACTGACACTGTTATGTAAATCATACATCAAACTATATCTAGCATGGGTCCATTTAAATCAACAGAATTCTAAAAAGGGAATAGACATACTTTTTTTTTGAACAAAAATATTTTTTTATTTGACAATTTAGTGACGTTTCAGGAAAGCAGAACCATTTTTTCCTGAACTGTATGAATATTAACTACTCATTTTCTTCTCACTTTTCAATCCTCTGGTTATTAGAAAGTATCATGTATGTAATAGGCTGAAAAACTTTATAGAATACAATGTTTTATGTGCTTTTCAAACTTTTTCACATCAAACTGACGGGGGAGAGTCTTCTCTGTGGGAGCTCTGTCTCTCTGGAACCAACTCCCACCAGAGATCCGGATTATCCCCACCCTGCTGGCCTTCCGGAAAGCCGTGAAGACATGGCTCTTCCTGCAGGCGGGGTGAACAAGATCTTAATTCCCCCACGGATGTCTGGTTTTTAATTTTTGTAATTTTTAAAATTGTTTTTATTGTATCTTTTTATTGTTCTTTTTTCTGTTGTATGCCGCCCTGAGTCCTACGGGATTGGGAGGCTTATAAGAACAAATAACCTTAAACTTAAACTTAAACTTAAACTTTCTGATTCAAAAGGCTGGTAAGTTTGGCCTGAATCGACATGGTCTATGGCTGTTTCAAACTCGATGAAACAAACAAACAAACAAACAAACAAACAAACAAACAAACAAACAAACAAACAAACAAACAAACAAACAAATAATCTCAAACACCCAGACAAAAGATAGTATTCTAAACAGTAAGCTGAGCTCTTATTGATATTTTGGCTTCTGTGATATGGATTATAAAATCATATAATATCATATATCAAATCATATTGCTACTCAGGCAGACAAGCCCTATGTGAAAAGCAGACCTGAATGCTAATTTTTCCTATACTTTTCTACTACAATGCAAATAGCAATCAAAGGAGCAAATATAATCCAAGAGCAAGCAACATTTTAGCATTCATTCAGAGAAGTAGGTGTAAGCAGCAGCATAGAAATGAAATATTATTAATTCATTTTTTATTAAATAATAATTATTTCCTATTCTTTGGAACCTAATTTTTTAAATAGAATAATAAAAAGGTAAAAATTTCCCCTGCCCAGTCATGTCCAACTCTAGGGGGCAGTGTTCATCTCCATTTCCTAGCCAAGAGAGCCAGTGTTGTCGGAAGATGGTTCGTGGTCATGTGGCTGACATGACTATACACTGAGGCACACAGAACACTGTTACTTTCCCACCAAAGTGGTACCTATTTACCTACTTGCATTTAAATGCTTATGAACTGCTAGGTTGGCAGGAGCTGGGGCAAGTAACGGGAGCTCACCCCATTGTGCGGCACTCATGATCGAACTGCAGTGGTAGGTTGCTTCCGGTTCTGTGAACCGGTAGTGCCGGTCGTGGGAGGCTCCGCCCACCCAGGGCACTCCGCCCACCCGCCTGGGACACTTCTGCGCATGCGAACCGGTAGCAAAGGGTTTTAGAACCCACTACTGTTGAACTGCAAACCTTCTGGTGACAAGCCCAGCATCTTAATGGCTAGGCCATTGCACCCCTAAAATAGAATAGGGTAATAGAATAATAGAATCACCAAATTACATAGTATGAAAGAACTTTGCAAGGATTATCTAGTCGAAGTGTCTCAGTTGTGTGGGAAAACCTATCACACCAGCGCTGAGAGTTGGATTTAAATGTCTTAATTAATTATAATGTTCAATGTAAGGATATAATTACCAGCCAATGTTCCTCTCTAATTCATTCATAAATATAAGAATACACTGAACTTTAAGCGCTTTGCAAACAAATATAATTACAAGGTTTTGGACATAAGCAAACATACCCGCAGTTTGAGTATGGTAGTGCTAAACATTTAGATTAAGAAATAGAGTGGATTGGATGTGTTTAGTTAGCTTGCGGATTGATCAAATCTTTAACAAAGAAATCAGCATGAATAGAAACAACAATTCATTTTTCTTTGCCTTCTGAAAGGTATGTTTAATTCATAGTCATGGATCTATTCCAAAATAATGATGAATTTAACTGATATTTCTTGGAACAACAAGGGGCACCTCTAACCAATGTAAGGAAAACATACAGAAAAGAGTTAATATTTAACTGCTTTTGAAGTAATGGAACAATAAGCACTGTTAGACTGTTTATGTTTCATAAAGATGTTCCCAAATGTTTTGGAATTGTGATAAACCATGGGAAAGTTCAGCCGCAAACAGTGACCTGCCAGTACATTCTAATCTTCCTCCAGCTCCTCTTTCTACCCACTTTGAACTTTGCTGTTTTTCCAAGTGGAAAAAAGATAGGCATTGCTAGGCAGAGGTGTTTTAATAACCTGGCAGGCTAGTCTGGCACAAACACACTACCCTACCTTTATTCTCAGTTAATCTTGTTGTGTAAATCACTGGATTTGCTCTTTCACTGCAGAGAAGACTGAATGTTCTTGGCAGATTGAATAGGTGAGTCAGGCGTGAATCAGAAGTGTAGGCAAACTTGTTAAGAGCTTGTAAGCGCCTCCTGTGTGGCAAACGGGTTGTGGAAAACCCTCTTCAACCCAGTTCATACCCGAATACAAGAGTATGCATGTACCAATTTGAAAGAAATGTCTCATAAAATCTAGCAACACAGTGAGAAGCCATGCTTTCTCCAATCCATCTCACTTCCCCATCCTACTTCACAGAAACCAAATCACTGCTATTATGTGGGAAAGGCTTCCATGTGCTTAGAATGAAATATAGGTCTCATTTGCTAAGAAGACTAAGAATTAGATTGCTTCTCATTACCATTGACCTATATTCATGTATTTTATCTCTACCTAAAGATACAAATATATATTATCAAATATAATTCCTCTTTTCTATATATAGAAATATATGTAAATATAGCATGTCAAAGCAGACAGCATTTGACAGCAAATGAGCAGTACTGTAGCAGGTTTTCAAACAATTGCTTGACATGTATTGGAATATTTAGAGACGCAAGTGATAACAATGTTTGATAAGGCAGCCATCACTATTTAATAGTGTATGTCAATGAACACCCAGCAGGACCAACTGGCAAGTGACTTGCAAAAAAGTTTCGTACATTTTCACTTCATCTGTATTTTTCTCTAATGAAAGTCAAATTTTAAAGTCAGTTCTCAAAGCTTAAATTCAAGGCCAAAGTTTAAATCCAAGGAATTCAATTAAATTCAAAATTCAAATACAGAAATGGTAATCTACCACAGTGTTTTGAAAGGTTCTAAAGTTTTGTTTTATCAATTTTACAGAATTAAGGTCAGTTTTCTTGATAACATCAATGGAACTGAACTGATTCTGTTCCATGTGCATTTCAGTGGCATCATCCTGTTTAAATTGTATAAAATTAATGAGCTGGAAAGGACTTTAGAGGTTAGCTTAGTTATTATCAAAGCATAATATTTTAAAGCATCTCTGATAGATATTCATTCGGCCTAATTGAAGCTATCTAGAGAAGGAGAAATCTATAACAGCCTGTTTCACTAGTGGACAGATAATGCAATATAAACGGGGATGGACCAGGGCAGAACTGAGTGGAACAATTAATGCAAACCTGGGATGCTTTAAGAGGGTTAATGTTCCTATGCTCCTTTTAATGCATCCCAAAATACTATTTCTCTTTTAAGCAGCTGCATTGTGCTACTGGCACATGTTTAACCTGTCATCAACAAGGACTTCAATATCCTTATTTCCATACACAACTACATTTTATATAGACCTTTCTCCTGTATCTACATATGCAACTTTTCCTAACACATATGCATTTTAGTACATAATCAATATCCAAAATAAAAATATTTTCTGATCAGCGTACAGGTACTCCTTGACTTATGACTACATTGAGCCCCAAATTTCCATTGCTAAGTGAGACATATGATGTTGAGCCTTTTCTTGCCATGACTGTTTATGACTTTTCTTGCCATGGTTGTTAAGAGAATCACTGCAGCTGTTAAGTTAGTAACACGGTTGTTAAATGAATCTGGCTTCCCTGTTGGTTTTGCCTGTCAGAATGTCACAAAAGGCGATCACACGACCCCAGGACATTGCAACTCTTATAAATATGAATCAGTTGCCAAGCATCCAAATTTTGATCAGGTGACCATGGCAATGCTACAACAGTTGTAAGTGTGAAAAACAGTTATACGTCACTTTTTTGGTGCTGTTGTAACTTCAAACTACCTGTATTGACATATGAAAGTTGTATGAATTAAGCAGGTTTATTTTAAAATTCATACTATACAATATCCTTTGTAACATTTATACATACATAAAAGTTCAGTAGTAAGAATATGAGCACACAGGTATGAAAGGTGCTTCAGAATAGGAATAGAGCAGATCCCAAAGTGTCAATTGAATCTCTGAAGCTAAATTATCCAAATCAAGCAACTTTCAGATTCTCAAAGGCCAGCTGGGGAATTCTGGGAACTGAAGTCCACACATCTGCCAGTCACATCTCCCCGACCCACTAGAGCAGAAAGGCAATGAATGTTGGGGGTCCCACCCCCTAGGGAGATACATCTGGTGGGACCCAGAAGAAGGGCCTTCTCCGTGGTGGCTCCCTCTCTCTGGAACATAATTCTTCCACTCTCTTTTGGAAGACGGTGAAGACGGGATGGAGCCCATTAAATGGCTTGTATTAACACATGTGTCATCAGGATGGGAGTGGGTGGGTGGGGGGCTATTATTTTATTGTTTTTATATTCGTGTGGGCGGCAATATAAATTTTCTAAAATAAATTAAATAAAATATATCTGAAAGTTGCTGAGGCTGAGAATCATTGGCTCAGACTGAGAAACCAAAACTGTAACTGTCTTAAGAGAAGCTATCAGGGCCTCTCTTGGTTTTGCAGGCTGCCTGATTCATATGGATTACAATATCTTCCTAGGGTTGTGATGCTGCAATAATCAGTCTTGTCCTTCCAGCCTGAAATTGCTGTAGTAAAATAACTGGTGTGAAATTCTTTGGGTCAAACTCCTGAGCCATATTGTGCATCTTCTGTCTTATTCTGAATATGCATGCATCAGTGGTGGGTTCCTACCGATGCGATCCACTCTATGGCACCGGTAGTGGCCGGCGGATTGTGAATTTGCGCACGACGGCTCCGGTGCCGTCTTCGCTGGTCTGTTGCGTGCCACCATCATTTTTCTGCAATTTTGGGGCATTTTTTGCTTCCTGCGCATGTGTGGAAGCAAAATCTCGCGAGGGGACGTGAGTGTGAGATTTTGGTGAGATTTTGCTTCTATGCATGCACGGAAGTAAAAAAATTGCCAAAAACACATGCACGTGCGTGTCCCCTCATGAAATTTCAGTGAGATTTTGCTTCTGCGCATGCGCGGAAGCAAAATTGTAGGAGGGGGCATGCGCACATAGCGAGCGAGCACACGCGCAACATGATGATGCACACACACACACACAACATGATGATGCGCACGCAGCACACTGGTAGAGAGGTAAGAGCAACCCACCCCTGGCATGCATGTGGAAGAACACCTACTTTGGTGATTGGATTATGTGGTGTCATTTATGAGCAAATTACTGCACTTGCATTCAGTTAGAACTGGTTCAATCATTACATACCAGAGGTGAGTTCCTCCCGGTTCGCACCAGTTCTGTAGAACTGGCAACAAACCACTGGTGACATCACAGTGATGTCACGGAGCTGGTTTCGTTGGTCCGTGGACGCCACCATCTTTTTTTTGGATTTTCTTTTGGGGGGAATTTTTTTGCTGTTTTTTTTCTTCTGCGCATGCACCGCCATCTTGTTTCTGGCACTGCGCATGCACCGCCATTTTGTTTTTGTCTTTTTGGGGGGGGGGGGATTTTTTGTAATTTTCGGTCACGCAGCACAGGAGGAAGCTAACCGGCAGCGAGGTAAGTTAGAACCCACCCCTGTTACATACATGCATATTTCTCTTTACTGATAAATAAACATCATCATATTTTTGGAAAGGGATTAAAAGGTCTTAGAGCAAGAACATGGAATAGAGTCAGTGGCTCGGGATTTGGCTTAGTAATGCATTTGATGCTGGATGTATGAGGATCTTAAAAGGTGATTTACTATGACTGACTGGAGAGGATGAGGCCTTGTTTGTTTCTAATTATAATAATATGCATATGTGCTGAGACAGTTGGTCAGTGCATAGGAGTTTGGTAGGGAGTGAAATACATTCATGTATCTGACAACATTCCCCTGCTATATAACTCTGATACATTGGTGTTATCAGAAGAAGGGCCTTCCAAAAATGTAATATTGGGCAAGACTCAGTAATTAGCTTGTAGAGGATGCATAGAAATTTCATGCATTTTATTCCCTCCAAACCTCAGATTCCACCCCCTAATCTGTATCTGGCAAATCTTCCTGGGAATCTGTCTTGTATAATAGAAGTAGGTTCCAAAACACATAGAGTGACTCAGGGAAAAATAGTAACACTTTGATCAGCATTACAAATGGACTGTGTTAAAGTTCAGATAATCTGTAAAACCATAAACCTGTCCTACTCTTTGAACCTTCACACTTTTTCAAAAAACAAGCGTGATTTCCCACCCCCCTTCCCTTTTTGAAAGAAAATGTGAATTCAACACACCTTCTGCAAATGAGAAATAATTAGGCTATTATACTGATTTCACATCAAAGGGTTACAGCAAGATGGACATTTTAAAAAATTGCCCTCTATTATTAGCTGACATGAGGAACATTTTAAGAGTGAGTTAAACTAACCAAACATGCACACACACTTCAATGGGTGATAATAGCTCAGCAAAGAGTGTGATATATCATCTGGCTTTGAAATAGGAAGCTTATTATATTAAGGGTGAAATTTATAAGGCTAGCTTCCAACTTTAATATAAAGAGATTTAACATTATATGATTGAGGTATGTCTTTCTGGATCTGAAAGCAACTATCATGATGCATCTAACCCTTATGATCTGCTTCCTTCCAGGAAGATGGAAGAGATAGGACAAAATCTCTGTTGACCTAGTGCTATATAACATAAGGAAATCTGAGGCAGATCAATAGGGAAGCAGAAGGCTGAGGCAAACTGACCAGATTCAGGCAAGGAAAACATAGCCTGGAATCAGAGGTGGGTTCCTCCCAGTTCGCACCGGTTCTATAGAATTGATAGTAAACCGGTGGTGACGTCATGGAGCCGGTTCTGTTGGTGCTGGTCCATGGACGCCACCATCTTTTTTGGGGAAATTTTTTTGGGAAAAATTTTGGGGGAAAAAATGGGGGGGGGATTTTTTTGCTGGTTTTTGCTTCTGCACATGTGCAGAAACCGGGTTTTCGGCACTGCGCATGCACTGCCATCTTGTTTTCGGCTCCCCACCTATTTTTTGCCAGGTTTTGCTTCTGCGCATGTGCAGAAGCTGAGTTTTCGGCACTGCGCAATGCACGAGCAGCCATGCGGTGTGGGAGGAACTGAACCGGTGGCGAGGTAAGTTAGAACCCACCCCTGCCTGGAATGCACATGGAGAAAGTTCACAGAAGGGTCAGAGAGGATGATGAAGTTGAAGGCAGAAGAGGGGAGTCGGAAGCAAGCATTTTGAGAAGGACAAGATGAGGTTCTGCCAGAAGAGGAATTGGGGTGGGGAATTATCTACCATATCTTAAACCCTGAAGGGCTGCAAACTGTAGGCTAATGCCTTATGCATTATGAACTGATGTTCTCTGTTAACCAAACAGCAAGATGTCTATGGAGATTCTCAGTCATCCAGGTCATGGTTGTCCCAAAGATGTTTTTTTCAAGGGCAACTGAACTTTCTGGTTTTTCTTTGAAGACATTTCGCTTCTCATCCAAGAAGCTTCTTCAGCTCTGACCCCACCATCCAGTCAGAGCTGAAGAAGCTTCTTGGATGAGAAGTGAAACGTCTTCAAAGAAAAACCAGAGAGTCCAGTTGCCTCTTGAAAAAAGCATCTTTGGAACAAACAGCAAGATGGAGAAGATTGGTTTGTAACACCTGCAGTGGTATATGTTTAGCTATGGAACTGGGACATCATTATGTGCCTCTTCTATCTGCTTCGCTTCCACACCCCATATTTACTAATGTATCTGCTTCAAAGACTCTTGCTGAACAAAGTAGCTTCAGATCAAAGTGTGCACGTGATGCTCTTCACTTGATTTGGGCATTGACTATTTTTTTCTATTTCTTTTGAAATTTGGGATCAGAGGACTGCAAAGCAGAATGGGGATGGGAGCGCGTGTATGTCATTTCTGCCATGAATGGAATCTTAATTGAAAACCCCTACAGGCTTTTTACTGTCTTTGCATTATGTATTATTGTTCTAATAATCTATTAATCTTTTAAACTTGTTTTTAAGACTGGAATTTTTGTGCTCTGGCTCCAATGGTTGATTGACAAGGGTTAAACCCAAACTACAAAGATGCAAGAGGAGTAACATTTTAAAACAAACATGAGGAACTCTGTCAGATTGAGTAGGGAGTCCTTGCACCAATGTAAGAAAACTACGCAGGCTGTTAGAAGTTTTGAATGGAGAAGTGGTAAATTGGTTTTCTCTAGGAGGATTGAAGGAGATTATCAAATTAAGTCTGATAAGACTTATCAGACTTAATCAGAAACCATTTTCATCTGGACTTTGTTGGGAAGATTGACCAATTTGGAAGACTGAATTTATTATATTTAATCAGAGAACATCCGATAAGAGATGGTATTAAGCAACAAATGTGGATATTTGATCCAGGACGAATTATTCTAGATGATTTGGGATAGATAAAATACCACGATACATGTTCTATGAGCTAATTACAAGTTTGTTAACAGAGGGTTTTGAAACTTTAACCTTGCTTTTCTTATTATTATTGTTCTTCCTGTTAACTATTTTGTCATTAATATAGTATATAGTTTATAGATCAATAATTTTCAAATATATTTAGTAGTTTAAAAATTTGGGGAGCCTGTTTCGCAAGGGGTGAGAAATTAATCTTGTAGTAATGTATTAATTAGTATTCAATTAGGGAGGATAATATGTGTATATGTGTGCTTTTAATGCACTTGTTTTTCAATATCTTGTTTGCTTTGTGTTTTTATTTTTTAATTTTTTTGGAGTTTTGTATTTTAACTTTTTTCAAATAAAATAAATATATAAAATAAATATAATGCCATTTGGTGTGATTTCATGCACCAAAATTTTCTTCCGTGTTGTTCGTTTGTATGAGATCAGTGAGAAAAAGAGAAGTTATAAATAGAATTAGTATCTCTCAGTGCCAAACTTTCAGATTGCTCCTGTTACTGGAATAATAATAATAGTAATAAAAAGGCTATCAGTACTTATGATAGAGAAACAAGATGATGATAATTATGACCCAAAAACCTAACATGTTACAGCAACTGAAGATATGTCATTCTATTGGATGGCACAAGCTTAGATTCCTAGCCTGGTGTTTTCTGACTAAGCCACTCAAAATTACCAGGAGCTTATCTGGATTTGCTTGTCAAACATGGAAGATTAATGATTTATTTTTCACTGTAGCATATTATTGAGGTATTACCCTGTAGAGAAGGAGACCTCACATATAGAAACCTCACTTGCCATAACCATTTATCCCATCAAATATAATGAAATTGAAAATTTAACCAATGAAAAATCTAGAGGAGTAATTTGTGTGCAACTGTACAAAATGAAATTAAAATGTACAATGTGGTGCTAAATCCATGGATCAGTTTATATAAACTATTGCTGAATAATAGATTTCTTCAAGGAGTAGAATTGACTTGTTTTCTCTGCACGGTGCCTATACTTGGCAGCAAATAACTCTGAATGTAAGACTGACACAATTATTTAGCAACAGAAGAGAATATGTATGTATGTATGTATGTATGTATGTATGTATGTATGTATGTATGTATGTATGTATATCAGAGTTGAACTATGGAGTCCTTGGTGTATTAAACTCAGATTATTTCTACATTGACACACTATGTATTTTGGATGGGGGGGGGGGAATAAAGAAATGATAATTCCAGGTATTTCCTCTGGAAATTTGGTGCAAGGAGTTTTTGAATGGTTTAAAATCACTAGAATGGGAGGTGAAAATCCTTCCATAAATTATTTAAAACAAATTATTCCCAAAGAGTATCAGGACTTGATTTTGCCATTGTTTGTCCTAGAATCGATATTATTCTTTCATAAACAAATTTGCAAGCGTCATTCAAGCATGAAATAAGTTTATTTTTTGAAGTATCATTGACTATAGGAGTTGGATATGCACTTAAATTTCAAATCAATACAAGGTTTGATGTAGAAATACAAGCAGAATTTGACATAAGTTGTAAAGATGGCCATCAAACCAGATGTGAGTTCCTTCCGGTTCAGACCGGTTTGCCCAAACCAGTAGTGACCTGCTGGTGATGTCATGATGATGTCACGGAATCAGTTCAGTCGGTGCCAGTCCGTGGGCGCCACCATCTTTTTTTTTAATACTTTTGAAATTTTTTTTTTTCAAAATTGTTTTTTGGGAATTTTTTCCCAGCTTTTTTTTCTTCTGCACATGCGCAGAAGCTGAGTTTCCGGCACTGTGCATGCGGTCTTCATCTTGTTTTCAGCTTTTTTGGATTTTTTTTAATGTTTTGCAACTGTGCATGCGCACGTGCACACGCCCATGAACCACGCCCACGCGGTGCTGGAGGAAGCGAACCAGCAGCGAGGTAAGTTAGAACCCACCCCTGCATCAAACCATGTGGTGGGATGACTTTTACACATAGTAGTATACAATCATAATAATTATGATTGTATACTACTTTGAAATGTAGAACTTGGTTTCAGAGGTAGAAAATTAATATTTAAAAAATCCTGAACTTCATCCATGCACATAAGTTAGTTTTATGGTATTGGAAATTGGCAAAAATAAAGTGTGATAGGGAAGTGGAGAGAGAGAGAGAGAGGGAGAGAGGGTGGGAGGGAAGGAAGGAAGGAAGGAGAGATTCTAAATAGTACATCTCTTTTTAAAGTTTAAGTTGTTCCTTAATACAGTCAGAAACTTGAGAATATTTCCCACCCTGTACTGTTATGCTTTATTTAATATTAATGGTTTATCAATAAATCATTATTGTCTGGGTTCATAGAATAGGCTATTAAGAAACCATATTTACTAAGTGAAGTAATTGCATTCGCACACATTGCAAAATCAAGTCAACCAAACTGCATTGCCAATGTGATTTTGTTTAAACCCAGTCTGAAATTGCATACATTTGGCATTCGACATACATATTTAAAAAAGAAATGCCATGTTTTCAAACAGTTATCAAATTTGTAGAGAGTTACACCAATTCAATATAAAATGTTACATAAAGGTTTTAGTTTTATGTGTGCACGTATGCATATAAAATAAGTATTTTAATTGTACCCGACATTGGTCTTTGCTAACCACAAGAGGCAGTCAAGACTAAAGATCTTTTGTTCCACTAAAAACTTCGGCATAAAAATTCCTCCTCCAAAAAAATGCAAACGAAAACTCCAACTCTCCAAAGGAATTTTCCATAAGACAAAAGCAACAATAGAAAATGATGACCTTGGGATGGCGCCAGGAAGTCAAACAGTTTGACTATTGTGTAGAAGCACAGCTGACTTTTGCACAGGAAGCAATCATAGCTGATTAGATATTACCAATTCCTGCCTTAACTCTCCCTCTTCATTGGTTGCTTGCCTTTGCTATCCATTGCAGAAGTGAAAGTCTTTTGAGTGTGAAATTTTCCATATTGTTATTAACTAGATCCACACTTCCACGATCTAAGGTATAACATGTTTTTAACTATACCATCCTTGATTTATATAATCCCCCCCCCCCTAGGAATGAAACAGAGAATGTAGGTATGTTTATTATACTGTACATACCCATTTAAACACGCAGAAATAAAAGTACACCCTTGTGTGGAATTGTAACATTCTCCATAGTTATATGTTTATGTCTCTACTAAATGGAAAACATCTATTATTCTGAGGGCTAGGGAGAAAAAAAATGACTCGGCATCAGATAATTGAAAACATTCCAGCAATTCGAGAAGAAATGTTTCTAACAATGTTTCTCCAAATCATTTCACTCAATCTTGAGCAAAGTTACATGTGGCAAATTCTTATTAAATCCTATGAGAATTTGTACAGATGAATCATACATAATAGAGACATGCAAATCCCTATGTTTTTCTTCATCCCCAAACAGGATGTGCTTTTAAGGTGTGCTTTCACCTAAAGTATATCAATCTTTCTACCAGTATGGCATTCTTACTGAATAAATATTTCTAAAGTATTATTTCTAGTAGTTCACTTGTAAAAACAGGGAAATGATTCACTGTGTGACTATATAAACTTTTTTTGTGGGATATTTAATACCAAATAAAATGAACTCTTGGAGGAATATTTTACTTTCCTTTGTAATAGCAATAGCACTTAGACTTATTAGACTTAGACTTTACAGCACTCTCTAAGCGGTTTACAGAGTAAGCATATTGACCCCAACAATCTGAGTCCTCATTTTACCAACCTCAGAAGGATGGAAGGCTGAGCCAACCTTGAGTTGGTCAGGATTGAACTCCTATTGTGGGGGCAGAGTTAGCCTGCAATATTGCATTCTAACCATTGCGCTACCATGGCTCTTATAATAATCATTGGTAGAACATCACCTCAACAGGACCAGTTCCAAATGAGTCACTAAGGAAGTAAGTATTGTTTGTAGAGGCTGCCATTTTGAATGTCCCTAATTTCAAGCCCATCACTGAATAGGCTTTCTGGGAAAAGTAACCATGGCAATCACTGACAAAAATATTATCCCATCCCAGAAATATAACAGAAGAAAACTTGTTGATTTTATGACACGTGAAAAAGCTGAACATTTTGGCACTTTCCTTAAGAAAAATATTATAGAGAGGAATATAAATAGAAACAAATGAGACCAAACTGCCCAATTCAGCCATCACAAATAATAAAAGTTCTGAAAACTCTGAAACAAATCAATGTTATGCTAATGTAGTATAGGCTTTCATGGCCAATATTTGTTGGTCAGTGTTGAGCTTCAGGATCTAGTCACTGTAGTCTAGATGTCAGATTTCCTGAGATTTTGCCAGTAACTGTGGCTGGCATCTTCAGAGGCAAGGTGACCAGCCCTTGCTAACCTGCACCAATCAGAAACCAAGTCAGCTAAAGACCAATCAGAAGTCAGGTCACCTGACTATAAAGACAAGAGCCCAGTCTGCTCAAATGCTTCTGAAGATGTCAGCCACAATTGCCAGTGAAATGTCAGGAAATAGGTTGTTTAGCTCACAGTCACTAAACACTGAATTTCAACACCACCGAAGACAATGATTGTGTAAAGGCCTCTTTGAATGTGGGTACTTAACTCATTCACCATCCCTATCAGCCAAAGCATATCCATATTAGATGCACTGTGAAGAAAGATTGGCATGCTGAATTTTGTAATTTTATGATTTCTATATATTGTAAAGACATCAGTTGTTTAAATAACTGCCTATTTTATGTCATAGATGGCAAAAAATATCGTAAAACAGGCAGTGCACAATGCCACATTATCTATATGTGTTGAAAGAACTGTATTATTTGTGTCTTTTGAACATTTAAGGAACCCCATTTGCAATACAATGAGCATTCAGGTTGGGTCTGTGCTTTGCAAAGGAGCTGGCCTAGATGCTCACATATTATAAGAGCTTTATGGTTCAATAGCAAAGGAGACATAAATTTGCTTCAGTGATTTTTCCACCCATTCAAGAATACTTTGTTAAGGTGAGAATAAATCTCATAGAGGCGATGTGGATCTTTTCTTGGAATTCAGACATTTAGAAATAAAGCCGAGATTAAAAGTCTAATAGAAAATATTTATTTCGGTACAAAAACAATAAATCATGAATAGTTATATCTTTGCTAATAAATCGTGACCGTTCCGGTCAGAGTCAAAGGCAGAAGTGTATAATGGAGAATCAGGAATGCACACATGCGCAGAAGATCACATCATGTGTCCTGCTTGTATTGGAATGTACCATAATATTAGGATAGGGATGCATCACCCTGCATATACATACAACTGACAATATTCACACCGTGACATACTTGGAATTAAAAAGTAGCAAAAAGCTCAGTGTTTTTTTTTATTTCTTTATAAGTCCTAGCTTGTTGAAGAGTCAGGTAACCATGGGGAAATTTGTTCACGCTGTCATTAGGAGTCAGGCCCATTCTGATGGTACTTAACTAGCAACTTATATAGTTAAGTAGCAATAGCGCATTACCTCAGAACATAAAGAGAGGAAGTGAAAATAAACTATTAAAATAATAATATAGGCAGACCTCAATTTACAACAATTCAAAGTTACAATGGTACTGAAAAAAGTGTCCTATGACTGTTTTTCACACTTACGGAAATTGCAGCATCTCCATGGTGTCATGGAGTCATGTTTGAACACATGAAAATCATGTGTTCAAAATTCAGGTGCTTGGCAACTGGTACATATTTATGACGGTTGCGTCATGTGAACACCTTTCGTGACCTGACAGGGAAAGACGGTGGGGAAGCCAGATTCACTTAACAACCTTGTTATTAATTTAACTACTGCAGTGATTCACTTAACAACTGTGACAAGAACAGTTGTAAAATGATACAAGACTCAATGGTCTAGTTTAGCAACAGAATTTTTGGGCTCAATTTTGGTTGTAAGTCGAGGACATCGGCTGGGCTCTTAGTCTGGTAAGGGAGAAAGTCACTGTCTTCCAGAGGGCCTCTGATGAAAATCCGTGTATGATTGTGGTACCTCCACAGCATTTATCAGCCATGGCGACTGACAAGCTTGGAAGCATGATCCCACGGGCCACATTTTAGCCTTGGTCCTGCCAACTGCTGAGTCTTTTATACAATCACCGGGGACGAATCTGGCTCTGGGAAAGAAAGCTTTTTAGCTCTGACAAGCATAAAAAAAATTCTTTTTCCCAGTAGAAGGATTTCCATGCTATTATATGTCAAGCTTGTCAAGTCTTATTGATTCCTTATAACTTAAATGAATGCCCACTACAGCGACCTCTGACAGCTTTGTGGTTAACTCCTTTATAATGAGTGTTACAGAAGTAGCCATCCGTTTTTCAGCAACATCACTTTCGCTGGAGTTACACATTATTTTTTCAAAGGAAATCCTTCAGTTGTTTTGTTTTCTATAGAATATGTCTGTCACCAAACAAACATGTTTTGTGAGCTAAAGAAAAACGTAAACTTTCCGCCATTTGACTTTCAAAATTAATAACCTTGGAATGAAATATAATCGCTAACGTAGGTAACAAATCTTTTCAAATTAAAAGCTCTGCTTCAAAAATGTATAGTCTGTTTAATTTCAAATAAGGAAAGGAAATAATTCATCAAGACAGAATTGAGCCATGATGATTATATGGACGTATTATTTAGGTTTTTTGGCAACAATACTGAAAATCTCTGTCATTACCTTCTACTGGGCATTTTTTAGACTTCTTGTCTGGCTACAGAATTTATATTTCCATTTTCTTTGCTCAAAGTACTAACTCAGTGTGTCCTCAGGGAAGGTAAAATAAAAGTCACAATGATGGCCACAGTTGCACAATTGAAGCTTTTGTGTGTGTGTGATGTTTACACATGTAACAAAGAGGCAGATCTTTATAGCTGCCATCTTGGTTGTTTTGATCTTTACCCTGAGGCTCCTGTTGATTAACCAGTTGGTTCAGAAGAAATGCTGCATTTACAACATGTCTCTACTTTTCATTAAAGCATTTCCCCACCCCCTTCGGATTTGTGAAAAAGATTGAAAAACAAAGAGGTTGGAACCCATTCCACAATGCTTAAATTCATTCATTCATCCATCCATCCATCCATCCATCCATCCATCCATCCATCCATCCATCCATCCATCCATCCATCCCAGCAAAGTTATCCCATAGTAGTATCTGATTACTTGAAAAAAGTTGGGCTACTTTAATAAATTGCAAAGAGGTCCAGAGCTCATGCGAGATCTCAAGTATTTCTTCCAAATACTTTTTAAAGCACGCGTACATCAACTAACCAGATCTGGTTTTACTTAATTGTTTTGAGAACCACCAAGTTAACCTAGATGCTGAGCAAGGTGAGCATGGGCTCATACTTCTTGGTTATTGGCAAAAGAAGGTAGGTTTAAAAAAAATTTTTTTTAAAGCAGAAGTGCCAATGTCAAAGGGGGCATATTTGTTTTAAACCAAAACAAATAAAAATAATTCCACCCCTGCATCAGATATATGATAAGCACAGTATAAACTGGTTTATTCCTATGATGTTGCCATGAAATCTGGTGTTTACCAAATATGTAAAGGCTTTTCCTGCACTGCAAGATACTGTTATCTTAAATAGCAATAAATATATAGAATATCTTGGAGAAACTTTCACAGAGGTATAAGAGCTACTTACTTATGACATGACAAATGCTCCTGAAAACTAGTAGTTTCTTCCTACATAGCTTGGTGGATGTCAAAAAGCGCTCCAGAAGCTGATAGTATATAAATATTACAATACCAATCCTGTCACATAATGTATGTTCATTTAATAATGAGGTCAATACAACAGTTCATTTCCCCATTTTCTAGTCAATAATAGTTTAAATTAGCATCCTTCCATTGTCCAAGGAAGATCCATTATTTACCCACTAATTCGCTCACCCATTTTCCCCAGTGTTGTGTTGCTCTAACGTGCTTGAACAGAAAAACCTGCACTATTGGAAACTAGTAAGAACAAAAATAATAGTAACCAAGAGTAAAATCAATAAAAGAAAGGGTTACCTTTATTTCACTCCTGCTCTTATGGAGAGGCTAAAAATAATCAATAACAACCAGAATGATTAAAAAAGGATCTGGGAAGGAATCATTACCAGTTGCTGATACAGAAAGAGATAACTTAATTTGGTGCTATTAAAAACCCAGCATTTTAGATCAATCATACTCAAAGCGAGTATTTTATCAGAGTTGTACTCTTTCCAAGCACTATAGAGATGAATTAAGTAAGTAATAGAGATGAATTAAATAAAGAAAAGAAGAGTCCATATTATAAATTAGAATTGTCTACATCCATTTGAAAAGTTTTCTACTATTGTTCCTCCTTGTGCTTATTGCATCCAATATATAATCAAAATTATATTGAATTTTCCTTTTGTTCTATATCAACAAATTTGCAACGTTTGTGAAAAGAGATAAATTTGCTTACTTTTCTCCTTACTGCTATAATTTAGCCATTTTAGTGCTCTTTGTATAGCAAATTGTTGCTTTCTTCTCTTTTCCTCTTTTCAATCCATTACGACTCTGGTAACTGCTTAGAGTCATGCAGCCCACTGCCCTTTCAGCTTTCCTTACCATTTGGTAAGATTCCTGTGCTTGGGGCTTTGAATTACCTTTCCTTTCATTCTGGAGAAGAACAAAGAATCGTGCAGACCTGGGGCTGCAGGTTCCCATGTGGCTATCTATTTTATTTCAACCCCCACTGGAGCCCCTTAACTCCAAACCTGTAGTATAATTGTAGCAGCATAATAACTGGCAATCAGTGGCATGGTTTCTTGACATCTTGAGATAGGACAGAAACCTAAAACCTGTAGCAAAATCCCTGAAATTTATTTTACCTATTAAAGAACAAAAATCCCTTGTAATCAATAATATTCAGTCTCCCAAATGAAAGAACCATAACTAGATTGTGCAGTGAAGTCCTCGCTGGAAACAGCCATATTTGATCGTGATCGTCCTGCCTTTTATATCAGTAATGGACAAGCACATGGTTAAAAGCTCCTTCCTATCAGCGCCAGTCATCATGAGTTCTTCAATTCTCTCACACTAAGTGAGGAGTCAACCAGTTGCCAGATTGTCTTAGACCAAATTGTAGATTGCCTGGTCTTACTCCATGACTGGATCCACAGGGACTCTGGTCACCTATCCAAATGATTGGAATAACTACCATATGTTAGTAATTGCTCAACAGCTTCTGTTTCAGGTCTGTTTTTCCCCGTGAAACTCTGGGCAATATCAACAATCAATACTACTACCACATCCAATTTACTTTCCCAGTCCCAAACCCGTATTCATAGTTTGAAAGAAAATTAAACCCAAATCTTCTATGAGTTGCACCTGTTATGGGAGGGCTGCAGTTGTCCAGTGAAGCTTCTTATCCAAGACACCAACTCTCCAGAGGCCTCTACTTCCTGTTACTTCATCCCCCTTTCCTGGCAGTTCAGCCAATAATAGAGACTCCTATGTGTTGCTGCTGCTGTTATGTTATTAAAATGTGTACATTGCTTGACTCCCAGCAATTCCGAGTGCCCAGTATTAATCTTGCTCTGTATACTGCACAAGTCAAAAAGAGGGCTGTGAAAATATTTACAGACCCCTCACATCCTGGACCCAAACTGTTTCAACTCCTACCCTCAAAATGATGCTATAGAGCACTGCACATCAGAACAACTACACACAAGAACAGTTTTTTCCCAAATGCCATCACTCTGCTAAACAAATAATTCTCTCAACACTGTCAAACTATTTACTAAGTCTGCACTACTATTAATCTTCTCATCATTCCTATCACCCATCTCCTCCCACTTATGACTGCATGAATGTAACTTTGTTGTTTGGCTCCTTATGATTTATATTGACTGTTTCCTAATGTGATTTGATTGCTTATTTATACCCTATGACTATCATTAAGTGTTTGTACCTTATGATTCCTGATGAATGTATCTTTTCTTTTATGTACACTGAGAGCATATGCACCAAGACAAATTCCTTGTGTGTCCAATCACACTTGGCCAATAAATAATTCTATTCTATTCTATTCTATTCTATTCTGTTCTGTTCTGTTCTGTTCTGTTCTGTTCTATTGTAACTCTACCAAAGATCCCATGCTACCATGCCAAACAAACTAAGTTACAGTACTGGTAAGACCAGACCATTCTGTTCTTCCATACCAATAAGCTACCACTAGTTACTTTCATCAAATCCTTTCCCGTGGCTTCCTCTCCTAGCTTCTATTCTTCATATTAGTTCCAACTCTGGAGCTTCCTGGTCTAGCTCTGTCCAAACTGATGTACCAAAACCTGATGTACCACTCCAATACATCATCATCCACCCATCGTCCACTATTTTAATTCAACATCCTAAATCATTCCAGCAAGCGACCCTCTGAGAAAACAGCTACAATCAGAGTTCATCATAAGACGAAAACCCCCCTTTGATAATAAATAAGAGTAATGGTTTAAAAAAGCATCAAAAGGCTCAAAGTAAAATACAGAATAAAACTATGCCAACGTTTGATGTTTTATTTATCAGATTCCACTTTGTGTTCATGAAACCCTACTGTCTATAATGATAGCATAATTTTATGTTGCTACATGTTTCATTTACCCCATGAAAAGTGGTCAAATTAATTCGGATGGAGAATTCTGAAGGTTTACCCTGGAGAAGTAGTAGTAGCTGAAAGTTGGAAGGATTTCTTTTGAACAAAGATCATTTTCTTTTCAAGTACTAAAAGTACATGAGAACTCCTAATATCATTTGCACCTGACCTCCCTTGCTTGAACTCATAGAGTACCAAATGTTTTAATCCTAGGCTAAGTAAATACCAATGAATTTAATAGGTTTTATAGTTAGGAAAGCAATAGGCTAGGAATTTCAGCTAATTTCTATGCTTTTTAATTCCCATCAACAAGAATGATTTGCTATCGGGAACAGAACCTCTGTGTTCTGTCACAATATATTTCTGATTTGATATTAATGCTAAGCAAAAGAAGATAGGTATCCCTGTCATTACCTAACCAAGAGTCTACCAGTCCACATAGGACAGCTTGGGACATTTGGAGACAATGTGCTTTCTACTTCCCTTGTTTGAAACCTCTGTTTGAAGCATGTTCATATCAGTCCATCAGCTGATAATCCTTCTAGAGTTCAGGTGTGATGAAGTATTGTGAATAGTGGCTACTCTTATGAAAGCTTTGTAACTCTCTATAGCACCCTTCTCTGCATTCTGGATTGAAGTTTCCATCATGGTAGCTGGGAAATATGGAATACGGAACACGTCAGCATCAGGAAGGTAGCAACTTGGTGTAGGCACGTCTCAAAGGATGATTTTTCAAGGATCCTGAATCTCCAGGTGTTTCTTCAAGACAATATTTAACAAGCAGCTTCTTAAAATTCCCCATAATGCAATTTGGAATGCCATGTCACATTTCTAACTCAGATTATATATCACCTAATGTGCTTATTTTAACATGCTTTTATACTATATCATCTCAAAGTGGTTTATCAAAAAAAATTGTAAAAACAATGAGTAATGTTCATATTGTTTTAATATATAGTTTTAACGCTGATACTCAAAAGTGTGGGAGGTGGGTAGGGAGGAAAATTATGGAGAAGTAATTTATCTGGTATTCATTTAGGGAGATTTGAGTGAAGAGAGAAATCTTCTATAATCTGCATCATGAATGTTAGGAGTGAGAACATTCCAGGTTACAGGGGCAACCAGAAAGAACTCCCCTTCCTCAGAGCAAAAAACTTTGGAGTTCCATGCAAACATAGAAATCTTTCCTTCTTACTCAAAAGAGACCATGAAAGTCTCTCAGATCTGCTGAGAGATGCTTGAAGCCCAACTGCTGCAGTCTACAAGTCATATACTGTACATACAGAATTTTATCTCAGCAATATTCAAAACCAGCATAGAATCTGAACAGGGCAAAACATTGGCTCCTTTAAAAAAAAGATTGAATGTTTTCATAAGTTTGGCCTATACCAGTGATGGCGAACCTTTTTTTCCTCGGGTGCCGAAATAGTGCATGCGCACGCTATCGCACGCGTGCGCGTGCCCACACCCATATTCAATGCCCCCCCACGGCCCTGCTTCCCCATTTCCTGACTTCCGGTGAGCCCGATAGGCCCATTTTTTGCCCTCCCCAGGCTCCAGAGGCTCCCCTGCCCCCTGGAGGCCCTCTGGAGGCTGAAAACGCCCTCCCAGAGCCTCCGTGTGAGCAAAAAATAAGCTGGTGGGCGCCCACATGCACACTGGAGCTGAGCTAGGACAACAGCTCTCATGCCAGCAGATATGGCTCTGATTGCCACCCGTGGCACGCGTGCCATAGGTTCGCCATCACGGGCCTACACTATACAATATTTGAATGCTCATTTATTCATCCAAAATAAAAAAAAATACATAGTGTTCTCCTAATTGTCAAGCTAGAAAAGTGTTATGTAAGGTTGGCTGTAAATCTACAGATTTCTGACAGCTGAAGTTGATTCGCTTATTTAAAATTTCTCTCAAGAGTAAAACCTCTAATGCTCAAGCATTATCTAGTATAGGTAGGTAGCAACAGAGTTGTATTATTTTTATGCTGTTTAATCAGTTATGTGTTTGTCAGTTGGACTACAGATGCATTCTCATCTCTTCTGAGATTGCAGGAATAGCATTACCAATTGATTTCCCTTTGGTAATGTACAAGTAGTATATCTCTACAATGTTTGCTTGGTCTACAAGTATCAAAAGAAAAAGAAGTAGAAGTAAACTGGAGGCGTAGGTACAAGGGTTTGTTAACACTGGGTGCTTGCAAATGTCTGCTGTCTGGCTGACAATTCTTGACAACCTTCCTCTTTTTAACATCTCAAGTAGGAGACTTTCTAAAGCGTTCTGGGCTATTATTGGCTGGAGAGGGGATTTCTATTTGTATGGCTATGAATTAATTAAATGTAATGAATATGTATGTTATCATGGCCCCTTAATGTATGAACACCTGAAACATCTGCCACATTATGTGGACAGAGATAACAGTCTGACTCTTGGCTCAGTTCAACTCCCCATTTCTGTTAAATGAAATTAACTTGAACAGTATCCATTGATAGGATAGGATAGGATAGGGGAGGGGAGGAGAGGAGAGGAGAGGAGAGAGGATACTTTATTTGGCCAAGTGTGATTAGACACATTCTTTCACATATTTGTCTATTCCTTGCATAAAACTTGTTGATTGTAGTTGTCACTTGTATTTCAGGAGAAACAAATTACATAATATATTTTAATTGGGTGCTTTATTCTTCATCATATAGCAACTTACCCAAACCAAAAGAGCGATAACAACATATTTTTTAACTCTGACCCTTTCCAATTAACCTTTGCTCTTGCCAATTTAAAAAATAGCCCCATCAAGTTAATTAGCTGAGCTGATTAATCTTCTAACTAAATTGACTGAAGCTTGACTCAAGACTTTTAAATATCCTTCAGTCTCATAATATGGTCTAGTGCTCTTCATTTATTATCCTGTGTCTGCTTTTTGTCTCGGAACAAAGAAGGGAAGTACATCAAGAAAAAGCTGCTGCAGATGGAATCAGTATCACTAAGTAGAAGAAATAATATCATGAGATCTTGAGACAAAAGCCAATTTGAATGTACATTGTGTTTCAAGGCCCACTTCCTCTGCTCTGTAGATCTTAAAAAGGACCATCCCACCTGCGTCTGCCAAAACAAAAGAATTTGCAGCCCACGTGATGTTATCAGTCCTTCCTGTGGTATGGCAACAGTATCCTGGTTGTTTTATTGTAGGAGAATTAGTAATTGTTTTCAAGAGAGGAATGACTCCGTTGGGTGGGATTTCATGGCATCCAGCTCAGTAGAAGTGGGTAGTCTTTGGAAGACACCCAGACACATGACACCATTCGCCGGCTGGGAAGGAACCAAATATAGGAACACAGCCATCAAATCTATTAGTAATCACATAATTTTTAAGTCGGATTCATGAGATGGAGCCTTTTAAAATACGATGGGATAATTGCATCATTTAAGAAACTGTCTTGAACCCGATATAAGCTCCTTGAATGCTATGCTCTTGATTTCTAAATCCAGACAGAATTCTGTTTTCTTATGAACATATTGTAGCACTTGTGTGGATCTCATATCTTGCACTATACCTCAAAACTCTACATAATTTTACAAATGTAGCAATTTAAGCTGTTTTAAATCTAAAGATTTTGGTTGTAATTTGCATTTGTACAGTTATTAATATCAAAGTGGATCAAAGATATCTCAAGAGGTTTTATTTTATATTGCAAGAGGGAAATACTAAAAAGTATATCGGTTCTCAATAATATCTCTGAGGGAGTGATTATAGGAACATATGGTTTTACTTATCCAGGTTTGAATTTGCATTTGTTTTGATCAGGTTTATGGCTCATTGCTGAACTGCAGAGAAAACAATTACTGCCAACCTGTCTTCCATTGAGGACCTGTACACTGCACAAGTCAAAAAGAGGGCTGTGAAAATATTTACTGACCCCTCGCATCCTGGACATAAATTGTTTCAACTCCTACCCTCAAAACGACACTATAGAGCACTGCACACCAAGACAACTAGACACAAGAACAGTTTTCCCCCGAATGCCATCACTCTGCTAAACAAATAATTCCCTCATCACTGTCAAACTATTCACTAAGGCTGCACTACTATTACTATTAGTCTTCTCATCGTTCCTATCATCCATCTCCTCCCACTTATGACTGCAGCACTGTAACTTGTTGCTTGTATCCTTACGATTTATATTAATATTGATTGTTTCCTGATTGCTTATTTGTACCCTATGGCAATCATTAAGTGTTGTACCTTATGATTCTTGACGAATGTATCTTGTCTTTTTATGTACACTGAGAGCATATGCACCAAAGACAAATTCTTTGTGTGTCCAATCATACTTGGCCAATAAAGGAGCCGAAGTGGCGCTGTGGTTAGAGTGCAGCACTGCAGGCTACTTCAGCTGACTGCTAACTGCAGTTCAGCAGTTCAAATTTCACCGGCTCAAGGTTGACTCAGCCTTCCATCCTTCTGAGGTCGGTAAAATGAGGACCCAGATTGTTGGGGGCAATATGCTGAACTCTGTAAACTGCTTAGAGAGGGCTGTAAAGCACTATGAAGCTGTATATATGTCTAAGTGCTATTGCTATAAAGAATTCTATTCTATTCTATTCTATTCTATTCTATTCTATTCTATTCTATTCTATTCTATTCTATTCCATTCCATTCCATTCCATTCCATTCCATTCTATTCTATTCTATTCTATTCTATTCTATTCTATTCTATTCTATTCTGTTTGGAAAATATAGTAGTTCAGGCCATGATATCATCAAGAATTTCATAAATCTGGTCTGGGAAAGTCTATGATTCTGTTTCCATGTATGGCATTATGTGTAGAGCTGTATGGTTTGAAGAAATAAATAAGATATCTGTGAGTATCACATGTTTGAATGCTCTCTCTCAAAGCTTAAGATCCATAGGAAACAGAGCAGAGACACTGTGTATCAATTTAAGCCATCTTCTTAAAACTCGAGTAAAGGGGGAAAAATCACATATAATAGATTTAAGATGTCAGGTGACTAGTTTTTCAGCTTGAAGCTCTTAAGCTGCCCACTTATCTGCAAATAAGCACAGTATGACAAATTCTGAATGAATGCCCTTGTACAGGACTAAATTGAAAGCTTAAAACCTTTTTGTATTTCAGTCATTGCATATTAGATTATACAATGTGAAGTATAAGATCCATCAGCAAGATTTTTTTTCTTTTTGAAAAAAAATAGGGATCTTATAAAAGTACCTAGTATCTGATATCTAGTATCAGTAACTAGATAACAAGAATTATTTTCAGAGCAATTGAAATTGTAAAACTTAATAAATATTATGGCCTCTGCTTCTGTATAGTTTCTTTTTAAAATGAATCTGCTGGATGAAATGTTGAAGTTATCTTATTAACTACACTAAAACTAATTTAACAATTATTGCTTGGGAAGTACAGTACAATTTTATAAAGGAGATTAAAACTATTAAACAAGCAAATGCTACCTCTCTTATCAACTTACTGTTCCCAGGAGGTTTCTTGTAGCTGTTACTCTTTGGAAAAGAAATTAAATTCAAGTGAATGAAACTTTATATGTTATTTATTTATTTACTGTATATAAAGTGCCGAGAATCGCTTCAACAGTTAGATGGGAGGCATATAAATTTAATAAATAAATTATACGGCAGATATAACCACAGATTGAATTCCCTAGTTTGCCACAAAACTGGTGAATAATTTTAGTTAGACTAAGTCATATGTTTCAGGTTTTTTTCTATTGGCATTAATTCTGCTTCAGAGGTTTTAAAGATAAGACACATCAGAAAGATATAAAGCAGCCATAGACCTGGTTAGTTATGGAAAACTATAAATGACCAACAAACCCTATTAGTAAAATGTTTTGTAATTCTGTCTACTCAACTCTTTTGAAGATCACAGAGTTTATCTTTTCCACTTATTTAATGCCAGACTTGAGCATCAGATGTCATTACACAAATGTATTATTTCATTCCAATAAACATGAAATTGGATGTTTTCAATTAATTGAAATGTTTTAAACTCTGGTTATTACATAGTCCAAGATATAGGAGTGTAACTCATGTATGCAACATGTGTATTTGTGACGGGAATTATTTAGATTATTTTCCCAAGAACAGCATGTTATTTGTTTAACCACATGTTATTTGGATTGTGTAATAATGCCATAGCAACCTTTCTGAAAATAGTAATGAATGAATTGTGGTAATGGCAGGGTGTTATCTCTTGATAAGGGTTTTCTTTTTAATATAGAAAATCTTGCCAGACTGGTCTGGCAGCCTCTAGACCATTCCATTCAGCTATGTGATTCACATTTTTCCATGGTGAAGCCAGATTTTAAGCTACTCATATATAGCCCACTCATCCAGGAACACTGAGTACATAGGTCCCCCTCACACCCTATTATTAAAACAACCCTCTGAAATAGGTTGGACTGAGAGACAGTGACTGACCCATAATTACCGCATGGTTATTTTGGCTGAATGTATCATTCTGTTGTTCCTATAGGTTATCTAATCATTCAACCACAAATATTCTCAACAGTGCATTCCTGCCTGAATGTCACAGTGACAATTATATTGTTATATGCTTGAATAATACATACTGAATTGTTCATCTTTGATATCTGGAAACATATGCTGACACATCTAGATAAGACCTCTGAACATTATATGGGTACATTTACTTTTCTGGACATCCACAGTTGGGTTCCCATCAGTTGGTATGATGTATCTCGTGGGGTAACATATTATTGTGCAATTAGGGTGAAAAGGATAATAGTATAGGATATTTAATGTTGCTACCACTCATTGCAACCTAGTATCACCACAGTAATGTTCAGCATTACCTTTGTGGGAAAGAAACTTCAGTCCTTATTTTCATGTCATTGTTGACTCCTGATGACTGGGGTCTATGACAATTGGCCAACTTGCCGTGGCCAACTCACTGCAAGACAACTCGCCATGGCCATCTCATCACAGGACAAGTGACTGCGGGACAAGAAGTGGAGGAGCTCATAGCCCCTATGGCCTTGTCCACAGCCTCAGGAGTAACTGGCTCAAATTTGGCCCACAAGCTTCTTCAGTTCTGATTGAATGGTGGGGAAGGGAAGGATTTATATTCCTTGCAGTCAACTGGTAATTAGCACTCTTTGTGAGAGTCATTGAGGCCACTTGGAGGTTTATCTGTGCCCTCAGGGTCACCTGAATAGTGCAAATGGGTGTGGAAACTTTTTGGAATTGCTGAAAGGACTGTGTTGTAAACAAGAGATGGGAGATAGATGGTGTCATATCCCTACCCTCTCTGTTGAAAGAGGTCTGTTCAATTTTAAAGAAGATGGCCTCTTTGATCCCTCTTTCAAACCAGCGGTCCTCTCTGTCCAGAATGTGGACAGAGAAGCAAAATGTATTCAAGGAAAAACAAGGAAAGTCCAGTTGCCTCTTGAAAAAAGCACCTTTGGGACAACCATGACTTGGATGACTGAAAATCTCCATAGAAATACAACTTCTAAACTTGGAAAGCCAGGCACTCTACTCAGAGCTCTCCTAGGGCAAAGGAAATGTAGGCAGGAAATTATAATCACACAATTAATTTGTAAAGTTTATTTCTGTACATTCCAAATAGAGTTTTGTTTTTAAAAAAATCAACAAAGCTGACTGCTGTAAATATATACTATCTTTCCTTCTCCCTCTTTGCCTGCTGTTACAATATTCTGAAATGATGCATGCTTGTTCCTACATTTTAAACACAGCAGTTATAAAGTGCTATATTGATTGTGTTTGCTTATTGGGCAGGAGTTACATGTCAAAGAATTATTATTAGTGATTAGAATTCATTGCATTTATATGCAACATCATGGAGCTACAACAGTAATAAACCAGAACAAGTCCCTGCTGTAGTAAGATGCAAGTGGGAATAAGGCTTCAGAAGTCTAAAGGCACTTTACATATGAATTTCCTCTAATTTTATCACCACAGCAACAGTATTTCAAGTAGGTTGGGCTGATGGAGGGTGGCGAGCCTCAAATTCCCTACTGAAGTCCAGTGCAAGTTTAAATCTTGATTTCTTTAGACAAAGTCTGATATATTATTCCCATCAGCTTAATGCTTCACACTCAAAACCATAGCTCCTGCTTCACCGAGTTATACACACCAGCAAACCAAAGAAATAGACACAGAAATGCTAGTTGTATCAGCCCGGTTAGAAAGGCCATTTATAATATTCCCATCAGATTTTTATATTGGGAAAGGGGAGAGAAATCTAGTACGTTTTTAGCCTTCAAGGTTTCAGTGAAGAAATTCATGCAGGTAGTCTTCATTCAGCAACCGTTCAGTTATGAAAGCACAGAACTACAACTGGTTCTTGTATTTCTCAGCTGCTTTTGATACCATTGACCATGGTACCCTTCTGCGTTGTCTCGGGGAGTTGGGTGTGGGAGGCAATGTGTTACGATGGTTCTCCTCCTATCTCTCCGATAGGACTCAGTCGGTGTTAGCAGGAGGACAGAGGTCGACCCCTAGGCCCCTCGTTTGCGGGGTGTCTCAGGGCTCGGTCCTCTCTCCCCTCTTATTTAACATCTACATGAAACCGCTAGGTGAGATCATCCGACGACACGGGGTGAGGTTCCAGCAATATGCTGATGATATCCAGTTATACATCTCCACCCCGTCTCAATTCAGGGAAGCAGTCGATGTGATGTGCCGATGCCTGGACGATCGAGGGTCTGGATGGGAGTTAACAGGCTCAAGCTCAACCCTGACAAGACCGAGTGGCTATGGATATTGCCTCCCAAGGACTATGTTGACTGTCCCTCCTTGGTTCTTGGGGGAGAGAAATTAACTCCCTCAGAACGAGTTTGCAATTTGGGTGTTCTCCTAGATCCACAGCTAAAATTGGATCAACATCTGTCAGCTGTGGCTAGGGGGACCTTTGCACAGGTTCGCCTGATGCACCAATTGCAACCCTTCTCGGAGCAGGAGGCTCTGCTCACGGTCACTCATCCCTTATTACCTCACAGCTTGATTATTGTAATGCACTCTACATGGGGCTACCCTTGAAGACTGTTCAGAGACTTCAGTTGGTTCAAAATGCAGCTGCGCGAGCTGTGGTGGGTGCACCAAGATACACCCATGTAACACCAATTTTCCAACAGCTGCATTGGTTGCCTATTGGTCTCCAGTCACAATTCAAGATGTTGGTTATTACCTTTAAAGCCCTATATGGCACTGGACCAGGATATCTTCGGGACCGCCTGCTACCATATACCCCTCAATGACCGGTTAGATCCCACACAGTTGATCTCCTTCAGGTTCCGTCAGCCAAACAATGTCGGTTGGCGGGACCACGAGGGAGAACCTTGTCTGTGATGGCTCCGACTCTTTGGAATCAACTACCGTCGGAGATCCGGATCATCCCCATCTTGTTGGCCTTCCGCAAAGCCGTTAAGACCTGGCTCTTCTGACAGGCTTGGGGATAGGGGCCGCTCAGAATGATTTAAAGTGGTCACCCCTTGTATGTTGGATTGAGAGAATTGTTTTAATTTTTATATGTATTTTTAATTTTTCTATTGATTTTTTACTGATTTGTTCATTTTCATGTTCACTATCTGTTGTAAGCCGCCCAGAGTCCCTTGGGAGTTGGGCGGCATATAAATTTGATCAAATAAACAAATAAACAAACAAACAAACAAACAAACAAATAAATAAATAAATAAATAAGCTTCTTGGTAGAGAAGTGAAACATCCTCAAGGAAATACAAAGGAGGTCCAATTTTTAGAAGTTGTGCTTTGATTTTATTATTATTATTATTGATCGAATGAAATTGGATCAGCAGCTTTCCTAGCTCTCAAGGAAGGTATCCTAATTCTGGACAGCCAGTTCAGCCAAGCGGCTGTTCCCTCTGCTTATCACACTTTGAACCACGTCTGCCGGAAAGAGCCCCCGAGGCTGAGACACTGAAGCACATTCTATTCAATAGCGTGTGAAAACTATAAATGAACCAAAAGAGCTGTCAGAAAGAAATCTTTGGAAGGAGGAAAAGAATATTGGGAGAAAAGAGCATAAAGAGGATCGGATGGGGAATGTGTTGTGGGCTTCATGAGCCAGCCAGAAGTTGCAGGTATAGGTTAAAAGGCTTGTACAGATTACCCTTCTTGTCTGTAACAGGGATTCAGGCTGATGCAGTGAGAAATTGACTGATCTGAGCCAAGAACTACTTGTTGAATAGACAGTAGGCACAATAGGTCTGAATCCTATACAGATCTACTCTCTCTCTCTCTCTCTCTCTCTCTCTCTCCTTTGTTTTATTTTCTTTCCTCTTTATTGCATCCAAGTCTCTTGAGCCCCTTTGAGCTAAAGTTGTAATTCAAGTAGAGCTGACATACTAACATACTGCGTAGGTCAGGAGGCAAGAGAAAAGGATGACATTTGTTTCAATTTGCCTTCTATTGCTTGAGGAAATGTAGAGACAGACAATAAGTCTGCAGGCTGAAAGGACAGGCGCAGGGTGTGTGGGCATATTTCCTTTAAGAAAGGACACCATGTCATACTTTGCATGGAAGTTCAGCCTGCCATTGATTTCTGCTTGCCTTATGGCATTATACTTATCCCATTGTGTACACAAGCAACTCGATGGGGAATCTGTGAAGACAATGAAGATTTTTAAAAAGTATCCATTAATGATTCTGGTAGCATTATGTTTGTTTCTCCATAATGCTAATGGGTTAGGTGCTCTTAGTTCCATTCCTCACTGATGGGTGCCACCTTGTCATGGTGGGGGAGCTTAACTGCTCCAATGATGCTGAGATGGTCTCAGCTGAGGAATGGAACTAAGAGCACCTAACCCATTAGCATTATGGAGAAACAAACAAAATCGAAGTCTATACTGGCTCGGTCGTTGCCCAGGACAAAAAGGTCCGCAGCGGATGTTGCTGATTCTGGGCATTCGCCGGAAAGTGGGTTACGGAATCAAAACTCAAATGAACAATTACAGAAGCGGCAGAAATATACCATGTCAGAGAATCATACATTATTATTATTATTATTATTATTATTATTATTATTATTATTATTATTATTATTATTATTATTATTATTATTATTATTATTATTATTATTATACAATTGTATCACAGCGGCCAGTTGTTTCGCCGGATTTGGATCTATCTATCTCTGCTTGCGCAGAGGGCAGAAGAACGCAAATGGCGGCATCCCAGCGTCCCGGGAAAGCGGGCGGGGGAAGCCCCGTGCCGCAAACGCCACCAGCTTCTTTGGCTCGGTGGCGACGGACAGCCAAGACCGCACCGGTAGGAACCCACCACTGGATAGATCCATATATATCTTTAAAAAAATGTTGAGAAGCTTTGCTTTTGATACATTTAAATCAAAATTCTTATTTGGAGTTAAATGTTGCAGAACACAAATCTGCCCTATTTCTAAATCTTTCTTTTTAAAGGAGAATATTTTCCTTTCAAAAATCACATTTTAAAAAGCTTTGAACCCATAAGCCAAAAATGGAGTTTGAAGATCATCTGTTTCTGCATCCATGGCTATTGTACCAAAGTACATAAAATATCATTAAGCGTCTGTTTTTTAAAAAATCATATAAATTCTCAATCTCCTGATCTGAAACAGGACTACCATAAGTAGGAATAGGGAAGCTGTTTCCTCAGTTCCGCTTTTTTTTTAAAAAAATAATTATTTCCCTTCCTTGCTCTCACAGGTCTGTCTGTGTGTTTGTATTCATATTCTGATGTCTCTGAATTCTACAGGGACATCTCTTGGGACTCTGGTTTTAGAATAAAGTACTTAACATGCCTCAGGTCTTTAGTGTGCCTTTGTATTAAAACAATCTCACATTATGTAATTTTCTGCTTAACTCCAAGGTCACTCCTGTCTCAGTGAGTTCAACAGAAAGAGCCATGATTCAGCATCATCAAGCCGGTGTGCAATATTTAAAAGGGGAACATACTTAATGTTTTAATTAGTAAAAGCTAGTAACAATAAACTTTGGCCATTTTTGAGGGATTTATGGGCACAATCTATAAATGTGTCTAACTGGAAAATGGAAGGAATTAACAAGGGCTTTACCCAAGGTTATTTCATAGATTACCACAGGTCAACTTAATTCTACTTCTCTGACAAGTGAACTGGTGTGATAGTTATGTTTATCCAATTTATACTGGGAATCAATATTACATCTTAAATATCTCTTATCATTGTTAATGGAATTTGTCAAAATATTCTTGGCTTGAGCTTATGTATGTATGTATGTATGTATGTATGTATGTATGTATGTATGTATGTATGTATTTATTTATTTATTTATTTATTTATTTATTTATTTATTTATTTATATCAAATTTAAGCAGCTGACCACTTCCCTCACATAAAGATTATGGGAAGTAGACAAATAAAATATTAAAACATAAAACTGTGTACAAAATGTAAAGAAGAGACAAGGATAGTTACAATTTAACATTAAAAGTTAATTAAAAGGCAGTTGGACAGCCTTCAGGATGTTAACCAGACCAATGCTTCTTTGTGAGGCCCAAACAAGATGGCAGAGCCAGGTCTGAAAGTCCAGGAGAAGAGGGGGCTTGCCTCACCTTGGGGGTGGGTAGGGGGTGAGGGGTATGTTGCACTGGGTTGGGGTAATGGCAGAATAGGCCATCTTCTCGGAGTCTGTCAGTCAGAATTCTTTAACTGATGGGATTCCAACATACCTTCCCTGCCTGACCAGGTGAGATGGCTGATATAATGGAATGAAGATGGTTCCATGGGTAATCTGGCCCTATGCTATTGCAGTGAAGGCAGCAGCAGAGGTGGGCCTCTTTGATTAATGTTTTCAATAAATAGGATATTTTTTAAATTAATATTTCTCATTCTTGAAGGAACAAAGAAAACTATGTACAGCCTGATAAGAGAGCTGGTTCAAACCTGTCAAGGATACTGACTTGAACTTTAGTTACTTGAAAACTCGTTATACCTCATTGTAATGTAAAAATCACACCTCTTGAATATGTGGATGAGCATTAAAAAAATCATACTAAAAATATAATGGGATGTTGTGGAATGTTACACGCTACATATTGGAGTTACTGATCATATGTGCTGCATCAGAGATTGTATCAAATGATATTAACCAATGAATGTACTCATTCTAAACTCCATATGTTTGAACTGTATATAAAGTGATTCCCATCTTTATTTATGCATAAATAAAAAGATTTTAATCTACCTTTCTGGCTTGGATTCTGTTTGGGTAAGGCACATCTGGCTAATGGATCTGCCGATGTTTACACTTAACAGAAGGTCTTTAAAGGTCATAACCAATACCTTGAATTGGACCCAGAAGCAAACTGGCATGCAACTCAAACAGCAAAGGTATTACATGTGCCATTCTTTGGGCACCCAAGATTGTTCGCATTCTGTATTAGCTGAAGATACGTTTCAAGGACAGTACTATGTAGAGCTCATCGCAATAGTTCAAGCAGGAGATGTTCAGGGCATCTGAACAGAGAACCAGTTACAACCCAAACCAAGAAGGGTTGTAACTGGTGTATAACATGAAGTTAAGCAAAGACCCTCCTAACCATGATTGCCAGTTGTTCTTCAAATAGGAGCTGGGAGTCTATGAAGGCACTTGGTCTGTCTTGGGTAGTGCAACCTCATCCAAGACCAAAGATTATAAACTCCTCAATGCAGCCCCTCCACATCCATACCCACTTCATTTTACCAGGGTTTCATTGAAATCTCTACTTCCAAATCCAGGTCCCCACATCCTCCAGGCACCATGTTAGAATGTCCACAGCATCACTCATTTCACCCATGACAAAGATAGTATAGTAGGCTATTGTTAGCTTACTGATGATACCTTATCCCATTACATAAAAATAGCTGAACTTAATATAAGCAAAACAGCAGTATTAAGGATAGATGTGAAATAATGAAAATTAATTAGCATTTGTAGAAAAGTTGTGATATTACAAAGAAAGTAATAAGTAATGAAATCTGCATTAAAAAAAATTGATTGGGCACAAATGGACCTGTTGCTCCAACCCTACCCTTTGTTATTCCAAATGCAGATTGCAAATCCTCATTCTGTTATTCTGACCTGTATAATTTCAATTATTACAATCAGAGTAATCTGTTTTTCTTCTTCCCACTTCCTTAATGCATAATGACATTGCATGTTCTTGTTAAGAACTTGAGCAAAAAAACCCCCAAACTGTGCTAGGCTTTCTTTTAAAGAAACAACTCTAATCTACTACTAGGAGAAAAAGCAAGGCAATTTACACCAGAACATGGTATTGAAAGATTTATGATTCTGTGCTAAAAGGCTGTTTATAAAATACTAAAAGAAAATGTCAAAATTAATACTTCAGAGAATAACTATATGAATCCAGATTTGCAGATTTCCCCCAGTACTTAACCTAAGTCTAAACCGAATATTTTAAAAAATGGTAAGATAGCTGATGTACACTTAAGCTCTCTCTTTCTCTCTCTTTTTTAATGTGGATATCTATATTAATCAACATTTCCAGAAGCCTATGGGGATTCTGAAAACAAACACCCCTTGATATTTGTATTCCTGGTGCATCCATATCAGTGCCCATCTTTTAAAATATGCATATAGGGTTGGTCTTCTGTTAATACTTTCAAGGGCTGGATTTTAGGGGTAATGTTTATTTTGGAGCCGAGGTGGCGCAGTGGTTAAAAGCAGCACTGCAACCTTCAGCTGATTGCTAGTTCAGCAGTTCAGCTGTTCAAATCTCACCAGGCTCAAGGTTGACTCAGCCTTCCATCCTTCCGAGGTCAGTAAAATGAGGACCCAGATTGTTGGGGGCAATATGCTGAACTCTATAAAACCGCTTAGAGAGGGCTGTAAAGCACTATGAAGCGGTATATAAGTCTAAGTGCTATTGCTATTGCTATTTTCCTACCAGTTTACTTACATTGCAATATCAGCTAGCAATAAAATATTATAAATACCTGCAACAGCAGGTATTTTTATGACAGCAAATGATCAAAAATAGAATTTAAAGTTAACATTACTATTTTATCTTGCAGAGTTCAAAGGGAGTTCACGCTGTACCACTATGTTTAAGCCAATATTTCAAGGGTGGAAGAAGGTTCAACATCCTTCATGTTCCTGTCCATTCTTAATTTGTGCACCAGAAGCAGCAAAGGAATTGCTCCTGAGGAAGACCATATGTGTGTTTCTGTAATTCGCTGCTTAGTTAATTAGCTGTATTTCATACAAGCAAAATGTGTATGATCTTAGGACTTAGGTGTATATCCTAAAATGTTTCTGTAACTTTCTTCCTTAGAAGATCCATTAGTTTAGAAATAAGCTTACCTTTTCCAGGGCATATATTTCCAGACATGGGTTGCAGCATATCAAGGACTCTACTTGATCAAGTCAACATGTAAAAACCGTATTTGGTTTTTTGAACAGGATTTGAAAATTTAAGATATTTTGATATCTGCAAGGTGTGTTCCTAATTATTTAATTTAATTTATAATTTTTGTCTGCCTAATATTTACATAATAATCCTAGCCAACTCCCAGAAAAACCAATGAAACAGTAATAAAACAATCATATCACAAAGCAATCCTGCGCTTCTCATCACTGTACCATAACTTCAATCACCTCTACATAAACTGGCTTTTTCCCAACTCTCATGCCTTAGGGGAGAAACAGATCTTCATCATCTTCCAGACCCCTGAATCTCAGGTGCTAGGCAGGGGTGAAATCCAGCAGGTTCTGACAGGTTCTGGAGAACCGGTAGCGGAAATTTTGAGTAGTTCGGAGAACCGGTAACGGAAATTTTGAGTAGTTCGGAGAACCGGCAAATACCACCTCTGGTCTGGCCCCAGAGTAGGGTGGGAATTGAGATTTTGCAATATCCTTCCCCCAGGAGTGGGTAGGGAATGGGGATTTTGCAGTATCCTTCCCCTGCCACGCCCACCAAGCCACACCACGTCCACCAAGCCATGCCCACAGAACTGGTAGTAAAAAAAATTAGATTTCACCACTGGCTAGGCTGTTCCAAAGGTCTGGAGCAGCTTCAGAGAGGGCATGTCTCCTAGGTCCCACCAGATGACAATGTTGAAAGGATTTTGCCCAGTAAGGCACCCAAACTACTAAACATGAAAAAATGGCTCAAAACATTGGTCTTTCTGCATGTGGGATCTTTAGGTACCATGAAAGTGATACTGGCAAACTTCGTGCCTCTGTTTTGGTGCCCAGAAGTAGTGTGTATTCAGCGTGTCCCCGCCCCACTGCTTTTGAGTAATATCCAAGAGAGGGAGGTAGAAACAGCTGGTTGAAGTCCCTGTTGAAGCAATCCTTCCCTGCACATAGATATTCTACAGGACAGGTAGAAACTTTTCTCCACGGTCTCTCCGTGTTAAGGCCAACAGAGTTCACCTTTACGTTGCCCATTGAAAGCTGCAATATGAAACAATTTAACAGCGGCCTGTCACTCAGCTGCCATTTTAAGGAGGGAGGAAAAAATGGAAATAATGGAGTTCAGCATTGCTCTTTAATTTTTAAAAATATTTTCTTTAATAATATGAAAGCCTATTTCAAGGGCCATATCAGCTTTCTGGTTATTCCCACTGGCAGGTTTTCTGTGCTGAATAATTCATCATATTTTTAGCCTGTGTTGAGCATAACCTAAAATTGCAAAACTTACCAAACTCAATTTAAAGTTTTTCACCTTAAGCCACGCATTTCATAAATAATACATTTTTCTTCTAATAAGCATGTTTCGGTGGATGGCAAATTGACTGGATGCCATCCCTTGATCCTGTTTATTTTTCACATGAAAGGCAGGAAAAAGGGATATAGTCTTTTTGCCCAAAACTTTCAAACCCTGGAAAAAAAATACAGCTCCTTAGAAAGGCTAGCACAATGTATTGAAGCTATATTATTCTTTAAAGTGATACATGCAATTATGCCCCTCTGTAAAATTATAGCTGATAGATGTTCATTTGAAGACTTCACTGTAAAAAGGACTTTGCATCCAGCTTGCTTTATGGCCCCCAAAACCTACGGTAATTGTAGTGAAGGTCAGCTCTATCATTAGACAGTCAGAAAGGTTTGCCATATTGCTTGATACAAACTTTAGAAAATGATGCAACAAAAGAATCCAGTTTATTAAAATATGAACTAGCTCAGAAAACTCGTCTTTTATGTGGAATTACAATGTGCCTTTTCTGGAACTTTTGTCTAGTACTTATGAAACCAACCTTAGTTCTTTAACTTAACTGGGAATAATTTCCAGATTTCCTGGTTTAATTCCCAAACATAAGTGGCTACTTATTGTGAAGAAGTTGATGTTTTCCAAGTGCAGAGAAGAGCAATAAAGATGATTAGGGGACTGGAGGCTAAAACATATGAAGAACGGTTGCAGGACCTGGGTATGTCTAGTTTAATGAAAAGAAGGATCAGGGGAGACATGATAGCAGTGTTCCAATATCTCAGGGGTTGCCACAAAGAAGAGGGAGTCAAACTATTCTCCAAAGCACCTGAGGGTAGAACAAGAAACAATGGGTGGAAACTAAACAAGGAGAGAAGTAACTTAGAACTAAGGAAAAATTTCCTGACAGTTCGAACAATTAATCAGTGGAACAGCCTGCCTCCAGAAGTTGTGAATGCTCCAACACTGGAAGTTTTTAAGAAGGTGTTGGATAACCATTTGTCTGAAGTGGTGTAGGGTTTCCTGCCTAAGCAGGGGGTTGGACTAGAAGACCTCCAAGGTCCCTTCCAACTCTGTTATTATTATTATTATTATTATTATTATTATTATTATTATTATTATTATTATTATTATTATTATTATTATTATTATTATTATTATTATTATTATTATAAAACTTAAACTTTCCCATATTATAGGCAGCAATGGTATTCTTCACAATACCGTTCATCTTTCTTTTGATTCCAGATATAGAAGTGAGTCTAAATTAATGTTAATAAACACAGTTAGTTTGCCTCTTGTGTCATTCCCTCATAAATAAACAATATACTTATGCCTCATCAAAAAAGACATCTAAAGAATGTGCTGGTTTGTGCTAATTCTCCTACCGGAAAATGCATTGTAAAAGATGTCAGGCACATTTGATTCGTTTGCCTATATGATCCTGTAGCCTTCAGATGACAACTAGTCGAAGGCTATTGGTACTAAAAGGAGCTGGGCCAAGTGGAAATTTGGCAGTGTGCTCTCTGTAGTTTAAAGCATTTTGTTCTCCTTCTTTGGTTGTACTTCACGTATCTTCTAAGCCATCTGATAGCAGACAGGAAGCTCCTGGAAACTGGAGCAGTAGTTCTCTTTGTTCACAACACAATTTCTCAAGTGTATCCTTTCCGAATTATGTAAGCAGGGTACAACACGAACCTAGGATGTCCTATTCATACAGATATAAACAAGGGGTTTTCTGATACGTGAAGAGAAAAAAGCTGCATAGCCACAATGAAATTAGAATATGAAAAACTGATCTTAAACATGAACTTTAAAACTAACTAACTCTGTAATCCAGGCCTCTGCTAGACAGTTTGTTTCTGAAACAGAGCAGTAAATGGCAAGATTCACTTAACTGAGGTGCCTAATAACAATAGCAATAGCACTTAGACTTTTATACCGCTTTACAGTGCTTTACAGCACTCTCTAAGCAGTTTTACAGAGTCAGCATATTGCCCCCAACAATTTGGGTTGTCATTTTACCCACCTTGGAAGGATGGAAGGCTGTGTCAACCTTGAGCCTGGTGAGATTCGAACTGCCAAATTGCAGGCAGCCGGCAGCCAGCAGTCAGCAGAAGTAACCACTGCCCCACCGTGGCTTAATCCTCTGAACCAGCAGTACTTTCTTTGCCTCGTGAGACAGAAAATATTAAAATACGTTTTCTTATAAAAAGCAATCAAAATGTTGCATTTGTTTCCCCCATGATGATTAAATCTGTGGCCCAAGGTAGGCACTTTACTAGCAAGTCTTATTTAAATTGTCCAACACCCTAAAATCTTGATTTCCTGTGGGCCTGCCGACAAAGCTGACCAAAGACATGTTTTATGTTTAAGTCAAAGTCCAAGATGGCACCACCCTCTTTTCTCTCTTCAGAAGTCAATTTACTTTGTGGCTCTCAACAATATCTCAGAGCATAGAACTGCCAAGTGACACACATTTTTTGTTATCTGAGAAAAAGAAATTGTTGTGCGGCTTAGGAGAAATAAGGGAAAACATAGAAGAAACTTTTTATCTCTATCATTTGACACCTGAAATGACTGCCAGGGAATGGAGATACACATGAAAGAGTTGCTCCATAGCATATTGATAAATTCTATAATTAAATGAGCATTTTCTTCACAGATGGACTATTAGTAGCTGGGACCACTTCCTTCTCATCAAGGACAGTGGTAAGAAGTGGAGGCAACCAGTGGTGGGTTCCTACCAGTGCGGTCCACTCTATAGCACCGGTAGCGGCCCACTGGTGATGTCACAGTACTGGTGCGCTCAGTTGCTGGTGCCTTAACGCCGCCATTTTTTAAAAAAAAAAATTTTAAAAAAATTTTCTTCTGCACATGCCCAGAAGCCAAGTTTCCAGCACTGCTCATGCGCTGCCTTCCTACCCCACAGTGAGTCCAAGCAGGGGAGGATGGCTGAGGGAGCGCGTGAGACGCTGAAACAACGGGCGGCAGGAGCTATCTCCATTCCCCTCCCTTCAGCAGTCTGAGAAGCCACGAACACACGGTGATGATCCTAGGCATTTTTGCATGTTCAAGGCTACTCGAGCTGCTGAGGGGAGGGGGAATGGGCAGCAGGACCTATCTCAGTTCCCCTCCCTTCAGCAGTCCGAGAAGCCACGCCCACCCGATCACATGGCTGGCAAGCCACACCCACAAAATAAGCCACGCCCACAGAGTGGTAGTAAAAAAAATAGGAACCCGCCCCTGGAGACAACCTCTATCTTCATTCTTTACTTCATCAGATTTCCTTTTTCAACAAGATTAGAAGAACAGAAAGGCAAGTTAGGATCTGTTGTAGAAGAAATACACTTCCACTCTTACAGTGGAAAAAGATGGATGTGCAAGAGGAAAATAAAGAAGGGTTGTAAAAAATTGCTAATAGTGTTTATTGTTGCTTGTGCTTTCAAGTTAGTCTTGACTCCTGTCAACTTCCTGGACAAGACCTTGCTGTTTTATTGGCAAGATTTTGGAAGTGGTTTGCCATTATTTATTTATATATATTAATTTTGTCAAACATGTACAGGATAGTAGTTGTTTGTATAAACATAACATAAGTAAAAAGTTCTGATAAAAGAGGACAATAAGACAGTAGGACAGGGACGGTAGGCACAGTGGTGCGCTTATGCACGCCTTCCTATGTCTTTCCTAGGGCTGAGCAAAAGTCACTTGTCCAAGGTCACCCAACTGGCTTCATGCCTCCGGTGTGACTAGACCTCACTGTCTCCTGGTTTCTAGTTTGGTGCTTTTAATAATGCTCTGAATAATAAAATCACTAATTAACACTAGTAATAATATTAGCTTGCTGTTAATCAAGTTGTTTTGTTTTTACAGCAAAGAATCTACTTTGAGAATTTGAGAATAGATTGAAATATCCAGAAGGCGAGTTTACATTTTCCTAGTCCGATAAGAACAGATGAATGAAGTTAATCTGTGATTCTTGAATTTAACCTACTTCTGAAAATCCATCTTTTCCTGGAAGCAATAATGAAATTAATAAGTCATTTCAACATATACAGGGATCTTGTTTTATCTCATTATGCTGCCAGAAATAGAAATAAAAATTGGCATGCATCCACAGGGAGCTGCCTTCTATGCTTCCAGGATCATCATCAACATTATCTCCCACAGATTAGCAAAGGACACTCATTTATACCATGTTGGGCATTGAAATGCTCAGTAACTCAACAGGATAGATATATCTCTTTCACATGGGATTTGCTTCCCCAAATTTGGTTCCATTCTTGCACAGAGGGAAGGTTAACTTGTTGAGCATGTTAGACATATCTGTTTTCCTTTTAATATCAGAGAAACTCTTTACACAAGTTTAAAATCACATACCTTTTAGGTAAGCAAATTGGTCTATTTCTGGTCAGTGCCGCTGTTACATAAGTGTTGGCTTAAGTGCATCCTATCATATTTAATCCTCTTTAATAGAAAAAGAAAAAAACAACAACCTACCCTTGGATGAAAATCTGGATTTAAATGTTGTCCTGCAATATTGTCTTAAAATATGACAAACATGTTTTATTTGGAATGGAAGTTTCTAGAATAATGCATTTTTGCATTTTAAAATATGCATTTTTAAACATGGTCTGATATTTTTAAAAAGGATGCATTCAAGAAAGTGCAAAATCAGTGAAGAACAATAGTTTCAGTCTGAATCCATAAAGTTCTGGTAGAACGATAAAAAAGACCCTTCATTTAGAATACTGTCTAAGGAACAGAGCTTATGTCTTCAGTATTCTTGGACTGATACTCCTGTTAAAATACTAAATTCTCTTTAGTATTTTATTTTTCTCTTTAACAGAAAACATGAAACCAAAGTAGCAAATTTAGGAGGTTGGAGGATTGATTACCTTCCTCTCAATATCAATAATTCTAATTATCTCTTGTATAAATCAAATTCCTCAAACAACTATGATCAGTAATATTTAGATAGCAAATTGTTGTACAAGGGAATACAGCTAAGTATTAGAAAGCCAGCTGACACTATTTGTTGCCCTTTGATTTGACCCCATATCACTTCAAGGCGTTTTCCAGCAGTTAAACCTCCTCTTTATGGAAAGTGAGATTTGGCTGACTGCCATATCTCCAAATACACATTATAAACTTGCCAGGATTCTTCTATGTAGTTCATAGTTTAGCTAGCAGGAAAGTTTGGCAAACAAGTCAGCAAAAGTCTTTACTGCTTTAACAGCTGATTCTATTTACCGTATCTTCTACTTTCATATTCAGAGAGGTTGCTAAACCTATGATAAAATATGGCCTATTGCCCAGTATGTACTAGGCAAGAAAAAGATAGATATTCTAAACCTCTTTGGTGGATCGGGTGCTGTATTATACGTCCCACGGGCTGTTCTGTTTTCAAATTTGACTCAACAAATTGTCATCAAATCTTCCTTCCATCTGAAGCATTAATATTTCATCTAGACCAAAGATAATACAACATGCAGTCCAATGAATTATCACTGATGCATATAACAATGTTGGGCTGGTGGGTTGACCTCCGAGCTTGGTAATTTGGTTGCAAATGTTTCATCACCGTTTGAGGAAACATCATCAGTGCACTTTGAATTGTGCTTGTCTGTCAGAACACTGGTCTTTACATACCTTTTTATGTGATGCAAATTAGTTTGTCACATAAAAAGGTATGTAAAGACCAGTGCTCTGACAGACAAACACAATTCAAACCGCAATGACGATGTCTCCTCAAATGGTGACTAAACGTTTGCAACCAAATTGCCAAGCTGGGAGCTCAGACCAACAGACCAACTACCAGACCTATATTCAAATACATTTCATATAGCAATGTTGTATCAAATTTTATCAAGATGCACATAATAGATGCATCAGCTGTTTATTGCTCCATAGTTTGAAATACTATTTCTTTTAGCCTGTGATCAGCAGTAAAGTTTTAAGTTAGCTGCTTTAATATTTGCAGTGGTTCAGCCTGATAGCACAAAAAAAAAAATGTTTTCAGGAGCTGACATTGCAAGACTCTGGCTCTGATCCAACATCACATGGATTGGTTAAAACTTCGTCACTCTTAAATTTTATCTGATAAGTTTATTCCATAGAAAGTAAAAACTTGATAACCGAAAAGAGTTGGGAATGCATTAAGCATGCATTGTATATACTTCATTGTATCAAATTTGCTGTTCAGGATTGAACAATCCAAGTCATCAATTGCTAGGAATTGTAGCAATATTGTAGAACAATATTGAATCAGATTTTAAAACAGATGACTGAGTTGGGTACCATCACTCAGGAGTATTTCTACAGTCCAATTATGTGCATATTTACTTAGCTCATACTGAATGTAATGGCTTAGTCAAATATGCATGAATGTGGAACATAATCTTAAAGATGGCAGTCCTGTGCATATTTACCAGAGGATCCATCACTGGGACTTCTGAGAAATTATTCTCAGAACTAAGTTTGGATATAGTTCTTAATATTCCTATTTTGAAACAAGATTTCATGGAGGCTAGGAGAAGATAGCAAGTTACCTAATTTTGTTCAAGTCACATAATATGTGTGAATGTGCTAAGAATCTGAGAATCAAAAATAAAGGAAAAGGCAACAATTTTATGTGAAAATGCAGACAGCTCCCAAGATTTAATTCAATCTGCTCATTTCTTAGAGCAGCAATGAAGATGATCTTTCATTCTGAATAGATGCTGATATATTGATTGTCTCTTCATGAAAGTAATTCCTTTGCCACAAACTAGCCTCAGAATACTTTCCCCAAATAAACTTGCCATTAAACCATGAAGAAGATCTGTGCCCTTTGGCAAAACTGTCTAAAACTTTGTTTTTCTTTTTACAGTCTATGAATGATAATTGGAAACCTTGTGTTGAATAGCCATCGTAATACAGTGATGAGCAGTGCTAATTAGAATCCCATAACTTTTCTCATGGTGATAACAAATAATAGTGTATAAATGTATAGATCCTCCAGAGTGATACCATTTTATAAGAACCCCGGTGGAGCCGTGGTTAGAATGCAATATTGCAAGCTGACTCTGCCCACTGTCAGGAGTTCGATCCTGACTGGCTCAAGATTGACTCAGCCTTCCATCCTTCTGAGGTGGGTAAAATGAAGACCCAGATTGTTGGGGGCAATATGCTGACTCTGTAAACCACTTAGAGACTGCAGTAAAGTACTGGAATAGTATATAAGTCTATGTGCTATTGCTATCGTAAGTGCAGTCATATTAACCATTGAAGACTTTTCTATACGGATCATAAAATATGTACACTTGAAAAGGAATGCTCCCGAAGCATCTCTCATAAAGTCAATTGTTATAATCAGTAGCCTGGAAAACCTTTACAGGTCATAATAATATTCTGTTACTGCAGTGATGTTGTATCACATGCACATAGGTCAGGAACAAATGGGGGGGAAAACTCTACTGTATTTTTAATTCCCTTTTAAAGACCCTCATTGACCCCTGTCTGAGCTAGCAAATTGAAAAGAAAAGCTGCCTGTGCTTTCAAGCCTGAATGGTTTTCTATTACAGTAAAGCCATTCGGGTTTCTTCTCTTATCTTTCCAATTGGGAATACTTTGGCCTTTAACCAGCCTTCTCCAAGCCGGTGTTCTCTTAGCAAAGCCAGCATTAAAGAACGCTGCAGGGAGTGTTATTAAGACTAAAGCTAGTTCCACGTGTTCCGATTTAGTTTGAGAGTCCCACTGTTAATCATCACCCCAGAATACAAGGTCAATAGGCACATGCCATAATGAACGTATGGAATGCATAGGTATGACTATTCATGATTATCAGTATGGTAATTATGTTACAGCAAGACTCTAGGGTACAGTCTTATCATTATTTAGTTCTATAGTTCCATTCATTTGCATAGGCCTTTCTAGAGATCACTTTATGCTATGGACCTTCACCCCAAAAGTCTACAATCTAAACTAGCTTAGAATCCAAAGAAGCTAAGGCAGGGATGTCAAACTCAATTTCATTGAGGGCTGCATCAAGGTTGTGCTTGACCTTGGGGCACCAGGTGGGCGTGGCTGGGGTGGGCATGGCCAGGTTGGGGTGGGCGTGGCCCCATTTTTGGCCAGGACAGTCTCCTGCAGCCCTCTGCCAGTGAAAACAGAGCTCGAGAAGGCCACACATGGCCCTCCTGAGCTCCGTTTTCGCTGGCAGAGGCACTGTGGGCCAGTCCTTCACTGTTTCCAGGGCAACCCCGTGGGCCAGATCTAAGCACCCTGTGGGCTGGATCCGGTCTGCGGGCCTTGAGTTTGACACCCCTGAGCTAAGATATACTAGCTGGAAAAAAATAATCTGTTCAATATCTACATGATACTATTGGGTGAGGTCATCCATCAATTCAGGGTGAAGTATCATTAATATGCGGATTATACTCACTTCTATATAAAATCCCAGGCCCAATGGGACATGAGGTAAAGGGTTTGGCAAGATCTCTGGAGGCTTTCAGGTTCTGTATGGGTAGAATCATGCTTAGACTCATCCAGGCAAGGTGGAGATCAGTGGATATGGAAGCCATTGGTGCTGGGAAAATTTCAGTCCTAAGCAGGGGATCAGTTGCAATAGAGTATTTAGAAGTAACTGTCCAAGGTTGTCCAAGTGGGGAGGGGTTGATCATTGCCTCTAAAATTTTCTCTATTTCTATCCAGAACTTTAAATTCTGTATTTTTAAAATAAAAATAAAGAATGTCAGGCAAATAAGTTTCTTTCTCTCCTCACTTTAGTAATAAAATAAAATAAAATAAGTAATATTTTTACTTGTTGTTGTTACTGTTGTTATTTGTTTGAGAACCAAAAGTATGAAGTTTAACGGAAGGATTGATTTTTATTTTAACCAGTGGATGAAGTGATGTCTCATAATCCTTAATTCACATTTAGTAATTTTACTCATGGTTTAACTAAAATAAATAGGAAGTTAATCCAAAAATTCCACTTACATAATTCAGAAATAATGATCTTCAGTCAGTACAAAATGTGATTCATTTGAGGAGCATAAACAGATTTTTGACTTGGCAAGAATTTACTTGCCTGTGAAGGTATTAATTTATAAAGCAGTCTTTATTACACTCTAGAACACCATGCAAGTTATAAAAAAATATTAGCTTAGGAAATAAAACTGTTTGGAATCATTAATAGCGCAAATGTGTCTAAGCGGATGCAAGATGCTTTGCATGCAGCAGATTTATTTTCAGATAAGTGAATATAAGAATGCAATATCTGTTAAATCAAGATGTCTTGCTTTCAAGTTTATAAAACTGTAAGCAGGTGCAATATTATTTCTCTCTGGAAATAATATTAGAATTTACATGGTATTGCACAGGTCCTTTAAAATACCATTCCCAGAACTCATTTTCTTCTGCAGAACTCCCAGATCAAAAACAGCAGCAGCGATAGCAACAACCACAGTGACAACATATGTACTATAATTAGGCAGTCTTGTATGTATGGCCTATATGTAATATCTCTGACTGCCAGTAATTCACAACTAATCACTTAACTTCTAAACTAAAAATGCCTGAAACATCTTTCTTTGCTATCCCAATGCTTGTTCCATTCATTTATAAAATCTATGGGATGTTTACTTTCATAGGGAAAATCTTTGTGGCTGAAAGATCCCTCCTTCTCTCGTTACTTTATCTTCTAGAGGAGAAAGAGAGCTTATTTGCTTACACTCCTCTGGATGCAGCTTGTAGAATGCTACTTGTTAAAACAAAAAAGTTCAGAAGGATGAGTATTTCTGGTCTGCTCACTCTTTTCCACATTAAAATGAGGATTTCACACCCACTGCTTTATGTATCAGCAGGGAATAAAATTGCTAGAAACTGTGAAAAATTTACACTATATGTGAGTAAAAAAATATCCACCTCCCAAGCAGCTAAATTGTTTTTTCACATTGTGTTATGATAGTAATCAAAAATTTAAGCAATTGGTTGCAGGGGCGGGTTCCTCTTATCTGGCTACCAGTGCGCTGCGTGTGCATCATCATGTTTTGTGCGCATGCACGCTCGCTATGTGCGTACGTCCCCTCGCGCGATTTTGCTTCCACACATGCGCAGGAAGCAAAAAATCACCGAAATCTCGTGAGGGGACATTGACAGAGGTGATAATTAATCTCACAGAGGAGATGTTTGATCTTTTCCTGGACATCAGACATTAGAAAAGAAACCGCAGTTTAAAAGTCTAAGTAAAAATATTTATTTCGGTACAAAAACAATAAATCCTCATTTGTTTACATCTCTAATATAAATGTGCATCTTCTCTCAATGGAAGACAGAGCAAAAAGGGTACAGTGGAGATTGGAATGCATACATGCGTACAAGAACATATCAATCACGTGCTCAGGAATAAACCATTATAATGAATAGGGATGCATCTCCCTGCATATACATGTAACAGGCAATAATCACACCATGACAGACATGCATGCACCCGCGATTTTGGCAATATTTTGCTTCTGCACAGGCGGGAAAAAGGCCAAAAATTCAGAAAAAAAGATGGCGCTGTGTGACGGACCGGCAAAGACGGCACCGGAGCCGTCGTGCGCAAATTGCGCAATCGGTGGGTCCCTACCAGAACGGCGCACTGGACCGCACTGGTAGGAACCCACCACTGATAGGTTGCCCTCTCAGTATATGTCTAACATACGCAAAATCTACAGCAAAGATATTTTCGCATAAATTGTCAAAGGACCAAGTTCAAGTTCTCTGCCCCAAGAACATTTGAGATGGTTACTCTTCCGTTCCACCTGCCTACGGATAAGCCAACATCACTTACAACTGGATAGTAATGTTCTTTTAATTATAATTATTTTTGCACCAATGGAGGCTAATGAATGTGGCTGACAAGGAGACATAAAATTTCAGTTTTATAATGTTTCACCCTAGCAAGCACCTACTAGGAAAGCATTATTGCATAAAGTACAAAACTGCTAATTGATAAAGAACATTGCAAAAATAATAGTGTAGTAATTGATGATTTGGTCGTATTTATTGCACATTCTTAAGTCCTTTCACTTTACAAACCAGCAAATGTACTTTATTTTTACTAATAAGGAAAACACTGAAAAAAATTGGCGCAATGTGACATTTTAAAATGAATAGATTCTCTTATGTTTTTGAAAATACAACATAATTTTTACTTTGGAGGGGGGCAAGATTCAATTAGTATTTGGAAGACTTCTGTGCAAAATATTATTCTCACTAATTTTTCCTGAGATGACTTGTAAAAAACATTTTAATAAATTATTATGAACTTGTATGCAATCCTGCATTTAGCAGTATCAATGTCCAGCTAAATAGTCTGGGAATCATCCAATCATCATCAAATAAGCAGAGCATAGTCAATGTTGATGGACATAGGTATCTGGAATAGCAATAGCAATAGCACTTAGACTTATATACCACTTCATAGTGCTTTACAGCCCTCTCTATGCGGTTTACAGAGTTCAGCATATTGCCCCCAACAATCTGGGCCCTCATTTTACCGACCTCAGAAGGATGGAAGGCTGAGTCAACCTTGAGCTGGTGGGATTTGAACAGCTGAACAGCTGAACTAGCAGTAGCCTGCAGTGCTGCATTTAACCACTGCGCCACCTCAGCTCATGGGATGGGAATTATCATGTTGGGGAAATCCATAGCTAAGTTGAATAGCCTCAGCTACAGTTTCAGAGGAGCTGTCAGAAAAAGTTACCTGAAGGCATATATTATTTTTACTACCTAATAACTTGCCACTAGGAAAAGCAGAACATATAAAGGACCCTCTGGAAATTTGCACATAGATACATCAAATCCTATAGGATCCCCATCAAAGTGAAGTTACACTTTGTCAAGGGATTTTCTCCAGTTAAAATATTTTCCTGAATTTTTCAAAGGTCGTGGTGACTCAGTGGTTAGAATGCAGTATTGCAGGCTAACTCTCCCCACTGCTAGGAGTCTGGTTCTGATTGGCTCGAGGTTGACTCAGCCTTCCATCCTTCCGAGGTTGGTAAAAGAGGACCCAGATTGTTGGGGGCAATATGCTGACACTGTAAACTGCCCAGAATGTGCTGTAAAGCCCTATGGGGTGAGATATAAGTCTAAATCAGTGATGGCTAACCTTTTCCAGACATGCTCCCCCAAGCCCCCAAAATGCAACATGTGTGGGCCCCACACCTGCACCCCGCCCCGTACATGCACGCGCCCCCGTGTATGCACCCTGTCCCCGTGCATTCGGGCCCCCACGCATGCACCCCCCATGCATACACGGCAGAGATCCAATGACCAGCTGGCCGGTGGGAGGCACGCATGCACACGCGGTGGAGCTGAACTGGGGCAATGGCTCGCGTGCCCACAGAGAGGGCTCTGCGTGCCACCTGTGGCACACATGCCGTAGGTTCACCACACGGGTCTAAATGCTATTGCTATGGGAGGCTATTAGTCCAATGATTCTTCAAAACTGGAAGGCTCATCCAGTAGTTAAAGGTGAGAAAGGATCATGAGACCAAATCTCCTAGGGGACCTCTGGTTCAATAGTTTAATTTTTTATTTTAATATGATTGGGGTAATGCTTTTCTTATAACAATTTAGAAGTTTGGATGATAAAGCTGTTGCTTCATATTTCTATTTAGTTGTATGCTCTGTTGACAGGGCTTAAATTCAAGAGAAACACTAAGCAGGCGAAAATTGGTAAAGCTTTTTACATAAAAATTTCTTTCAAGGACATTCTGTTCTCTCTTTCTGTCCAGGTGACATTCCTGATGAGGACTAGTAACTATTGTCAGGCCGAAGCCATTTTACTTGGAGTCTTTGGCCTGCCACACTTTATGCTATTTTAAAATGTATTCTTTGCTGTGGGAATTTGGGAGGGGTCATTGCATGAGGGATGTCTGCATGTAGCCATAACAAATTCCTTCTAGATTGCCAAGGTCATCCTTCGTCTTTGCACTCCTGCACCTGCAAGGAAGGAGATGGGAGTTTCTGCCAAGTTGTCAGACGAAGATTGGTCAACGTGATGGACTTGGGGGTGTGGGGATAAGGGTTTGAACTTTCAACTGGGTGGAGAAACCCTTGGGACTTCAGATTTGGGTTTCTCCCAGATGTGCCAACATGGCTCTGCTAATAAATTGGAACTTTGAGGAATACTTTGCCTCGGATTCTGATTTAGTTTTCGATGCTATTTGGAACCCTGACAACTATGCTAAACTATTGCTACTTTACAGCCGGCTGTGTACAAATAACATGTTAGATTATTAGAATGTTAGACTGAACAATTTAAGACAAAGGGACAAGTGCATGCAAAAAGCAAAGAAAATAGTTTTTATCAATAGTTTGCAAGCGATCAAATTATTAGGCCAATACCCTTGAAGCATCCCTGTAGGTGAAAATGAGACTTTTCATCTTTCCCCAACATCTGCTGCAAAATCCTGAGCTTTATAATAATCCCGTATGATACAGAGGGGATTTCACATGAACTCTCTGCACATTTAATGACTCATTTTGGCAGTTGGCAGAACCCAATTGTACAATGCACAAATCGTTCTGCCAACCTTGAGAGAAAAGCTCCCCCTCAAGTGTAGGAGCTGTTAGGCCACACACACACACACACACACACACACACACACACACACACTTGTATGCACAAAAAACTTTTTCATAAATATTCCATGGATGTTCATTAGGAAACGAAACGATGTCTGAGACTGGTAATGGGCATTCATTAAAGGCATGGAAAGTTTCCATTCAGCACCCTCAAACTAGTTAATTAGGCTTTGATCTCCTAAATTCTTTCCAAAGTAGGGATGAAGCAGATTACTTGGAATCTTATTCAGATACCTGGTTAAATGTTTGAGAGGCACAAACCATGAAAGGAAAGGGATTGTCCCAATAATGTAATGTATATTGACTTTACATCACTTTACACCAGTGGTTCTCAACCTTCCTAATGCCGCGCCCCATGCCCCGCCCCATGCCCCCACAGCGATCCACCCTGCCGCCGTGCTCACCGCCATGACCCCCGCCCCGCCACCGCCATTTGGGTTCTTTTACCCTCTACGCATGCGCAAAGCATTCTGCGCATGCACAGAGGGTAAAAGAACCCAAATGACCCCTGTGAAAGGGTCATTCAACCCCCAAAGTGGTCGCGACCCCCAGGTTGAGAACCGCTGCTTTACACCAACCTTGTTTTGGATGCACAAAAGGATTTAAAGAAAGGAGAAGGTACGCTGAAAATGAGACCTGTACAATCAATATCGTGCCTTGTCTTCCCTTATTGGAAATAGGAAATTTAGGTCATCTGGTTTTTTTTTTTTGTTTCTTTCCTTAAATTATGGGAGACTAGGAAGAGTCATAGAAAGAGCTCTTTTGCTGATGGAGTCACTGAATTAATGACTTCTTGGCCATCATTTATGGAAGGCAATCATACAAGTAGAGCTAAGTAAGTTCAAAAAAAATATGTATGTTGCTTTTCATCATAAACAAGAGCTATGTATGTATATATGTATGTATGCATTAAATTTATACACCACCCATCTTGCCATTTTTGTTTGTTTCAGAAATGTAATCAGGCAAATGAAACAAGCTACTAGTCAAAGTCTACTAGTCAAAGAGATTCAACATTGAAGCTAGTAAAAAATGCTTTAAAATGCCTAGGCTGATAGCTTAGCTTTCTGCTTAGCTTAAGAAATAAAAAATGAGGTCTACCACAAACCACATAAGCAATTGTGTCAACTTCTAAAGATCTCTGTTATCTAAGTTGTTCTGCTGTCCTCAGAATTCGATTCAGAACTTCAATTCAATTAAGAATAGAGCTGGAAGGGACCTTGGAGGTCTTCTAGTCCAGGACTTCTAATATTCTGCTCAGGTAGGAGACCCTATACCATTTCAGACAAGTGGCTGTCCAGTTTCTTCTTAAAAACCTCCAGTGATGAAGCACCCGCATTTTCTGAAGGCAGAATTGCAGGATTGTCCTTCCACATGTTGTGTATTGGGAGGGAAATGCTCACCTGCACCTTCTTAAGCATTGTGACAGAGTATGACTTGTGATAGGTCCCTTTACCTCAGCCAGTGGTTTGCAAGTCATGTCAGTGCAATGTGGAAGACCTGTCGACCATCCATTTAGGTTGGCTTGTGTACTCAACATATTACAGTATGGTAAAACTCATGTGACTCTTTGAGGAGCTGGGATTCCATAGCTGTAGTGACTCAATAAAAAGCCCTCTGCCTTTTAATAATTAATCTCAACTCTGATTGAAATGGCATCAGCCACTGACTTTAACATACTGTATTTTTCGGAGTATAGGACGCACCTTTTTACCCCCCAAAAGAGGGTGAAAATTTGGGTGCGTCTTATACACCGAATGCAGCCCTACCCACCCACCAGCCCCTACCCTTCGGCGGTTTTCGGCTGGAGCCGCTGCCGCTGCTGTCCCCACCGCTGCTGTCCCCGCACTCACAGCTGTCCCAGCCGCCCTCTCTGCCACTGTTCCCGCCACCAACAGAGGAGTTTCTGCTGTCCGCGTGAGACTGTGGAGCCGAAGAACTCCCCCAACCAAGACCTTCCAACCTTCCCCTCCATGGTTCAAAACTCTCAGGAGCGAGTCTAAACTCGCTTCCCTTCCCCTTTCCCGCGACTCGAGCGCTGAAATCTACCCCGACCCCGCTTTCTGCCAATTGCCCCGGGAGTTGCGCTCGGCCACCTGAAGTCTGCTAGCAGCACTGCCGCCGCCTCAGCCGAACAAGCCGAGACTCAGCCAAACAATACGGGAGGGGAGAAAGAGGCTCCGCGGAGCGCAAAGCAGAGCGCAATTACCGACTCTCCCCCCCATCCCCGAGGGAAGAAGGAACCGCGATGTGATGGGGTACAAATCTCCCCCACCGCCCCCAGGAGGAAATAAAGCCGGGCGGAGACATGGCGCCCCCCCCCACTGCACACACACACACCCAGATACCCCGCAGCAGCCCTCTCCGCATGTCTGCCCAAGCGCCTGTCTCGCGTCGCCCTCCCGATTCTTACCCGCCACTGGCCCTTTCTTGCCTAATCTACTGGCGGGAAAGGTGGGAACGGACAGCAGCAGCCGCCAGAACACCACGCAGCAGGGTATTTAGTCCGAGACGCGGCTGGTCTGCTCTCCTATCCCCACCCTGAAAGGGCAGCTGGGCTTCAAGCCAGTTCGTCTAACCCGGCTCCGCTGTTTCTACCTCTCCACTGTTTCTACGCTCGAGCCGTATGACTGGAGGAGGAATTCTGGGAGTTGAAGTCCACAAGGCTTAAAGCTTCAAGTTTGAAGACCCTTGCACCCCTAACCCAGGGGTCTTCAAACTTGACAGCTTTAAGACTTGTGGACTTCAACTCCCATTCCTGACTGGAGCATGACTGGAGGAGGAATTCTGGGAGTTGAAGTCCACAAGGCTTAAAGCTTCAAGTTTGAAGACCCTTGCACCCCTAACCCAGGGGTCTTCAAACTTGACAGCTTTAAGACTTGTGGACTTCAACTCCCATTCCTGACTGGAGCATGACTGGAGGAGGAATTCTGGGAGTTGAAGTCCACATGGCTTAAAGCTGTCAAGTTTGAAGACCCCTGGGTTAGGGGTGCAAGGGTCTTCAAACTTGGCAAGACTTTTTACAACCATGTACACTTTTTACAAACTTCAAACTTGACAGCTTTAAGCCTTGTGGACTTCAACTCCCATTCCTGAGCTAGCATGACTGGAGGAGGAATTCTGGGAGTTGAAGTCCACAAGGCTTAAAGCTGTCAAGTTTGAAGTTTGTAAAAAGTGTACATGGTTGTAAAAAGTGTACATGGTTGTAAAAAGTATTCTGCTACACTGGTATTTTATTAAATAATATATTACTACACCATTTGGTTCAGAATACTTTTTTCCTTGTTTTCCTCCTCTAAAATCTAGGTGCGTCCTATATTCCGGTGCGTCCTATACTCCGAAAAATACGGTATATGCTAGTTAGTGCAGAAGAGGCAGCCTTTCAGACATTTCATTTGGGCTCCAATTCTTTGAAACCTTAATAGGTAGTCATCGAGATTTGGATCTGGACCCAGAAATGAATGGGGTGCCATTGAAATTCTATTCACATTCAAGAGACATGATCTAAGTTGTAAATCAAAACCTGGTTGCTAAATTAAGCTTCTTGCTTGTTGCTTTTTTAGGGGAGGGGTAGCCAAATGTGATGTTACCAAAGCACAGATAATGCCTAGCACATCGGGATTCTTGGATAGTCTGATTCCTACGGCTATTGATACTCTGAATTTAAAATCTAATTGTGCTCTTGCAGCAAGAAAACTTACTGAGTTCCTGAGAATGCAAATGCCCAGCTGTCTGCAAGGAGTATAAATCCTTCCATTCCCCACCATCCAGTCAGAGCTGAAGAAGCTTCTTGGATGAGAAGTGAAACATCTTCAAAAAAAACCCCAGAGAGTCCAGTTGCCTCTTGAAAAAGCACCTTTGGGACAACCATGACCTGGATGACTGAGAATCTCCATAGACACTTACTGAGTTCCTATTAACATAGCTGTAACTATGTTTGAAGTTTGAAATTTTATTAGATGTTAACACATAATTTTTGTTGGAATACATTGTGAATTAAGGCTATCATTGCAGCAGTAATTATTTTCAAATAGCATTATATGACCAAGAAAAAGTGGTATCATTTAATTGTGGAATGGGTGGTAGAGGATACATTCATATTTTGCAGAATCCTTAGTTTTAACGGGATAACATCCACTGATATCCTACTTAGGACTTGGGTACATCATAACATCTCTTGCTAATGTAACGAGGCCACCCTTTGGCAAGCTACTCTTTTCTTTCCCCTCACTTAGTGACAGGGCAAAGCTGAGGTCATGAGTGCCCATAGCTTGGCCAAATGGATTATGGGTTTTCCTATCCAATTATTTAACCATTGCTGGAACTGTGCCCTGAAGATATGAGCTGCTGTATTGATCAAACAAGGGCAACAGGCCAGAGTCTTGGTTTCAGAATCAGAATCATATTGTCTGTAATGGGAACTGAGAATAACCTTGGGAGACTGAAGGAAGAGCTGCAGACCAGACAACGTCAGGCAAAAGATAGTGCACAGAAGGGCTGTGGGCAGGGGTGGATTCCACTTACCTTCGCCATCAGTTTGCATCGCGATGTTTTGCGCGCGAGCGCTCGCTACGCTCATGTGTGCACGTGTGTCCCCTTGTGCGATTTGGCTTCCACGCATGCTCAGAAGCAGGAATTAGCCTGAAACACAGCTGAGGAGCTCATCATCTGTGCTTCGGGTGAAGAAATAAAGCTCAGAATTCACCCGCGGGCGGGTGGGAGGGCTCTTTTTCAAGTCGCGGAAGGGGAAAAATTAACAAAAAATACAAAAAAAGATGGTGGCGCACACGGACCAGCACCGACAGTGACATCACCAGCGGGTCGCTACCGGTTTGGGCGATCCATTCTGAACTGGGAGGAACCCACCCCTGGCTGTGGGTAGAGAAAGCATCTCAGAAGGGACCTTCTGTAGGTTTTTTGGCAAGTAAAGGCAAGGGAGGGGAGAAGTGCTTTACAACAGAGTTAGCATTAGTACTCTGATACCTCCAAGTTTAAATAGCTGACTAGGTTTAAGTTTCAGCCTGAGCTGATATGGGCCTCTGTTGGGAAATAGCCAACTAGCAGGGAGGAAGACTCAAGACTGAATAGTTGTGCAACTGCAAGTGATCCAAGACTGACCTTCCCTGTCCAAGCTCCATGGAAGCTTATTTATTCATTTCCAAGGGAAGGAAAGCCGTCTGTGGAGATTCCTGTATTATAGGCAGAATACAATAAAATAGTTAAGTTGAATTCAACACGCATAGATCTGGTCACTTGCGCCTGACAGCTTCTTCTGGTCCATGGGTGGTTTCAAATGCATGCCAGAAGCTGGCAGAATTCCCTGCCAGTCAGTCAATGCTGTTGTTGTATGCTTTCCATAACACTAAGTGTCAGTTTCCTTCTGTTTTACGAGTTAGATTTCTGCAAATGGAAGTTCCCTGTTTGTATAAAATTACACTACTGTAGTAAGAGGAAATTGGGACACCTGATGCAATGGAAAGTATTGACACCAGAAACTGGTGGGTGAGAATCAATGGGCAGGCTTATTTTATTTCCTGCTGACCATGGGAGAAATGGGAGGGGCTGATTATTATGCTGAGCTTACAATGGTGCCAGCAAGACTGTACAAGAGCTAGGTTCAAATGACCCTCTGAAGATTTGTGGCCAAAGAAATTAAGTGGACAGTTACTTTAAATTTCATTAATTTAAGTGGAAGAACTTCAAGAATTGCTTAACAGCAGAATTATCCTAGCAGCAAAAACTACCGTATTTTTCAGAATATAAGATGCATCTTTTACCCCCCTAAAAGAGGCTGAAAATTTGGGCGCGTCTTATACTCCGAATGTAGTTTTTTGAAGCTTATCTTCATTCATTTGAATCTACAGACTATGGTGCTCAGTTTTTTCTTTCATTTGTTGGAAGAAATGTCCATCTGGGTTCAGTTCCAAGTGGAGAGAAAGACACTGGAAACATGGTGGCTGATTGGAAAGATGGTTTAGTGATGAACAGGATCACATGGTTTGAAGTCCTGGGCAGCTGAGCACATGGGTGAGAGAGAGAGAGAGAGAGAGAGAGATATTTATACCCTCTGTTCGGCTTTGAATTTGAGCTTGTATTCTGATTGGTTGTCAGACTCCCATGGGGCTATGCAGGGGTAACTTTGTAGGTTGCCTGTGTCCCAGGCTTGGTTGAGCCTTGCTGGGTGATGATGTAATGAAAGGGCTTTGAGCAATTCCTATTATGGCTCTGCTTGAAAGAGGTAGATCTTTGTTATGTTGACTAGACTGGCCCAGACCTTAATGGCCCATTGACAATGGTGGGGGAGCTGAGTTCCTGCCTCCCTTTTAGGGGAAATATTCTGCCCTTTTAATATTTCCTAAAATATTTCATTTTTCTAGGAGAGGGGTGGGTAACTTCCTACACATACTTAACAGTTTTTGTTACAAGGTGAAGTGAGCAAGAGTGGGATTTGTGTAATTTTTGTTCAGGATTCTCTCTACCTGCAAGATGTGTTCTCCTTTAAAAACCGAATTTATAAATAAATCTCATTTCTTGTTGTCTTCATAGTTACCTCCAAGGAATCTCGTGATTTCTTTTATGGCGATAACTCAAGGAAGAAAACATTTACTTGGGTTTAATTTCCATATCATCACCACTCTCACCCATGACTAATCTACCTTATCAACCTTCCTTAAACTTTGAATAGATTGGAATATAGCAATAGCAATAGCACTTGGACTTATACACTGCTTCATAGTGCTATACTGCACTTTCTAAATGGTTTACAAAATCAGCACATTGCCCCCAACAATCTGTGTTATCGACCTCGGAAGGATGGAAAGCTGAGTCAACCTTGAGCTCATCAGGATCAAGCATCTGGCAGTGGGCAGAGTCAACCTGCAATACTGCAGTCTAACCACCATGACATCCAGCAGTGGGTTGCTCCCAGTTTGGCCTGGTTCTAAGAACCGGTAGCGCTGGTGGCCGGAGGCTCCTCCCACCCACCCGGGACACTTCTGCGTATGCGCAGAAGCATCGTGCGCACATGCAAACCGGTAGTAAAGTGTTTTAGAACCCACTACTGATGCCACCACAGCTCCTAACTTATAACTCCCATTAAATTCAGTGTACTTAGCCAATGATCATGCTGCTTGGAGACCATGACCATTATGGTTTACTGCAGTGGGAAAACATCAGGTTGGATGAAGGCTGATACACATGTTACAGAATAATAACTGATTTTTTCCCTCCTAGGCCTAGGGCAGGGGGTCAGCAACCCGCGGCTCTGGAGCCGTATGTGGCTCTTTCATCCCTCTGCTGTGGCTCCCTGTCACTCAAAATATGCATCACAACTGCCAATGTGTGACACCCACCGATGCGCAATTTATTAAGCTTTTTGGCCCCTGGTAGGCCAACCATGGATAAATCCAAGAAAAGAAAAGTTTCAGAAGAAAACAGAATCTTTAATTCAACTATATATGTTAGTTTTGTGGCCACTCAGGAAATAGTCAGGCACGGGAAGAGTTTTGTGGCTCCCAGTGTTTTCTTTTATGTGGGAAACGGGTCCAAATGGCTCTCTGAGTGTTTAAGGTTGCCGACCCCTGGCCTAGGGCATGAGTTCAGATCACTTTGTTGTATTTGCTGTATTTTTTTCCCCATGTAAATCTTAATTCAAGCTTTGTATCATGGTTATAATGAGGGCCACATGAATTAAACATTCTCAGAATATTCCTGTTAGAACACAGAAGGGGAAAAACTCTGATCAGTCATCTAACCCTTGCTTTGTCCACTGATGGATGGCATTTTGCTGATTTCAGTATAAACTTTTCAGTCACACAATAGGTAGAGACAATGTAGAACCAAAAGTGCTGTCCATCCTTTGTGGCAATTCTAAGTATAACCTCTGTGCTATGAACATAATAGTATTTGAACTTTAGATGTCTTGCATCATGAATTCCCCTCCTCAACTCCTTTCTTTGCTCTCTTCCCGGTACTGCCTGCAGTCCTATTTTGAAATGCTGGGCTATTTTGGGAAGGGTGGTGGTGCAAGGGAAATCTATTTTTTTATCTGAAATTGGTTCTGCAAGACTTGAAATTACATCTCAAAACATAAACTCACATAATTCTTTATATTATTTTTTGATAGCCAGAATAAGAGGTCCGGAAGAATTTTTTTTCAGGCGTGTAGCTTCCTTCTTTCAAAGTCCCAATTTATGCCATATATTACGATAGCAGTAATATATTTACAACCTGGCCATCCTTTTACAATATTTACAGTGCTTTGGGTGGATTTAGTTTCTGTTAGGTACACCATAGCATTCATCTCCTTTTAAAATATCAGAACAAAACAAAAAGGTGGGGGGAGGGGAAATTGAGAAGATTCTGGAAACATTTTTTTCCCTCCCAAAATGGCAGTTGAAAAGAGAAAGAGATTTTCTCTATCGGACTTTTTTCCCCCCACAGCAAACAGCTGTTTGGTTCTACTGAAGGATCATCATAAAAATAGAACTAAAATTGAAATAACCGGATAAGCACTGTGAAGTTGCATTTCCGCCTCTTCTCTTTGGGACCATACTGTGATTTATGTCAGTAAAAGTAGCAAACGGCACTTTGAGGAAAGCAAACATTTTTGACCCCCTTTGCATGAGGGACAAAAGAGTGCCAGGATTGGGGGTGGGAATCTTTGGAGAGGAACAGGCATAATGAATTAGGTCCTATCCACATGAATTCCATGCTAACTTCCCAAAAATTTACACTGCACATTAATTTGCATTGAAACTCCTACTCTTCTTATTCTTTCTTTCATTCACGCCTCCTGTGCCATGCCAGTATGAACCTGTGAATAAGAATGTGGAACATTTTTAGAGGAAAGACCTCATTAGTTGTTTCTGGGTACAATTTCCTGCAAACAAGTCTTACACCCTCTCCATTTTGAGCAAAATCTAATGTACAGGCAGGTCTAATGCATGGAAATATTCAAGCAAGGAACAAATGCTCTCTCTACGGAGCCTCCCTGGACTTCTTAAAAGTTCATTCTAATCATTCTGTATTTGCAAACAAAGTAATATCAATGGGTTTATGCTGTTGTACCATGCAAGCTAATATAAAGACAATATTTTAAAATGGTTTTAAAATCAGGATGGCGCATTGCTGTCATGATCTCAAAGGAAGCAATTTAGAACTCACTTCCTCAGAGGTAATTACATTATCGGCTGCAGTCCAATGTTATTCCTTCTCAAAGTATTTATATCAGCAGAATTTAAAACATTACAGCTCCATCAGTTGTGGTTGTATGCTTTATTTAAAATAAATACTTCATTTACCATCCTATATGAAAGTACGTGGGAAAGAGTTGGAAACCACCCAATGTATAACCCTACTTGCCACTTGGGTAGAAGTGGTCACCCAAACCATGACAATAGCAATAGCACTTAGACTTACAATATATGCCGCTTTACAGTGCTTTACAGCCCTCTCTAAGTGGTTTGCAGAGTTAGCATATTGCCCCAACAGTCTGGGTCCTTAATTTACCGACCTCAGAAGGATGGACGGTTGAATCAACTTTGAGTTGGTGAGATTTGAACTGCCGAACTGCTGGCAGCTGGCAGTCAGCAGAGATAATTTACAATACTGCATTCTTTTTTTAAAAAATAATCTTTATCTGGTTTTTTCCTTTAAAAACGACATATAAAAAACAACATACAAAAACATACGACAAAACAAACATAGAAAAAACTAACCATTTTTACAGCTTTTTCATTACATTTTCGCTATTATTTACATTTTTCCGTATTTCTACCTTTATTTTTGTCTGTCTCTATTTCCTTATATTTTGAATCTCCCATTATATTTCCAGTTTCTATTTCTTATATTTTTATAGTTACATATATATCTATTTATTTACATCACAGAGCAAGAAAAAGAAGGAAGACCCTTTACATTTTCTTATTTGACCTTCCTATTTTATAGCAATATTTTGAATTTTTTGTTTCGTTCTAACCACTTGTACCATTGATCCCATACTTTGTAGAACTCCGTTTCTTCTTTATCATGCAATTCCATTGTTAATTTGCTCATTTCGGCACATTTGCTCTTGCAAAAGGGCTGCTGGTTATGGGGGTCTTTTTTTTGCCACGTGGGCATTTGTAAACACAAAGCTCTAGTTGACCAAAATGCAGCGTCTTTTAGAGGGTATGCCCTGCTCACCCTGCTTATCTTTTTCTTGCCTAGTGATTATTGACAGTCATTGTTTTTATTTTTAAGGAGACTTATGGGATCTGTTTGGGACTTAGATATATTACCAAAAATAAAGATGAAGCTAGAGGCTATAGTTTCTCTTTGCGGCATGCCAGCCCTTTAGTATGATAAATATATAAATAGAAAAGGTCAGATGGAACAGAAATCCTGCTGAGTACCAAGGAGGATAGCTATGAGCACACTGGCAACATGTTGAGAAATTCAGTGCTGCATCTCCTCTCTGCTTTGTGATGCAAATGCAGCCATTTTTGGATGTAAACCGCAGCTTCATAAACCACAGTTTGCAAACCACAATGGCTGGCTACATACCATATCGCTGTGCCGCAACCAAACTACATTTTATTTTAGTATGATGTGTGGATCTCGTCAAACATTGCCATCTTCGTGCAGTTGTGGATATTGAGAACCTTCATTGAATTTATTGCCTTCCTTAGTGAGGTAGAAGGCTTGGCTGGAGTAAGTTTAGTGCCGTATAAGATTTCTTAGAAGGCTGTTCAGGAGGAGATTCAGGAGAAAACTATCTTAATTGGTCTAATTCTCCAATCCAGGGCTGTCAAACTGGCGGCCCATGGGCCAGATGCATCACACGCTGGCCACACCCATGCCCGGTTTAGCGAAGGGTAAAAAAGTCACATAATGACACCGTGACAATGCAAGTTTGACACCCCTGTTCCAATCCATCCAGGTCCTTATCAATCTGGTGTCTTTAAATGAATTCCAGCCCCAAATCAACCAGAGAACAACAGGATGGGGAAAGTTGCTATTTGGGTCCTATACCTTATAACAGGGGTGTCAAACTTGCGTTGCCACGACGTTGTCATGTGACGTATCATGACTTTTTTCCCCTTTGCTAAACTGGGTGTGGGTGTGGCTAGTGCGTGACGCATCTGGGCTATGAGTTTGACAGCCCTGCCTTATAACAGTTTTAGCACTAATTTTTGAAATATCTTCAGCTGAAAAAGTAGCAAGAATCTTCTGTCTCGGATTATTGCTTAGAAAGGAGGGCTTTTGGAAATGTGGCTTTTCTCTCCTTGCACTTTTGCTCATTCTGTAGCAAAAACCTTAAGTTCCATAGAGTTTGGTCATCCTATCCTAATGATGTGACAACATCTTGAGAAACAAAGTGAAGAAGGTTTCTTAGCTAGGGTGACCAAACCAGAGAAGAAATGAGTATTGATAAACAAAGAGGAAAAAGAAAAAAAAAGAGAGGGAAGTATATCGATTTGAGGTATTGCTTACCTCTCTTTTAAATGAACAGCTTTAATCATCATCCAGGCCATTTTGCTATAAGCAAAAGGTGCAAACAAATGAACATGAGCTATTAATAAGTTCTTGTCTCACTGGATCACAGACAAGTCATTGTTGATGAGCTAGACCATGTCTTAGGCTGTGATTTTCACATCAGTACTGGCCCCAAAGCTATTTCTCCTGCCTCTCTCCCAGGGCTGGGCTTCAAAAATTTCAGCAATGGGTTCTCTGCCTGGTTGCTGGGTGGGCTTGGCCATGATGGGCGTGGCCTAGTTGGCCTCCTGCACCATGGGGGGGATGTTTTCACCTTCCCCAGGCTCCAGAGGCTTTCCTCGAGCCTCTGGGAGGGCAAAAACTGCCTCCCCTGGGCTCCAGAGATCCTCCAGAGGCAAGAAATGGGCCCGTTTTTGGACTTCCGGAACTTCTGGGAGGTCCATTTTTTGCCTTCCCCTCCAGAGGCTTTCCTCGAGCCTCAGGGATGGCAAAAACTGCCTTCCCCGGGCTCTGGAGGTCCTCTGGAGACCAGAAATGGGCCCATTTTCAGTCTTCCAGAACTTCCGGAAGGCCCATTTGCCCCCCCTCCCTGAGCCTATGCGCGGGCCCTGCACTTACCTTGCATCCAAAATGTGCCATGTGGAGACTCCTGGGTAGGCGTAGCCAGCCAGGGAAGGGATTTGGCGGTTCGCCGAACTGGCCATAACGTTACCTATGGGTCTGCCCAAACCTGGGTGGACCTGTAGCAGCCCACCCCTGCTCTCTCCTATTTTATCTCCTCACTTTCAGAAGACAAAAGCACCCCAAGGTTCTTTTGACCTTTCTTCATTTCAAATCTATTGCATTTTCATTCTCCCATGGGCATATTTTCTTGGATGCTTCTGTTATCAAGATTTGCTCTATTAAGATTACGTAAATCAGATCCTACCATTAAGAAACAGAACAGCAATTCATGGACTTGCCTGTGACTCAGCTTGTTCTTACGTTTATAATTACTCAGCGGAAATCAGCCAGGCAATTTAACCAATCTAGGTGCAGCTCTCTTCTTGACAACTACTAGAACCACTGTAGAAACTCACTTATTCCCTACAAGACAAAGGGACAAGGGGTAGAGAAGAAAAGAAGGGAGATTGCTGTACCTCTAGTGTTTGGAAGCAGCTTATCCAACTGGCACTCCCCTGTACAATGCCTTTGACTAAAACGCCCATCATCCCCAACCAGTATGGCCGCTATCCATTTTGGCAGGCACGATAAGAATTTATGCAATACATCTCAAGGTCACCAAGATTGCGTTACAACTACTGTTGTTTACAATTTTTCCCTCGTTTACTCTGTCTTTGAATACTTGTGTTAAAGGAAGAGCTAAGGCTCTGTTTTAATGATGTGGAACAGAGGCTGACAGATTGGGATTTGCTCAAGGCCAATGAACAATTTGGCTGCTGAGATTATTTTTGAATCCAATTTTGCTGGGTCAACATTCTTCTTGCTGATCCACAATGTTACAGTTAAACCGGGACTGGATAACCTGATACCTAATAGGACAAAAACAGCCCACTCACTAATCTATCACATGCTTTCTGTAGCAAAAGCAAGCCTTGTGTAATTCATACATGGCATGGGGATGACTAGTTGTGCTAATATATCTGTCACCAGAATCCAATTTGAATAAGATAATAGCATCAGTCAATTTGTTTTGTTGTTGTTGTTGTTTGTAAGTTGCATGTAAATATGATTTTAATCTTCTGCTTCTGCAGGAACTTATCATTATTTTTTGCAAAGTCAGGAATTAATAAACCTTGATCCTGGCTCTAAGTTTTGTTGAGCTCTTGGGAAATTATCTTGTATCCTGTAAGTCTTTGGCTTCCTGATCTCTATTGCTACTGTCAAAAAGATAGTGGCAACATCCTGGTTATTGAGCCACAGAATGAATAAATAGATACTGTGTTTCCCTGAAAATAAGACCCTGTCTTATATTTTTTTGAACCCTGAAATCAGCCCTTGGCCTTATTGCCATGCACTCAAAAGCCCGATTGGGCTTATTATCAGGGTATGTCTTATTTTGGGGAAAACAGTGTAGATGGGAGTGAGGCTCTGTTTTATGGTGGCTCCAGGCTCTTGGACAATGTTTCAAAAGAAAGTGCTCAGCATTCTAACTTACCCCGCTGCCGGTTCAATTCCTCCCGCGCCAGGTGGGCGTGTGTGCGCAAAGCGCGCGAGTGCATGCACAGTGCTGAAAATTCCAGAAAAATTCTCCCCCCCAAAAAAAGCCAAAAACAAGATGGCGACGCATGCACAGTGCCAGAAACTCGGCTTCTGCGCATGCGCAAAAGAAAAAAAAATTCAGGAAAAAAATTAAAAAAAACATGAAATATAAATAAATAAAATATTTAAAAATACAATATTTAAAAACAATGTAACTGCCCTGGTGGCGCAGCGGTTAGAAGGCAGTATTGTAGGCTAACTCTGCCCATAGTCTGGAGTCCGATCCTGATGGGGCTCAAGGTTGACTCAGCCTTCCATCCTTCCAAAGTCAGTAAAATGAGGATCCAGATTGTTGGGGGCAATACGTTGACTCTGTAAACTGCTTAGAGAGTGCTAGAGAGCAGTATATACTGCTGTTGTCTAAGTGTTACTGCTGTTTCTAACTTAATGTTGTTGATGCTAGAAATGGGGATGGCCATATAGTTGACAGATGTGCAAGAGACAAATATCTTGATATATTAAGCAGAGATGTTTGTGGAGAAGTCTGTACTAGATCTCACCGGTGTAGGCTGCTCAATTGCAATAACGTGTAATGTACTGCAGAAGAACTATTAGTTCTTGTCCAAGCCGTATAAAAGGAAACCATGTGATAGTTTAGATTACACTTGTAAATATAAATAGGAAGATATCTAGTTGCAGTTTGGCTAAGGAGATGTGAGTGTTGCTTTGCTTCCCTACAAGTCTTCCAGAGATGCATAAACAGTGGATCAAGAATCTTTTCTGTGACCTTTGTAGCATTGGTTAGTTTCATCAAGCTGATCTGAAGAGCCAAGAGCGCAGTCAGACATGTTGTTTCTCAGGCCTCATGAACCCTTTGCAATTAGGTGTAATAATCAGAAAGGACAACTGCATTAAAAATATGAATGGCTGACCATACTGCGACTGTAAATATGCAGGTCTATGCTTAACCAGGAAGATGCATTTTATTTTAAAAGAACAACCTAACTTTGGCTTTTTAGCTTAATGTATGTTCCTAAAACTCAATCCTTGCTTTCTGCTCCAAATATAAATCTTGCACAGGATCATTCCCATTTTATCGGATACTTACTGTATATGAGAACATTTATTATATACAGTATATATTCCAGGGGTGAAATCCTCCCGGTTCGCTCTTACAGAATGCTTTGTGCATGCGCAGAGGGCAAAAGAACGCAAATGGTGGCGTCCAGGCGGGCAGGGGAAGCGGGCGGGGGCAGTCCCGCGCCGCGACCGCCACCGGCTCCATCGGCTCTGCGACGACCGACAGGTAAGAGCGAACTGGGAGGATTTCACCCCTGATATATTCTTATAACAATAACAGGTATTATATAATCCCAGGTATACTTCCTAAAGCAAGTGGGAGGTAGTGGTGTAATTCAAGAAGCACAGGAAGCAGCACAAGTGAGAAGTTAAACATTTCCCAAGCCATGCAAAAACAGCCTCTGGCCAGTTGGAGGTGGAGGAAGAGAGTTTCAATGACAGATAAGAAAGCAATTCTCCATTCAGAATGCAAATTATATTTTCTAATTGATATACAGCATTCTACCATATACAGAACGCATATCCCACATATTCCTGTAATTTATCAACCACCTTCTCCAAGGGCAGCCTACCTAGTCCTATAAAGAATAACTGGTGAAGCCAACTTCGCTTTTCATCCCTACCATCAATGACCACTTTCCTGCAGTCCTGCAGAAGTGCATTTAATTTTGGTCTTCTCTGTTCCCACTATTTGGCAAGCCTCTGAGGCTCAGCATATAATCACATGCAAAGGCAAGTCTTTTTGGCATCATTTCAGCGTAACACATATCTTCTTACTATGATTTTTAGCATTCCGTAGTGCCAAGAGCTATTTTATTTCTATTCTGGCTGAGAGACAAGGCAACATTTCACTGGTGGCAAACTCCATCTTTCACTCCCTTTCAATCATTTTAATGGGCTTGATTTAGACTCTCAGGGACCAAAACTGTAAAAGGAAATTCTATAAATACACTAGGGGAGACGTTTTTGAAAAGCCAAAGTACCTATTTGTAACAAAGATGCTCCTGAGGCTTTGCTAATTATTCATATTCTGCTATTCATGGCGTGGTATACAATATAATAGAGTGGTAAACTTGCTAAGAGTAGAACATAAAGATTTTTCATATTGGCCTGTGGGAGTTTGCTATTCAACCTGCTCTTCAAGTTGACCAATCATAATCCCTTTCCAATACCTTGGACTTTAGATGTTGGTAACAAACTACTGGGGGACAAAATTGACACAATTTATTGTTGCATTATTTTAAAAAAAACATGGCAAATGGGTATGGAAACTTAAAAGTCTACAATAGCCTTGCAGGGATTTATTAATTTATTTATATCTCACCCACATTATTTTTATAAATAACCCAAGACACGAACATACCTAATGCTCCTCCCTCCTCCTATTTTCTCTACAAAACCCAGTGAGGTGAGTTTGGCTAAGAAAGAGAGAGAGAAGGACTGGCCCAAAGTCACTCAGATGGATTTCATGCCACATATGTGCTAGTTGTTCCCTACTCTAGGGGGGAGTGCTCATCCTCGTTTCAAAGCCGAAGAGCCAGCGCTGTCCGAAGACGTCTCCGTGGTCATGTGGCCGGCATGACTAAATGCCAAAGGTGCATGGAACGCTGTTACCTTCCCACCAAAGGTGTTCCCTAATTTTCTACTTGCATTTTTTATGTGCTTTCGAACTGCTAGGTTGGCAGAAGCTGGGACAAGTAACAGGAGCTCACCCCATTACGCGGCACTAGGGATTCAAACCGCTGAACTGCCGACCTTCCGATCGACAAGCTCAGCGTCTTAGCCACTGAGCCACCGCGTCCTTTCATGCCTTAAGTGAGAATAAAACTCACAGTCTCTTGGTTCCCAGCCTGGTGCCTTAATCACTAGACCAAACTGGCTCTAATCCAGGAAAAAAAAAACAGAGAAAAAAAATCTCTCTTGCTGTGCTGTCAGTTTTGTGCTCATTATAGCTCTCAGCACGAAAAGGAATGGTACCTACAACTGTACATCACTACCCACTAAAAAGCTTTATAAACCTCTGTTAGATGATGTCCATGAGATAGAAACGTTGTGCGTAATCTCAGGGTGCTGGGATTTCCTTCAGAATATATTTTTGCTCTAGGTCAGATTCCAAAAGTGATGAGGAGAAGAAAAAATAATAATACAGTATTCGGGACTGTCATTCTTAATTACATGTAGCGCCTCAAAATTCATGTGAATTGTCAATGAATTTCAGATTACATGTTCTCTCACTTCCCCGTTGAAATTTACCATTGCAGGATGCTTGTCTTCGGCCCAGTTGTCTTCGGAATGATGAGTCTGAATTTCTGTCACTTGAAAAAGACAAATGTTTAAATATAAGGGTGGACTCTGAGAAATGTTTGGGCATGGGTCAAGGATACAGTCCCACAAACAGCACCAAATGCTTTTATTATTGTGTTTTATGGAGCCAATGATCCGGGGTCATCTGCTCCAACATCTGGCTTGGTGCAAGATGCCATCGTTTAGTGCAGGATATGACTGCAGTGTTCCTGACAGACGATTGTTCATCCCCTCTATAAAGTCTTTCCAAGGCAAAAGAGTTTAATAGTCTTTACAAATAGGAATTTTGTCCTCATAGTTTGACACATCTTTTGTACTTTATAGCTATTTGTTCTGCTGGGTCCCTCTAAAGTAAGCAGTCAGTTGTTCTGCATTGCAACTTATTAGATCTTTGAAGGCTGCCTTATGCTTTCTTTTATTTCACATTCTCCAGGCTAAACGTATCTCTTTTGGGTGATGCTGCTAAGTCTTAATTTCCTGTTCCTTTTTAGTCTCTTTCCTTTTTTATTGCTTGCTCTTGAGCAGTCAGATGAATATCTAATAATTATCTCTTGAATAAGGATCTAATTGTTCCTTGTCTATTCTTGTTCTGCAGAGCGGCAACCATATAATTTCTTTTTATGGCGTTACTTCATTTCATTTTTATTTGGTAAGCACTGGTCCTGTGGTTCCATTCAGGAGTATCAGAAGAACAAGCTTTACAATAAAGAAGCATTTTGTCATGACAAAGGTTAAGTTTATAGGAAATTATGAAGTCTAACACAACTAATATGAAAGCATCTGCTTGGTGGTAATTCTAGGATGAATTTAAATAATTGAAATGTGTCATTAGACACTTGTGACAAATGAAGCTATCTATCTATCTATCTATCTATCTATCTATCTATCTATCTATCTATCTATCTATCTATCTATCTATCTATCTATCTATCTCGGTAATCTAGACATATGTTTATAATATTTTAAGCTTTATTTTTCTAATTTTGTATTTTTATCTCTAATGTTTTTTATCTAAATGTGATGTAAAATGTACCATAAACAAACAAACAAACAAATCCATTTGTTTCCTATCATTTTGATATCTCTCTAAAATAATGTGGACATTTCTAAATTGGAGTCAGTTGAAGACTGCATTCATAAAGGGAGTTATGAAAATGGAAATATAAGAAAGGAATTTCTTTTATTATAAAATGCTTCAGTTCTGGTATGTTGTTGAATGTTGCTATACTACAATCCATTAAATAAACATAAGCAGTAACCCAGCAGAAATTCTCAAAACAGTTAAGAATTACAGTACAGGTAGTCCTCGAATTATGACCACAATTGAGGTCAAAATTTATGTTGCTGAGTGAAACATTTGTTAAGTGAATTTTGTCCCATTGTATGACCTTTCTTTCCACAGTTGTTAAGTGAATTGCTGTAGCTGTTAAGTTAGTAACACGGTTGTTAAGTGAATCTGGCTTCCCTATTGACTTTGCTTGTCAGAAGGTCGCGAAAGCTGATCATGGGTCCCCAGGACATTGCAACTGGTTCATTAAATATGAACCAGTTGCCAAGCATCTGAATTTTGATCATGTGACCCTGGGAATGCTGCAGTGATTGTAAGTGTGAAAAACAGTCATAAGTCATTTTTTTCAGTGCTGTTGTAACTTTGAAATGTCACTAAATGAACTGTTGTAAGTCGAGGACTACCATTAATAGCAACAGTGAGTTCTGATAGATCCCACTGAAATATTAAGTATCAAAGGAATATTATTAATATTGCCCTACATTTCCTTTTCTTTTTCATACGTCAACCCTAATTAATTGTACAGGAGAATCTGGAGGAGAACCTCAAATGAAGTTTTTAGTGTGCGAGTATGAAAATACAGCAGGAGACACTACGGACAACATGACCCAAGCTATTTAGGGTTTTACATATGAATCCAGATTTGAGCCTGAAACGTACAGAAAGTCAATGGAGATGAGAAAACTCTGGTATAATATAATCACATTGATCAGATCTGCCTGTGTCTGACTGTGTGTCTCCCATCTTTCTATTTGTCAAATGTATATGGCTGCCCATCTATCCAGTAAAACTCTGGGTGGCAGTAAGATCGCTCTGTTTTGAACCGAATGAGGTTTCAAAGCTATTTTTACACAGCAGTAATGGAGAGGTTACTAATATATCTACAAAAGTTTGCTCAGTGACTCTATCCAAATAAGGGGTAAAGCTGGTATGGGATGAATTTGACATCCCAGAAATGCTATCCATACCAGTTGGAAAATCTCCCAAGCCCTCCAAAATCCTTCAGGATCTATTGGCCTCTGGGATGGAGCTTTCAGAAAGTCTTCCAAGTTTGCAGCAGAGAACGCGACTGAAAGTCAACACTATTCAGCAGAACATTATCTGGTGTTACAACATTGAGCCGAGGTGGTGCAGCGGTTAGAGGCAGGTACTGCAGGCCACTTTAGCTGACACTGATCCGCAGGTCAGCGGTTCAAATCTCACCGGCTCAAGGTTGACTCAGCCTTCCATCCTTCCGAGGTAGGTAAAATGAGGACCCAGATTGTTGGGGGCAATAGAAATATACATTGCTTACTGGTGTAAACCGTTTAGAGAGTGCTTGCACTGTGAGGCGGTATATAAATCTCACAAAATAAATAAATAAATAAATAAACATTTCAGATTATCACATTATTTTCCCATTCAGGAAAAGTTCATCTAGAATGTATCCTACAATAGGCATCGAAGCAATGTTGTGTATTAGGGCACATCTACGTTGTTAATGGACTGAGGTGTTCCAGTTGCAAAAGCATCAATATAGATGTCCCTCAGAACAAACATAGTATGTTTATCACCCAATTCACCATACAGAAGTTACTTCTTTTGAAAGTAGTTAATAGTACCCTGTTTTCCCCAAAATAAGATATCCCCTGATAATAAGCCCAATCGGGCTTTTGAGTGCGTGGCAATAAGGCCAAGCGCTTATTTCAGGGTTCAAAAAAATATAAGACGGGGTCTTTATTTTCGGGAAACACGGGTAGTTAATAATGAATGGGTATAAATACACAGATTTTCTTCATTATGATGTGCCTGTACGGGTTGCACCCTCTGTTATTTATCTCAATTTATCTCATAGTAAACCTTCATTTTGATGTGCACCTTGTGTACTTGCCAGCAGTTATCTAGGCAAAATCCTGCTTTTGCTTTGTCACAACATTATAATTTTGGGGGCCCTTCATCTACTTATTTTCAAAGAAATTTTATACATGAAAGCCTGATAAAATCATGCTTTTCCTATTCAAAAGAAGCAAGGCAATAGCACAAAATTAACCCAGAACTGGAGAGTATGTGTTTTATTATGGATGTTGTTATCATTGCTAAATCAAAACCTTATTCACTTACATAATTTAATGGAGCTATCTCATACAACAAAAAAAAAATAGAGCAAATGTGGTGATAACATTTGGACAGAGCTAAATTAAATTCAGAATTCTAAAAACATTGACATGGCATAACAAGAACACTTTTAATAGTTTTACAAAATATGAAATAAACATTAAATTAGGTTAAGGGTTAACCTTAACCTGCTATTAATCATCCTGCACATTGTTTAGAACAAAGATGTGAAAAATTTCATAATCCACTGTCGTCTAGAGGTGTTGAATTTTCTTGTACCATGATGAATGAGATGATGAGAGTTATCATCCAATATAGTTTGGACAGCTAGGTTGAGTAGTCCAATTAAAATGACAGAATAGGCACCCCAATCAGAAAGGATTGTTGTTGTTTTTTGAGAATATGCAACTGAAACAGACTTCAAGAGGTATTTAGTTAAAAACAGCATAGAAGCAAATAGTTTCGGAAGTAAATTCTTTTTAGGAGCTCTGTGGTGTTAGCTCATTATATAATTATCTTCCACAATGCTGGTATTTAGTTGCATAAGAAAGGTTACATCCTTAGTAAGTTGCTCTAGGCATTCCCATCTAGAAACAAGATCTAATTAGTCAGGAATTACTTCATTGTTGTACAGAGGATGCAGTGTCCATATTAGATATTTCACAGTTTCTGAGTGGGTGGGAGTGATGGTACAACATTTTTCTTTGCTGTAGTTCAGATTCTTTAGAATAGTATAACAGAGTTGGAAGGGACCTTGGGGGTCTTCTAGTCCAACCCTCTGCTCAGGCAGGAAACCCTATACCATTTCAGACAAATGGTTGTCTAACCCAGTGTTTTTCAACCACTGTGCCGCGGCACACTAGTGTGCCGTGACATAGTGTAAGGTGTGCCGTGGGAAAAACACCCGCCGGGTGTTTTTGCTACGGGACCGCTCTGTGTCCCGAAAGTTGGTTTCGGGACACAGAGATGCCTCTATTAAGTCCCTGCAGCTCTGCGTTTACTTTAAAACGCGGGGACCGCCGGGAGGTAGCGCACGCAGGGACGTCACTGATGTCCCATGCGTGCGCCGATAGCAACAATCGCGGAGGACCAGAGCAACGAGGAGGACGCGCGCTGTCAACTTGGTAAGTGTTGAGGCAAGTGGCGGCATCGGGGGAAGGCTCCTGCCCGCGTCTCCCGCCCGCCCGCCCGCCCGCCTCTCATTCTTTTAAATGCTAAGGCAAGAGACGGGCAGGCGCCTCACTCGCCAGGCGCCTCTGCTCCGTGGAAACATGCCGGAACGGCAATAGCAGCTCCTTCCCTCCCATGCATCGCAGCCTCCCCAGCAGGCTGCCGGGCAAGACCGAAAAGACCGAAATGCAGGGCGGCGTCGGCGCTCCAGGGCTCCTTCGGCCGCTTGGCCGGAGAACAGCAGGGATGCCGCCGCGGCCGTTTTTGAGCCCCCCACCGCTCGAAGGCCACAGAGGTTCCTTCTTCCTCCTGCAGGGAGAAAGACAGAAGGAAGGAAGGAAGGAAGGAAGGAAGGAAGGAAGGAGAAGACAGACAGAAAGAAAGAAAGGAAGGAAGGAAGGAAGGAAGGAAGGAGAAGACAGACAGAAAGAAAGAAAGAAAGAAAGAAAGAAAGGAAGGAAGGAAGGAAGGAAGGAAGGAAGGAAGGAAGGAAGGAAGGAAGGAAGGAAGGAAGGAAGGAGAAGACAGACAGAAAGAAAGAAAGGAAGGAAGGAAGGAAGGAAGGAAGGAAGGAAGGAGAAGACAGACAGAAAGAAAGAAAGGAAGGAAGGAAGGAAGGAAGGAAGGAAAGGAAGGAAGGAAGGAAGGAAGGAAGGAAGGAAGGAAGGAGAAGACAGACAGACAGAAAGAAAGGAAGGAAGGAAGGAAGGAAGGAAGGAAGGAAGGAAGGAAAGGAAGGAAGGAAGGAAGGAAGGAAGGAAGGAAGGAAAGGAAGGAAGGAAGGAAAGAAGGAAGGAAGGAGAAGACAGACAGAAAGAAAGAAAGAAAGAAAGGAAGGAAGGAAGGAAGGAAGGAAGGAAGGAAGGAAGGAAGGAAGGAAAGAAAGAAAGAAAGAAAGAAAGAAAGAAAGAAAGAAAGAAAGAAAGAAAGAAAGAAAGAAAGAAAGAAAGAAAGAAGTTAGGAAGGAAGGAAGGAAGACAGAAAGAAAGAAAAAGAAAGATGTTAGGAAGGAAGGAAGACAGAAAGAAAGAAAAAGAAAGATGTTAGGAAGGAAGGAAGATGGAAGAAAGAAAGAAGACAGACAGACAGACAGACAATGAACAATTAAAAAATAATTTCTTTTTGTTTATTTGATTCCTATTCAAGAGAATTACTTTATATATAGTCAATATAGGCACAGAGTTAAATTTTTTTAACATTTTCTAATGGTGGTGTGCCTCGTGATTTTTTTCATGAAAAAAGTGTGCCTTTGCACAAAAAAGGTTGAAAAACACTGGTCTAACCTCTTCTTCAAAACTTCCAGTGTTGGAGCATTTACAACTTCTGGAGGCAAGTTGTTCCACTGATTAATTGTTCTAACTGTAAGGAAATTTCTCCTTAGTTCTAGGTTGCTTCTCTCCTTGATTAGTTTCCATCGATTGCTTCTTGTCCAGCTTAAGGTGCTTTGGAGAATAGTTTGACTCCCTCTTCCTTGTGGCAATCCCTGAGAGATTAGAACAATGCTATCATGTCACCCCTAGTACTTCTTTTCATTATACCCAATTCCAGCAATCGTTCTTTATATGTTTCCAGAATTCTAAAGAATCAGTAGCTACTTTACTGAATTTGAACTCTAATGGCCAATATCTTAATCTAATGGAGTTAGTATTTCTTTAAATCAATACCGGTATATACCGTATTTTTCGGAGTATAAGACACACCTTTTTACTCCCAAACAATTAATATTGTTTATTGATGGTATTTTCATATCAAATATTTTGAAGTTATAAATTGGATATAGTGTAATATTTTGGTATCATTATTTTGAGGATATAGGGATTAAGTTTTAAAAATTTAGAGGTATAAAGAGTTGGTTTTTATTTTTTTTATTATTATTATTATATATTTTGGTTACTATTTTTAGTATAGTAGATAATATATACTCTGAGGCGATACCTTAAGGTATAGGATTATTGTTATGAAGGTGTATTTTATGGTTTGAGGTTCAGAGGAAATGTTATATATATAACATTATGTTATTAATAAGTGGGTGGATTTTAATTAAGTTTAAGGGTGTTGAAATATAAGGGGTTAGTCAATTATTATTGATATATATATATATATATATATATATATATATATATATATATATATATATATATATATATATATATATATATATATATATATATATATATATATATATATATATATATATAAAATATTGGGAAGTTAATACTTTGGTATATTGTAAAATTATGCTATTAATAATGTTTGAGTTATGACTAAGTTTAGTGTATGAGGTTCATCTTTGTTTCCTTTTTATTTGTTATTTTGCTTATTTTTGTTCTTCACTTGTTTACTTTCTCTTTAATTTTTAACATTTTGAATAGTTTTAATCTGGAGTTAAAGATGCCGATAAAATGAGGGATCTAAGAAGTTATTTTAATTTAATTTAAATTTATGTTATTGAATACTATGCCCTGTACTTTTTCTGGGAAGTCCGCGGGGGGAGGGGAGGGAGTGGGTTGTGGGTAGGGGGGGATGGGGGGGAGAAAATTGATAAAAATGCTTGTACTTTGTACTAATAAAACTTTTTGAATAAAAAAAAAAGTGGGTGCGTTTTTACTCCCAAAAAAGGGGTCAAAAAGTGGGTGCGTCTTATACTCCGAATGTAGCCCCCACCCACCTGCCAGCCGCCACTCAGCCTGGGGAGGAAAGTGTTTTCAGGCGGCAGCGCTGCGATCACCTCCCCGATTCCAAAAACAGAGCGTGCGGAGACCAAAAAAAAAGCATCGCGTTTCAGGCGGCGGGCAGCGCTGGTTGCACGCCCTGTTTTTGGAATGGGGAAGGAAGTGTTTTGGGGCTGCAGTGCCGGCCGGAACCACCCACCGCCTGAAACACAATGCTCTTTTTTTGGCTCCGCAAAAAAACTTTTCTCCCCATTCCAAAAACAGGGCATGTGGAGGCAAAAAAAGAGCATTGTGTTTCAGGCATTTTTGGCCGGTTCCAGCCATTGCTGGCCACCGCCGCTGCCGCCGTTGCTGGCCGGAGCTGCAGCAGCTGTTGCTGGGAGCCGCTGCCGCCCCAGCTGCCGCCGCCGCCCCCATTGCAGCCCCTGTCACCGCTGCAGGACCCGCAACCGCCCCCGTTGCAGCCCACGCTCCCGACGCTGGACACGCCGCCGCAGCCGCCCCCATTCCCGCTGCAGGACCCGACGCCGCTGACACTCACCACCGCCGATACTCGCCGCCGCCGGAGCCACCATTGCTGCTGCCTGAAGCGAGCAGCCTGACAGGTATGAAGACAAACTTCCAAGTTTGAAGAGCCCTGGGTTAGCGGTGCAAGGGTCTTCAAACTTGGCAAGTTTAAGACTAGTGGACTTCAACTCCCAGAATTCCTCCTCCAGTCATGCTAGCTCAGGAATGACTGGAGGAGGAATTCTGGGAGTTGAAGTCCACAAGTCTTAAAGTTGCCAAGTTTGAAGACACTTGCCACCTCTAACCCAGGGCTCTTCAAACTTGGCAACTTTAAGACTTGTGGACTTTAACTCCCATTCCTGAGCTAGGATGACTGGAGGAGGAATTCTGGGAGTTGAAGTCCACAAGTCTTAAACTTGCCAAGGGGGTGCAAGGGTCTTCAAACTTGGGGACTTCAACTCCCAGAATTCCTCCTCCAGTCATGCTAGCTCAGGAATTGGATTTGAAGTCCACAAGTCTTAAAGCTGTCAAGTTTGAAGACCCCTGGGTTAGGGGTTAGGGGTGCAAGGGTCTTCAAACTTGGCAAGACTTTTTACAACCATGTACACTTTTTACAAACTTCAAACTTGACAGCTTTAAGCCTTGTGGACTTCAACTCCCATTCCTGAGCTAGCATGACTGGAGGAGGAATTCTGGGAGTTGAAGTCCACAAGTCTTAAAGCTGTCAAGTTTGAAGTTTGTAAAAAGTGTATATGGTTGTAAAAAGTATACATGGTTGTAAAAAGTATTCTGCTACACTGGTATTTTATTAAATAATATGTTACTATACCATTTGGTTCAGAATACTTTTTTCCTTGTTTTCCTCCTCTAAAATCTAGGTGCGTCTTATACTCCGGTGCATCTTATACTCTGAAAAATACGGTACTTTCTAAAATTCAACAAATGATTTTTTTCAGATTCAGCTTAATAACTGCAAATGTGCAATGCAGTAAAGTAAAATAAACTTCAGTAACTCATTTCATCTTCATTATGCTCATCCTCCACAGACTGATGTTTTGGTTCAAAAAGGTGGCAGTGCTGCCTATTTGCCACCATAATAGAGAATTTATAGAATAAATCTTTGGGTGGATCTAGCATGTTGACATAATTAGCAAACTGCAAAGGTTTTAATTCTAGGTTACAAATCGCAATAAAGTCATTTATTTTCTCATAACTATAAACCTCTCACTTGTTATAAATAAACACACACACATACACATGCATGTGTGTATGTGTATAGACACACACAGACACACACACACACACACACACACACACACACACACACACAATTTCCTTTTTTAGAAGAGTGACAGCACTGTTTAAGCTAAGGAGATGTCTTGAAGCCAGATGTTTTTCATAGTTTCTCCTTGTTCTCTTTCACATTGAATAAACAATGGCAGCTTATTCTTTGACCTCTATATTATAAACATCCATGCTTGCCATGTACTGTGTACTGCACGTTTGCATTTATTAAGGTGAATCTGAGAGGAAGGGCCAGCCTATTTTGGAACAACTAAACTATTTCATTTTTACTAATCAATCATCAACAACAATAAAAGAAACTTTGGGTGTTTCTTTCAAGTAGTACAAAAAAGAGTGAGTCATGGAAATGGTCTTTGGTTTATACTAGTCCATAACTCAGAGGACAGAATTAGGGCATGTTTGTAAAATCTAGGTGGTATTTGTCTAATGAACTAGATTTGCAATCTGGAGCATAAGCAAAAGAACTTTTTAATGAACCTTCACGTATTTAAATTTTCATCCAGAATTGGTATTGTAAAACCATTAGAATTCAGAGAAAGAGTACATGTTTTAATTTGGATCAAGATGGATTGATTAATACTAGAACCAATATGGACTTTAGCTTTGGGGCAATATTTATTTATTTATTTATTTATTTATTTATTTATTTATTTATTTATTTATTTATTTATTTATTTATTTATTTATTTATTTATTTATTTATTTATTATGTCAAGCATATATAAGATTACAGTAAAAGTATAAACATGTATACATGAGATGGTTATGAGTACATGGGAACATTAGGACAGGGATGGTAGGCACATTGGTGCACTTATGCACGCCCCTTATAGGCCTCTTAGGAATAGGGTGAGGTCAACAGTAGACAGTCTAAGGTTAAAGTTTTGGGGGTTTGGGGAAGAAACCACAGAATCAGGTAGTGTATTCCAGGCATTGACCACTCTGTTGCTGAAGTCGTATTTTCTGCAATCGAGTTTGGAGCGGTTTACCTTGAGTTTATATCTATTGTGTGCTCGTGTATTGTTGTGGTTGAAGCTGAAGTAGTCATTGATGGGTAGGACAGATACCTTTATGTCATTAACTTATTTCTTCTGAACAGTGATAGAGTTTATAATTCAAGGAGATATCACCAAGATGCCGTAAACATATGCTCTCCTTCTCCCCCTCCCCCTCCCTCCCTCCTCCTCTCTTTCTCTCTCCTAATGGATGAATTTTGTTGGGGAAGTACAGACCATTTAACAATGTTTAAGGTAGGAGGGCAAGAATTCTTGAAAATTAAGTCAGACTATATCATTTTCTCTTTCTAAGATGACACCTACCAAGATTTTGTGAAGGACTCCTGTCCCTTCCTATTGAGAGACATTGTTTTTATTTATTTAACTTAGCATGTTTCCAAAATGCCAGAAACTAGGTTCTCTTGTTACTGCCCTGATCATTTGGGCAGAAGCCCAAAGAGTCTTCTTACACCAAATCAAGTGCTCTTTGTCTGCTGTCCATTCCCTTGCTTCCTGTCCCTTTCCTGCAAGATAAGTTCCTGTGGGTTCAAGTCAGATTAATTCTCAGAAACCTTCTGGCAAACCATAATTAATTATCCAGGTAGAAGGATGAAGGAAGCAATGCAGTTTCTTGCTGTGGCCTCTGATTTCTATCATGTTCAGTTCTCACAGTGGTGGGTTGCTAAGGGTTCGCCCCGGTTCGGGCGAACCGGTAGCGGCAGTGGTGGGAGGCTCCGCCCACCTGCCCTGACATCATCACAGATGATCTGCACATGCACAGAAGCGCCACGCATGAGCAAAGCAAGCGTGTGTGTTCACAGTTCCGAACCGGTAGCGAAGGTAAGTGAAACTTACTACTGCACAGTACTGTACTTAATGAATAGAAAGCCATGAAGAGCCGAGGTGGTGCAGCGGTTAGAGTGGGGTACTGCAGGCCACTTTAGCTGACTGTGATCCGCAGGTCAGCGGTTCAAATCTCACCGTCTCAAGATTGACTCAGCCTTCCATTCTTCCGAGGTAGGTAAAATGAGGACCCAGATTGTTGGGGGCAAATAGAAATATACATTGCTTACTGGTGTAAACCGCTTAGAGAGTGCTTGCACTGTGAGGCGGTATATAAATGTCACTAATAAATAAATGTCACTAATAAATAGAACCCACACTTATGTAAAACATCCCACACTTCATATGGGGAGATTTACAACTAACAGTGTATCCCATGCAAGTTTTCCATATTTACCTAGGATTATATTTAAAAGTACAGTATGTATATATAATTGCATTTGCTAATATGTAAAGCGTAATATGTAATCTTATATGCTTAGCCATGCACACATTTTCTTCACCGTTTCTAGAGTTATTAAAGGCATTCCAAGATTATATTGAAATATTTATGTGTTTATATTATCCCCAGTGAAAATCCATCATAGACTTTTCTGTTTCCCACTTCATATGTTATTACATATAATATGCTGTAAAACTGGGTCAGTTTCAGGGTCAGTTCCTTTTCAGAAAAGTCTGAATGCCTTAGACAGAACGTTCCCTGCACTAGAGTTGCACAAGATTTTCTCAGACAGAGTTATGACGTTCATTTTGTTTTAAATCTCTCTAAAGTGAAGAAAAATAATCCCGAGGCACTTATTCAGAATGCAACGTCCAAATATGAGCCAAAGCTATCGGATCCCCATCTTAGTGCTTAATCGCTTCCATGTGAATGAAGGCAGATTTTCAAGGACATATCGTACCTACAGATGCTACTTGAAACTAAAACTTCAGATTGGAACAATAGAGGAAGTTTGGATCTAAATTCCACTTATTTTATAATATTTTAAGCCAATGATAATTTGCTTTGCTGGTCTGTGACCGTTATATTTATGATATTCTGACAATATATTTTCATCCCACCCTCTTTATATGCTCAAACTGTCTCAGAAGAGTAATCTGAACACTGTTGTGGCCCACCAGCGGCCAGCAGAGCTGGCAGCAGACTCAGACAGTGAGGAAGTTGGGGAGGAACATGGACCAGTCCTGGAGTCTGGGGAAAGCTCTGATGAATGCTCTGCGTCGGAGGCAGAGAAGGGGCCAGGGCCATCCAACAGTTATCAGCTACCTTTGGAGTCGGAGATAAGTGGGGCGGAAGAACAGCTGGGACCTGTTCCCCAATGTGCGCATGCGCAGAGCTGTCAGGAGAAAGGAACAATTAAGGAACAGAGGTCGACTCAGGAGTAAAGGCAAAAGGGGACGCTGAATGACCCCTCCCACAGGGAATAAATAGAAGTGAAAGGGGAATGGTGTTTGCAAGAGACAATTAGTTTGTATTATTAGTGGAAAGATTTGCTTATCTGAGAGACTCCTTGCCAAGTATTTCCTTGTACAGCGTTGCATCTGGAGCTATCGGCCTGGCAACTATCCAAGGACTGATAAGGTCTGTGGTTGCAATTTACTCTTGAAAGACTGTTTGCCAGGACTTTGCTGGATGTGAATGCTAGGAATTCCACATCAGCCAAATAAAAAGGGTTTTTTTTTCAGGAGAAGGAGTCTGTTTCGTGATATGGTGAAGCCTAGGTCAGAACAAACACAAACACAAGTAGTCCTTGACTTATGACCACAACTGAGCCCAAAGTTTATGTTGCTAAGCAAGGCAGTTAAGTGAATTTTGCCCCATTTTATGACCTTTTGGCACAGTTGTTAAGTGAATCACTGCAGTTATTAAGTTAGTTGGTTGCTAAGTGAATCTGGCTTCCCCATTGACTTTGCTTGTCTTAAGGTCGCAAAAGGGGATCACATGACCTTGGGACACTGCAGCCATCATAAATATGAGTCGGTTGCCAAGCATCTGAATTTTGATCATGTGACCATGGGGATGCTGCAACGGTCGTAAGTGTGAAGAATGGTCATAAGTCACTTTCTAAAGTGCCATTATAACATTGAACAGTCACTAAATGAACTGTTGTAAGTCGAGGACTACCTATAGTTATAGTTCACTGAGAAAATGCTTGCATGAACAGGAAAGTATTTAGGTCCCTCAAAAAGTCAGGATGTGTTTAATTGTATAATCAAGCTTTATCCCTCTATTTTCTTTAATGTCTTATTATTTTTATGTTGCCAGCAATGACACATTTATTTTACTCAGATGCCTCAGATGACAAAGTGTCAAGAAACAATCAGCTAGACTTTTAAAATTCCTGCTCATTTATTGATTAATTTCCATGGTGCTCAGCTGTTCTTAATTTGTTTCTGGACTGTTCCACAAACCAATCAAAACGATCAAGAAAGAATTCATAAGCTCTGAGCAGCTTAAAAATCAGTGCACAAGTCTCACAAATGTGTATTTTTCCCCAGAGACCTGCCTCCAATGGTTAAGTATTATCAAATATAGGTCATGTTAATGAAGTAGTCTGCAAAGTTACTATGGAAACTCATATGGAATTCAGCTGTTGAATACTGATTAAGAAATGCTGCAAATAGTTACACTTGCAGTGGCTGTTTACTGTTGTCTGTTAGATGAGTTTCCAAGTCCTCTGATGCACTTTGTGAAAGTGTAAAATATGAAGACCAGTGGTGGGTTCCTACCGGTGCGGTCCACTCTATAGCACCGGTAGCGGACCGCTGGTGATGTCACAGTACCGGTGCAGTCGGTTGCCGGTGCCTGGGCACCGCCATTTAAAAAAAATTTTTTTTAAAAATTTTAAGCTTCCGGCACTGCGCATGTGCTGCCTTCCTACCCCACAGTGAGTCCAAGCAGGGGAGGATGGCTGAGGGAGCGTGTGAGACGCTGAAAGAACGGGCGGCAGGAGCTATCTCCATTCCCTTCCCTTCAGCAGTCCGAGAAGCCACGAACGCGCGGTGATGATCCTAGGCATTTTCGCACGTTTGAGGCTTCTCGAGCTGCTGAGGGGAGGGGGAATGGGCAGCAGGACCTATCTCAGTTCCCCTCCCTTCAGCAGTCCGAGAAGCCATGCCCACCCGGTCACATGGCCGGCAAGCCATGCTCACCCGATCACATGGCTGGCAAGCCACACCCACAAAATAAGCCACACCCACAGAGTGGCAGTAAAAAAATTAGGAACCCGCCCCTGATGAAGACATAGGAGAAAGTGTTGAGGAGCAAGTCAACGTCTTTGATAGCTTACAGGAACTGAACAACTCATTCTTAATCCATTAAACCAAATTTTTAGGAAGGCACCAGATTAGAAATTGGGAGACCAAAAGGCAAGTCATTTCCTTTCAGCCCTAGAAAGGAGGCAATGGCAAACCACTTCTGAAACTGACCTACAACCAGTCTACGAACCCCAGAATCCAAATCAACCTCACAGCTAACTAGAGACCTCAACCAACCCACGCAAGCCAGCACTTCACCTCCTAATGACCCTCTCCTGTGGTAACTTCCCCATCACAAGATCCATCACAAGACTCCCACTGATGACTCCCTGATCCATCACAAGAGCAAACACAAGATCCTCATTTGACACACCCATACCCGAAGCCCTTATAAATAGAAGAACACTGACATCCCCTAAACTCCACTGAAGATGTTACCTAGCCTGGTAATAAAATGTTTGGAAATCAACCCACGAACTTGGTGAACAAACCTTCACCCTCACTTCTGAAATATTGCCCAGGAAATGGCAGATTTGTGTCCAGGCAGCCATCAGGAGTTAACACTGACTTCAAGGGACACAAAGCAAAACAAAACAAAACAAACACCATATGTTAGCAATGTATAGATTACATCCATACATATCATTACTTCATTATGGCTTTGACTGTCAGGGAGTTTCCTGAAAATCTTTCTAGTACACAATGATGCATCATCACTGTTGACATTCTTTGTGAGTACACATATTTTTCATCTGTTGGGCTGTTTTACAGCTCTGTGTCTTCATATATATATATATATATATATATATATATATATATATATATATATATATATATATATATATATATATATATATATATATATATATATATATATATATATATATATATGTTCCTATTAGTATAGGTAATATAAGCTCTTTAGATTCAACCTATATCAGGAACGGGAAAAGAAAAAGATATATTTGCTGCAACTTAATTGACCCTTTAGAAACACAAATCAACTGCACATTTTAGTTAACTGGTCTTTTAAAACTCTTCAAGCTCTGATTATTACTAAAACACATTTTTCAACTCTATTTGATATTATCTGAAAGAAAATTATACCTGTGGTCCACCTTCAAAAAGTACTTTCTCATCTCAGTTTTTCATTAAAACTGAGATGAGAAAGTACTTTTGAAGGTGGATATATTTGTAAATTAAAAATACTAATTCTGAAGAAAAAATACTGATCTACAAGGAGTCTCCAATCTAGACTCCAAAATTATGACCTGACAGAAAACCTGGGAGGTGAAATCAGTAGCATGCTTTTAACCACAAGTAATTGAAAACTGGGTATACACATAACCCTAAACCATAAAACCTCACTTTTAAAAAGACCTGAAAAACCTACAATCTTGGGTTTACCGATTGTGCTAAGTTATCAAACAAAGTAATGTTGGAACCCATCAGTACTACAAGAAGACTTGATTCTGAGCTTGCTTCCTGTACATTTGGTATTCTATTAAAACACTAAATTGTAAGTCTGGAAAGTACCACATCAGACCTGAGTTAAGTGACCACAAATGGTTACAGGAAGTGGTGCTGAATGATGCTTGGCATGTTACAGAAAAAATGTATAATCCAAAGGAAAGGAGGAAACCTTTTCTAAGTCAAACTATTGTGTCTGTCTGCTCCAAAGAGTTTCTGGTAGGATTCTTTCCCAATTCTCCTTTGAGAAGCCATGAATCTAGAACCTTCCATGTTGACAATCTGTCAGTGAGCTATGGCCTTTTCTCATGTTTACCACATTTTATTAAGTTTGGCTTGGCTTATACTGACATAGCATTTAACCAGTGGTTGTAATTCACAAGTCACTAGATTGAAATGGTATGTGAATGTCTGCTGGTTTGTTATCTATAATCAACAATTAATTAATTAATTGAATTAATTGAACACTCCATAGACATTTAGCTATGCTCTCTGTAAACTCCAGACAGCCATCCAAAATCTACTCTCAAAGTTCCAAATGTATCCATTGTCTGTCAGATTGAAAAATCCTGTTCTATCCTTTATAAGTAGCCATACAAGCCTAGACAGGAATCTTCTTTTGTTTTTCATGTTAGTTAAACATATTTGACTGCAACAGGTGGTGACATTCTAATTACTAATTAAGCTTACATTTTTTTCCCTTCTGCTTAAAGAAACAAGAGACAAAATCCTATAATTCTTCTTTTCAGGGGATCTTAACATTTAGTCTTAACAGAAGAAAGTCCAATGATTTTTTTATATTAGTGATCACACTGAGGACTCTGGAAAATAGCTTTGTCTTGCATGGTTTGATACAAAGCTGCCTTTTAAATATTTTTGGTTATTTCCAATTACTAAGATGATGACTGCCCTTCTGTTATTGATTGTTCTTGTATGTTTCAATTGCTGATAAGAAAAAAACAGACTTTCTTTGTTCTCTGACACAAGTATTTTGAAGTGGGAAATCAAATAGCAGACTAACTTTTGAAGTTAGGAACAGTCAATTATTTCTGTCTTTCATATTGTCTCTACTGGAAGAATAGAGGGCTAGAAACCAGAGAGGAGGGGAAAACAACTCTTAGTAGTTGGCAAGCTGGTCACAAGCACATATTGTCATGTGAAGAAGTAAAATCCGCTACATTTTATTACGATACGATAGGAAAACTGGAAATAAAACTTTTTTTAAAAAAAAAATGCAATTTTTATTTTACCCTTAGCAATCCAAGTGCATATCTCTTTTATGACAAATGTATAGATAAATAGAAACATTTTTTCCAGAAAATATCTTCAAGGCTATTTTGGCAATTTGTGCTGACTTAGTAAGAAACTATAATCCTTTTTTTCTATTTCAGTTCACACACATACACACACACACACTTTTTCACTTGGGGAAGTACCACTTTGAAATGGTGAAAATCCGTGAATACCGATCTTGCTCAAAAGCTCCTCCTGATCTTAAGTTCTCTAAGGTAACACCAAACTTCCTTAATTTTTAACACTTGATGATTAAAGAATCATCAGCTATAAGCTGTAATAACATATTCCGGTAAATGTAGGAGTTGTACCCTTATTATTCATGGACAAAAAAAGCTCTACTTTTGAAAGGCCTGAACTGTCTGATGGTCTCTCTTTCATCTTTTTGGTTTCACTTGCTTCAGAGGAAGTGAATGTACAGAACAGGATTATCTTCCTGTGATTCATTTCTGGCTCCTGGTAGCTTAAAGTAGATCTAGACAAAGTCTTTATCTCTTTCTTTGAAATGTATTGTTACATTCTGGTCACTGGTATGTATGCAATTTTCAGCATTTCTGGGAACCCTGTTTTAGAATCCTTGTGACCTTAGAACAGAATTTATCTCAGTTACATATTTATTTTTTGTTGCTAGCTTATTTTTGTTGTGTTGCTAGCTTCCCAGAGTCACTTTAGTGAGATAGGTGGCCATATAAAACAAATATATTTTATATTCTCTTTGAAGTATGTTGAATATTTTACAATAGTCATGAGAACCAGTTTGGTACACTAGTTAAGGCATCAGGCTAGAAACTGAGAGACTGTGAGTTCAAGTCCTGTTTTGGGAACAAAGCCTGCCCTTGAGCCAGTCTCTGTCTCTCAGCTCTAGGAAAGAGGCAATGGCAAACTATTTCTGAAAAACCTTGCCAAGAAAACTGCAGGGATGTTTCCAGGCAGGAGTAAAACAAAAAAACAAACAAAAAACCACCAACCCTGTAGTTACTGTATTTTTCAGAGTATAAGACGCACCTTTTTCCTCCCTAAAAGAGGCTGAAATTTTGGGTGCATCTTATACTCTGAATGTAGCTTTTACGAAGCTTTTTTTTTCAGCCCTAACAAGGTGCTAACGATCTTCCCAGCTCTTACCCGCTTGCAGGCTCTTTCATTGTTACCCTCTCCGAATAAGGTTTTTTTCAGCCCTAACCAGGGGATAAAATAATGTGCTGAAGCTGACCAGACTAAGGATACTAGCCAGATGAATACCTGGTAGGCAGATTTCCCCCCCTATTTTCCTCCCCCAAAACTAAGGTGTGTCTTATACTCTGGTGCATCTTATACTCCAAAAAATACGGTATGTCTTTAGAAGACAATGTGCCTTCGATATTTTTGATGCTGCCCTTGCCCAGAGTTGTCTCCTTCAGTTAAGTTTGACTTTGATTTCTAGAATGAACTTCATCCAGTATAGCCATTACCTGTTGACTGAGGGATTTGACAGGTTGGAAAAACACATTTGACAGGCATCTGTGAGGGGTGGGGGGGAGATTCTTAGACAATGAAAGATTGGCATCCTCTCTTCCTTAAAAAGAGGTTTAGATGATGCAGTTTAGTTGAAATCTGGATTTTAGTCTCCAGGAAGCCATGGGTTTGTCATCTTTTTATAATAGAAATTAGCCTATTTAAATCATATAATCAAATATGGCAGGTGTCCCCAACCCCTGATCCTTTGACTGGCACCAGTGTGTGGCATGCCAGCAACCGGGGCGCGCAAACAAGCGAAGCCCCATCCACAGGATGCAGGCAGCATGCAAAACCACGTACCTACCTTCCTTCCTGAGAAAGGAAAAACCTTTCTCTGTGGAACTGTCCCTGGTGCCAAAAAGGTTGGGGGCCACTGACATATGGCATTGATATCTTTTTCAAACTGATAACTTTATCAGGAAGAAATAAAATAAGCGCATTAACACTGAAATTTCACAGAACTCTTCCACATTGTTTACGCAAGAGAGAGGGACGAATAAACAAAACATACTTTGATAGCAAAGAACATTTCATGGGGATCATAAACAGGTGATTATCTATAATTTGACACAATTTTAAGATGTTGGTTCAGGATGTTCTTTGCATGAGAAGCCATAGAACATGAATGCATTTTCATGGGTACAGATATAGAGAACTCAGTGGGACATTTTTTCCCCCTGGTGAACACTTAGAAGTATTCCCAAAGTACAACTGGCACTGCAGTTTTTTCTTGTGCTTTCTGGGAGCTGAAAGTTCATGGGCTCAGCTGCAAAAATCCAACAATTAGTAGTAATCCTGGATCACTTCAAATGCCCCATTGTGGAGGAGCCTTCAAGCACTAACATTGATTTACTGTAAGGTTGAGACCGGAAGTAAAATAAAAAACAGATATAGTGCTTGTTAAGACTGTGCATGGTTCCCAAATGGTTTGGAAGGATTGGTTTGGACTTGTATGAACATGCTTCACTCTGCTATTTATTAAATTGGGCTGGCATTTTTTCAACTTTTGCATGAATCTGAAAAAAAAATCTGCCAAGGAATCAACTCGTTAACATGATTCTTAAAGCAGTTATAACTTCTTTCAGGCTTAAGTCTGAAAATGGAAGAGCTGTTCTAATGAACAGCAGAAAGATGCTATGCGTGCCCAAGGTCAAAAGCATTTCTGAATTGTTTTCAAAGTTTGCACAGCCTTTGCCCATACTGTATATAATCTATATACAGATTATAATCTGTATATGATCTAAGTGCCAGAGCCCACTGTAACAACATTGCCAAAAAGGCATTAAGAGTTGTTAACCTAATCTTGTGTAGCTTCTTCTCTGATAATATTGTACTACTAACTAAAGCATACAAAACATTTGCTAGACCAATTCTCGAATACAGCTCATTTTTCTGGAACCCACACTGCATTTAGGACATTAATACAATTGAGCAAGTCCAGAGATATTTCACGAGAAGAGTCCTCCACTCCTCTGCTCGCAACAGAATACCTTATGCCACCAAGCTTGAAATTTTGGGCTTAGACAACTTAGAACTATGCCGCCTTCGGTCTGACCTAAGCATAATACATAAAATTTATCTGCTACAATGTCCTACCTATCAATGACTACTTCAGCTTCAACCACAACAATACACGAGCACACAATAGATACAAACTTAAGGTAAACCGCTCCAAACCTGATTGCAGAAAATACGACTTCAGCAACAGAGTGGTCAATGCCTGGAATGCACTACCTGACTCTGTGGTTTCTTCCCCAAACTCCCACAACTTTAACCTTAGACTGTCTACTGTTGACCTCATCCCATTCCTAAGAGGTCTGTAAGGGATAAGTGCACCATCGTGCCTACCGTCCCTGTCCTAATGTCCCCATTTATTTGTATCCATTTCATGTATTCATAAACATGTTTATACTTATATCTGTTATCTTATACATGCTTGACAAATAAAATAAATAAATAAAAATATATAAATATAAGTAAATTGGATAACTGCATGAAGGAAAGTATCAATAGAAGGCCTACTAATTGTTACCTGATGATTGAATGGCGCGTTCATTAGAAAAGATTATTTTATGGAAGGATAGAAGGAATATTTCAGCTCTAGAGTTGTTCTTCTCCCTTATGGAAAGCCATATTCAATATACTTCAAAGAGAATATAAAATATATTTGTTTGATGATTTATTTTCTTCAGTTTATATGGCCACCTATCTTACTAAAATGACCCTGGGTAGCTAGCAACACAACCAGCAACACAAAATAAATATGTAACTAGAAGCTGAGATAAAATAACAGACAACACAACTGGCAATCAGAGCCCGGGACAGGAAACACAGGCCAACAGGATCAAGGTGTTGATCCTAGTGTTTGGGGGATGATGTTCCACAGGGCAGGTGCAACAACAGAAAAGGCTCTTCTTGGGTCCTGCCAAGATGGCACGTTTTAATAACAGGATCCATAAGCTGCCCCACTAAAAAGCATGGCCCCTTGCCATGAAAGATGTTATATGTGGGGTTGGCCTTAAGGCAATGTTTAACCTTCATAGAAATTTTAATTCCAAGGAAAAGGAAGGAGATATAAGAAAAAGGGTTGACAAAAGGGATGAAGGAAGCTTGTTGCACTCTGTGTGATCCAGGCTGAGGGTGGAAATTCAGGAAGTCCTTTTGCAGACTAATTCTTATGTCACAGCCAGGACAAATGTGAAAGCTTCATTAACAGTAAAGAAGCCTTCACATTGAAATATATCTCGGACTAATTTTGTTTCTGTTCCATGTTGATTTGCTATGAAAATTAAACTGGACTAAATTATTAAAAGCCATTTGCGTTTCTTTTGGCATTTTCTGGGGGAAAAACAACCCTATACTCTCATGGGCTTCAAGTGATTCAGAGCGGCAGAAGTAAAACACATCTAAGCATTGCAAGATCGCACTCACCCAGCTGATCACATCTCTGGGGTATTAACTGAACTAGCCAATCAACCGCTCAAGTTTACAGAATTTCTGAAAAGCTAGCAAGGATGAACTACCATAATTAATGAGCCAATTTTTCTTTTTTTTTTCTTTTTTTTCTTTTTTTTTATGAGCCAATTTTTCTTAATAGGAATGAAAATAAATATTGAAACCACAGAAACATGTTCCAATCAAAAGCCAAATCACTGTCCTTCTTGGTTAATACATTAAAAGCACTTAGTATAGCTATTTATGTTGTACTCAATGAATATTAGAGAGGTGATGAATCTTCAGGGATATGTGAATACTCAGTTCAGAGAGAATGACACTACAAAGGTGGGTGGGCATGAAATTGAATAATGAGGATATAATCATATTTATCTGAAGCCCTGACAGCCTTTCCTTGCCTCTCATGTGCCCTTTAGTTAGATGAATGTACTTAATGATACTGTAAGCCAGAACATTTTGACAGTACAGATAGCCCTTGACTTACAACAGTTCATTTAGTGACCGTTAGAAGTTACAATGGGATTGAAAAAATTGACTTATGACCATTTTTCACACTTATGACCGTTGCAGCAGTGGTGGGTTGCTACCGGTTCGCCCCAGTTCGGGCAAACCGGTAGCAGCGGCTGTGGGAAGCTCCACCCACCTGCCCGGACATCATCACTGTCACGATGTGAATATTGCCAGTTTGTGCAACTCTATGTTTCCTAAGGTTTCTTGTATTTATGATCAAGCAGACATGTGATATGTTTTACTACGCATGCGTGCATTCCAGGAGTCAACTCCTCCTTCCTTCTTTCTCCATTTCTGCTGAAGGCAGACGTGACTTTCATTAGCTGATAAGATGTAGCTTATTAAGGATTCTTTTTATTACTTTTGTACTGAAATAAATATTTTGTTAATTAGATTTGAATCTCGGTTTTATTTTCTAATGAGAATGACTTCAAAAGAAGCAAAGATCCACAGATCGCCTCTACGGGGGAATGCCCCCCTTAACAATCACGGACGATCTGCACATGCACAGAAGGTTCTATGCATGCGCAGAAGCGCCGCGTTCGAGCGTTCAGAGTTTTGAACTGGTAGCGAAGGTAAGTAAAACCCACTACTGTGTTGCAGCATCCCTGTGGTCATGTGGTCAGATTTCAGATACATGGCAACTGGTTCATATTTATGACGGTTGCAGTATCCTGGGGTCATGTGATCACCTTCTGTGACCTTCTGACAATCAAAGTCAATGGGAAAGCCAGATTCACTTAACAACTATGTTACTAACTTAACAATTTCAGGGATTCACTTAATAACTGTGGCAAGAAAGGTCATAAAATAGGGCAAAAGTCATTTAACAAATGTTTCACTTGATAACAGAAATGTTGGGCTCAATTATGGTCATAAGTCGAGGACTATCTGTACATTCAAGCTTCTAGTAACTTAGATAGTAACTCCTATCTTTTTCTTTCTATTGTGATCTGGGAATTTTCCATCTGTGTATGAAATCTGGGTCATGGCATAATTCTTTTCATTTCTTTAATCGTATCCTGGCTGTGTGCTGCTTTTGAGTTTCACCTTCAATAACCCCAATTAGAAGTGGGAATTAAGTTTTTTAAAAAATGCATGGAGGAAGATCTAGAGTTTAGATTTTCCACCTGATCAGGAAAAACACTGCTGCCATGAGACCACGCAAAAATCCAATCGTTTCCCACAGAGCAAGAGAGAAGAGAAAATGTTGGCTCAGACAAGTAATTTCAGATGAGTCACGCCACTAAGGTTTGTTTGTTTTTTTTCATTTCGGCATGATCTCAGCAGCAATCTAATGAAATGCTTTGAAATAATAAAGGCTAACTTCTTTTTCTAATTATCTTTAAATAGTCTCCAAGTCTCATCTCCTTGCCTGCTATTGATTAAAAACAGCCTTATCCAAAGAGAAACAGAGAATTAGAAAGGATAACATTCTGCATTCAGTATATTCAGTGGGGTAATATTTTGTGTGGTTTTTAAAAACCAAATCTGGACTTGCAGCCATACAAACAATTCAAGATGTGTCCAACTTTTAAGAGCATTTGAAAACTGGTTTATTGCACAGTCCTGCCTACCCTGGAGCTCCCAAAATAGATTCACCAGCCTGTGTATTACAGTACTGCCAGTTTCAGCATCTTGTGTTCACATCTTGTATTCATAAGACCAGCTGGAAACTGGCAATCTTGTTCATTTTCCATGGAAGCCAAAATATTATTTAAAGAACGTATTTTAACCAACTTGGAATGAAATCTACCTAACAGTCCATCTGCAGCTCTTCAACATTTTTGAGCAAGCCTCCAGAGACCATGGGTGATCGATAGACTTGCTGAGCTGAGTCATAGACTCATGACATTGAACCCTTGCTTTTTATCTTCTGCAGTTAGTTTGTGTAACCATGTGGCTGCCCTATGAAAGTATGGATGGAGGCTTATAGAAAGTCTGCAAGTTCTAGATTTCACCAGGAAATGTTCTTGTTCATGTGTAGATGTAGAGGGACAGGAATCATGCTAACGACACATTCTTTCTAAAAAAACAGATGATAGGTGTTTTACCTTGACTTGGAGCTGATCCCTAACTTTCAACTATTTTCCCCATATTGAGCAGAAGGTAGGCGATGATCTGTAGTTACTAAATAGGACCATGCATAGTCCGTACCAGACATATCAGCCCACTGCTGATATAGAAAAGCTTAACAGCACAAGAAGCTGTTCCAGTGCATTAACCTTTACATGCACTGTTTTGCTCAAGTTGGCAGTTCCCTATCAACAACAAATAGCAATATGATTCCAGTTGCTTACATTCCAACATGTAAGCCCAATCACTGTGAAAGACATTTGAATGTTAGAAATGTGCTGAGTTCTGGGAGTTTTCCAGACATACAGTATGTAAGGTTCATAGTCTAGCCATAATGTTTCTTGAACTCAGAAAACCTATAGTATAATTATGATTTCTAAATCATAATCATAATTAGGAAACCTGAAATTCAGTAACGGAATTCCCACTAAAATTAGTGCAATGGGTGCTTCATAATCTTTTGCTCTTTTCACTTATGTTAATACTGGATGTCTTCCATAAAGCATGCAATGGGACCAAGAATAATAAAATAACAGAATTGAAAGAGATCTTGGAGGTCTTCTAGTCCAACCCACTGCTCAGGCAGGAAACCCTATATCATTTCAGACAAATGGCATCCAATCTCTTCTTAAAAATCTCCAGTGTTGGAGCACTCAATTATGTAATATTTACATAATTCTTTATGTTAGTTTTATTGATTCCAGTAAAAATATTGTCCAGATATGATTTGAATGGTGTCCTGACAAACCTGGCCACTGCTACTGATTTTATTTTATGACATCTATCTTTAGTGCATTCAAAAGGTAATATTATTGAATACAAATGCTGTAGAATTCAAATTTTCTTCCTGAAGAATTTCAGGGCCCTTCTATCTTGTATGGAAAATATATAAGCCAGTGATATAAGGGATTCTGTTTTATTTTCATGTTGTTGAACTTTGGAATCTCTGAGCTGACAACCAAAGTTCACCCATTCTCCAATTTTTCATTCATAGATACATACATTACATTCACCTTTGTTTATCAAGATTGCTTCCACCTAATGCCAATGTATTCTTACATGCAGTGGTGGATTCCTACCGGTGCAGTCCAGTGCACCGTTCCAGTAGGGACCTGCCAATTGCGCAATTTGTGGGTGATGGCTCCGGTGCCATCTTCGCCGGTCCGTTGCGCGGCACCATCTTTTTTTCCAAATCTTTGGCCTTTTTTTTGCTTCCTGCACATGTGCGGAAGCAAAAACTCGCGAGGGGACGCTCTTGCGCGCGAGATTTTGGCAATTTTTTGCTTCCGTGCATGCATAAAAGCAAAAAATCGCCGAAATCGCATGCGCGTGCATGCGTCCCTTTGTGAGATTTCAGTGATTTTTTGCTTCCTGCGCATGCATGAAGCAAAATCACGCGAGGGGACATGCATGTGAAATGTGATGATGCACGCGCAGCGCACTGGGAGCCAGGTAAGAGGAACCCGCCCCTGCTTACATGTCATTACTTCTTTAGCATAATAAGAAATCTTATGGTAGAAAGTGTAGCTTTAACTATCCTTGCAACTCTCCTCGTAGGCTAGTGTCATGGTTATGGATGAATTGTACATGCTTTTCAGCAGGATAAAGTCCATAAGCAGCTATACGGATATTACCAAGTTTCCTGGCTATTATTATCATTTTGCCAATTCAAAGCTATTGAAAACAGGAGAACAATGAATTTTTCTTTGGCCTACAAGATACTTTGTGCAAAGTACGTCAACTACCTTATTGCTGTATTTATTATTCGTATTTTATAGATATGAGAATTGAGACATAGCTACCTAGAATTTCCTGATAATGTTTCCTCTATCTGACTTTAAAAAAACCACATTATTAGTGTTTGATAAGGTATCTCTATAAAAGTACTGACACATTGTAATCTGAAGATTTGTTGACACGCTCCCCTATGCAAAATTCTACAAGGAAATATGCCATAGGTCAAGGGTAGCTAGGAACAGAGTTATTTATCTAGCAACATCTGTCCTTGGCTTTACCTTTGATTTTTCATTGGCGAAGAAAATTTATTATGTATGTTTCCAGCAATAGCTTTAAAATATTCATTTATGGTTCCAAGATTCACTCAGTCCAAAGGCAATTGAATGGAAGGCTATGTTTCATTAACATCTGCGCTGGTACAATAAAAGATGATTGTCATGATGTTTCTTTGTGTCAAATGAAAGTGGTTGTAGGTTCTAGGAAAACCCTAGAATAGGGATTCTTAAGCTGGCTGACTTCAAACTCGATTGCAGAAAATACGACTTCAGCAACAGAGTGGTCAATGCCTGGAATACACTACCTGACTCTGTGGTCTCTTCCCCAAACCCCCACAACTTTAACCTTAGACTGTCTATTGTTGACCTCACCCAGTGGTGAAATTAATTTTTTTTTACTACCGGTTCTGTGGGCGTGGCTTGGTGGGCATGGTGTGGCTTGGTGGGCATGGCTTGGTGGGCGTGTCAGGGGAAGGATACTGTAAAATCTCCATCCCCACCCCACTCTAGGGGAAGGATACTTCAAAATCCCCATTCCCTCCACACTCCTGTGGGAAGGATATTGCAAAATCTCCATTCCTACCCCACTCTGGGGCCAGCCAGAGGTGGTATTTGCCAGTTCTCCGAACTACTCAAAATGTCCGCTACCGGTTCTCCAGAACCTGTCAGAACCTGCTGGATTTCACCCCTGATCACTCAATTCCTAAGAGTTCTGTAAGGGGCGTGCAGGAGTGCACCAGCGTGCCTGTCCTAATGTCCCCATTTATTTGTATCCATTTCATGTATTCATAAACATGTTTATACTTATATCTGTTATCTTATACAGCAAAATCTCGGCAAAATCGCACGCATGCGCGCATCCCCTCAAGAGATTACGGTGAGATTTTGCTTCTGTGCATGCGTGGAAGCAAAATCTCGCCAAAATTGCACGCGCATAGCAAGGGGGCGTATGCGTAGCGAGTGAGCGCATGCACCAAACATGGCGATGCGTGCGCAGAGCTCCGGTAGTGAGGTAAGAGAGCAACCCGCCCCTGCCTACACTACAGTTTATGTTATTTAACACATGCAACTCAACAATAGCAGTCACAGACTGAAACCTTCACTCACATACAATTACAATGTGCTTCATTAGCCCCAGGTTAGAACCACTGCCTTAGAACCTGCAGCACTTTCTGCACTTGTCTTAGAATTAATAGTTGTGCACCGCTTTTGGTGAGATGGGCATCTATGTAAGTTTGATTAATAAATCAATAAAAAGATCACAATGGTGAAAAGGTCCATTTAAAGTCAAGTCCCCCTGCTTGCTATGGAAATCCAAATTAAAACAACCCACAATGCTGTCCAGTCAAGTACATTCAGTAAAGGAATCTTGTCTTCTTATAACTTACATTGATTACCAGACTTGCACACAAGGATGATCTTCCATAGAACAAAGTAAGGCGTGTTAATGCTCAGTATTTCTCCACTCTAAATGCACCCAGCTCTTTTAGACTCTCACCTTAGGACTTGGTTTCTATTTCCCTGCTTATCCTCATTGTTATTTCTGAACCATTTCAATTTCTTCTTCAGTGTAATATCCAAAATTGGACATAGATGGGGCTGACCATTACAATGGAATAATTTCTTCCCATGATTTGAAATGTATATTCTTTTGATATAATCTAAAAAATATTGTGTGTCCCTGCCACATTATTGGCTTATAGTCCATTGGAATTGGGTGGCCAATTATTTTAAATTAATAATAATACATTTGTAATCCATTACTGTTTAAATCCAACATTAAGAAAACTAAGATCATGGCATCCGCCCCTCTCAATTCCTGGCAAATAGATGGGGAAGAAATGGAGGTAGTGACAGATTTTATTTTCCTGGGCTCCAAGACCTCCGCAGATGGGGACTGCAGCCAAGAAATTAAAAGACGCTTGCTCCTGGGGAGGAAAGCTATGGGAAATCTAGACAGCATACTAAAAAGCAGAGACATCATCCTGCCAATAAAAGTGCGTATAGTCAAGGCTATGGTTTTCCCAGTTGCAATGTATGGCTGTGAAAGTTGGACCATAAGAAAGGCTGAGCACCAAAGAATTGAGGACTTTGAACTATGTTGCTGGAGAAGACTCCTGCAAGTCCCTTGGGCTGCAAGGCGATCAAACCGATCAGTCCTAGAGGAGATTGTTAGATTCACGCATAAAGGATGAGGCGAGGCACAGTAACCGTTCAGCACTTTTATTCTCTCCAAGCTGTAGCTAGAATAGGACGCTGGCAAGCTACAGGCAAGCTGCTTTTAAGGGCTTCACCTGGAGTCTGCCAGCCACTGACAGTCCTTTAAAACACCCGCCATGAGATTACCCAATCAGCGGCCAATATGCAAATAACCAACATCCGTCCGTACATAACAGAGATCAACCCTGACTGCTCTTTAGAAGGCCAGATCCTGAAGATGAAACTCAAATACTTTGGCCACCTAATGAGAAGGAAGGACTCACTGGAGAAGAGCCTAATGCTGGGAAAGATTGAGGGCAAAAGAAGAAGGGGACGACAGAGAATGAGGTGGCTGGATGGAGTCACTGAAGCAGTCTGGAGGACTTAACACAGTTGGCATGAGCTTAAATGGACTCTGGGGGATGGTAGAGGACAGGAAGGCCTGGAGGAATGTAGTCCATGGGATCGCGATGGGTCGGATATGACTTCACAACTAGCAACAACAACAATCCATTACTGTTCCAAGTTCTTTTTTCAAATTGCCATTTCCAAGCCAGTCTTCTTAACACGTTCAATTTGTTGTGGAAATCAAAGGAAGAGAGAAATGTGACAGGCTAGGAGGTAGTAGGCCTCAATGAGATGGGCTAATATGGCATAATCATTTTAGAACATGTCTCCTGCCTGAAAATGGCAACAGCAGCCAACAGTGCCTAGCTGACCTTAACTGACTCAAAAAAAGTCTAAGCAGGGCCAGATCTGTTTAGTACTTGCATGAGAAAGCACCAGAAAATATCAGAGCTGTAGGCAAGACTAATAAGTTTTTAAAAAGGAAATTCCAGAATAAGGCAAAGACAAGATGCTTTTGTAATTTTGCCATGAAAATTACAGAGATGTGCCCATGAAATTACCATGAATAGAGTTTGATTTGATGGAATAATTGCCTTTTTACTGCGAAAAGCAACTTAGATTTGCTTTAATGAAGAGATTTACACAGTGGAGGCGATGCAATTTGTTTCACTGAAGCAAAGAGACAAAGCATATATTACCTCAGAAAAGCAATATAGTTGGCCCCAAACTTCTTTGAACCACCGCTGTTGGAGAAACTTCCTAGCTTTGAAGTCATTCCACATACAGTAAGTTGAGGGGCTACAAGGCTAATTTGTAATGTGGCATGGCCTATAGAATATGCCGTAACTTTCAGCACTTTTGATGAAGCTGTCTAGACTGGCAGGACTTTAGCTAGTAGTTCTGGAGAAAAGTCCTCTTAGTCTTGTTCTGCTGAAAAAAATTCCTATCAGTCTTTTGCAAGAGTGAAAACTCTGCTGAATGAGGCCGAGAGAACCTCTGAAGCAGATCAGGGTGAAGCAAGCAACTGGCTCTCCTTTACTACAAGAAAGAAAGAAGCCATATTGCTTTGCGAAGCAGTTTTGAGGGTAGCCTCATTCAAACCTTCCCTCAAGCAAGCACCCCTTTGAAGTTTTTCACAGCTTTATTCTTTACTTCTATAAACACATCTCTTTCATCCATATTCTTTGACAAATTCCTACAGAAGACGAAGACCCTTTCATGGTGAGATTTAATATTTGTTGTCTAATTGAAAATTATTTAATTACATCTTTCCAGGATCATTAATTTTAATCAGGAAAAAGCCTATTGTTGTCCTTCAACTCTTTCCCTGGTACCAAATTCACTATATTTTCAAAAAGCTGAGGTGTGTTAACCATGACCAGAGGTACAAACAAGTTCTGACAGAGATTCATTTATAGAAAGCGTATGAAGTAGGACAAATCATAACAATAATATTTTGAAGAAAGACTGTGATAATAAACTAATGTTTTTCCACATCAGAGATTCCAATGTTTTGAAACAATTTTAAAATGTTCACTTTTTATTTATCAAACAGCATACTGTAATAATTACAGTTACGAGCTGAAATCAGTCAGTGCATTAAACTTGAAGAGGTAGGAAAACAGAAAACAAAGACAAATCTCAGTGTCTGCAGTCATCTACACTCAGTTATATTAAGATACCATTCTTCTTCTCCTTCAGAATTTCTACTGATTACCATACATTTATTTTTCCTCATATGCTTTTGCCATTTATCATAACTCTAACAGATTCCCTCAAATGCCAGCATTAAGTCAATGTTTGAATATTCTTCCAGCTAATCGGGTAATCAGAAGCAACAAACAAACAAGCAAGCAAGCATATACAGTAATTTAAAGTTTTAAAAGGAAAATGAAATTGATAACCAAATCATAATTTCTGGATTGACCTAGTGATTTTTGACCCTTGAGATTATAGTCAAAGAAGGGAATGACGTAGCTTAATCTTACAGGATTGATTTGAAGATCAGAGCAGCATAAAGTTGTTGGATCTGTGGTAATAAAAGATTTAAATAAGGAATGACTTCTATTACAATAATATAACCTTTCTAAATTAGAGCATGCAGCTGTCACATTATGAAGAACGGATTTAAAAGCACTTTAAGTCTTGCAGAATGTTGACACTTCAACCTAATGTTAAATTTATTCAGCTAAGCTAAATGTGTAACCAGCAAACAATGGTTCTCAAAAAGGCTTGTGAATAGTTAAATGTGTACTCTATGTACCTTTGACTACGTAACTGATATATGAGCACACCATAGATGTGTTCATCCCTCCTGGGCATACACTGAAGGTACATACTGACTTTGAGAGCATGGCTCAAAACCTAGCACTCTCCCAGACAAATTGCACTACAAATGTGGCAATCTATTCAGCGGTGGGTTGCTCCCGGTTCAGTCCGGTTCTGCTAACCAGTAGCGGCGGTGGCAGGAGGCTCCGCCCACCCACCCGGGATGCTTCTGCGCAGAAGCGTCACGCGCACGCGAACTGGCAGCAAAGAGTTTTAGAACCCATTACTGGATTTATTCAGCAAAACTGAGTAGGAGGTAGAGGTTTATAGCCAAGACCACCAGCTAAATAATAATTGGCCAAATATTGTTTTTTATCACTGATATGATAAGCAACAGAATAGTCCAAAGTTTAGGAAATCTGGATTGATACCATATGAAGTCATGTATGGTTATACCTTAGAAATATTGCAGATTTGTGGTGGTTCCAGACCACCACAATAAAATGAATATTTCAATTTATTCCATTCTACCTCCAGTCCCCGATTCCAGATAACTCTCAAAAATCTTGTGGGATTAAATATGTTCAACTACCTTCATTCCCCCCACCTTCCATTTATATCTATGCACATGTTTTCCTTACAGAGTTTCTTTTCTTCCACAAAATTTGAGCCTGTCCCAAATCTGCTTCTAGCTCAGTCTTATCATGGTGCTATTTTAACTTCATATAAGATCAAATGACTTATTTATAACTAAAACACAGGCTAATTACTGACCCATATACTTAGCCATGCAGTTGGTTTGTGTTGTGTGGAAGTTGCAGGGCCTTAGAGAATATAGCACTTGTGACTTTGAAATATACTGTGAGATATTTGGGACAGGAGAACTGAAGACAGTGTTTAGCATGCTGAAAGTATTGAATTAAATGGAAGATAGAGGGATATTACAATGGTTACTTACGCCGCCCACCTGCAAAATTAGGGAAAAGTGATCTATACACTCAATAAGATCCAGCAGCGAAAGTTACTTACACAATAAACCTTTTGCACGGACTGTCACCAAGAATGATCCCAGGGTCATCCCAGAGGAAATGTGGACTGGATTTACCCTTTGTTGGGAATGGCTTGTCACAGTTTGCCAATGGATAGTGTGAGAGAGCTCAGAGGTCAGCTGAGGAAGGGAAATGTCGAAGGAAGAAAGTTACTCTCCTGGGGGAAATCAGAAGTAGGATTTTGCTCTAAATGTTAGACCATTTAAAGATAATAGACTGATTTTCTCCCACCCCTCAAGAAGACTCTCATATGTCATTACAAGTAGTTATAATTTCTCTCTGTGATTAAAAGGCAGCCTTATAAATCATTACATTGGCTGTATTTCATTAATCATTTATCTCTGTCCTGCTCTTGGGAAACTGTAAAGATAATGTTGGCTGACATGGTCTGTTTTTTTGCAGTTCTCTAATTGCATGTGTTCTGTTCGTGATATAAGGAAGATAATTGCTCTGCAGCATAACTGGTGTGTATAGGAATTTCCCAAGTCTGCTTAAGCCAAGTGAGCAAGAAGAAGAGCTATAATGTCCAAGAATAAATGGGAATGTTTGAGGAAAGCAGGCTCTGAAATGAGACAGGACAGGACAGTTTTCTTTATACAGTATAGATTATTGATTTGTAAAAACATGGTCTGTCCCTATCCAAATTTATCAATTCATGCAAGTTGAACTGTAAATGGTTTCATGTTTAAAAATAATAATGAATTGTTTAACAATCTGTTTCATGCAATTTTCCAATGAAGTTTTTTCACATTGGGCTCTATGGGTTCTAGGGTTTCATGAGAAATGGTTGGGCTTCCATGAGGCAGGCAGGCAGGCAGGCAGGAAGGAAGGAAGGAAGGAGGGAGGGAGGGAGGGAGGGAGGGAGGGAGGGAAGAAGGAAGGAAGGAAGGAAGGAAGGAAGGAAGGAAGGAAGGAAGGAAGGAAGGAAGGAAGGAAGGAAGGAAGGAAATGTCCTTTCTATAGAAAGAAAAGCAGCATCATTCTTTCAGTTTGTCTGTCCTTCTGTTAAAAGGTGAGTGTATACACATGGCGAAACCTCATACATTTTCCATTATGGGGGGGGGGGAGAGAAAAGGAATGGGAAGAAGAAAGACTGTAAAACAAACACACAGGAAAATGAGAAGTGCATTGACTGGACTGGACTATTGATGAAGAAGAGATACAGGAGACTCTATGCTCTATGCTGATCTGCTCCCAACTAAATTCCAGTTAACTGTGGATAGTGTCATACAATATGACATTTTCTAAGAGAACACATAAAATGGAAGGTCACATGGCATTATTTTAAATATTATATACTGTTGTTCCTTATCACTGCCAATTGCACAACATTTGATTTTTAACTAGTTCACTTTAAATTACAAATGTAATTTATGAGAACCAGGCTGGTGACAGTAAAGGAATTATTTGCCTGTTGTTGTGAAGCTTCATTTTTATGCTTCATTTACTGGAAAATGTAGTTATCTCAAATATTAATATTGTAAGATTAATGTTTTAACATCTATATGTTCACCCAAAATAGCATATATGTAGGTACATATTGAGAGAGAGAGAGAGAGAGAGAGAGAGAGAGAGAGAGAGAGAGAGAGAGAGAGAGAGAGAGAGAGAGAGAGAGAGAGAGAGAGAGAGAGAGAGAGACTAAGGGACTGAGTTTGAATTGTGATTTCACAACACAGTTTTTATTATAGGCCACCCAGAGTTATATTTGTGAGATGGATGTCTATATAAATGTAAGGAAGAAATAACTAAATAAATCATTTTAGCAATAGCAATAGCATTTAGACTTATATACCGCTTCATAGTGCTTTACAGCCCTCTCTAAGCGGTTTACAGAGTTCAGCATATTGCCCCAACAATCTGGGTTCTCATTTTACCCACCTCAGAAGGATGGAAGGCTGAGTCAACCTTGAGCCGGTGAGATTTGAACAGCTGAACTGCTGAACTAGCAGTCAGCTGAAGTAGCCTGCAGTGCAGCACTTTAACCACTGCGCCACCTCGGCTCTAATTTTGGCATCCTTGTGGCTAGGACTGGATTCCTATAATGGTGGACCTTCCCTATAAACGAACATTTATTAGAAATAACAAAACAGGTTTTAAAATTAGCTATATTTCTTTCCCCCATTTAAACTTAAGTTATTTTCCTGGTTTATCTCCTTGATCTTTTCTAGCAATTTATTGCATTTTTATTTATTTATTTGTTCGATTTTTATGACCACACATCTCAGTCAATGACTCTAGGCCACTTACAGTTCAAAAATATATATTACAATTAAAATAGGGGGGGGGAGGACATTTCAAAACAATAAAAACCGTCAAACCAGAAAATGTTGCTGTCTTTTCTTTCACACCAGCATATTGGTGTGAAAGCATGTATCACAAGGAAAATAATTCCTTTTCTGTCACCAGCTTGGTTCTCATAAATTACATTTGCCACTAAAATGAATAACAATAACAAATAACAATATGTTATTTTTGCTGCAGGGTGCGGTCAAAAGCCAGATTGCAGTCACAACAGCATAACTGTGAAGCTTTGCTTGTTTGTACAGGTATCACAAAGAAAAAACAGGCAGAATTTCAATCATACCATTGTGGTCACCATCTTGACTTTTTTGAACATACTCTAAGGACATTCCTATTTAACACTTACATAATCCAGCATTTTCCCAGATTTTGTCATTGTTTGTAAGGTCTGATTTTTAGCACAAAGAAGCCATGTCTGAATATTTATTATTTAAGGAAATGCATATTTTAAAAAATAAAACGAAGCCTGCAACTGTAAATGCCAAATGCCTTTGTCTTTAGGTAACATACCATACTTAAACATCATACGTTGTTGCCACAAATATGGCATAGGGTTGAGATGAGGATACTAGACTCTGTTGTGAATATCCTTTCCTCAGCAGTACCACCAAAAATAAACTTGATATAATAAATATTTGGATATATCAATCATACACTAAGTTAGACTGAGTTTATTTGCAATTGTGCGGTCATCTTTCCCACATGTTCTCCAGTTAAGAAAATAAATACTGTTGTTATAAACATCCTCAGTGGCAAGATAATTTGCATGCATATATAAATTATGGAAATATACAAATTTAAAGCTGATTTAACCCTAACCATTTAAAGGTTCCTCTCTTTTCCTTTAAAAAAAATTGTTTTGGTCCTTTGCAAAAAAATTTTTTTCTGAGAACATGGAATTATTATGTCTTTGCTTATGAATATGCAAATTATTTTAACAAAGTATGAGTGAGAAGCATTTGTTTATATTCCTTTAGGACAGTCCAGGGATGAAATGCTCCCAGTTCGGGCGGGCCGGTCGGTCGTCGTAGAGCTGATAGCGATCGCAGCGCGAGCCTTCCCCCACCCTCTTCCCTCGCCCGCCTGGATGCTGCCATTTGGGTTCTTTTACCCTCTGCGCATGCGCAAAGCGTTCTGCGCATGCGCAGAGGGTAAAAGAATCCAAATGGCGACGTCCAGGTGGGCGGGGGAAGCAGGTGGGGGAAGGCTCGCGCTGCGATCACTATCGGCTCTATCGGCTCTACGGCGACCGACCGGCCCGCCCAAACCGGGAGCATTTCACCCCGGGACAGTCAATAATATAATCCCCCCCCATAGACTTTTACTATGTATGCTTACTGGTCAAACTAAGAAAAACAAAGCAGTCAGAGTAGTTATAGATGACAGAAAGAAATTTTAAAAAGGGCTTATAGTAGCATACCATATTTGGGCTGCAAATATCTGGATGAGAGTGAAAAGACAGCAAAAAATTGAAGTTTGCTGTATCTCTTTGCCACCAACCTATGTTCTTCTGAAGCCCAGTTGCCAACGTGTTCTGTGGCAACCTGGATCAGGCAGTTCTGACTTGGAGACCATCTAGTTCAATTTACTTTTTTTATTTTTTTATTTTATCTTATTTATTTAATTTATTTGTCAAACATGTATAGGATAGTAGTAGTTTGTATAAACATAACATAAGTAAAAAGTAATGATAAAAGAGGACAGTAGGACAGTAGGACAGGGACGGTAGGCAGGCACAGTGGTGCGCTTATGCACGCCCCTTACAGACCCCTTAGAAACGGGGAGAGGTCGACTGTAGACAGTCTAAGATTAAAGTTTTTGGGGCTTGGGGAAGAAACCACAGAGTCAGGTAGTGCATTCCAGGCATTGATCACTCTATTGCTGAAGTCATATTTTCTGCAGTCGAGTTTGGAGCGGTTTACATTTAGTTTGAATCTATTACGTGCTCGTGTATTGCTGTGGTTGAAGCTGAAGTAGTCATTAACAGGAAGGACATTTGGGTATATGATTTTATGAACTACATTTAGATCAGATCGGAGGCGATGTAGTTGTAAATTGTCTAATCCCAGTATTTCAAGTCTGGTGGAATAAGGTATTTTGTTGCGAGCGGAGGAGTGAAGGACTCTTCTTGTGAAATATTTCTGGACTCTCTTGATTGTATTTATGTCTCATACCTGTTCCAGACAGGTGAGCAGCCAATATCAGCCTCAAAAGATGGCTAACATGATACTCTTTGAGGGTTTAGATGGGGTGGAGGATCCAAGATGGCAACACACTAGCAACTTCTGAAGTAAACTCCTGGCTTTTCCACTTCTGGCTTAACCCAATTGTTATGTCCCTACATTTACATCTTAGCTGGGAAGTTCCCAATCTGGTCCAGCGTATTGTCATCAACAGGTTGCTCCTCATTGGCCCTGGTCCAAGCAAGGGCTATCCTATTTAAACCCCAGCCACAGCTGGGGTCATTGCTGTTGTTTCCCACCATGACCTAATAAAGAGCTGAAGCCACTCACTCACCTCCTGTCTCTTCAGTATGAGAACCTAACACCAATGCCCTCAAAACACCATCCATGGACGAGAAAAGAATCTAGATGAGCCCTAGCAATGTTATGGAAGCCATCAATCTTAACAAGGCAGAAAAACAGATGAGGATCAACTCTTACCTCCCCACTGGAGACACAACTAAAAAAAGTGAGTAATGGATCCACTGTCCAGGATCCCTTTAACCTCCAAAGACTGTAAGAATGGAGAACCCAGCCATAAACACAGGCCATCTTCTCAACTCTCCAAGGACTGTCAAAATCATCCACCGAAATAAGCCCCTGGATCCCCTGGAGCAAGCCCCTGGACCCCTCTGACAACTATATTTCTAGGCTTGTCTTCTGTCTGCTACTGTTTGAAAACTTCTACCAAGGGAGAACAAACTTACTGCTGAATGTTATAATCAAATAGAGCTAATGGGCTTTATTTCATATAACAGAAAGATCAATTCAACAGTGATTAGATTGGACTACATCTTTCAATTTGCCTCTTCAGCAATGGCAGTTAACAAGAGAAGAAAATGATGTTTATCTTCCTGTTGAAAATATTGTTCTGTCTCAAGGTTGCCTTTGAAGGCATTAAGATGGACCAATAAGGCTGAAACCATGAGGTTTTTCTTATCTCATAAATCCTTATACTGGCTCTGGGAAGTAACTAGTGTGAAGAACTAGTGCATGAAGAATATTTCTACTTCAAAGAGGAGAAGAGCTTATGATACGAATGTTGCAGATTTATTTGGATCTTTTTTCTCCTCTTTAATATTAATGCATGCCTGCTAGCACACATTTGCTTTTGGTTAAGTGTCGAAGTGGATGTTAACTCCATAACTGCAGTCTGTTCAGCTGACCTGCATTTCTTGTCACAGATTTGGCTATGCTTACTACAGTCTTACTCTTCTTTTTAGCCACTCATCTGGATCCCTTTTAAAGTTTTGGAACTTCTCCAGGACCTTGTTCTACTTTGCTCTGGTTTGGAAGCAGTTTGAACTATTCAGTTCCTGACTGATTTTTAAATAATAGTTTGCATCGTGTTGTCACTTTCTGGTATTTTCCCCTGGCAGGAAAATAAAATATGGAAAGGAGGATGTCAGTAAAGTTTGTGAAGTATCTCAAATTCTGCTTTCTTCAAAGGAACAATGGTGTAAAGGAAGTAATTATTCTTTAATTTTTCATTACATTGAGCAAGGAACAGAGTTAGGGGAAGCTGTTTGAAAAAACGGGAAGCTGTCCACAATAACTCTGTGCTACTCCTCAAAACACTGTTGCTGCTAATCTCCTCCCCCTCCCCTTCCACCCCTCCTCCTCCTCCAAACCATCACTGTTCCATTCTTAGTTGTAGGTGGATTTTTTAAAAATAATGCATATGCAATTCTTCACAATTGTGGAATTTCATAGGTGTGGATTGAAAATTATTATACAGATAATTAAATGGTTGGTCCTAGGTAGCAAATGAAGCTTCTTGATAGATCTATACCCCACCCACCCAGGGGTGGGTTCCACTTACCTTTGCCACCAGTTCACATCGCGATGTTTCGCGCGCGCTCCCTTGCGCGATTTGGCTTCTGCGCATGCTCCACCGTTCCTCAGCCCTTGTGATAGCCCGCAACACAGCTAAGGAGCTCATCAGCTGTTCTTCGGATAAAGAAATAAAGGTCAGAATTGACCCGTGGGCGGGCGGGCGGGCGGGCCCTTTTTCAAGCCATGGAAGGGGAAAATTTCGCACAAAATTAAAAAAAGATGGTGGCGCGCACAGAACGGCACCGACAGTGATGTCACCAGCGGGTCGCTACAGGTTCAGGCAATCTGGTCCAAACCGGGAGGAACCCACCCCTGCACCCACCCCTAATGAAGAGTGGAGATAGAAGATATGAGATTGCCAAAGTATTCTGTATGTTGACATCACTTCCAGTCATTTTCATCATAACAGACTACAGCTGTTCTATGCAAGAAAAATGACTGCAAAAGTAACATAACTGAAAAAACTGCCATGAAAGAATCTTCAACTAAGCAGGTTCAAGAGGCAAAAATTGCACAAGGATCATTTGCTGATGGTTGTGGCACAGCTAGTGTGTCAGTATTGTGAATAAAACACTTGGACCTGAACCACAATTGTATGTCCATCAAGCATTGACTATATCAGAATTCCTTAAATGTTTCAAGATCATGAGGAAAATGTATCATTGTTTTTTCTTCTTATGGAAACAAAGGAATACCAGATTAAAACATGATTTAATGATACTCTATCTTTGCATGCATTAGTGAAAAATGTCAGTGGGATGCCTGCCTGAATATGAATGACATCCTTAATCAAGGTCCTTTGTCTGATTGGTTGAAGGCAGTCTTGGAGTCAAGCAAATTCTTTAGTCTACTTTGATATTTGAACTTGCTTGGTGCTTCAAATTCATCAGCTAAGAAAAAATAAATATATTTATGTAGCATGAATTACTTGTAGCATAAATAGGGAATGCTTCCTATTATTATTATTATTATTATTATTATTATTATTATTATTATTATTATTATTATTATTATTATTATTATTATTATTATTATTATTATTATTATTATTATTATTATTATTATTATTATCTTAATGCTTTTACTTTTTTACAGATTTAATAATTTTTATGATTTTTGTAAAAATCTTATTGGAAATATTACATAGAATGATGGGATATTGATGATGATAAATAATCTAATCTATTGTGGCTTGCATGAGTGTGTGTGTGTGTGTGTGTGTGTGTGTTTCATATCATGAGCATATTATTTCTGAAGTATATAGTTGGTGGCATTTCAGTATATTATATAACCAAAATACCGTAAGCAAAGATTTCACAAAATTGGTTTGATTTAAATTCATAGAACTTTTTCTTGTTCAAGAAAAAGAAAAAATATTTTAGTGTAAATATGTTGCAGAGTAGAACTTTTATTTTCTTGCAATCTCGCCTATTAACAATGTCAAAAGACATCTAATATGTTCATTTCCTGCAGATTGTCATAAGCACATTCTTTGCAATTGGAGACATCCAAGTCTAGCAATATGAATTGTGGCCTTTGGGACTGGCAGTTTCATATCTTACCAACATTTTGTCATATGCATTGATTTCAGGTCTGAAACATTGACCTGCTACCATGAACAGAATGCTGACAGAGAATGTAATTCTTAGATTTAATCAGCTTGTACTTTTGGCACCTTTGGCATCAGCATGCAACAAACAACATTATCAAAAAGCTAAAGACTGTAGAATAAACTGGCTCATTCATTGGGGAAAAGGGAAGAGAATATTGTCTTTGCTTCCTGAACACTTCATGCATTTTATTGTTAATTTTTAAAACACATCAGTGCTAAGCGACAGTCATAAACTTGGGATGCTCCAGAACTATATCCATTTACATAATGAAGAATATTTAGATTTTTTTGTGGCAGGCCAAGGACGATAGCAGTAAGCAGAGTAAGTGATATCATTGTGACAAACAAATGGCTGTGGTTGGGATTTCTTCTAATTTGGGGAAGCAATACAGTGAGATTCTTTGGACCTTTAAGTTTAACTTACTTATTTTGATTGGTTGGTTCAAAGTTCCTATAGAACACCATGGCTTGAGAGTTGGGCTATGATTTATCAGTTGCAAAAATCCAAGTGATTACAAGATGGTAGCAAATAGATGCCAAAATTCTATTTGCTGCCGCCTATTGGTCAACTGGAGATTTGCAACTCCAGTTTTGAGGTAGGAAAGACCTGCTTGAGAAACCATTTAAACCCAAGTTTCCCCAGTCATAAAATCAACACTTTAACTACAATGACTGCAAATTTACTGCTTCCTAATGGATAACCAGATTTGTACATCTTGGATGGTTGTTTATGAATTGTTATATTTTTCCTTTCCATAAGGAATCAGAGATATCAAAGCAACAAATTCAATAGCAACCAGAATGGATATGGTACAGTGGCGGGTTGCCCTCTTACCAGTGCCGGTGTGCTGTGCGCGCATCTTCAAGTTTCAGGGGGGCGCGTTCACTATGCACGCGTGCCCTCTCACGTGATTTTGCTTCTGTGCATGTGCAGAAGCAAAATTGCGCCAAAATCTCACGAGGGGACACACACGCGCAAGAGATTTCAGCGCGATTTTGCTTCCGCGCATGCATGAAAGCGAAATCTTACTGAAATCTCTCACGTGCGTCCCCTCGCAAGATTTTGGCACGATTTTGCTTCTGCGCATGCACAGAAGCAAAATCGACCCAAAATCACTGGGGAAAAATGGTGGCACGCACGATGGACCGGCAGAGAGGGCTCCGGAGCGGTTGCACAATCCGCCGCTCCCTACCGGAGCTGCGTACTGGGCAGCTCCGGCAGGAACCCACCTCTGATATGGTACTTTAGGCCAGTATCAGTGCTGGATGATATTGGCTCCCTGGAACAAAAGTTTGAGAAGGAGACTCTTTTTCTTGTTAAAATTTTTTAAAAAGTCTGCTCACATGCATATGAATCAATCTATCCCTCTCATTTCAACATAAATACCCACAAAATGCATGTCTTCCAGGTATAAACACCTAGCTGCTTTTCTTTGGAACAAAAATACCACAAAATCAACAATAGAATTGTTTATTAGTCAAGCTGGGAGAAAGAATGGTCTGGGTAGGGGACAGATGGACATTAATGAAAGAAGATACTGAGGAAGTAAAGGAAATAAAATTAAATCCGTTTAAAAGATTTAAATTCTATTTATTATAGAATTCTGAGCTATAAAGATCTGGATCTAACAGTTGCCTGGATTTTTGCAATCCAAATCTGATCACTTGTAGCTATTTGCTACCTTAAATCTTAGAAAGGCAGGCAATGTATGCATGTTTTGAATTAGCCAGTCTATAAATAAATAATCCACTGGTGTTTTGGAGACCAGAGAGCAAAGAGAACCTGATAATACTAGCTTCATTCTGCAACAATCTTCTGCCCTAACAAGGATTTAGAGATTATCATTACTTCTTTTACTACATTTTTTACTGATTACTGATTACTGATTATTGATTATTAGATTACCAGGGGTGGCCAAACTATGGTTCTTTGAGGACCTGTGGACTTCAACTTCCAGAATTCCTGAGCTAGCCATGCATGAATGGCTGGCTCAGGAATTCTGGGAGTTGAAGTCCACAGGTCCTCAAAGAACCATAGTTTGGCCACCCCTGCATTAAACAATAGCAGCACCAATAAATTTTCATCTGAAAATTTTCCCTCCTTCCCTCCATCTTTCCAGATTTAGTGAATAAGAAGGTATTTTCAGTTGTATCAAAAAATAGATGGCTTGCTTCACTAACAGAATCAATTTGACTAGATCCCCCATTATATTTTTTTAGAGCTGGGATCTCCCCACCACCTTCTCAAGCAAGGAAGCCCTGGTGGCAGATCTAGGCAGCTGTGTTCTGCCAGCTTTTTAATGGCATACTAAGAAGGAGATGAGGAGGATGACGCCATAGGAGAAAAGCATTAACACAGTAGAATCCAATCAGAATCTTTGAAAAGAGTCCTATAGGGTACTATGCAAATATCTTTGCAAACAGGCTAAATAAATATATAAAATGACCTCCTTTGGGCTATCCTATATATGTCTACTCAGAAATAAGTCCCATTGTGTGTAAACAAATCAACCTCACCCCATCCCTAAGAGGTCGGTAAGGGGCATGCATAAGCGCACAATCGTGCCTACCGTTCCTGTCCTAATGTACACATATATTCTTACCTCTTTTACTCTTATTCATGCTTGTACTATTACATATATATTCAATCATGTTTTACTGTTTATAATTTGCTTATAATCATATATGCTTGACAAATAAACAAATACAAATAAACAATTTTATTCCCAGATAAGAGGGCACAGAATTGCAGGAAAGTGACTTAAAATATGCTGTGTGATGTGGTGTGCACCAGTGATTTAAGTAATAGATGCAACCTAGAGTAAATTTGGCTGTACTTGAAATAAACAGGTTTAAATAATTGCAGCAGATATGATCCCATTACTAGGCAGAAACTCTCTGTTAGAGCCTTTATTCCTAAAAAATTGTGCTGTAAACTAAAATAAGATATTTAAAAAGTGTGCATGTCTAAAAACATCTGTGCCTGCGTGATCTTAGAAAATATTTTATGGAAACTATCTAATGCACCCATTATTAAAAGCTGTTACTTTCTGAAAAAGCAACTACTATAGTTTGTAAATTGCTATGAATTAATTATACACAAATAAGCGTTTTAATAATTATTTCTGAAGGAAAAATATGTCTATGTAATCTGATAATAATAACAAAAATAATAGACTTGAACTTCTTTTTTGCTTGTGTATTTCATTAGGGGCATCTCTCACACAAATCCTAATGTGTGAGATTCTGTGGTTTCATGTTATCAAACAATTATTTCTGTCTCTGTTCCTATAAACTAAAAGTCTGTTCTTCAAAATATATTCTTGCAATTTTATCAATTCTTATCAAGTAGCCTATGCCCTTGGAACTTCTCTTGGTTATTAGTCTTCCTTGGCGTCCCTCCAACAAGACTACATTCCATGTACGTTCTACATGGAATAACATCCTTGAACTATGTAAAAATGGCAGTTTCAGCAAATTGCACTCTGCCAATGGTAACTTGTGCCAAAAACAAATTGCTTCTGTTGTTCATGATCTGAACTGTCTACTAGTTTATTTTCAGTTGACAATTGAAAAAATGTTTATGTATGTGGTCTTAAAAACCCTCAATAAATAGAATGATACTTTTCATCCATTCTGTTGAACTATGAAGGAGGCAATCAAAAACTCGCCTCAAATGAAACTCGTTCTTTTTTTAAAAAGAAGTGTGTGTAATATGTCATTGAGTAGACTGGGCATATATCACTACTGATAATTAGCCTCACATTCTGTACTAAGTTATGGCTTATTTATGAATTATTGAAGAAACTATAGTGGTTGGTTAACACACTGTATTGAGCGAGAACTGAACAGAACATAATACTACGGCTTCATGTGATGTGTGACCCCCAACCAGTGTGATTACTATCCTATCAAGACAGCAAGGAATGCAAAGGAGAGATTTATCAAGATTAATGTGAAAGCACAAAAAAAATCTTAGAATTTATCAGTTTTTTTAAATAAATGGGGAGATGGAGATCTATGTATTTTTTTCACATATTTCAAATGAAGATGTTGCCGTTATCTTTTTTTTAAGTACTGAGAAAACACAGCATGTGATAAACAAGAATGTCAATATCCATGTCACTGTTGCTTTTTAAGACTAGATTGCTTTGACATAGGAAGGTATTGACTCTGAAATTGGACTATTCTTTCATTTAGTTCAATACAATAGTAGCTAGGATCACCCAATGCATTATCGTGGCTTGCTTAACTATTGGTTGTTAACTAAACTGCCTTTGGCTCAGTTCACAGATCATGCTAATCCATAAATCACAGTTTACAAATCACAATGGCTGCATGCAGAAATACCTAAACTGAATTCAAATCGACAAGCTTTTGACCGAGCTACATCTTATAAGCAAGGATTTACAGACGTCTCTGATTTGGATACAGAACCCTTCAAAGAAGTCCAAAATGTTAACTTTCCTTCCGGACTCTACTAAACCTTCAGGCTACTCCAAGGGATGGTTCACCAGTTTCCAGAATTAAATCTTCAGACTCAGATGTAGACTGAGGTGATTCAGACATCATGTTCCATTCCCAAATCAGTAAGTTGTGTGCATCCTAACTTTGATATGAACTAAGCATCAGCTGTAGCACTAAGTCTTATTTTAGTTAGGAGCTACAATTCCAGTTCTATCAATGGAATCTATTGAGACTAAAGCATCAGGTATCACTTAACATTTTTACATTGTTTTTCTACTTCCACCCCTTAATATTGAAAGGTAGATCTTCCAATTACAAAACTCCTTCACATGCTATTTCAGGGACAGGACAGAGTGAAGCAATCACTTTAGGTAGCTGCTTTTGATGACTATTATAGAACAAACAATACTATACACTCTACAGGTAAAATTTCCATTTCTAAGCAAGACAGTTGTTGTGAGTTGTGACCCATTTTATGACCCTTTTTGCTCTGGTTGTTAAGTGAATCTGGCTTTGCTTATAGAACAGGGGTGTCAAACTCGCAGCCCGCGGGCCGGATGCATCATGCTCTGGCCACGCCCACCCCATTTTAGCAAAGGGGGAAAAAGTTGCGATTCATCATGTGCTGACAACGTGACGATGTGAGTTTGACACCCCTGGTATAGAAGCTCCCTAAGAAAGTTGCAAATGATAATCCCAAGACCCTGGTATGCTGCAACCATTGTAAACACAGGCTGGTTGCCAAGCACCCAACGTTTGATCATGTGACTGTGGAGATGCTGCAGTGGTCATAAATGTGAAAACTGGTCATAAGTCACTTTTTTCAGTGCCGTTGTAACTTTGGATGGCCATTAAAAAATGGTTGTAAATCAAGAACTACCTGTAGTTATTTAATGTTTTGTTTCTTGTGCCAGGGAGCAAAAATTGTAAAATTTTCTGTCTTAATCACCAAAATAATTTAACTATCGGTAATCTAGGACAGGATGGTGGTGAAATGCTTTGGAACAGTCCTGAGGATTGTTGAAATTTAAACAAGAAACACTGAGTGTGTGTTACCATATATTCTGCATGTTGAGTATGTAGTATATTCAGAGTAGCTACACCTGCTTAATTGGCAGTATGCGAGGAAGAATGTGGGGAACTTGCTTTTTAAGTGAAACTGTTAAATCATGACAGGAAATCACTTAGCATAATGGCAGTTCTGTTTATTTAGTGGCCACAATTGCCATCCAGAGTATTTAAAAAAGGAGCCCATATCTTTCCACTTTATGCTATTTTCAAAAGATACAAGAATCCAGAAGTCAACTATTTTTTCTGACCAGTTATCATTTCACCAACCTGTCTAATGAAACTGCTAAAATTGCATCAGCTTACCTAAAACTTAGTAATTTTATTCAAGAATCCCAATTCTCACAGGATTTTGTCACTGTCAGATAAAGTTCTGGCAATCTCTGGAAAATGTCAGAATGTCCTAATATTTTACTGCTTGACATTTTAAATTGTTGACTTTTTTTTTTAAAAAAAAGAGTGTTCTCATAATGCTTTTGATAATGCTTTTTGGCCAGGCCAGATGGGCCCTGCCATCCAGATGCTCCATATTTATTGGTCCTGCAGTAAATAGCCAGAGCCTATTTGATCGAAGGAACTTCATAACATAACATAACATAACATAACATAACATAGCATAGCATAGCATAGCATAGCATAGCATAGCATAGCATAGCATAGCATAGCATAGCATAGCACAGCACAGCACAGCACAGCACAGCACAGCACAACACAACACAACACAACACAACACAACATAATATAACATATACAAAGAGCGGTTGCAGGAACTGAGCTTGGACAGTCTGGCGAAGAGAAGGACCAGGGGTGACATGATAGCAGTGTTCCAATACTTGAGGGGATGCCACAGAGATGAGGGGGTCAGGCTGTTCTCTATGGCACCAGAAAGCCAAACAAGGAATAATGGATGGAAACTGACCAAGGAGAGATTCAACCTGGAAGTGAGGAGAAACTTTCTGACGGTGAGAGCGATCAACCAGTGGAACAGCTTGCCAGTGGAGGTTGTGAGAGCCCCAACACTTGCGACCTTCAAGGGGAGACTGGACTGCCATCTGTCTCAAATGGTGTAGGAACTCCTGCTTGAGCAGGGGGTTGGACTAGATGACCTACAAGGTCCCTTCCAACTCTAATAATAAATCTAAATAACATAACATAACATAACATAACATAACATAACATAACATAACATAACATAACATAACATAACATAACATAACATAACATAACATAACATAACATAACATAACCATAATCAGAGTTGGAAGGGACCTTGGAGGTCTTCTAGTCCAACCCCCTGCTTAGGCAGGAAACCCTACACCACTTCAGACAAATGGTTATCCAACATCTTCTTAAAAACTTCCAGTGTTGGAGCATTCACAGCTTCTGGAGGCAAGTCGTTCCACTGATTAATTGTTCTAACTGTCAGGAAATTCTATCCATATAAAATCAGAATCGGACCCTGGCCAAAGCTGATAGATCTTTGCTGGCAACCGAAGTACATAAACTGGAGAGAAGACGATGGTTTCTCTTTGGCAGTTGCCTCGTTCTGGCTGCCAGCCAGTTGCAGTGAGCCTAATGAGAATGAGCTAATTTTTCAGTGGTCTGAGCCAGAAGTGCAATTGGACAGGTGCCTCTGCAGAAAATGCAGCCTTCATATTTTTGATGGCTCACCCTTTGCGATTGCTTATCGTACCAAACTTCTCACAGGTATTTGAGCTGTTTGCTGGCAGCAAGCCCAGGTGTGAAGTAATGGACCTTCTCCCCCCCCCTTCCTTGGCCTGCCGCCAGTCAACTTGTGGTGCTGCTTCAGCACAAGAGGCAGATCAGCTGCCAGCAATGGATTAGCCCATCGGGGAGTGTGCTGGGTGGCAGCTCTGCCTTTGCCTCTGCAGGGTCACAGAGGGGGAGCAGGCTGCGTCAGTCTCACAGGCCCCTTCCGCAAGACCTCCCACCACGCTGCTTTGCCGCTTAATGAGCAAACCAATTAGCAAGTCACTGTTTATTCGCAAGGGGAACAAAGTGAGAGAAACTTCACAAACTGGATTGCAGCTCCTTCTTCTTTTCATATCCCACCGGCTGCTCATTTTGGGCATTTGGGGGCAATTTGGAAAGCATAACAACATTACAAAGGCTTGCATTGCAGGTCTTCCTGTTTACTACAGGGAGCAGGAGAAAGAGCGGCTGTGAGAACACACTCCCCCTTTGCAAAGAGTAGCATGAAGAGAGTGTCACAGCTGATGGCACAAATGATGGCGACAGCTGAGGTTCAAAGCCCGGCAGTTACACACTGTGTTATGAAATCTTGGTGGGTGAGGGCCAAGCTTAGAACTGAAATAGAAGGCCACTGAGACAGCATTGCTACTAGAACAGCTTACATTGCGTGGCATAATTACTTGCTTCATTTTCAAGCTGTTTTCATTTGCGCTGAATACAGTTATATTTTATTCTTGAGCTGAATAAAATTGACTGGTATGGGAAAGGGGTCTTGGATTAAAAATGTTATTTAGATGCTTTGGCCCTCTTCTCCATTTCTTCAACATTTCAACATTTCAATTCAATTCAAACCTTTATTGTCAGAGTACAACATGTGTACTATGAGATTGGCTGAGCCTCCCTTCGTGCACCCCCACCCCCACACACAATATAACTCACAGTGAAAGACAGAAAATCCCCATCTCAGTGACTTCTGCTAACAAACACCCAATCCTATTGCATCATGTGAACTTATTGCACATGGCGCCGGCCCCACAAGTCAATCGTACTATGTTGTTGTAATTTTTTCATTCAGGAGTCTGACAGCCCACGGACAAAACTGTTCTTCAGCCTGTTTGTGCGGCTGCCTATGCTTCTATATCTCCTTCCCAATGGCAGGAGAATGAAGAAGTGATGACTAGGGTGTGAGTCATCCCTGAGGATTTTCCTCACTCTTCTAAGGCAGCGAGCCCTAGCAATGTCATCTAGACCAATCAGGGGACAGCCCATGATGTTTTGTGGTGTGCTCACCACCCTCTGTAATGTCTTTCTATCCACGGCTGTCAAGCCGGCATACCATACCATGATGCAATAAGTGAGGACGCTTTCTATTGTGGACCGGTAAAAGGAGATCATCAGTTGTTGTTCCACTTTGTTTTTTCGCAAGATTTATGTTGCAACTTTAAAAATCAGTATTGGCATTAATGTGTTAGATCTAAATATGTGTGAGGAAAAAGAGGAATTTGTTTGTTTGTTTGTTTGTTTATCAGATTTAACAATGCAGATAAAAGGGCCAGGTCTTCAATACCCTTAATGGCAGATATAAAGAAGCAATCATAATGAACCAATAAAGGAGAACTAATTGTTTTAAAAATGCTCTTCCTTTCCTCCTGAGATGCAAAAGGATATAACCGTGCTGCAGTTTCGAGGAGAAATTATTCTTGTGTTGTCCTCTTACTTTGTGAAATTCATAGAAAAAAAGAGTCAGAAGAATTAGTGAGTTCAGTAACCCGTCTCTTTATGCATACATCAAAGAATATCCCTACACAGGAATAGAATCCACAGAGGGATGTTCCAGAGGTATAAATGACTCACTGATCTGTTAACACTTCCGCTTATAATGACTCCTGCATCTAACAAGCAGTGACATGATCCTTTTCAATCCCAGGAAGGCTGAATCCCTTGGTCTGTTTTGCTGTTGTTTATGACACACTTTGTGAGACAGAGATACAAAGAAAGGGAGGGAGAGACAGCCTAAACAGGAGTTAGTTAATTTGACTTTGAAAAATATCATGGCAAATAATGTGGGTAAACTGCTGAGTTTAGTAGGATTTCAGTATGCAATGTGGAGTCTGTTAAAAATTGATCTTAGCACTATAACTCGAACCAATTAACTCAATTTTATTGATCTGGGGATAAGGACTGAAGTATTTTTCAAGCCGCTGATTACTATGGAAACACTTGCATTGATCTGAACATTTCCTTTATTTGTGTTGTCATGATCTGATTGAACCATGACAACACCATTCAAGGCAAATATTTAATGCATTTTAATATAAACTATGGTTGACAATAATTACACTTATATAAAAGGAAGTTGCGGGTATATCTCTACCACCTGGAAAAAAAATAGACCTGCAGTAACATTATATTGTAGATCATCAGTAGATATAGACTATAGGTCATCGCACAATTACATAAATTTACAAATGAATTAACAGCATATGAATCTCAATTTTGCTCTAAAATACGTCATTCAAAAACTTTGCAAACATTTGCTACCAGATTGAGCTGTAAAAATCCAAATAACCATCGGATTGCATTGAAAAGAGTCAGGAACTGTTAAAACGGCAGCACAAATAGTCAAACAAGTGGCTTGAAAGAGGCAGTCTATGATCCTGGGTTAGCATAATTTGCTGGCTAACAGGAAATGGATATCTAGTTTCCTGCTGAAATATGGAAGGAAACTAAGCAATCTAGTTTTCAACCAGATCATTTATTTATTCAATTTTTATCCTGCCTTTATTACTTTACAAGTTAACTCAAGGCAGGGAAGATACCTAATACTCCTTCCTTCCCTCCCCTACCCCAAACAACAAACCTCTGAGTTGCATTGAGCTAAGAGAAAATAACTGGCTCAAAGTCACCCAGCTGACTTTCATACCTAAGGTAAGACTAGAACTCAGTGTCCTGGTTTTTAGGCTAGCACACCTTAACCATTTACACCAAACACCAAATTGGCAACCCGGTCTTTGGTTTTTCATGAATGGCAGCAGAAAACCAGTGATCTTCCAAGTCAATAAGAGGGTAAGAGTAAGGTGACCAGATTTTTTTTTAAGCGGGACACCATTGACGGGGGGCGGGCCCGCCTGGACGCCGCCATTTAAGTTTTGCCCTCTGCGCATGCACAGAACGCTGCGTGCATGCGCAGAGGGCAAAAGAACGCAAATGTTGGCGTCCAGGTCGGTGGGGGGGAGGCAGGAGGCCTTTCCTCGCCTCCCGCCTCCCCTTCGGGAGCCGGCAGTGGCTTGGGCTGGCTGGCTGGCAAGCGAGCGAGCGAGCGGGGCTGGCTTGGGAAGGGGAGCAGCCCAGAGATGGTGCTCCAACCCAGCGTCTCTTGGCTCTCCTGCTCCCCCTCCGCCAGCGCTGGGCTGCTGGAGTGACAGGGGGAGAAAGGAGATCAGGAGGCGGAGGCGGATCACAACAACCCCAGCGGCAACTCCAGGCAGAGAGAGAGAGAGAGAAGCAAGCGAGCAAGTCACTCCGCCACGCGCGCTCATGAACACACACACACACACACACACACACACACACACACAAGCGCGCATACAGGTGCGCGCGGCGGAGTGACTTGCCTCCTGATCTCCTTTCTCCCCCTGTCACTCCAGCAGCCCAGCGCTGGCGGAGGGGGAGCAGGAGAGCCAAGAGTAAGGTGACCAGACGTCCCGCTGTTTCTTTTAAAAATGGCATTCTTTCCAAAAAAGCGTGACTTTTTGGAAACAATGCGGGACGCGGGACACATGCTTGAAAAGCGTGTCTGTCCCGCCAAAAGCAGGACGTCTGGTCACCTTAGGTAAGAGGGAATGGAGTGATTGAGGAAAGTGATGTGTAAAAAGAGAGTAGGATTGTATGTATATAAGTGTGTATATTTAGCCTCTGATCTTACATATGTGATTCTGAGAATCAGCATAATTTATGACCATCCTTCCTACTTCACATTGGGACAGAACTTGATATTTTCTCTCAACTTATATAAATAAAGCATGATTGTTGCTTAATTGAACAGAATATTGAAGTTTTACGGACACAGAAAAGAATGATTTAATTACATTTTAAGCAAATCTCTGAATTCCATGGTTGGCCATATGTATCATAACAAAATTATTGGAGGAAATTAGTATGTTAAATATATGAGTGGGTAAACTATTCATTTGAATACAAATCTATACTTAGTTATGAATATCAGTCAATAACTGGCCCTAGAAAGACAAGCAATTGTTTATTAGCCTGCTTGATATTATTGTTGTATAAATAAAAACTCTAAATGCTGATGCGAACTTCTTAAAGGGAAGCCGAGTTATCTATGATTAATGAACACTGTTGTAATGTTTTAGAAACAACGTAAAATAGTATACCAATGTAAACAAATTCCAATCCCAGTATCTTGCAGAACTTTATAATTAGTTAATTTCAGCTTTAATTCAATGTCTTTGATTTTTATGTGTAGCTTTATGCTGAAATGCCAAGTTAAATTATTGTATTTATTTATTTTTATTTATTTATTTAGGATTCTTATATGCTGCTCTACTCCCTGTAGAAGGTATCATTATTTTCCTGCAGAGGAGAAAATTGAAAAATGAATTTACCAATACTCATTCAATCTTGCAGAATATATATTGTGTTGGTGAAGACATTTGGGAGTGTCAAATACAATTTAAGCATGTACTGAAAGATCTTAGTGCAACCACCAGGATATGTTCTATTCAAATTTTTTCTCTGCCAGTAAGATGGAAAGATACAGATCTTTAATAACATAAAGTACTATTAAATTGCTCTTGGGAAAATCAGTGTTGAAGATCAAGATGTTTTCATAATTCCCTTTCTAGAATGTAGGGATTATTCAATCTTTTATCTTTTATAGAATCTTCAGGCTCTGATGTTCTATCAAAGACCTCCAATAATATTGGATAGGGTGTGTATGGATTTACACACCAGCCACTAGACAAATTGGACTCTGATGCTCCATTTTCATGTTCTAGGATTGTGTAAACCATTCAAAACAAGTGCTTCAAAACATGCATACAAGGCATTTAATAATTAAAGCAGTTGGATTACACAGCTTCTTCAAACCATCTCTGCATGTGTGTGCATGTGTGTAGTCACTTTGCATTGCTTTAAAGAGAACTGGAATCTATTAAAAATGATAAAGTTGTAAGAAGAGAGAGAATAACTTCCAGAAAGCAAACTATTCAAAGCTCCATTTCTCTGTGCAAATTTTAACACTTGATTCTGATTATGTATACTGTCTGAATATCCAAATTAAAGCATAAACCTATGGTTAGAAATGATTTTGTAAACCATATACAAGGGTGAGTCAAAAAGTAATGCCATTTTCTTTCAAAATTTTGTTGGCTGTTCCTTGAGCCACTTCTTCACTGCAGTTTTCACTTCCTCGTCACAGGAATAATGTTTGCCTCGTATCACCAGATTTAGCGCCTTCAGACTATCATCTCTTCGGCCCCATGAAAGAGGGTTTGAGAGGCAAACATTATTCCAGTGACGAGGAAGTGAAAACTGCAGTGAAGAAGTGGCTCAAAGAACAGTCAACAAAATTTTACGAGGCAGGGATACATGCTCTCATTCGAAGGTGGAACATTGCTATTGAGAGAAACAGTGACTATGTTGAGAAGTAGGGATGTGATTCGCAGAGGACCAGCTTCATTTTTATGTATGCTACATGTTCCTGTGTTGGTAATTATACCTGTCCTAAAGAAAATGGCATTACGTTTTGACTCACCCTCATACATTATCTATAGGAACATAACTGAAGATTTTTAAGGTAGTTTCTTCATCTCAGAATTTAAGCTAACAAGCTGACAATACACGTCCCAAAGAAATTAGTCTTAGCTCTGTAAAGGAAGCTGTGATTTCAATCCACCATTGAGAACTTAATTTGGGCTCACAGATATAGCTAGTGGCAGTCCGCCCATGAAGGACTCCATATTAATCAGGGAAGCCAACAGCAAACAGATGGTTATAATACCAAATAATGACATGAAGTAACTGGCAGTTTCTTCTTTCTACTATAGGAGATTTTGTCCCTTAAGGTCCAGAGTAGTCAAGCTATCTCCAATATATGCCTGGATCTTCAGGCAAAACAATTTAATGTCTTAATTCCTTGCTACTATCTCTCCTTGTCAGAGTAATGAGCAGCCTTCTGTAGCTACCTGTTGGGCAGCTTCAGAGTAGTCTTCCTTTTCTGATTCTTGCCTCTTCCAATTCTTTATCTCTCTTTCCTTATTCTCCACTGTGCAATCTCTTTCTGCCTTGTCTTAGTGCGTTCAGCACGTACTTTCAAATCCTTCTTCTTATCCCTGCCCTGCCTAACCATATCGCCATAGCAGTTTATGGCCTCCTGCCCTAGTTTGTATCAGTTGACATTTTCTTCTGTTACCGATCTCACATTCTTCCTACCAAGGGTGCCTTTTACCATCCAATCTTACTGAATGTAACAAATAGCCATTTGTGCCAACTACAGTACAGTATGTTGAAGCGTTTCCTTATCCCAACTACTATATTTGCCAAAGCATTCCAAACTTTTTCTGGTTCTTTGAAACGCATCCCCTACGGTTTTCTGTGCAATAAAAACAAGACTTCCCTTTCATGAGTGAATACATGGCAGAAGAATGAGTCGATACTGCCATCCAAATATATGTTAGTAGAGATGATTGTTCATTCTTGTCAATCTTGCCTGCACAAGTTCTGAGAGAGTCTTTCCAAATAGATGAGGGTATATTCAATGCTCCTATTTATGCATCAGTTATCTTAAACAAGCAAAATTAAGACTCACAGAATCGCTTGGAATTATCATCATGCAATAAATCAAACTTTTCCTTGAATCAATATTTTAGTCCAGATCATTTCAGAAACCAACCAGATCCCTGAAATGCAATGACTTAAAACTATTCTTAGTTTAACTGAGAATTTTTTTGTTTTAAAGATAAATTAGGAAATTTTTCTGTCGCTTGGGCTCATATAGTATTATTGTATTTCATGTAGAATACAGCACCTTAATATTTTTTTGCAATTAAGACATTGGATAGGAAGTGATGAAGTAAGGAGGCAAAGCATTATTAATAGAGGCAATTAAAGTTTGGACATTTTAGTTTTATTTGTTTATTTGCAGAACACTGGCTTCATAGTTAGCGGGAGAGACTTTACAGGTCCTTTTCTACATAGCCCAGTTCAGAGGTGCTATTCAGCCGTTCAGATTGGTTCGCCCAAACCGGTAGCGGAAATCGCGCCCGCCGCCTACCTGCCATGGCTCTATGCTATCTGCCCATGTGCAGAGGGTCATTTCCCCGATGTGATGCAGGTGCGTGCTCGAGTGAAGTGAGAATGCGCGCGCGCGCAAAATGCACACTTCCAACGAGATGAGAACCGGTAGGGAAGGTAAGTGGAACCCACCCCTGGAGCGCTCGCGCGCGCACGCTCACATTTGCGAACCGGTAGGGAAGGTAAGTGAAAAACATCCCTAGCGCAGTTGGATTAGCTATGCATATTAGTTCCTGAGGAATTATCTGTATCTAATGGCACACATGGTGGTGCTTAAAAATAAAAGCTTTTATATTTACAAGAAGAAACTGAAATTCTCCCTATGGGAAAATGGAAAGCTCTTCTGACATAACTGGTTTTCAATGTAAATAATATAGTAAAGTAAGTCTTTGGCTACAATCTGTTTTTAAATAATGTACCTTGTGGCCTCTCTGTCACCATCACAAGCACAAACTGAGCTGAAGTCATTTTCAAGTGCTTTCTCTCCTTTTCAGCATTATTGTGTTTCTCGGTTCATGGAGAATGGTTAATTTAATGTCCTCTGGCATCATATAGAAAAAGATTTCTCTTCTGACAGATACCTGACATTATCTTGAATAAAATTCTGAAGGTAGGACATCACCAAAAATGCAACGGAAGAGTCATGAAGTTATTCCAATACATTTTGAATTGAATTCTACAAATATAGTGCTTGGCCAATATACTAGAGAAGGCAGGTAGACAGAATATGCATCTTGAACATAATGCAGTCAATAATATGGAGAGGTTCCTGTGAGTGGGGCAAGTTATGACTTATGAGAAAACCTTGTTATACTGGTTACAGCAGAAGAGAAGGAATGAAAACAAAAAAGTGATTTTCTGGAGAGAGAGAGAGAGAGGGAAGTTTCCTGAGGATGGGCTCCAACATGAATCCAAAAGCTTGGAAGAATAAACCTCTGGTCCCGGTGATTGACTCAGATTGGATCCTGCAAAAAAGTAATTCATTGTGAAATTGAGCAATAGAAATTAAAACATAGATGATAACAACCCTTATAGTATTGGTGGTGCTGCGTTTATTCCAAAAAAGGGGAGGGGAAGCAAATTTGGTGTATAGATGCCTATTCAATACGATGCAAGCTTCTCCCGATTAGATAATGGATGTCAAACTTGATCGCATCACGTGACGTATCATGACTTTTTTTGCCATTGCAGAGCCAGGATGGGCGTGGCCTGCACGTGACGCATCCGGCCCGTGGGCCACCACTTTGACACTCCTGGATTAGATGATAGGAATGATTGTCACTTGTTCATAGAAAGGTGAAAGCCAGGAGTAAAAAAGTGAATTGTTCCTTTGTTACTGACCATCACCATTTTAACAATGAAATTGTGAATTCAAAAATGCCTTGTGGGTAGATGTTTTCTTGTAAACAGCCATAACCTGATCCCCAAATGTCCACTGCATTCATTGCCCAGGGGATCCTTGACATAACAACCATCACCTTTTACCCTCCCAAGTTTGTTGATTAACACCTCACAACTTCTTTCCATATTAGTCATACCAGTTGAGGCTGCTCTGAGTTTTATTTCAAGTCATGGAAAGGCCAGATTTTCTCCCTCTAGCAGATGGACAGATCTGAAAGATCAGCAGTGACAAAATGGGCAAATGAACAGCCAAAAGCAGTGTTTGGCTGAGTTTTTCTGGTGCCCCATCAGTCGCAATGTTTAATGATTTATAGAGGAATATATTTATATTCCAAGTGATCGAGAAAAATCCTAGGACTCTGATTCCAAGGCCATAATATATCATCTGACCATCTGTGAGCCACATTAATCTTATCTGAGGTTAACATAGGTTAGCAAACTATTACACAACCAACAACAGCTGATTGAGATATACAGAAAAAGAGAGAAAGGTTTTTTTGGACTGCAACTGTAAGCACTGTGCAGCACCTACTAGTGTGAAGCATATTTCTAAGACTAGAATTGTAAACCAATAATATAATTCGCTTTTCTGTGGCCCTTGGAGCGCCTAACTATGATTGCTGGATGCTAAGATCATGATTTCCTGACATTTAGAAGCAGAAAGCAAAGGATAATGGCAACACATGCTCTAAAAACAGATATGGATTCACCCTGGATAAATGGTTTTTTAAAATGATGTTGTTTTTATATTATCATGTTTTTTATTGTATTGTTCTTATCCCTATTGTACGCTGCCCTGAGTCCTACGGGATTGGGCGGCCTATAAGAACTTTTAATTTAATTTAATTAAATTAAATATATCACAGTGAAAAAAAAATCAAAAGAAAAAACAAGGGTCTCTTGAGGAAGCTGTGAGGTGGCGCAGTGGTTAAAGTGCAGCACTGCAGTTCAACAGTTCAGCTGTTCAAATCTCACCAGGCTCAAGATTGACTCAGCCTTCCATCCTTCTGAGGTCGGTAAAATGAGGACCCAGATTGTTGGGGGCAATATGCTGAACTCTGTAAACCGCTTAGAGAGGGCTGTAAAGCACTATGAAGCGGTATATAAGTCTAAGTGCTATTGCTATTGCTATTGCTATTACATGAGCATATCATATTTTTTTCCCTTGGAAACAATGCAGGGGTATCATTGCCTCCTTCTAAGAAGATTTCTAACTTCCCAATACACTGTTACTCCTGGTTGTATTTCCCATCTAAATACAACCCTATCTTATTTTTCTGAGTCAGGGTTGGCCTGTTTCCCTCTTGCTTTGATCAACTGAACAGGAAATCCAAAATTTGGCCCAAGCCCCAAAGTCACTCACATATTAATTGCTGCTCTTGGTCCTCAAAAGGCTGCTCATTGTTGGTATTATCCATAATAGTAATATCAGAGCTGAAATATGCCTATAATGGCCAGTAGGAATAACCTTGAGCAACAGGAGGAAGAGCCACAATCAAGGCAATAGTCAGATAAAAGACATTTGAGTCCAACACAGAAATGTAATTTGGGAAAGCATTTCAGACTTGATTCTCCTTAGTTCTTTTGAAGGTAAAAGGAGAGAGGAGGGAAGCACATCCACACTTGCAAGATTCTATTAATGTAACCTTATAATGAAAGTAGTATTAGCATTTATAACTTTGGCTTCCTAGTTTCGTCAACCTTGGGCTGACAATGCTAGTATGAGGCATACTTAGTTTTGGAAGTTGGCATGGAATAGATACACTGCTGGTAGAATATCTGCTAGGTTTCCTAACAACAGTGGAAAATGATTTGGGGAAATGCGCAGAGAATGGTTTCTGGAATTCTTTCCAACCCCTTTACTATCTGTGATGTTAAAAGGTATCAAGTGTTCTCTTTTGTGCAACGAACTAAGGTTGGGTGTGGATATTAGTGCTTTCCTTTGGGTATCCCTTGCTTTCTGTGCATGAAGCTTAAGACAGGCTGCAAAGATTCTATCTACTCTGGGTCATATTACGCGGGGGGGGGGAGGAATTTAGAAGAGCAGTTGGCAGCATTCCCAGGCTACTAACCAGTTGCTTCTCTCCTGGCCTTCTGAAATGTCTCCTATGGGAACACCAGGAGAGCATGCATCCCTGAGGCTGGTTAGTCCCCCTGAAGCCATCCCTTCACTTTTTAACCAATTTGAATTAATTGAATTAGTTGAATTTGAAACCCAGGGGTGGGTTCCTCCCAGTTCGGACTGGTTCGTGCACACCGGTAGTGACCCGCTGGTTACGTCACAATGATGTCAACAAACTGGGTCGGTCGGTGCCGGTCCGTGGGCGCCACCATCTTTTTTAAAAATATTTTTTAAAAAAATATTTGAATTTTTTTTAAATTTTCTTCTTCTGCGCATGCGCTGAAGCTGAGCTTTCGGCACTGCGCATGTGCTGCCTCCCTACCCGCCGTTCACTCGCTGGTTCACCTCGCCCTTGCCCCACCTGCCTACCTGCCTGCCGCTCGCTGGTTCACCCCGCCTTTGAGACCACGCAGTCCTGACCGGGAAGCTTGCAGGAGTTACTGCTGCCTCGAGGTAAGGCTGCGGGCGCGGACGGTAGGGGGGGTGGGAAGAAACTACCAAGAGCAGCGGTGTGCTTCTCTGTCTGCTCTAGCCCCAGGAATGGCTGAGGCCTTCCATGCACCCATTCCATGGGCTCACGTAGACAAGGAAGCCCAGCGCAGCTGGGAGGAAGTTTCCGCGGGGTGTGAAAATGGCAGGAGGTAATTACGAAGAGCAGCGGTGTGGAAGCAGCTCACGTAGATGGGGATGCCCAGCACCGCTCGGCTGAGGCTTTTCTTGCCGCCCGCACCCCCCCAGTCCCCGTGCTTACTGGCTGGTTAAGCCGCCTCGGCTCCATGCCAGGCAATCCTAGCTAACTGGGTTGTCCCTGTGTGCCTCTAGTGCAACTTTCCTTTCAGCCGGACTCTGGAGCGTCTATTTGCGTGCTGCATCATTGGAGATCAGTTGATTCTGCCTGCTGGTAAGTGGCTGGTTTTTTTTAGCAATAGCACTTAGACTTATATACCGCTTCATAGTGCTTTACAGCCCTCTCTAAGCAGTTTACAGAGTTCAGCATATTGCCCCCAACAATCTGGGTCCTCATTTTACCCACCTCAGAAGGATGGAAGGCTGAGTCAACCTTGAGCCGGTGAGATTTGAACAGCTGAACTGCTGAACTAGCAGTCAGCTGAAGTAGGTTGCAATGCTGCTTTTAACCACTGCGCCACCTCGGCTCATTATGGTTTTTTAAAAATGATATTTTATTGTTAATTTTTTTCAGGGCATTTCATTGTTTTTAGGAAATGTCTTTTTTTTAAAAAAAAATATTGTTTTTAGGGGGAAAAATCTTTTTAAATCCATACTGGAGAATCTCTTATCTTTTCCTCTACTTTACTAATATACTGTAGCTGTTTTCTCTTGACTCCCACACTTGCCTGTTAGGCAATTCTTCCTTGCCTGTAGTGGCATGAACAAGCTCCGTACTTATAACCATCAAATTCATCTCTGTTACTTAGCTTCTCCACCCTCCTCTACTTTGGTTTCAAAGAAAATTGCCTCTGCAGGTATTAAATTTGGAAGTGAAGGTTAAAGGGAGCAGAACACTTTAATGCTACTTTGGATTCAGGTGGGAAACCTGCTTCCTGCTAAGAACTTCTACCAATATCCCTTCCATTATTTTCCAAGTGGTACTGTTTGTAGGTCCAAAGGCTGTGCTTTTCTCCTGATCTATAGAGGTGGGCTCTAACATGAGCTGTCAGTGCAATTATATCATTCATAGTAAAGTCTGGGGGTGGGTGTTTTTCATCTCTTTGACTCTACAGCATAGGTTCTCCTTCTAAATTTTTGCCCCACTGAGCACAAAGAGCAGCAATCTTATTAAAGAAGACAGCTGATTGAAATTTCATGAAAAGCTTTTTGCAGAGTCGGGCAAGGGCTTTACATAAGAGGCTTCACAAAGTGCTTTTAGCAGAGATAGGGAAGTCTTATGTAGGGCATTTGAACAAATGCTTGCAAAGGGTTTTATTTCAGATGCTCCTAATCATGGTTGTCTAGGAAAAGTCAACAGCAAGCTGGGAGGCAGCCACAGAAATGTCAGGAGTGAAAGAAGAAAAGAAAACAATTTAAAGCAGCGGTTCCCAACCTGGGGGTCGCGACCCCTTTGGGGGTCGAACAACCATTTCCCAGGGGTCGCCCCGGCATCCTCAGCTCCCCCCCCACTGCCACAAGCCTGGCCATGACATCGTGCCCCAGAACCCGCGCCCCCATTGGTAGAGGAAAAAGGACGCCGCGCTAGGAAAAGACTCTATGGTGGGGGAACCGGACTTCTGGTTGGCTCCAGAATTGAACGGGGGGCTTCCGGTTAGGACCTTTGTGGCTTTTTGAGTGTTTAAGGTTGCCGACCCCTGGACTACTGTATACATCAGAAGTGAAGCTACTTGTAGATTTGAAAAAAAAATCCACTTATTGCTTTCTGTGTGTGCTTCGACACCTTCATTTAAATCAAAGTAATAAAACTGTTTCATAATCTGAACTACAGTAATCACTTCAGCAATTTAGTCTGTGACAGTTTGTCTAGTCATTTATTTAGACTGCAAGATCTGTACAATAACCTTTAGCACAGTTCCTCAGTTGTTTTAGAGATAATTTCCAATGTTTTTAATCTGGTGGGGGCATTTGGAATGTTAGAACATAACAATGGGTTTTGTAAATGGTTGTGGTGCTGATGGTGAGACTTCTCTGTTTACCAAATAGCTAGAAAGCACAATGGCTCACAAGGTTAGGACACTGGGCTAACGATTGGCAGGCTTGTGTTCAAGACCCAGTTGTTGCCATGAGTCGGGGTGGGTTCCTGTCACATGGTCCAGTTCTTGCTCACTGAGGGTGACTGCAAGTAGATAAATGGGTACCACTTTGGTGGACAACATAAAGAGTTAATTCTGTTCTAACACAGAGCAAGGTTTTCATTAAGCCACGAAAAGCACATCAGGAAAAAAAAATCATGACATCTTAGGTTTAGAGGGTATAAGATGTGAGTGATAGCTTTGTCAGAAGGCAGCAGCAGCAGTAGTTTATTAACTGATTATTCTTATGACCATATCACAGAAAATAAAAGTAAAATACAGAATCTAATTCCATGGTAAAATACATAAAAGAAAGTACACTAATAACCACACATATGTGATAAATACACAGAATTAGCATGGATCAATACATCACAAAAACAGTTTAGAAATGCCTTCTATCCTAGTGTTCAATAAAGACCCATGCCATTCTGGGTCAAATCTCTAGGTACTTCAGCCAAGTTTGACCCTGTCAAACTGGACACCTTACCCTTTATGAATTCTAAGGCAAAATTCCATATGCTTCATCCAGATTGTCTATAAGCTTTAGTTGTTAAATAACAGCTTTAATTTTCTGAGCATTAATTCTTGCAATAAATTATAATGTCAATTTCTTTTTCTTCAAAAACCATAGAGGATATGTCAGAAATCCTTGACCTTCAAACAAAGATCCCTTAGTAGAGGAAGCTACAATTACTAACATCAAGGCTTAACAATTGAGCTAAATTAATTATGACTTTTACCACTATTTCTAAATAAGCAGCAAATATTTACCTCAGTAATACTAGAATACCTGTGCCATGGGTTTTAATGGCCTTCATCTATAAATAATTTATTGGTTGCATCTTCTATATTTTATATTCCTTCCCTTCTTTTTCTCCTGTCCCTTTCTTTTATTTGTTGAATCTTCCTTGTCCCAGTCATATTTTATGTATCCAGGGTCATGAGTGGCAATCTTCACAAGTTGATGACGACATAATGTATTTGTTAGTTATTAACATTCCACAGGACTCTTTTTATTGTTGCTGCAACTGAAGAACATGGCACACATTAGCAACCTTCTTCTCAATTACAGTCACACTTGAGCAACTACTACAGTACCAGGAAATTTAAAAACCAAATGTTTGACGTACAAGATGTCCCAGTTCCAATTCCTTGAACTCCATGATTGGACCGATTAACCCAGGAACACCATGAATCTGAAAAACAGAATGTCAAAAAGTAGTAGTTTCACTTAACCAAGAATGGATTCCTAAATTGTTACTATAATTAGAAAAAAGTTATGGACATTCAGATTTCATATTTTGCTTCCTGATAATATATTTCCTATTCAGATGACTTGCATTCAGTAGGTTGATTTTGGAAACACTCCAAGCAAGGAAAATAGGGAAGGAGTATTCTGAATACTTTCAAATATTTCAAGGAAAGGAAAGAAGAGTAACAAGATGAAATAATGAATTTCTGTATTATACTTAACACAGCGGTGGGTTGCTACTGGTCCAGTCCGGTTCTACGAACCGATAGCGGCGGTGGTGGCAGGCTCTGCCCACCTGCCCCAGATGCTTCTGCGCATGCGCAGAAGCGTCACAAGCACGTGCGTGAACCGGTAGCAATGGCACTGACCATCACTGACTTAACTTCATAACTCTTATTGTTTCTAATTTTTGTTCACCAAATAAACTCAGGATCCACCTGAAGCTCCTTGTCATTTTAATTTAGAATTTAGTTTTCATGTTTGTTTCATTTTAGTATATGAGGGTGAAGCACTCAGACATCAGTTATTAACTTATTATAATATGATAAATAATAAGAAGGAACAAACCCTGAATGCAATACTTTGTAGATTTGATTTTCATAATCTGAACTACCACTTTTGCTGCTGAAGGATTCAAAGATAAATCACCCTTAAGTATATTTCAAAAAGATGCATGGGATGTTGATGATTCTTTAAAAATAAATCATTTTTGATGGGAGTATTTTTTAAAAAAAATTAATGTGGCCTCCAGGAATAACTCTACAACTCTGAGATTTGCAGTCACATCTTTTCAAACTTGTTCTGATTTATCTATGAAACTGATTAAGTTTTTTAAGATAGTTCAAATCTATGGGTGGGCATTTGCTATAGATCCTCTTGCTGAATGATGCATCCAGGGACAGACATATACATACATATTTATATACTTACTTACACAGCAAAATTACTTACTTACTTACTTACTTACTTACTTACTTACTTACTTACTTACTTACTTACTTACTTACTTAACAAATAGGGTGTACCAAAAGTCAGATTCCATTGACAATGTATTATATAAATTACATTTGTTCAAATATAATGTAAAAACTGCTTGCATTCAAATTAGTTTCATTTTCTTCTAAACACATCCTTACTCATTTTATATGTGAACTTTGAGCATTCCGAAGTACAGTAACATTTCTGGGGGGGAAATATTAAGTAATAAAACATATTGCCATTGACCTAGGGTGGCTGACTCTGCACATGATTATTTTTGCATGTAGCCAGACAAATAAGTATAATGTGAAGTAAAGATGGGGATGAGTGATGCAAAACAATCATTTACTTCCTTTTATCATGGAGAGAATAAAAGATGATTATGTTGCTGCAGGGTGGGAGCAATGGGTTGGAGCAGAAGATGTCCAAGATCCCTTCATTGCTTGTAATCGATGAGCTTCACCTAGGATAATGAAATGTCTCTGTCTGTCTGTCTGTCTGTCTGTCTGTCTGTCTGTCTGTCTGTCTGTCTGTCTGTCTGTCTATCTATCTATCTATCTATCTATCTATCTATCTATCTATCTATCTATCTATCTATCTATCTATCTATCTATCTATCTCTCCATCTATCATCTCTCTCTCTCCCCTCTCCCCCTCTCCCCCTCCCTCTCGCTCTCCCTCCTGCAGTTTTTCCCAGGATTTCTTGCTGTTCATTTCTTGACCTTGAATTGTGGAAGATACCTGCACTGTATTGTAATAAGTATCCTGCTGGTCTTAGTCTCCTTGTGACCTTCACCAACATACCTGTGATCACTGTATTTAATTTTTGCTTCTTGTGCTCAGCATTTCTGAGGTGGCAGAAGTGAAGATCATAGATTGTCTTGTTTGGAAGGCTGGGGATCGAGAAGTGAATGAAAACAGTGGTGGAGTGGAGAGGGATGAATAGGAATGAATGAATAAGTTGATTATTTTAAAGAAAAAACTAGAAAAAGAGAGCAGTGAGTACACAAAACTTCCTGAACATCATGTGAATGATTTCATTAAGCAGATATCCTGCTGATATTTGACTTACTTGGAGTAGAGCTCTGCCCCAGATGAAATTGAAGAATGAGAGATCTCTTGGAATAAGTTCTGTCATTAAACAGAATTTAAACTCAACATTAAACTCAACATAGTTTTATGAGCAATGAAACAACACAAGTCATTGTTTATTTTATTTATTATTATCAGCAAGCTGTTGGCCTTTAAATAATCAGCAAATTGTTGATTCTTTATTTTCATTATTATAGTTTTACTTTCAGGAAAGAGAGGAAGTGTTCCTGTGATTTTTTATTTGTTTTTTTTTTTTTGCGTTGGGTTTCAAAATAACTTTCTTGGCCTGGATACCATTTACCTTGACTATGAATAGTGATGAAGGGGAATTTTATTTGGTTTGATTCTTTAGATACTGTGTTTCCCCCCAAATAGGACCCTGTCTTATATTTTTTTGAACCCTGAAATAAGCGCTTGGCCTTATTGCCATGCATTCAAAAGCCCGATTGGGCTTATTATCAGGGGATGTCTTATTTTGGGGGAAACAGACAGAGCTGGGTTCTTCCTGGTTCGCACCGGTTCTATAGAACTGGTAGTAAATTGCTGGTGATGTCATGGAGCCAGTTCTGTTGGTGCTGGACTGCCATCTTTTTTTAAAAAAAATTTTTTTGGGGGGAAATTTTTTTTGGGAATTTTTTGTTTGTTTTTGCTTCTGCGCATGCGTAAAAGCAGGGGTTTTTGGCACTGCGCATGTGCCTCCATCTTGTTTTTGGCTCTTTTTTTTTGAAATTTGCTGGTTTTTGTTTCTGCGTATGCACAGAAGCCGAGTTTTCGGCATTGCGCATACGTGCAATGTGGAAGTGAACTGGTGGTGAGGTAAGTTAGGACCCACCCCTGGAAACAGGGTAGCAAGAATTTGAGGTTAGCAAAAAACAACAACAACAACTGAGCGATATCTACATCCAGCTTTGGTCTTCAAAATCTGGGTATGAGGTTCTTGTATTTAACCATATTTGGGTTGCTGAATTGGTTTTTCCCATCCTTTTTCCTGATAGCATAGACGTCTGTTCCTAAACCACAATGAAATCAAAATAACAGAATGTGCATTGTGATGTCACAACACAGACTCCACTCTTCATTCTTGCATTGCAATGACAAATGCCAGTACATATGGACTGCAGTTTGTGTCATGTTATTGTGATACATGTTTAATCACATTCTCTTCTGCCCACCCAGCCACCCTCACCCAACCTTATGAATGCGCTGACTGATAGACTCCTATTTTTTAACAGCTACATAATAATAAGGTCATTTCCATGCTGGAAGTAGAGCCTTTTGAAATCAACCAGCATCAGACAGTAAGAATTTCATTTAATTTCCTTTCTAAGAAAGTTAATCAAGATCTGCATGTTATCCATTAGCCTGAGAGAAAGCCAAATGAGACCAGAGAACGAAATAAAAGGGTTATGAGTCATATCATCACAATCTGCTTTCATTACTTTTTGCTAGTTTATCCCTAGTCCTGAATATCTCATTCAATTAAGAAATAGAGAAGAAATGGAGGAAAGCTTATACACCTCACAAAGCAATAAAAGTCATAGAAACTCAAAACCTGCTGAGGAAGGTCCCTCAGAACAAAAATTAAAAAGGTCTTCTCCTGTTCATTAGATATTACCTAGGAGCTTTAATAAATATATCATTAGAACACATGAAAATAAGTCTGGATATACAATTAGATACTACTGGTATTTCTTACTGAAAGTTTGTGTCAGCCTGTACATTAATTGTGAGAATAACTTACAACTAGTATCAGCTTGAAACTATGAGGGCAAGTTTATTCAATTAGATCATGAGCTAAAATGCTAAGGTGATCAGCTTGCCCTGAAATAATCTTGTCCAAATGCTACTAGGCAATAAGCTAAGGTGACCAGATTTTATTTTTTGTAAAGCGGGACACCATTGATGGGGGGGGGGTTTCTAGGGGAGCAAGACGGGAGGGGTCCGTCTCTCTTATCCTGCAGCTTTGTGCACCACCCCCAACATAAGGTGACCAGACGTCCCGCTTTTGGCGGGACAGTCCCGCTTTTCAGTAGTTTGTCCCACGTCCCGCGGCGTTTCCAAAACGTCCCGCTTTTTAAATTTGAATTTGCCCTGCAGGGTGAAATCCTGCCAGTTCGGCCAGGCCAGTCATTCGGCGTAGAGCCGATGGAACTGGCGGCGGTTGTGGCGTGGGGCTTCTCCCGCCCGCTTCCCTTGCCCAGCTGGATGCCGCCATTCGGGTTATTTTGTCCTCTGTGCATGCGCAAAACTGACAGCGGTCGCGGCGCGGGGCTTCTCCCGCCCGCTTCCCTCGCCTGGCTGGACGCCGCCATTCGGGTTATTTTGTCCTCTGCGCATGCACAGAACTGGCGGGGTCGTGGCGCGGGGCTTCTCCCACCCGCAGAGGACAAAATAACCCGACGGGAGGCATCCAGCTGGGTGGGGGAAGCGGGCGGGAGAAGCCCCGTGCCGCGACCGCCGCCAGTTCTGCGCATGCGCAGAGGACAAAATAACCCAAATGGCAGCATCCAGCCGGGCGAGGGAAGCGGGCGGGAGAAGCCCCATGCCGCGACCGCCGCCAGTTCCATCGGCTCTACACCGAATGACTGGCCCGGCCGAACCGGCAGGATTTCATCCTGCAGGGCAAATTCAAATTAAAAAAGCGGGACTTTTTGGAAACGCCACGGGACACGGGACAAATTACTCAAAAGCAGGACTGTCCCACCAAAAGCGGGACATCTGGTCACCTTACAATAAGCAAAGCTTTCAAGTTTAGAACAAGGAGGCTTGTAGTAAGGCCCAGCGTTTCAGAGAGCCATATTACCATTATTATTTCAATTGCAATAATAGTAGGAAGAATAACATACACACTGCTTTTAGATTAAACATTTCAATCTCATTTGTAGGACAGAGGATTCTATTGAAAAATGAGCCATTTTTTTTCTTAGGCCCATAAATAAGTTCATTATAGATGGGAAACTTGAGCAGGCAATAGCTAGAATTGATGAGATTTGTAGTTCAAACTATCTGGAGCAGGGATGTCAAATTCACATCATCACGGCGTCATCACATGACATATCAGGACTTTTCCCCCTTCGCTAAACTGGGTGTGGGTGTGGCCAGTGCGTGATGCATCCGGCCTGTGGGCCATAAGTTTGACAGTCCTGATCTGGAGTGTCCACAATTAAAGAAAAGATCTAGCTTGTTTATCACTGGGCTACACAGCTTACAAAGTACATCTCTTCCCTTATTATAAGTGCTCAGTATCACTGAATATGGGGAAGAAGAACAATAATCTTGGCATTGACAGATTTTTAGTCAAACATTAAGCAATACTGAGGAAGTCACTTTTTTCTGACCCACTTTTCTTCCAGTAGCAGTGATATAAGAGCTATTTGCAACATGTAATAAATGCTGTCAGAAAAAAAGAACCTGAAAGGCAATGGGGTAGTTCAAAGAATAGATGCAGCAAATAAACAGCAATGGGTTACTCTTTTAAAAAAAACTAGTTTTTATTGAACATTTTCAACATTAAAAAAACACAAAACACATAAAACACTGAATTCCTCATTACAGCGAATTCATATTGGTATTACTAGTAACCCTAACTTGTCTACATTCTAATTTTTTAATACATTCTACTATGTTATTAACTCGTAATTATATTTCAATTATAAATTATATTACTTCTTACACAAATATACAAAGATACTCATATATTAAGTATATAAGAGTAAAGAGTAATTATCTTTACTCTTGAGCAGGTTATCCGCCATTTCATGCAGTTTTGGATTGTTCATTGACCCCAAACATTTATTATGTAAAATAATTCCATAAATACTTCTTTAACTAATAGTAGTAGTAGTAGTAGTAGTAGTAGTAGTAGTAGTAGGAGGAGGAGGAGGAGGAGGAGGAGGAGGAGGAAGAAGAAGAAGAAGAAGAAGAAGAAGAAGAAGAAGAAGAAGAAGAAGAAGAAGAACAACAACAACAACAACAACAACAACAACAACAACAACAACAACAACAACAACCTCAATCCCTTGGATAATCTCATCAACCCTTGAGGGTTGATATTGATCACTTTGGAAAGCCCTTCTTTTGAAAGTGATTGATTGACTGGTTGAATATGTGTCATCAAGTTGATATCAACTCTTAACAATCACATAAGTAGATTTTCTCCAGGAAAAAAACAGCTCCAACCTGGTCCTTCATTAATGTTACAATCTAATGTAATGGGATGGGACCACTGCACTTTGGATTCCCACAAATCTGTAGCTTCATGAAAATCCCTTTTAGATGTATGAGATATTGCACCAATTTATTTTAATGTTTCATTTTATTTTTATGTATCACCCTATTTTACAATATGTTGCCACATCACAATTTTTGAATTTTGTTGAATGTACAGATCATAACAGACTTTTTGTTTTTAAAAACAATACTTTATAATCATGAAGAAATGCACTGATTTGGCAGAAATGTATATAGTGAACAGTATACTGGAAAATATAGTCTATAGAAATCTCTGATGACTGAACAGCAGTTATTTCAAATTGGCAAAAAGTGTTGCTCTGGCATAATTATAGCCTGCATACAAACTAGCAATATGGAAACTTGGCCCTCTTTCTAGTTTGTATCTTGTAACATTGGCATTACAAAAAAATTACAATTATTTTTCCAACTGTGTAACAAGAAAGCAGCTGCTCTACTATTAAAGAATTGTTTTAAAACTGTGTATAGGAACTATTAGTCAGAAGATAATGTAGTCCACATTTTCTTTTGTGCAAAAAATATTATGTCCTTAGAAGATTTTCATTGCTCTTCTTTCTAAGTAAGCCTCTAAATCTCCTAGAGCAGTGGTTCTCAACCTTCCTAATGCCGCAACCCGTGTCCCACCCCCGCACACCCACCGCGACCCACCCCGCCACCGTGCCCACCGCCCTGCCACCGCCATTTGGGTTCTTTTACACTCTGCGCATGCGCAAAGCATTCTGCGCATGCGCAGAGCATAAAAGAACCCAAATGGCGGTGTCCGGACGAAGTCTCCCGACCCCTGTGAAAGGGGTCGCGACCCCCAGGTCGAGAACCGCTGTCCTAGAGGAAAAGTAAGCTCCCATACATGGGCTGGGTGTTAAAACAAGTCTAGGAAGACAGAACATCTTCTTCCATCCTCAGATGCTTCCCATGGGCTTTAAGAGGTCCTTGTAGATTCCTTGACTATTTTCCTGCCTTTCTCAAATAAGGCATTCCATGTTAAGCAAACACAATTATGGTTGTTCTTGCATGACTCATTTTCCCAAGGTAAGGGAAACAGGTGATCTTTCCTGCAAAAATGTTGCTGGAAGGAAAAATTGAAACCTTTCTCCCTTACAGTCTGAATGTGGTGTTGATTATATATGTGCACAGGTACAGTATGTGTGTGAGAGCAAGTAAGAAAGAAGGTGTTCACACATCTATAAATTGTGCATATTCCGTTTATCTAAGCAGTCTCCAATAGATTACAATGGCAACTAATGTGATCCTGCAGTTTGGAAAAATTTGACCTGCTAAAGTTTTAGAAACCTAAGAAACTTGGAGAAAAGCCTCTTGATCAGCAAACATTACATGCTGCTTTTAAGCCTGGTTCCATCTGTGGCAGTGCTCATCGGTTTATTTGTTAATTTCGGCAATAAATTTAAAAGATCAGCAAAGGTTATGGGTCTATGTAGTCCAAACCCTGCCTATGCTGTTTTCCAGGTGATCAACCAGTATTTTTCATACTACTCTCAGAATTTAGCACACTGTGAACATATGGTTTCAGTAATAAAATTATTGGGTACAGTAAAGTCAGTTTCCTATTATAAAAATATCCACAGTTGACAAGCAGCAGGAAATCCAATTATGCGAGCACAGAATAGAAAATATCACCAGTTATTTTGTCAATGCTTTATTAAACAAAATAATGGAATAACGAAACCATCCTAAGTAGTACATCCTGTTGAGTTCAATAGGGCCTACTCCCAACTATGTGATTGAAGAATTGCAGCCAAAATGTCCCAGAGGGATAATATTTGCTCAGCTCATCTAACCCATCAAGAATTATGGTCAACGAGTCCATCTTTTATTTTAAGACTGAAATGTGTTGCTTTTGAAAACTACACTTTTTTTTATTTCCAGGATTTTAGTAGTGTTGTGATGGATGAACACATTAGCTCAATACAGATAGCCAGCTTTCTTGAGGTGCAAATCCTATTAAAGTAGAGGGCCTATAGTTCACTCATAGGGTGTTGCTCAGCTCATGTTCAGGTACAGTATTTTTCAGAGTATAAGACGCACCGGAGTATAAGACGCACCTTAGTTTTTGGGGAGGAAAATAGGGGAAAAAATCTGCCTACCAGGTATTCATCTGGCTAGCATCCTTAGTCTGGTCAGCTTCAGCACATTATTTTATCCCCTGGTTAGGACTTTAAAAAAACCTTCTTCGGAGAGAGTAACAATGAAAGAGCCTGCAAGCCAGTAAGAGCTGGGAAGATTGTTAGCACCTAGTTAGGGCTAGAAAAAAACTTATTCGGAGCAAGTAGAGCAATGAAAAAAACCCTGCAAAGACTTGGGGCTGGAAAAACATTCTTTGGAGAGAGTAACAATGAAAGAACCTGCAAGCCAGTAAGAGCTGGGAAGATAGATAGCACCTGGTTAGGGCTAGAAAAAAACTTATTTGGAGCAAGTAGAGCAATGAAAAAAAAAACCTGCAAAGACTTAGGGCTGGAAAAACATTCTTTGGAGAGAGTAACAATGAAAAAGCCTGCAAGGTAAGAGCTGGGAAGATCTGTTAGCACCTAGTTAGGGCTTGAAAAAAGCTACATTCGAAGTATAAGACACACCCAAATTTCCAGCCACTTTTAGGGAGGAAAAAGGTGCGTCTTATACTCCGAAAAATACGGTAATTTTTATCTAGTTTACTAAGCATATAGAAATTTGAGTATTCTGTTCTCTATGGTTGCAGTCAAAGATTACACAAAAGTTGCAGCTATCCCAATGGTTCTCAACCTGTAGTCTGTGGAGCCCTGGATGAGCCCGATGTCATCATAGGGGATCCGCGAAGACTTGAAGAAACGTTATGATTTAAATCTTGAGTTAAGCCTTTGTGGTCCGTGGCAACAAAATATATTTAAAGGGGATCCATGGTGAAGAAAAAGTTGAGGACCACTGCCCTATCCTATAAAGTGTGATAGCTATGAACCTGTGACAAGTGTCCAGCTCCTCTTGGCTTGCCTCTTCACTAAGTGACTTGTGACAGATCCATAGGATAACACATTACTGTGGTCAACATTCTTGCTGGAGCTGAAGATGGGAAGAATTCTGTATTGCCAATAGCTGCCTATGAATCTTCATTGAGCAGGAGTTTATGTAATTGGAAGGTCCACTGGTTTAATGAGGGAAAGAACAGCTAACTAATGAGTCTCGTTGGCAGTTTGAGTAGACTCGCTAATATGAATGGGGTGGTGGTGGTGGTGGTGATGGAAATCAGTGAGTCCATTTGCATTTGGAGGTGTGGAAAAAAATCCTTTCATGGATGAAAGGAAAAGCACAGATGTGCATTGGCATCATCAATATGCGAGAACAACACATGAGGAACACATAATGGGCCTGTAGTACATCTTAGTTTGTATAATATACAAGATAGCCTTAATGGATGAGGAAGGATATGACTACCCAACTATGATTGAGAAGGGATAAGGTGTAGGTCCCATCAGGTAAAGAATAAGCACGTTATAAAGTTCAGCAAACCAGGAGCAACCAAAATCAAACAAGGAAAAGACCAGGATATATTTTAACTGTGTCATATGCAGAATAAAATACAGGATTTTATGTCGTATTCTGAAAATTGCGTTCTCTGATGTAGCATATGGAATGCACAGATGTTCCTGAACAAGTACTGAAAGCTAAATGGCCCCGTAGATATTATTGCCAGGAGCAGGGAGGGTGATGTGGTGTGGAAGATAGTTATGGCCAACCCGCTGAGTAACTATGAGTAAACAGTGAGAACGCAATTCAACCTAATGACCTGTGTTATTTGTTCCATTTTAAAATAATGAGATTCTGCATTGTGAATTGTCTTTCTTTAAAAACTAGCCACACGGGGGTCTTGCAGGGCCACCACATGGCCTGTTTTCAGCCAGTAGAGTGCTGCAGGAGGCCACGGAGGCTGAAAATTGTGGCAGAGATTTAAGCTACATCAGTGTGGGGTTTTGTACAGTGGTACATTATTTCGGCTAAGTAGTATGAATGAGCAGTTTTGCTGAGTTACTGTAGATACAGTTTTACATACCGTTCTGGATTAGACAAACTTTAATGTGAGATCTGTAGGTGAAGTGCATTTTCCAAATTAAATACACTTACAAATAAATTTAAAAGGGGACTGCAATCTTGAAAGATCACCAAATGGCACAAAATTGTTATTTTAAGAAGAAGATGGGCATCCTTGGAAAGATTTGGCATTACCCAGTATGGAGGAATGGTTGGTGAAGTTAACAAATTTTGTCGAAATAGATATTGACTTTTTTTTTCATTAGAGAAAATATGTTATCTACGTTTATTGATGACTGGAAGCTTCCTATGGACATTTTGTGTAAAAATACAATTTTGCGGATTAGACAAAGATTATATAAAGAAGTGTAAGATAATGTACCTGTAGAGCAGGAGTGTCAAACTCAAGGCCCGCGGGCCGGATCTAGCCTGTGGGGTGCTTAAACCTAGCCCGCGGGGCCAGCCTGGAAATATCAAAGGACCAACCCGCGGTGCCTCTGCCGGACAAAACGGGCCGCGGGTGGGGCCGCATGCAGCCCCCATGCATCCAGAAGCACTCTGCTGGCCAAAAACAGGCCATGCAGAGGTCCCGCAAGGCCCCTGCGCAGCCCATCTTTGGCCGGCAGAGTGCTGCTGGAGGTCAGGGAGGCCAAAAACAGGCCGTTTTTCGCAAAAACAAGGGTATTTTTGCCTTCTAATTACCCCATCTAGCATGACTGGAGAAGGAATTCTGGGAGTTGAAGTCCACTAGTCTTAAAGCTGTCAAGTTTGAAGACCCCTGGGTTAGGGGTTAGGGGTGCAAGGGTCTTCAAACTTTGCAAGTTTAAGACTTGTGGACTTCAACTCCCATTCCTGAGCTAGCATGACTGAAGGAGAAATTCTGGGAGTTGAAGTCCACAAGTCTTAAAGCTGTCAAGTTTGAAGTTTGTAAAAAGTGTACATGATTGTAAAAAGTGTACATGGTTGTAAAAAGTGTACATGGTTGTAAAAAGTAGACATGGTTGTAAATAGTATTCTGCTACACTGGTATTTTATTAAATAATATATTACTACACCATTTTGTTCAGAATATTTTTTTCCTTGTTTTCCTCCTATAAAATCTAGGTGCGTCTTATACTGCGGTGCGTCTTATACTCCGAAAAATACGGTAATCAAAGTTTTCAGTTCTGGTAAAATCAAGGCTCTGTTCATTACATTAAGCAAAACTAAATCCCCACTTGCCTTTACCACAGCACAATCATTTATTCCAACATCAATTTTCCTTGCAAATTGCCTAGATTTTTGCTCTCAGATGGTTAGATAAATTCCACAAACAAACAAATCTGCTAATGCTGTCTTCATTTCATCCCCAGCCCATGAGTGATATGGTCCTGAGTCATAATTAGGGGTGCTGGCTTTGAAATAATACTTTCTCTCCCTTAAGCTAAAACTATCCTGGCAAAGTTTCCTGTTTAAAATCTGTACATGTTTCATCCATTACCTCTTAGTAACAAGGTCAGGTGGTCTGTTGTGGGAACAATCAGAGGTATTTTTTGGCAGGGAAGTACAAACTTCTATAATAGCCATTTTAGGCTTGCATTTTCCCCTCTCTATTCGTTTCCTGAGCTCCTTTCATATCTAGAAATTCCTTCTTCCCTTTTTTTAATATACCATCTTATCCTCATGCTTCCAAGAAGGCAGGGGAAATGAGGGTAGAGCTCAGTGTTCTTTTATGTGTAGAAAGAGAGGAAATTGGTTTACATTGTCAGTTTTAATAACATTCTGAGATGTATCCTTTCGTTAAGATGCTGCAGCTCCACTTTACCTCATGGCCATGTTGTCCAAAACCTGAGGAACAGTGGTGGGTTCCTACCGGTGCGGTCCACTCTATAGCACCGGTAGTGGCTGCTGGTGATGTCACAGTACCGGTGCGGTCGGTTGCCGGTGCCTGGGCGCTGCCATTTTTTAAAAAAGAAAGTAGTTTTTTTTAAATTTCTTCTGTGCATGCCCAGAAGCCGAGCTTCCGGTACTGCGCATTCGCTGCCTTCCTATCCCACAGTGAGTTCAAGCAGAGGAGGATGGCTGAGGGAGCGCGTGAGACACTGAAAGAACAGGCGGCAGGAGCTATCTCCATTCCCCTCCCTTCAGCAGTCCGAGAAGCTATAGCATTTTCTGCATATAAAGGTTGCTGTGTTGCCATGCTGTGTAACACACACTTTGTATGCAAAGCTTGAGTTAATGTGAAATAATAAAACTGATGGGAAAATATCAGAGCAGAAATCTTTCCAGAGAAGATGAAGGCAAACCATGCCCTGATGGTGTAATTGGCTAAATCCTGAAAAGACAATGAGGGAAACTGCTTAACCTCTTGGCAGCCACTTCTCTTACTTCAAGGGATGGGGGAGAAATTGAAATGGACAAATACAGGGAAACCAGCAAAGAAAAAAATTAAATTTAACATTCCTCAGCAGGGGCGGGTTCCTAATTTTTTACTACCACTCTGTGGGTGTGGCTTATTTTGTGGGTGTGGCTTGTCAGCCATGTGACCAGGTGGGTGTGGCTTGCTGAGCATATATTCGTTATTTCAGAGAGATGTTACTACTATTTTTGCTATTTTATACCTTACTATCAACTGGAGAGATGTACAAATGAAGTTGATGGTAGGTAGACAGACAAACACCCTAGAGAAGACAGGTAGCTCTGATGTTTTCTTCACTGGCTGCAGAAAGGGAAGTGCAATAAAGCCAGAACAGCTCCTACATATGGTATTGAGTCAAGCTCAAACTTGGTGACTCCATGAATATCCATGTAGTCTTTCTGACAATTGTACAGAAATGGTTTGCCCTGGCTTTCACAAAGGATGGTTTTGTTTGGTTTTGTTTTTCAAAATCTCCGTCAAAGTTTGATGATTTTTCCTCCAAGTACTAACCAAGCTTTTCCAGTCATGTGCTGAGAGTCATTTTAGCTCCTCTTAAAGCCTGTTAATTAACCAAGCCCATTCCTCTAGCTATTTGCTGTGGCTGGTTGTCCACTTGACTGACAAATAGGCTCAGAGAAGGAGGTTGGGTCTCCTGGGGAAGCAAAGGTAATATCAGGACTGAAAAGCAACGAAGATTGCCAGTAGATTCCTGTCTCTGTGGAGCAGGGGTGTCAAACTCGATTTCATTGAGGGTCGCATCAGGGTTGTGTTTGACCTCAGGGGGCCAAGGAGGGCGTGGCCAGGGTGGGCATGGCCAGCTTGACATCACTCCTGTCGGGGGTGCCTGGGGTGGCCCGAGCACTCTGCCAGCGAAAACGGGCTCCCGGGCTCTGTTTTCAGCTGCCACGGCCTCCTGCAACCCTCTGCCAATGAAAATGGAGCTCGAGAGCCTGTTTTCACTGGCAGAAGCACAGCGGGCCAGTTCTTCGCTGTTTCCAGGGTGGCCCCGTGAGCCAGATCTAAGAACCCCGCAGCCATCCACTCTTTTCTCTTGCTTACAACTATCAGTGCTGTTAAAGCTCCCACTAAGGTATGTCAAGCAATACTTCAATGATAAAAATTAGAAGGCAGCAATGAATTACAGTATTATAACTTCCTTGTCTTGTCAGTGAAGCGAAAGAGTATAGCCTTGTTTTATCCTTAAAAAGCCCAGGACCATAATGTTCATTTACCGTACTTGAATCGCCAGCTTAAGCCAGTGAGAGATGAGTAGCATACCAAAATTCCTTAGCAACCTTGCCAACTGGTTTAATTTTCTAGAAGATTGAAGAACAGCCAAGAGTATTGAATCTCTTAGATTTGATTGTAAATAACAGGAAAGAGCTGGTTGAAGAGGTAAAAGCTGTGGGAACTCTGGGAGGAGGAGACTTTGACATCTCAATGTTCATGATACTGCAACAACAGAAATTGGAACTCTTCTTTCATTAGATCGACATTTAGCTGGTTGAACATAAGATAGTTTGATGAACTTCAGTGGCTCTGTATCAAGCTTGAGGCAAATGTTGAATGCAGTATTTCAGGGGCCTATTTTAGTGTTCAAGTTATTTAGAAATAAATTAGAAAAAGACTTAGAAAATGTTTACCACATTTAGACACAAAGATGGTGTTGGCAGCATAACAAACATATTAAAAGATAGAAGCAGGGGTGGACTGCTGGGGCTTCGCAGGGGTTCAGGAGAACCTCTAGCTAAGATTCTGTGCAGTTCAGAGAACCTCCAAATCCCACTCCCGGCTGGCCCGGCCCCACCCACCCCGCCCCTCCCGGGAGTCTCCACACAGCCCGTTTTGGATGCCAGGTAAGTGCAGGGCGTGCGGGGAGGCTCAGGGAGGGTGAAAAACAGGCCTACCGGAAGTTCAGGAAGGCTGGAAACGGGCCCATTCCCAGCCTCCAGAGGGCCTTCGGAGCCTGGGGAGTGTTTTTGCCCTCCCGGAGGCTCAAGGAAAGCCTCCGGAGACCGGGGAGGGCAAAAATGCCCCCCATCATGATGCAGGAGGTCAACTAGGCCACACCCACCATGGCCATGCCCACCCAGCAACTGGGCAGAGAACCCCTTGCTAAAAATTTTGAAGCCCACCCCTGGATAGAAGTGATTTAGATGATCTTGACAATCTGGAACAATGGCCTCAAACCAGCAAGATAAAGGGAAAGATCAAACAAATGAATACAGAATTAAAAAAAGAACTGTGAATCTTGGTGGATCACAATCTAAATATAAGCCAACAGAATGATGCAGCTAAAAAAAGAAAAAGTAAATGCAATTTTGACTGCATCGAAGAAATATAATGTCAGCATCAAGAAAAGTTATTGTTCATTCTGCATTGGTCAGACTGCACCTAGGATATTGTGTCTAGTCCTAGGTGTATCGTTTTAGGAAGGACATGGATTTAAAAATAAAACAATGTTTTCAGCAAAATATTATTTTAGGCTTATTGGATATCTTGAATAATGTTTAAAAAAGGTTGGACATTAGTTCAACCTTGTTTTATTTTCAAATCATGACATAGGTAAATACAGCTATAGAAAGAACTATTATATTTAAAAACCTTAACATGATGTTGAACTACAGTATATTCCAAAACATGGAATTTGTTATCTCATGAATAGCCTTGGCTAGAGCACAAGGCATAGCAAAAAAGATTAATTTTATCTAAACAGAAAGAAACTGATCTGGAAAAAATGGTTCACAATATGTTAATTATCTTTGAAAAGTCTAATGAAAAGTTTATTTCATTATTAGAACACAACATGCGCTGTTTCCATATGGTCTATATATAATGATAAATTTTAAATTATTAAATTTATATTGGTACCAGTGGTGGGTTGCTCCTGGTTTGGCCCGGTTCTTGGAACTGGTAGCGGCAGCAGCAGCAGTGGGACGCTCCGCCCACCTGCCCGGGATGCTTCTGCACATGCGCAGAAGTGTCGCGCGCGAGCGCACGCACAAACTGGTAGTAAAGGCTTTTAGGACCCACTACTGATTGGTACCTATAAATATTATACGACACTACTATCTTTTTATTTTGTTAACTAATCCTTTTTGTCGTGCTTATTTTATTTTGATCATAATATATTGGAAGATTTTTCTATCCTTCACTGTGTTTCACTGTTAAAAATACTAACAATAAAAAAACCCAAACTCTTTATTTAAGAAGAATCTGACAACTGGAACACATCCCCAGGACAGCAATCAAAATAGTGAAGAACCTGGAAGGAACAAATGTATAAGGAACTGTTAGAGATGCTGGGTATGTTTAGTCTGAGGAAGAGAAGATTATAGGGAAATATGTTCAAATATCTGAACATGCAGAAGACAGGATGCCATTATTTGGAGTTATTGTAGAAAAAAGGAGAAAGATGGAAGAAGCTCTCATATGGGCATCACAGCGGTGGGTTGCTCCCGGTTCGGTCCAGTTCAGCGAACTGGTAGCGATGGGTTTTAGAACCCACTACTGGGGCATCAGGAATGGTTTCCTAACAAATTTGTTCAACAGTGGAACAGAGTCTCCTGGGAAATGGTGGGCTCTACTTTGCTAGTGCAGTTTAATTAGAGCCTTGATAGTAATCTATCATGAGTACTGTGTGTATGTCATGGATTCCTGCACTAGGCAGGGGGTTGGATTAGATTCTTTTCATGACCCCGGGAAACATGCGTGGTCCTTCTCGATCGATTCCTCTGGATGGGGAGTGTTTTCCCAGTTGCACGCTGCTCCGCGCCCGGAAGAGAAGGCGGCCAGGTAGGGTGGGGCGGCTGCGTGGGTTCTTGTTTTTCTCGGCAGGCACCATGGTAGCCATGAACGGCATGGTGAACCTGCTGCTGGACAAGGAGGAGCATCCTCTGCAGCTGGGCGAAAGCTTCGAACGGCACCCTAAAGCCTCCTTCCACACCATTCGCTGTGAATGCCCGGCAGAGGTGGCACTTATGGGCCAGGCCGGTGACCCCAAAACATCGGCTTGATTAAGCTGGCCTGGCCCCATGTCGAAAGAGGGTCCTAACCACGGTAGCCTATGCCTGCCTAACTGAAAACAGGCTCCACTGAGTTCAGTGTGACTTACTCCCAGGTAAGTGGGTAGAGCAGCCTTCCCCAGCCAATAGTTTGCTTGCAGCTTATAATAAGTAAAATAATAAATATTGACACTAAAATTCCATTGGGGCCCAGATCGGACAGTTGGGGGGCGCGCGAAATGTTTACTTCTTCCTAGGGGGGCGGGGTGTAACAGAAAATAATTGAGACGCACTGGTTTATAGGAACATAACATATGCATATCTCAGCAGGCTACTTCCAGCCTGTCCCAACCAGCTATCTTTTTCTGTTGAGTGTGGACATTCCTTACATAGATCTCAGAGGCTGGATCTTATGAAGATCAATTACTCCTTTGTGTAATGATAAGCTCACCAGTGTATATCTGTGTCAAGTATTCCATGTATCTATTGGACTCGATGCTAAAGGAAATATAAGACAACAAGGTACGATTTATTTTCCTTGGCCCTATATTTTGTCCATGATGTGATTACCTGTAAATCAAATAGAATCTTTGAAAGATCAAACCTTTTCAATCAAGCAAAATACTGCCAACATGCTTTTCTAAAGAGCAAGTGTAAGTTGAGCTTCCCAGAGGATAGCAGAGTTCCAGGAAAACAACATTTGGCCAGTGAGAAGGTGCCCCTCCTGTTTTCCTATAAGAAGGGAAGAGCAAAAGGAACAGCCTGGTTCCATCCATCAACCAGAGAATGGGCAACTGGGTCAATCACCCATGAAAGAAAGAACATTAAGCTCCAAGTGCCACTTTACACCCATTGATCAAGGAATTAAGTGTCTGCTGACCTAAGTGGATTTGGAATTTAAATTTAGGATGATGATTATGACGATGACAACCACGGTAGCTTTTATCACCCAGTAGATGGAGCTTAGATGTTTTTTCTTGGAGCAGCAAGTTTTGGTAGGATTCTTTTAAAAAAAAAAACTGTGTTAAGACTGTAATTTATAGTTTTTGATTCCTGTCTCAAAAGAATCAGAAGGCACATAACGAATTTTCAGCAGCAGAAGTGGGATGAGTCTGTCTCCAGAAATCATGGAACACAATGGCCTCTGGAAACAGCATGTTGTCCTAGTGTTACAGTGCGCCAAAGTTTTAAACAAAGTATGCCAAAATAACAGACTGGGATGCAGGACTTGGTGCTCTGGTATTTCACAATTTAAATTTCACATTTAAAAAAACACATAGAAAAAATTAACAAGATGATACTCATCATGGTCCTAATGATTAACAATAAACAATTTGTTGTCTTAATGTTCCTACAAAAATGTGTTCAATAATCTGTGTTTTGACAACTCTGTTCAGATTTTTGCTAGGACTTAATTTGATAGTGGTGATGAGACTGGACATAAGCCGGAAGGCTGTTCCTTCCATACTCTTTTGTGTTACAGGACCCACTTGTTAAGAGTTTGAGTTTTCTTCCTTGAATGGGAATGTTTCAAGAAAGATCTGCTCATGTCTGTTTGTACATTCAATCAATCCTCACTAAGGGAGACATACATTGAGTTGGATCTGTGATTATGCATCTGAGTTTTAATCCTGAATGAAGATGAGAAGTTCTTTTTTTGTTTTTCAGACAGACCACAATTCTTTCCCAATATTGGCAATTTTAAGATGTGTAGACTTCAACTTGGGAATTCTGGGAATTGAAGTCCACACATCTTAAAGTTGCCAAAGTTGGGATACACTGCTATAGAGTTTAATGCTGAAGATAGATAGATAGATAGATAGATAGATAGATAGATAGATAGATAGATAGATAGATAGATAGATAGATAGATAGATAGATAGATAGATAGATAGATATAGATATAGATATATAGATATAGATATAGATATAGATATAGATATAGATAGATATAGATATAGATATAGATAATATAGATATAGATATATATAATATGTAGATATAGATATAATAGATATAGACATAGACATAGACATAGACAGACAGACAGACAGACAGACAGACAGACAGACAGACAGACAGACAGACAGACAGACAGACAGACAGACAGATAGATAGATAGATAGAGATAGAGATAGAGAGATAGAGATAGAGATAGATAGAGATAGAGATAGAGATAGAGATAGAGATAGAGATAGAGAGATATAGATATAGATATAGATATAGATATAGATATAGATTAGAGAGATAGATAGATAGATAGATAGATAGATAGATAGATAGATAGATAGATAGATAGATAGATAGATAGATAGATAGATAGATAGATAGATAGATAGATAGATAGATAGATGATAGACAGATGATAGACAGATGTTAGATAGATAGATACCAATAGATAGATAGATAGATAGATAGATAGATAGATAGATAGATAGATAGATAGATAGATAGATAGATAGATAAATAGATAGATGTGAGAGAAAGAGAAAGAGAGAGAGAGAGACAGAGAGAGACAGAGAGAGACAGAGACAGAGACAGAGACAGAGACAGAGCAGAAGGTCAGCAGGAACAGTTTTCTCTCTTCTATTCAGTTGTGCATTCAAGGTCTTGGTCACTCAGCAATCCAGAACTTGACATTACTATTTTCCTGGAAAACTGAAAAAGATTATAATAGTATTTTTAATTACATACTCCAGTTAAGCGGCAACTGCATGCTTATTCCTTATTATTATAAAGCTATTAACATGCCACTTGCACAAGTAGTATACTGCACTCCACTTGACAATTTAAATATGTATATTAGAAAGCAAACTGATCGGCCAGCTTGCTTGAATCATTATAAGTAGGCACCTTTTACGTTTGGGATACTAAAATAAGTTACCTGTATTGGCATTTCCCTTTATATTATTGATATAAAACCTTCCATTTTAAACTAATGTAAAATTTAAAACAGTACCCAAATATTTGAATAAAGGAATGGGGAAATAAATTCAGTACAAGTTGTATCAAGCTGGACAGAATGAGGATTGGAAATTACAAATCAGCAACTGTGTCGGAAAAGGGATTGGCTGTCCTAAATGCAATTTCTATTTATCAAGAAGTTATACATTAGCAACACTGGGCCAATAAATAATTCTATTCTATTCTATTCTATTATTCTATTCTATTCTATTCTATTCTATTCTATTCTATTCTATTCTATTCTATTCTATTCTATTCTAAGTTACAGACATAAGAACTGGGAGAAAGTCTAGCTAAAGCTTAGGAGAAGAAAAGGCATTGTGTGATGGGGGAGGAAAAAAAACTAACTCAAATTGGAAATGGAGCCAGGAGTGAAATGCTACTGGTTCAGACCGGTTTGGGAGAACCAGTAGCAGACATGTGGCCTGGTTTATTTATTTATTTATTTATTATTGGTTCTTCTATGCCACCCTACTCCCAAGGGACTCAGGGCGGCGTACAGCATTATGCAAGAACACTAGATAATAAATAACAATTAAAACAAAATTAAAAAGTTAAAAATTAAACAGTTAAAAATATTCACCACCAGACATACCGGGGGAGAGCTCAGATGGAACTAGTCTCAACCCCCTGCCTGCAGGAAGAGCCATGTCTTGATGGCTTTTCGGAAGGCCAGCAGGGTGGGGATGGTTCGGGTCTCTGGGGGAAGTTGGTTCCAGAGCACAGGGCCTCCCACAGAAAAGGCCCTCCCCCTAGGGCCCGCCAGCCAGCATTGTTTGGCTGATGGGACCTGGAGGAGACCTACTCTGTGGGCCCTAACCGGTCGAAGGGAAGTATGAGGCAGAATGCGGTCCCGAAGATAACCTGGTCCTAAGCCATGAAGGGCTTTAAAGATGATGATCAACACCTTGAATTGTACCCGGAGACTGATGGGCAACCAATGCAGCTGGCAGAATATAGGTGTAACATGGGTGTACCTTGGCAACACCCACCACAGCACGCGCAGCTGCATTTTGCACCAAATTTTGCTGAACCGGTAGCAACGGCTGGCTGGCCACGCCCTGAACTGGTCTCCTGGTTGCCGCTCGCTCGCCCCATCCAGCCCCATTTCTGAAAAGGCAGAGCCCCCTCTGCAATGCAAAGAGGGGAGGGGGATGCTGCAGAAAAGGCTGCCTTCCACCCGGGCCTGTTTGCCATCTCCATGGTGCTTGGGGCTCCAAAGCAACCCACTGGCTTCCCACCCTCCACCTGTCTGCTCTTTAACTACTGCCGCCACTCCGGGAACTTGGCCCACGGAGTTCAGTGCTCTGGGGGAAGGCGGCTCAGCCACAGCACCACTTCCCGCCAGCGAAGAAGCGGAGCAAGAGGTGTGGAAGCCACCGGTAGAGCCCTTTCATGTGGGGAGAGGGCCAGACCTGGCCGTGCCACAGCGGAGCCCGCGGCACTTTCCCTTCAGCCTGGGCAGCGGTGCTTACCCGGTCGGGCCAGTGCGGGTAGCCCTTCATTTTGCCGAAGACCAGGTCACCGCACTTGTAGTTGTGCAGCCAGCCAGAGCGGGACATGGCATGGGCAGAGAGGCTGATGCAGCCCCCACTGAGGCCACCCTGGCCAAGCAATCGCCGCACCTCCAGGCTGCCTTGCCAGGGCTGCCTTGCCCACTTCGCCTCCATGTGCTGCGCTTGGAAGGGGCCACTGCTCTCCCTTCCTGCCTGGCTGCACATGTCCGCCTGAACCAGCCTGCCTTCTCGGAGCACCGCCGCAGTGCCACCATTCGCTTTCTTCCTTCTCCTGCGGCGGCGGGGTTGCTTCAGGAGGGCAGGCAGATCCAGCACTGCACTAAGGCTCTGGCAAACCACCACCTCCTCCTCCTCCTCCTCCTCCTCCTCCTCCTCCTCCTCCTCCTCTTCTCATGAGGGGGGGGGACATAGCAAGGTGATGGCTGGAACCTTAGTGCAGGAGAGAAGCCGCATCCTTTTGCATCCTGTTAAAACCCTCCTTAAGCAAACAGCCTTAACACACGCATGCACGAGAGAGTGACAGATAGACACAGGTACACACACACACAGATACAGAGGAGAGGAGTGAAAAAAGAAAAGAGAGAGAGACAAAGAAAGAAAGAGAAAGAGAAAGAGAAAGAGAAAGAAAGGGGAAGGGAGAGGGAGAGGGGGAGAGAGAGAGAGAAAGAAAGAAAGAAAGAAAGAAAGAAAGAAAGAAAGAAAGAAAGAAAGAAAGAAAGAAAGAAAGAAAGAAAGAAAGAAAGAAAGAAAGAAAGAACTTATGACCACAAATGAGCCCAAAATTTTGGTAGCTAAGCAAGAGCATTGGTGAGTTTCACCACATTTTACAAATTGGCCATGCCCACCCGGTCACATGACCACCAAGCCACACCCACCAAGCCACACCCACCAAGTCACGCCCACAGAACCGGTAGGGGAAATTTTTAGATTTCACTACTGAAATGGACCAGTTCCAAACATCTATGAAAATGGGTATCATTTTTGAGGTCAGAAGGAGGGAGTGATTTCTGCCTTTAACTGATAGCAACTCTTTCTCAACTTTTCACTGAATGGTGAAAAGGCAGGCGGACAGATGTGAGACCAGTAAATCCTCCAGCACAATCTTTGGCTGAGCAGCATCTAGAGGAGTTCTGTTCTAGCCCCTGCATGTTTTGTCTCTCAATGACTCTACTCTTTCCACCCTCCCCCGCTGTTCATCTTGTCCCTGCTGTCAGATTTTATTTGACGCAATAATCATGAATCATCCGTGGTATATCTGAAATGCAAATTTTAACCTGGAATTGCAACATCAGGCTGCACAAATTGCATAACTTGTAATTATCCAATGCAAGTCTGAAAATGCAGGGCAATGAGTTCTTCTTTCAGGAAAGAGGAAACAGTTTGGTTTGAAATGCAATGATGTACCCAAGATCTAAATTCAATTAAAGAGTCCAAAGGGGGATCCCGCTGCAGTATTGTTTTAGTCTTTTGCTGCAAACATATTGCTGCCTGTTTCTTTATTTTTAATTCTCAAGCAATGCAGTAATAAGCCCCTTGATCAAATGCTCAGGGACTTGAAATAGAAGACAGTGAGGTTATAGATTTCATAATATCTAGCATTGTTTTGAATGCTAAGATGAATGCTTAAAGCTAAACTGTATGGATCAATGCATACATAAAATAAAATGGTGAAGGTCCTTTTGCTACTGCCCCCCCCCACACACACACCAATGCTCAGAATCCCCCTAGGCTTTTGTGTGTCGAATTATGGGTCCTGATAGACCAATGTGAAATCAGCTGGGTCCAGCTGTATAAAGAGCTTCTCCTAAGCATTGTTCCTATATGACTTCAAATGACAATTCAGAATGGCTACAACTGCATCCCTGTATATGAAAAAATATACCGTATTTTTTGGAGTATAAGACGCACCTTTTTCCTCCCTAAAAGTGGCTGAAAATTTGGGTGCGTCTTATACTCTGAATGTGGCTTTTTCGGAGCTTTTTTTCCAGCCCTAACTAGGTGCTAACGATCTTCCCAGCTCTTACTGGCTTGCAGGCTCTTTCATTGTTACTCTCTCCGAAGAAGGTTTTTTTAAGTCCTAACCAGGGGATAAAATAATGTGCTGAAGCTGAGCAGACTAAGGACTCTAGCCAGATGAATACCTGGTAGGCAGATTCCCCCCCCCCTATTTTCCTCCCCCAAAAGTAAGGTGCGTCTTACACTCCGGTGCATCTTATACTCCGAAAAATACGGTATATGAATGGAGTTCTAATTTAATGAAATAGTTTAAAATACCATATATACATACAGGAGTATTCACACGTGCTGTCTGTGTTTCCATCTCCGACTCTGTTTGTGTCTACAAAGCAAAGCTAGACTTCTTTCAAAACATGTGTTCAGTACTTTTGGGAGAGGTGACTAGACTTCTCTTTTGAGAAATCTCTTTCAAAACCAGAAGGAAGGAGGAACAGTGCAAGATTGCTATGAATATTGATAGCAAGTTCACAATGATCTCCACAGCTGTGCCACTGTATGCAGTCAGAACAGCAGTAGACACTGAACTCTTCACTGTGATTTTTCTGCTGACCCTTATAGCAATCTGTCAAAATATGGCACATGGCTTTGGAAGTGAAGTGGGATAGTGCTCAACTAACATTTTCCCAATGTTTCCTCTTACATCACCTCATTGCTTTGTGTCCCTCATCTATAAATAATATTTCAGGAGAACATGCGTTTATTGCTCTCCCAAAATAATGTCAGACAGGTGTTTAAGACTACACCAAATGACAGCCCACTAAATGATAACAGTCACTTGGGCAAGTTGAACACTTGTTTTAATTTCAGTATTATTGTTAAATTGTCAACATGGCTATAGCACATACTGAACAAATAGTGTCAAATTTCTGGTTCACAGGCTCCTATCAGCCAACTCCAATCCATTACAATGTTAAGAGTTGATTTATAGTTGTTTTTCCTAAGTAGTTAGAAGTAGTAATGATGGTGGAAGAAGAAATGCAGCCACTAACAGTTGCCTATTATTTGTCCCACATTACAATTATAGGGACAATTCCACTTGTCAGTCTCATTACTGAGGAACAATACCGATTTACAGATTAACAGAGTTGGAAGGTCATCTAGTCCAACCCCCTGCCCAAGCAGGAGACCCTATACCAGTGATGGCAAACCTTTTTTGGTTCGCGTGCCAAAATGGCGTGCGCGAGAGAGATAGCACGTGCGCATGCCCTCCCCCGTGCATGTGCACAACCCCCATGCTTCCCCCGTGCATGCACACAACCCCCACATGCTGCCCCCCCCGCGCATGCGTACAAGCCTCACTGAAGCCTCTGGACTTCCGGTAGGCCTGTTGGGCTATTTTTTGCTGTCCCCAGAGTTCAGGAAAGCCTCCTGAAGCCTGGGGAGAGCGAAAAACTGCCAAACGGGCCAACCAGAAGTTCGGAAAGGAACTTCCGGTTGGCCCATTGGGCCATTTTTCGCCGTCCCCAGGGTTCAGGAGGCTTTCCTAAAGCTTGGGGAGAGCGAAAACGGCAGAAAAGAAGGCTGAAAATCAGCTGGAAAGCGCGCGCATGCACACTGGAGCTGACATAGGGCAACGCCTCATGTGCCCTCAGATATGGCTCCGCGTGCCACAGGTGGCACGTGTGCCATAGGTTCGCCATCACTGCCCTACACCATTTGTGACAAATGACAGTCCAATCTCTTCTTAAAAGCCTCCAGTGATGAAGCTCCCACAATAGAAATAAACTGTTGGGAGATAGCACATTTTGTACCTGAAAGCAGCCAATTGGATGAGCCCTGAGTAAGGAAAGAGTGCCAAAGTTTAATACTTGTTTCATTTGCTCATAAACAAAGTTACCTAATATGTAACATAGCAGTGAGAAAAAGTAATCACCTCATTTACATCAGTAATGGGTTGCATCACCTTTGGCTGCAAAAAAACAACAACTAAATGTTTCCTCCAACTGGTGATCAACCTCTCAAATCTCTGCGTAGGAATTTTGCCCATCGTACCTTGCACGCTACTTCAACTGTGTAACATTTGAGAGTTCTCTACCATTTCAAGCCACGCCACATTTCTAAGGAGTTTAAGCCTGGACTTTGAGATGGCTATTCCAGAACATTGAATTTGTTTTTCTTCATCCATTTTGTTGCAGATTTGTTTGCATGTTTTATTATTTGTGAATTATTATTTTGCTGCATGACACATTCATGCATAAACTTCAGCTTCATCTGACAAATAGAAGGTTGAATATTTTCCTGTAGAATTCTCTGATGCAAAACAGAATTCACACTTCCTTGATGGAAAATCGTCTAGGTCTACAAGCAGCAAAACCCCCACAAACACTGCTACTATAGTAGCCTCAAACTTGACAGCTGTCATGAGGTTCTTTGTGCAATGCTGTGTTTGGTTTTTGCTAGACATAAAGACATGCATATACCCACTCTCCTTTTTTTGACTTTTGACTCACCTTTCCAGAAACCCAGATTGTCATATGGGTACATTGAAATAAATTTGAGATAAGCACCAATATTACTTTTACTGAGCCATGGCTTCCAGCTTGCTGTTCCCTCATAAATTCCACCCTTACCTGGTACGTTTCTGATGGTGGAATCATGAACATTGATTTCACCTCAGGCAAGAATAATATACAGATACCTGGATGCTCTTCCGTGGTTCTTTGTGACTTTCTGGAAGATTTTATGCTCTCGGGGAATAATTTAGGCAGGACAACATTGTTGCCCCAAATTTTCCTTTCAAGATTCTGTCCCTGACTGTAGCTCAGGGGACCTAGACTCTTAGAAATGATTATATAACTTTTTACCAACTGATAGGTATTAAAGAAGGGAGGTCTTCAGTTTTATCATACTTCTAGAATCCAAATAGTGGGGATTTCACTGTGATAAGTTAAGGCAAAATACTGTATATAAGATTTATTCAATCAGGACTGACCCAAATTAACCCTGGTTTTTTTTTAATGTAGTACTTACAATTGGTCCGAGATACATTTTTAATGTAGTGGATTGGATGTCCTTTCACCTTGATACATCATCATTGCATACATGGCTTCATACATGAAATAAATGTAACAGGCACCAATTTTTCATGTTATCGGTGCACTCAGGCTTCCCTTGTATATCATTCTCACCATAGGAAACTCTGATAACATTCAACAGCATTGTATAAAGAAATTCTTTTTCACATAACTATATATTTTAAAAGGTATGCCTGCATAGGCCTATGGGAGAATATGGACTTTGTTCTTTCAAGCCACAGTTCCTCAGGCTGCAAGTGAATTAAGACCTTGTATTACTTCCTGTTGTCTGACTGAAATCTCAGTTTGTTAGGATCATCATCTGATAAAAAAGTTTGAGAATTGTTTGGAGACCGAACACTTGTAAGTGATATAGTAGTTATATATTTCACATGAACAGCAATTTTATTCCTGGATCTGTTATGATCCATTTTAGGTGATCCTATTCTTTTGTAGGGTTTTTATGTTCATAATTGACCTACTTCATGGCCATTTACATTGTGTTTCTAGACCATACTAGTTAGTCATAGTATCTGTTCTTTTTCCAGCTAATAGCACTTATATACCGCTTCATAGTGCTTTATAGCCCTAAGCAGTTTACAGAGTCAGCATTTTGCCCCCAACAATCTGGGTCCTCATTTTACCAACCTTGGAAGGGTGGAAGGCTGAGTCAACCTTGAGCCGGTGAGAATCGAACTGCTGGCAGTTGGCAGAATTAGCCTGCAAAACTGCATCCTAACCACTGCACCACCACGGCCCTTTTAGCTAAGCCTAACTAAACTTTGCAAACTATATTACATTATATTTTTCTAGTGTGGTGGTGGTTCCAATGGTTGGAGACTTTGCAGGTTATGATGCCCGTTTGGTTGTCTTCCATTTAGGAGAACTGCTTGACCCTTTTTGAAGTTTCTTTTATATCTATAGTTATCAAACAACAGCATCAGTAGTCATAGGAAGCTGGGAGAGGAAGTAAACAAAGCTGCTGTTGGGGTGGGAGTGGGGGAAGAAGGGGCAGCAAATGATGAACATGCATTGCTTCAGCATGTTGCAAACTCTCCCCCTCCCCATCTTGTGCTGAAACATCATATACAGAAGTAGAGCTTGTTTCATGATATTGCAACACATATTTTGTCCTTTGGATGAAATCTCTATTGGGAAATTACTGTGGATGATTTTCATTTGAATTTGTACTTACATGCTCCTTGTCAATCCCTATATCAAGTTCAGAGCAAACACGCCTGCACTCAGTATGGCTAACAAAAATGTAGTTTTTATTTATTAAACATCAGCAAATAAACAACAGGAACAATTTACATTCATTATGCATCTTTATCAAAAGGGCATGGTATTTTCTTGAGTCACTAGAAACAGAACTGTGGGAACATCAGCAGGGACAGTCCCAAAGGGGAGCCTTTCATTATACCAGCCTTAAGCCTTTTTTATGCAAAATAGTAGCAGAATACAGATGGAAAGTAGGACACCAGGTAATCCTTCCTGGATTCTGAACAAAGAATTTGGTGGATGGGGATGTCAATCACAGCTCATTGCAAAAGGCCTGTTTCCACAGTTTAAAATTTTTGCTCTGATTCATCACTTACACATGATCAGTAAAGTAGTAAACAATATAGCTGTTTGTGCTGGGGTGAAGAAGTCTAACCAACCGCCAACATAAATGTGTATATTAAATTGGCTTTTGCATTAAGACCTTGCAAAGAAAGAGTAGAATTTGAACAGTAGAGATTCTTGACAGTATGGATTTTTAAAAGTTTAATTCAGTTTAATTGTGCTCCCAAGTGCACTTTTAACTTAACACAGATCCGCCTTTCAGATTCAATGTTCCTATAAATTTTCAGTCACAAGTGTCAAAGAGAAGATTATGCATCAAGATTTATTCCTACATTTTTATCAACAATGATTTGTTTGTTCCTCAAAACTTCAAAAAAAATGCTCAACAGAGCATTTTAGGAGGATAAAAACATGGCTTCACTTCGTTTGGACCTCCCATTGAACTCAATACCTTCTTTCATGATCCTCAGGAAGCTAAGAAATCAAAGGTGTTCCAGATCCCTTTTGCAAAGCAGCAATCAACTAATTAAATATATGAGTAATTTAAATCAAGGCATTTCATGTGTCAAAATAAAATGAATCATTCTACATGAAAATAGCTCTAGGGTACTTCCAATATAAAGACATATATTGGCCTACAACAACACAAACTTCTTATTTTTAGGTGCTACATATAATGAAAGATTCAAAAATCTGGAAGTTGATAATTTGGAAAAATAAAAATAGTTTCAAAGCAACTTCGCACAAGTTCCATAGTGTGTAAAATATACTGTATGTTAACGGTATCAAAAAAAATCCATGGGAACCACAAAGCAATAGAGAAAGATCATTAGATATTTAGGACTTAACTGCTACCAGTTTCATTATTATATAATAGAGGTTCATATTAAAATTACATGCGTACAGTTGCTAACAATAATCAGGGTAGAAAATCTTAGTTGACTTTGTTGCAACATGATTTTGTTGAATTAGCATATTAAAATAATTTTATATGATTCAATACCTCAGATGGAAATTTGATTTATTCTTTGGAAGAACAGATTCTGACACACTAGACTAAAGAGCAAGCCACAAAACCTAGTTAGATTCATGGAAGTTTTAGAACTCTTCATCTGAAATACAAGGGACAGACTAATGAGAATTTACAACTCATAAATTACAGAGCAGCAGATGGAATAGCTAAGGGCTATGGATCTTAATATGGAAACAGGCTTTTTAACAACTCCATGTTTATTTTATTGTTTGCAGTTCACAGTTCCCTCAATTTACACCATGGCATTAAATAATAGCAGGACTGGAAAAAATAAACTTCAGCTAGAGCACTGATTATCAGGTTTTATATCCTGAGAAGTAAATTCTTCTCCGAATACTAGTCAAGGATTAGAAATAAATGTTCCTTTTTAAAGCTTGGTCAGGCTATATAATATAATTAGTACTACAAGCAGGAAATTATCTCATAATTAAATGATGGGAATTTTAATAGGAGGAACCTATTTTTATGGAAATGAAAATGAAAAAAAATATATATTGCAGTCTTCTAAGAAATCCACATACATTGCCAAGGGAGTTTTGCTTTATTGTTAAAGCAAGAAGGTAATAGCATGTTTTATTTTGAATATATATGATATCTTATCTATTATTGGAGACCTATTTCTATAAATCAGTAGGGATTAATAGTCTAAACCACTGTTTCTCATCCTTGACAATTTTAAGGTAAGTGGACTTCAACTCCCAGAATTCCCCAGCCAGCATGCAAAATTCAGTTAAAGAATCTATAGATCAGGGCTGCCAAATTCCTGGCCCGTGGGCCGAATGCATCACGTGCTGGCCACGCCCACGCCCGGTTAAGCGAAGGTGTGTGTGAAATCCCAATAGTCACGTGACGCCACCATGATGACATGAGGTTGACACCCCTGCTCTAGATAGTTGCTTATTTTGACCAGCAATTGAGAATGACAATTGAACAAGACTTATCCTTGTTCTCTGTACTTTCTTGTCACTGGATTCTTTGAGAGACAGGAACCCAGTTGACTCAGAAAGAGGTGGACTGTTATTTCATGCCTTTTATTTCAATTCTAAATTGGGAGCAGACTAAGTGTGAGAAGTATATATTTCATCCCTTACTTTGAAAGCTGCATTAAGTTGTTCCAAATAAGAATGATCTTCCCTCTCCATTTTGGACTATTTTGTTTGGATTCTCCTGATTGAATACAGTGAGAATGAAGAAAACAATCCTGGAATCTCATATGGAAAACAAATAGCCTTGGATTTGATAAACCCACCTTTTGGAACATACCCCTCAGAATGTTACTGGAGATGCTTGTGAAAAACTTAGAGTGCACATTGATGTGTGCCCTCTTGAGGGTTTTTTACAAGCATAGCTAAGGTGGATGTGATGTAGGGAAGATTTGCCTTCCTGCCCCTGAATTCAGATGATGATGATGATTATGATGATGATAATAATAATAATAATAATAATAATAATAATAATAATAATAATAATAATAATAATAATAATAATAATAATAATAATAATAATAATAACAACAACAACAACAACAACAACAACAACAACAAAGTTGGAAGGGACCTTGGAGGTCTTCTAGTCCAATCCCCTGCTTAGGCAGGAAACCCTACACCACTTCAGACAAATGGTTATCCAATCTCTTCTTAAAAACTTCCAGTGTTGGAGCATTCACAACTTCTGGAGGCAAGCTGTTCCACTGATTAATTGTCCTAACTGTCAGGAAATTTCTCCTTAGTTCTAAGTTACTTCTCTCCTTGTTTAGTTTCCACCCATTACTATGGTGGAATGGATGGATGATCTTAATTTCCTTGTGAGCTAGTGATTCTGAGGGATTTCTGTATCACTTAACAAATTTCCTCCAACTAGTTAGCCATGATTGGAAATAAAATATTGAACCTTTAGCCCAATTCATCATAAAGTAGATGTTCAAGCTTCCCCTGACTTATGAACAAAATTCTGAAATTATGGCCAAAATTCTGCTGCACTAGCGCAGGAGAGTTTCTCTTCTCCAATATTACTTATAGATATTTGGCTTTTCTGAACTTTATTATTACTTAGAGGAATTGGTAACAAATCATAAAAGGAACAAAGTTGGTTCTTTGCTATCAATGCAGAAAACATAATGTCGAACAAATGCCTATTTAATGCTTGGAATACTGTATTTGATACACCACTATAGTGATACCTGCTTATTGGCAAGTATCCCTTACAGGAAATACTTAAAATGAATTTGAATAAAAATATGTTAGCCAATGTACAATATTTTAAGACTTGTACTTTAATATCAATGTTTTCCAACATTTTCAGCTCTAGTCGTGGAGCTATCAGCTTTGAGTTTAATATATATATCTGAATGGCAATTAGGAAATAACAATAAATCTCCTGGCTGATGTCTCAATATCTCAAATCTGATAACACTAATCTCTGGGTTAGTCATGTGTGTTTGGATTTGGAAAGAGAGACAAGATTTCTAATATAATTTAGGAAGAAATCTGTTAACATTTCCCAGCAGTCCAAGCACCATTTGCATTTCACAACTTGTTTTAGATACTTGTGTAATACCAGCTTCTTATTTGCTGGCAATATTCATACAGAGTATAATGTAAGTCAAGAAAAAGGATTTGAAAAAAACATTGTCCGTTTTACCTTGATGTTCTGTTCTAACCAGGGGTGGGCTTCAAAATTTTTAGCAAGGGGTTCTCTGCCCAGTTGCTGGGTGGGCATGGCCATGGTGGGTGTGGCCTAGTCGGCCTCTTGCACCACGGTGTGGGAGGCGTTTTTGCCCTCCCAGGGCTCTGGGTGGGTTTTTTTTGAGCCTCCAGGAGGGCAAAAACGACCTCCCAGGCTTCAGAGACCCCCTGGAGACCAGAAACGGGCCTCATTTCTGGCCTTCCTGAACTTCCGGTAGGCTCATTTTTCACCCTCCCAAGCCTCCACGTGCGCCCTGAACTTGCCTGCATCCAAAACGGGCCACGTGGGGAGGAGAGGGGTGGGGTGGGTGGGGCCAGCCAGGAGTGAGATTTGGGGGTTCTCCGAACGGCACAGAATCTTAGCTAGAGGTTCTCCTGAACCCCTGCGAACCCCCGGCAGCCTACCCCTGGTTCTAACTAGCAAATAGTTGGCCTTTTCCTGCTTTGAAATGCTTGCATTAAATTGAAATCAGTCTGTTTTGCATAAATAAAAGGTGTTAATTATCGGTTGTTGCCATTGGTCATTTTAGGGATTTATTGTTATTCACCCAACACACTTTCTGTGTGAATTTGAGATTTCAGAGTAACTTTCTTGGCATGCTTGATTGAATTTGCTGCTAGACCACCGAATAAAAAGAGCTCACTGAACAATGTGTAATCGGATGTATTTTTAAAAAAAGAAAAATGATTTAAACTGTAAAATAGCACAAAAGCAATATAAAAACCTATGCCAGGAACTGTAAAACTGGTTGAATTAAAAACACCAGGGAAATATCACACCTGAAAGGCCATAATGCAGGTGAATCACTTTAATATGCTTTGTTATATTTTACATTACACTTTATATATGTATGTTGTAAATATTTCTTATGTGATAGCCTATTTCTAATAGCATTTACACATATTCACATTGTTTAACTTAATTTTCTACAGCAGACAAGGTAGCAGAGAGCCTTTCGTCATTGCTCAAGACATTTTGGGGCAGCAAGAAGGGGAATGGTGTAAGTTCAGACAATCCACTAAGCCTAAACACAATATAGCTTAGTTTGATGTGTGAAAATATCACACAAGCCCAGTCAGTAGAGATATGATAACAATTCTTCCTGTTTTATTGAATTACAGGTAGAGAATAACTAACGGTATCCTCCAAAATCCTTAAGAAAACTTCCATATGTATAAAAGATTATGTAATAGAAAATTATTTTATTCTAATTTTCTAAGTGCTCAAAACAGTCATCCACCTGACATCACTTGTTATAAACATTTCTCTTTTAAAATGCCAAATCTGCATCTAGAAGATGATGAACCAGATGTTGCTAGAACCTTTCTGCCTGTTCTTTTATGGATATATATATATATAAATAATATATATATATATATATATATATATAATATATATAATAATAAATAATATATAAATATATATATATATATTTATTCGGGTTTTCTCCCGCGTGAAATTGGAAGTGTGTTGGCGACGTTTCGACGAAGTCTCATTCGTCATCATCAGGCTGGTGTCTTCGGCTTCCTGCTTCTAGGAGAAAACCCGAATAACCAAAGACCTACATACAAACACCCAGGAAAACCTCAGAAAACAAATATATATATATATATATTATGGTCTTATGTGGCCTGTAAATATTTTATATTGTAAGGGTTGTTTCACCTGGAAAAATATTCCCCTCACTTCATCAATTTGCTGCTCTATTCTGACACACTGAGAATATGAAGAATGAATAGAGAAAAGAAAATAGGGATTGTGATTTTCTGTATAATTTGATGTTTCCAGTTGTCTTGATTTCTGGCACTATCCATTTGCAAGAATCCATTTCTTTACAATGACTTTTCCTGTGATAAATCCATGTGTATATATTTTTATGCAATCAAATAATCATCAAATATTTTCATTTCAGCTGAAGCTAAATGTCACCACTCAAATCACTATACTAATTTATACAAATCCACAAATGACGGAAAGGGTGAATAACATCTTGCAAAGCAAGGGAAATGCTTGGAAAGACATGGCATGAAATTCAAATTTCATTTCATTTCACTTTGTTCAAAATTAATCTGAGTTGATGTGATTCCTCTTTGGTCATGTATTTTAATACTTTTCCTCTTCTGTGATATTAAAAAAATCCAACGTTGGTGGTCTCTAGCGATCAAACCCAAGGCACTCCGGAGCACACAGAGTGATGGGGCTTCCGGTTATGCACCTCTGGACTGTAACATCAAAAAGGGAGAACAAAATTCAGAATCTCGGTCCACCCAGTAGACACTAGAAACAGAAGCCAGACCATGATGGTTTTGAAATCATGCCTCCAAAAGCCTCTGAAATTAAAGTTTATAGTTTGGATGTCTTATTCAGCTTGTCCGTAGTTCAGTTAACTTGCTAGTTTACATTGGGTAGCTTCAGAAGCACAGCTTGAATGAATCTATTATAAAAAATAACAATAATCAAAAGTCTGATTGAGTCAAAATACAGGTAGGCCTAGGCTTACAACCATTCATTTAATGACCGTTCAAAGTTACAATGGCACTGAAAAAATCTACTTATGACCAATGGACATTTTTGGCTCAATTGCGGTCCTAAATCGAGGACTACCTATAAGAATGCAATGTACAATCAGGAAGATTGTACATTTCAAGCTTTTAAAAGAATGAAAGTCACAGAGATTACTGTATGTCAGAGTCAGCTGATTTTTTTTAGATTTACATCTATAAAAGATATACCCCTGCTCCCTAAGCCCTTTAGACATATAGTCACACCAAAAATAGCATTCGGTTCCTATACATCTGTGTTTATACACAGATCACATTCCACCTGTATTGCTGCTGTACAAAGTTTATGTTTCAAGGTAGCAATAGATAGCTTCAATTATTAGCTGTAGCAAGTGACTAGCGAGCACACAACTTTCATGAAGCTAAACAAGAGCATTTTAAGCCTAGATTATTTTAGTTTGGGTCCACAATCATACTAATTTACATTTACAGTTGTCTGTCCTAAGTAGAAGTTTGCATTTGGCCATAGAGACTAATGGACTAGAGTGCCTTAAGCAACAGACAAACCTATTGATTTCTCCGTGTATCTTCATAATGATGCTCTGTCACATCATCAATATAATGAACTCCAAAATACCATTCTTTGATTGTGGTAGACCACTACGGTTTATCGCTGACTTTTCTCTAACAAGGCACGAGAATTATTACTAAAATATGTATAACATCTCTGGCTTGCTCTAAATAAATCGTTTGAGGTATTACACTCAAAATGTTTAGGTCAGGAAAGTGAATGTTACCTTTAAGGGAAAGATGAAATGACAAGATGATTCTTACACATTTACCCGCAGTAAATGGTCCAGTACATTTCTAATCCATGCTTTCCTGGATGTTTGATAACTGAATTGCAGGAAGAGACTTCTTCCCAATCACAGGATTCATAAACCAGAGATTATGATCGTTGACTCACTTCCTGGTTTGTCAAAATCTGTGTCACTGAATTGTCCTTCCTATCTGCTACTTGTATAGTTCCATAAATGTTGTTATAGCGCTTTTCCTTGCACATGTGCTTGTATCCTTGATTACAGTTCATAAGAATTTCAAATTATATGTTTGAAGTGCATGACCTTATTCATCACTGGAAGTTACAGCTCTAAATTAAATGGTGCTTTTCAAGCACCCAAAATAATATCTACGTGAACATGATTTAAAGCAGTTGTTCCCTATTTTTGTCTTCATGTAAACTGCTATAAAAGGCAACTAAAATTTTGAAGACCTAAGCCCTGGGTTATTACAGTTTATAGAAACATAGGAAGCTACTATTTATTGAGCCAATACTGCCAACATAGACTGGTAGTTTATGTACGGAGTTTTAGGCAGACTTTTTTCTAGACTTGTGTGAAGATGCCAGAGATCTTTAGAGCTTTTGTCTTCCTGCTACTCATTTAATTAATCAAAATTTATATCCTACATTTCAATCTATCTGCCAACATGGGAAGTAGATAATAATTGGGGGGACCTGAAACTAGTTTTGAAGAAGAGCTTTAGACCTTTTTTATTTAGCTTTCTGTGCAAGCTTGGAAAAAAAGATGCTATTTCTTTAAAAAGTCATCACTGATGCTAATATGACTCTCAAAGCAAGAGTATCTTGTTTTCAAGTTCACATGGAAGATTGAAAATGTTGGGCCACTCTAATGAAAAATAGACAGATATTGTGTGAAGTCTCAAGAACTTCTGAATCATTCTTTAAAAAATGTACAGTCCTACTAGCAACACTGAGCCCTTGTTAAAATTACTATTAGCTTACACAAGAGTTAAAATCAACCTGCATAATGTAGTAGCAGATCAGACAACTACCAGCATCCATAATAATATCTAAAATGTAAATAGAAATTTTTGTATTAATTGGCCATTAGTTGTGCTCAGATCTTATGCTCTATAAGCAGGATGATTTTCATATTTGAGAGACAGTTTGGTCTAGTGGTAAGGTACCAGACTAGAAAGCGGGAGATGTGTGTCAGTACTACTGTATGTTTAAAAACTGATTGGGTTACTAATGTATAAATAAACCACTAATCTATGTTTATATAAAAAGTGGTATTGCTTTAAATTGTAATCATTGTAGACTTGCTGATAATTATAAAAGAGAACAGGTTAGCTTGAGTAGTGTGTGCATCCATGTGCTGTGTACTTAGTGCTTGACTGATTGCTCGACTGAGAGATTGCTTCTACTCATGCTCCTGTTTCTGCTACTGAAGACTGAAGATGCTACCGAAAGAAGTTCAAGGTGTTAGCTGAACTGTTTGCTGAAAGAACGTTATCTACAAAAGATTAATAGCTAAGTGCTAAGAGTTTGACTTTGTGTCTGTATATTAAAAATAGCTACAATATCTGTTGGCTATTTCAAAAAGAAGATAAGTTAAAGAAAGATTCTTCATGGACTGTTTGTTTTGAAGTTTTGCTAGTTTATTTAAGTAAATTATATTTAACATTTTGAAGACTTCTGTTTATTGACTCTATAGTATCAAACAGCAACACCACATTCCGTTGCGTATATTCATTTCATAAATACATAACCTCAACAATGTGAGTTCAAATCCCGCCTTAGCCATGAAAGTTGGATGACTCTCTCAGCCCAGCCCACTTCATAGGGTTGTTGTTGTGGGGAAAGGGGGAGGAAAGTATATTGGATATGTTCGCCACCTTGAGTTATTTGTAAAAATAATGAAGGCGTGAAATAAATAAATAAATATTTCCTTATTACAATAAGCTGCAGATACACAAACAATGTATATTAAGAAAATTTCAGCAACTGAAGATTTCCCAGTTTAGAACCAATTTGTCAGGGGGCAATTGTTTACATAATTGTCTCTGGATCCTTAATGAGCCCGTGAACGACCATTATATTACCTCCAATTTATCAAAATTTATTCTGAGTTTTCTGTAGCCTGATTAGCTCTTGATAGTTCTATTCAATGCAGTGTCTATTCATCTTTCTTGATATACCAACACAAACCCATTTCCTCAGCCTTCTGCCCTTCCAACTTTTTATGTGCATTCATGATTACCCATTTGACAAGCCCTATGCTTCTCTGATTTCTTTCCAAACGATGAAGCAAAATAAAACATTTTGCTTTTTTTTAAAAAAATGAAGATTTCTTGCTGTAAAGCCTTAATTATCTTCTTTTTCAGCAGCTTGGCTACTGCATTTCATTTAAATGTCTTTATGCACATTTTAATTCTGCTAGTAAAGGTGGTGCCTTAAATGACTCTCTATGGCGGGAGACAAACAATGTATTTTAAAGATGATGAAAGTAGCTTCTGTAAGGCATCCCTGTGCCTTATTTTATACACATCTTTAAAATCCTCATAATACGTTCAGTACAATGAAAGTGAAAAGTTCCCAACGACCAATACGCCTGAATTCTTTGCAACTCTCTAATTGCAAAGAATTTTTGCAACTTTCTCAATAAAAAGAGTGCAATCCCAACAGATCACATGTGTGTGTGTGTGTGTGTGTGTGTGTGTGTGTGTGTGTGTGTGTATCTGTGTGTCCCTGATCCATTGGTTCTAAATATCCATCCATTTCTTCTATCCTGTCACACTCAACCTGGAGCTTTTGAACTAATTCTTTCACTATTCAAAAGTGAGTTTCTTTCTCCTCCATTCTGCCAATTCCACTGCTTAATTTGTTTAAGGGCTAGTAAAACTGCCCTTATCTTATCTCTAGTTTTTTTATTCTGCTTTTATTATTTAACCAAATGTTTTAACTTTTTCCTGACTTGCACCAACTTTAGTGCAACTGACTATACATGGAAAAAATGAACGTTAGAAAACCTATCTAAAGCTTATTGAATTACAGTTATGGATATAGTAGAATTTTAAAAAAAAACCATTGAGAAATTAGATGAAGCAAAATCACTCCCACCTACATGTAGAGTGATAACAAAATACTTTCCCATTAATCCACACAACCATAATCAGTTCTTCAAATATGTATTTTTGTGAACAAATTCTCAGATAAATGCATTTTAATAGTCCTATCTATAGAAGGTTAGTTTGAAAGAGGAAACAATGGAAAAATCATGGTGCTGACATGCAGATTTAACTTGAACTTTTCCCCCCGGTGTTTCACAAGGATCTGGCAGGCATGGAGACTTTTAAAATAGCAAATGTATGTTTTATTTTTGCATTTTTACCTTTACCATTGTACACAAAAGAAGTTCCATTCCCTTTTTGATTGTGTAAGTTATAGAGTACAAACACCAATTCTATAAAAGTTTACAGAGACTCTATTGGGAAATACTGAGTAATTAAAATGGAAAGCTACCCAGCACCAAAGTTGTACAATAATCATACACAGGAAAATCTTCCAAATGTAAAGTAATTCTTTCCTTACTGGAAGTTTTGCTAGAAATGATGCTGCAATCCCTTACTCCCTCCATCACCTGGACAGGGGTGTCAAACTGGCGGCCTGTGGGCCGGATGCGTCACATGCAGGCCACGACCACCCCAGCTACACAAATGGGAAAAATGTTGAGAAACATTTACGTGACGGCAACGTGACACGGCGAGCTTGATACCCGTGACCTAGAAGCAGCCACTATGGAGGGGGAGGGGAGGGGAGGGGAGGGGAGGGGAGGGGAGGGAGAGGGAGAGAGAGAGAGAGAGAGAGAGAGAGAGAGAGAGAGAGAGAGAGAGAGAGAGAGAGAGAGAGAGAGAGAGAGAGAGAGAGAGAGACTCAGTGGGGAAACTGGCAGGTAATCAGAAATCATTCCTGCTTCCACTGCTTTTTTTTTGCCTGCCCTTGGTCATTCTGTTTCTCTCTTTAGAAGGAAATACCTCTTAAACAATGACTCAACATGACATGTTGTCTAGTAAATATATAAATAACACTTCTCTCTCTAAGGAAGGCTCCAGATATACAATACATGCCTGAAATCATGAAGGAGGGCGATTTTAAATTCAGAAAATAGGAAGGAAAAGATTTAAAGACCAAACCCTCAAAAATATTCCATATACATTCAGACAGTGCTGGATCCAGGGGAGTATTATTTTGAGTCATGTAAGCCTGATATGAAACCAGCTCTAAGCTACTTGGATGTCTGATTCAAGTATTTATTACATACATCAACTTTCAATGGAATATTCTAGCTTTCTGTACTGCTGCCTGTTTCATAGAATTGTGTGGTCAATGATTATAGAGAAACAAATGTTTTCTCTTGGGTGGGCTGAAGCTCTCGACATATATAACAGAAAACCACATAGCATTTCCATATGAACCTGACATATTTAACTGAGTCCGGGCAACATGGGTGGGAAATACCATGTGTGAATAAATCAGGGTTTTCTTTTTTTTAAAAAAATGTTAATGCATTTTCTACCATCTGGAATCATTCTTAAATTTATATAACTACACTATACAATTATACTATTAAATTTGTACAATGCTCCTAAAAGTGCCAGAGAGCTATTCATTTATATATAATTCATCTGTCAATTATATTCACACGTCTTTGCTTCTGAAATTGCATTCCCACAATATGTGCAATATTTATAATCTTGCTTCTGAGACATGTTTTCTAAAATATTTTTGGCTTCCTTTGAACAGATTTTTGGTTACTTTAAAAACTCCTGAAGATATTTAAATGAAATTGGCAAAAAGCCTGCAGTATTGACAATGGTGAAAATCCATTTAGGATTGTTTTAAAATCTATTGTAAAAATAATTGCTCAAAACAGCTGTGCTGCATTTTTAATTTGGAGTAAATCCAAGCCATCTCCCACATTATTTTGTTTTCATGAAAAAATGCCCTAGAGTGCAATATAATGAAATTTCACTCAAAAATATGATCAAAAATAGGCTTCATTCCTAACAAAAAGCATTGTTTAGTTTCAAATCTCTCTAGAATAAGGTGACCAGACGTCCCGATTTTGGCGGGACAGACCCGCTTTTTAAGGGTTTGTCCCGCGTCCCGCCCGCCCTCTTAAAAAGTCCCGATTTTTTGAAAGGGGCGAGGGAGGGCTGGGGGGCGGGCTCTCCCCTGCAGGGACGGCCGGCCGCGGCTCATGGGGGGCGAAAGACAAATACAATTTTCGGCGGGCACGGCTTTGCAAGGGCTCTTCACAAGTTTGGCAAGTTTCACAAGAGCCGTTCACGTGCAGGGCAGTTTATAAATAGCGGCCGCCAGGTAGGGAGCCAGCCGGGGTTGCACAGGGCTGGGGGAGGCTCGCTAGCCCGGCAGCTCCGGCCGCAGGAAAGAGCGGGGGGGTGCCGTACTGGGAAGGGCCAGCAGTCGCCACCGCCTGAGGGGGCCACCCCCCCCGCCCGCCCGCCCGCTTCGCTGCAGGGGACGCTGCACCCGATCCCGAGTCGCGCCGGCTCTCCCGCGGCCACGATGCCCGCCGACCTGATGGAGAAGAGCTCCTCCTCGCCCGCGGCGGCCATCCCGGCCAGCGCCGGAGGAGTCAACGCAGGACGCCCGCCCGCCGCCGGCCCAAGCTGAGAGGCCTGCTGCTGCTGCTGCTGCGGCTGGGCCCCCAGTCCCGGCGGCGGGAAGGCTGCGGCGGCGGCCCCAGCCTGCTGAGCCAGCGCCGGCCCGAGCCGAGGGCCATGGATGTGACTCCTTCGCTCGGGCCGCCCCGCCCACCGCGACGCCGGCCTTTTCGAGAGGGCAGGGCTGCATCAGGCGCCGGGCATGCACTGGAGGGCGGTGAAGGACACGGTGGAGAGGCGCCTGATGCAGCCCCGCCCTCTCGAAAAGGGCGGCGTCGCGGTGGGCGGGGCGGCCCGAGCGAAGGAGTCACATCCATGGCCCTCGGCTCGGGCCGGCGCTGGCTCAGCAGGCTGGGGCCGCCGCCGCAGCCTTCCCGCCGCCGGGACTGGGGGCCCAGCCTCAGCAGCAGCAGCAGCAGGCCTCTCAGCTCGGGCCGGCGGCGGGCGGGCGTCCTGCGTTGACTCCTCCGGCGCTGGCCGGGATGGCCGCCGCAGGCGAGGAGGAGCTCTTCTCCATCAGGTCGGCGGGCATCGTGGCCGCGGGAGAGCCGGCGCGACTCGGGATCCGGTGCAGCGTCCCCTGCAGTGAAGCGGGCGGGCGGGTGGGGGGGGTGGTCCCCTCAGGCGGCGGCGACTGCTGGCCCTTCCCAGTACGGCACCCCCCCCCCGCTCTTTCCTGCGGCCGGAGCTGCTGGGCTAGCGAGCCTCCCCCAGCCCTGTGCAACCCCGGCCGGCTCCCTACCTGGCGACTGCTATTTATAAACTGCCCTGCACGCGAACGGCTCTTGTGAAATGACATTAGCGGTCTTTTGCCCTCTGCGCATGCGCAGCGTTCTGCGCATGCGCAGAGAGCAAAACCCGGCGTCCAGGCGGCCCCGCCCCCCGTCGGTGTCCCGCTTTAAAAAAAAAAATCTGGTCACTTTACTCTAGAAACATGTTTAACTTTGAAACTCTTCTCTCAAAATTCTGGAACTTCTCAGACGCATCACTACTTCATATGAAAGCAAATGTCAAAATCAAAAAATGGATAACACCCTTGTAAAAAATGTCCTTAAAGATACAACCCTCCTCTTCCCCCTCCCCCTCTTCCTCCTCCTCCTTTTCAGTTCTAGTTCCATCATCAGAATGCCTCCTAAATCCAAACTAAACATGTATAAGCCATGTTACAATTTTTGCCTAAAATGTCATTTTTATATTTCTTCAGTTATGCTATCAGTACATTTTACACAAGCTGAAATATATTAAATACATTGAAACAATACTCTAATGCTACAGAGAGTAGCAAAAGAATAAAACTGAGCAGAAGAAAGTTGCATAGACAATACTAATTAAACATCAAAATGTCACTATATGAAAGTAAGTCAGCAACCCTTCCATTGAATAAAATCTTTGCTGTTGGAATTCACAAATAAGAAGGGCATTCAAAGGAAAATCAACCAATGTTTCCATAGAATAGAGTTGATGATTAGCGGGGACATTTAGATAATTCCTGAATGCAGGAATCCAAATTATAGCATCCCTGACTAAGGTTGTCCAATTTTTGCTTGAACAAATTCAGTGAAAGGAAATTCAACATTTTTATCAGTAATTGGTTCTTCTTTCAATTGGCTGTTCTTACTCTGAATGAGATTTTCCTAACATTTCATCAGATCTGCCTTTTACAAACTGAAAGGACATTATTTTGTTTCTTAACCTTGCAGGTATTCTAAAAGAACTTCCATTCCAGCTTTTAAATGTATCCTACTCAAATCGAAATGCAGCAAGTAAATGTAATTAATAGGCTGAGGTAATTTTCACCGTGCACCTCTTGCCTCTCTAGGTAAGATCATATCAGACAAATACAAAGAAGATAAGGTTCCCCCCACCTTAAATGGAATAACTCCCTGGGTTAAGATGAGATTGAATCTGTTCTTCCTGTGATCTGTTCAAAAGTATGAAAATCAAATCCTGCACCAATTTCCTAATGTTCAGTGTGCTGGACTGGCTGACTGGAATATGGAAAATCTTATTCATATTAAATATATGACTTTTTTGAGTACAATATAGCAATAATATATGTAAAAATGTATCTGTCAGGCTCCAAATAATGCACCCATTACAAATCGAACTCCGAGGCATTGCTTTTCCTCAAAGAACAAATTTATTTAGGTACACCATCTTGGCGCTACTGGTGAAAAGCCAGTACTAACGTTCCCGGGCTTTTCACTCCAATATGTTTCATTTTCTCAGAATTCCAAAACAACTGTCACATTGTCCAACCAAGATGTGAGCTGGTTGCTCAGCGACATCTCTCCTCCTCCTCCTCCTCCTCATCCAATCAGCCAGACGTTGGAATGTGGTTGACTCATCAGCTAGGAATGATGTTTTGACTGAAGGCTCCATCCCCCTCCAGTTCCAAGCTGTGTCAAACCGAATTCATGCCAGAATGCCCAAGGATACAAACAATCCCACATCCCAATCAAATTCAGGCTTGACAGTATCACAATGGCAGACACAAATTAAATACATACATACAGTATAACTATACATATACATATACATATACATGCATAATATATACTATACATATACATAAAATTGTATTGAAAGTTTTAAAAATACTTAGACTATTAAAAACTAAAGTACAGTTAAAAGGAAGAAAGAGAAAGAAAAAGAGCTAAAAGTGCAGAAAGAGTAGATTTAGAACAGGGCTGTCAAACTCATGGCCTGCAGGCCAGATGTGTCACGTGCTGGCCACTCCCACTCCCGGTTTAGCGAAGGGGGGGAAAAGTCCCGATACGTCATGTGATGCCACCATGCCCCCGCGAGTTTGACACCCCTGACTTAGAAGAAAAGTACAAAACAGAAAAAAGAATATAAAAAATATGTAAAGAAATGGCTTCCGATCTTCACAAAAGTTATAGGTACAATTATATTTTAGCCTCTCTCTCTCTAAAGTTATATCATGACATCACTTCTTTCTATAATCTATCCTATCTAATCATCAAAAACATAAATTATAATTTGTTTATTTATTTATTTATTTATTTATTTATTTATTTATTTATTTATTTATTTATTTATTTATTCCCCCCCCCAAAAAAAAGTCCATAAGGGTCACCAATACATGCAAATCAAATTCTTCTGAGATATGCACTTGTCATTCACTGGCAGAGGTCAATGCTGTTTTGAGATCTTTGGGCATCTTGCATGTGATGGATTGTTGTTTGGAAGGTGACATGCAATAAGGGACCTGCTGTGACCTCTTGGAAATACTGTAGCACTAAAACCTTTAAACACAATTCCACTTCAATTATCTGTTGAGTGGAATTTCCAAGTGTCAGAATTCAAGAAATTCAGTGTCAGTGCAACCATGTACTATTGAAGCCTTATATGAATCATCTGAATATGGAGGACAGTTAGGCAGGTTATTCCAGGGAAGCTTTTTCTGATGATTTGTTTCAAGAAAATGCAACTGCTGAGCTACTGAGAGAGAGAAATGATGCAGGAAGCAGGAAGCCCTGACTTCCTTTTCTGTAGGCTATTTTGTTGTAAAAATTCTTCAGTGTCATTTTATTTCAGATTTCCTTAAAAAAATTAAAACACACTTTTCCTGGACACATGAGGAACAAAACCCTGCACTATAGCTGACATATTTCCGCTCCCTCCTAGGATGACCAGTGAAGGGGAAAATATATAAAAGAATCTGGTGACTTTAGAAGAAAGGATGAAGTCCTATCCTACCTCTCTGCCAACTTAGCCTGTTGCTAGAGTTATTGAAAAAGTAAGAATTTGTACTATTATAGGATGGGTTAAAGCCATTTCAAACTTGGCTTGAAGAATCTGTCTTGTTTTGATGAATACTGTAATTCTATTTCAGGGGTCAGCAACCTGCAGCTCTGGAGCCACATGTGGCTCTTTCATCCCTCTGCTGTGGCTCCCTGTTGCTGGTCGGCACCACAATTTTGAGAGGAGCTTCCAGTTTGGGGAGGGGGGGAAGCAGGGCGTGCCAAGAGGAGACTCTATGGCAAGGGGCGGGTTTTCTGGTCAGCTCCATAATTGATAGAGCTTTCGGTTAGGACTGGTAGAGGAAAAAGGACACTGCGCTAGGAGGAGACTCTATGGTGGGGAACCGGACTTCCGGTCGGCTCCAGAATTTAACAGGGGGCTTCCGGTTAGGACCTTTGTGGCTCTTTGAGTGTTTAAGGTTGCCGACCCCTGTTTTATTTGTAGTCATTCACTTTAATTCTATTGTCATGGACAGATCTCTGAGTGGTCAGCTTTAAATTGGCATTGGCTACAAATTTCTGCCGGGATAGAGAACTCACCATAATATCTTGACAAAGTTCTGGATGGATCTGAGTGGTTTTTCTACAAGTGCTTAGGAAATCATCCACCTTGTTTGTCAGTGTTATTGTTGAAATTTTGGTCACGCAATGGAAGACAGAGCTGGCCTAAGCCAATGATGGCGAACCTTTTCAGCACCGGAGCACCGGAAACCCGAAGACCAGGTGGGCAGCGCACACATGCGCACTGGCCACCTGGTCTTCGGGTTTTTGGTGCTCCAGCGTGCACAAAGACCAGCTGGCTGGCACTTTGGTTTCCCATAGTGGTTAGCACAGTGAAACAGATGCTTAGTGGGATGGAGCACAATGCAAATGGAGGTACATTTGAGAAGGATCAGATAAAAACCAAGTCTAGTATTCTATTCTGTGGCAATCCATGCAAAGACGAGAGGTGAGTTCTATGCCTCCATTGTGTTTGCACAAAGCAGGCATCTCTCCCACAAAATACTGGGGGAGAGACATTACTTGGGAATAATTGTGAGCAATTTTCATAGATCGTTTGGATTTGTTCCAAGTGTGACTTTAAAATTGAACCAGGCTCTTATCCTTACATATGGGTCCTTATACTTAATAAAATGTTGGACATTGATAAATTTGCAAAGAATGATGTTTCTATTGTTGTAAGTTACCCAGAGTCTTCTTATGGTGAGATGAGAAAAAAAGAAAAATGAAAGAAAGAAAGAAAGAAAGAAAGAAAGAAAGAAAGAAAGAAAGAAAGAAAGAAAGGAAGGAAGGAAGGAAGGAAGGAAGGAAGGAAGGAAGGAAGGAAGGAAGGAAGGAAGGAAGGAAGGAAGGAAGGAAAGAAAGAAAGAAAGAAAGAAAGAAAGAAAGAAAGAAAGAAAGAAAGAAAGAAAGAAAGAAAGAAAGAAAGAAAGAAAGAAAGGTTTCTATCTTGTCCTGCCAGGCTGATTAAATCAGTTAACTTGAAACTGGTTGCGTGATTAAGAGGTCACTGCCACCTTGACTATAAGATGCTTAAAAGAGGGCATTATATGACTTTTCTAGAAATAGCCCTCCTTCAATTAAAAATTCTCTATAATTCTAGGCTGGTCTCAAATATTCCATTCTTTGATAACAGGATCAAGAAAGTAGTGACCTTGTAGTTCCAAATGCATTTGAATGAAATTAGCTATCTAGGCTCATCTCAACCATGGTTTCATCAAGGATAAGGTCCTGAGATTGCTTTTGGATCTCTTGATTGTGTATTATAAAGTGTATTAGAATAGAATAGAATTCTTTATTGGCCAAGTGTGATTGGACACACAAGGAATTTGTCTTGGTGCATATGGTCTCAGTGTACATAAAAGAAAAGATACATTCATAAAGAATCATAAGGTACAACACTTAATGATAGTCATAGGGTACAAATAAGCAATCAAATCACATTAGGAAACAGTCAATATAAATCGTAAGGATACAAGCAACAAGGTTAGTCATAGAGTCATAAGTGGGAGGAGATGGGTGATGGGATCAATGAGAAGATTAATAGTAGTGCAGACTTAGTGAATAGTTTTACAGTGTTGAGGGAATTATTTGTTTAGCAGAGTGATGGCGTTCAGGAAAAAACTTGTGTTCTTGTGTCTAGTTGTTCTGGTGTGCAGTGCTCTATAGTATCGTTTTGAGGGTAGGAGTTGAAACAGTTTATGTCCAGGATGTGAGCGGTCTGTAAATATTTTCACAGCCCTCTTTTTGACTCGTGCAGTATACAGGTCCTCAATGGAAGGCAGGTTGGTAGCAATTGTTTTTTCTGCAGTTCTAATTATCCTCTGAAGTCTGTATCTGTCTTGTTGGGTTGCAGAACCAAATCAATATAAACTACATAAGGGAACTAGAATCTCCTAATTCTCCCAGACCTCTTGGTGGTTTCAATATCAACCACCATAGTAGCCATCTGGGCTAATTGAGCATTCAGTGCACTATTTTGCAGTGGCTCTATGCCTTCTTGTCAAATGTGTCCAGAGGAATATCCTAAAGAATCAGTCATTGACTTGTTATGTCTCACAAAGTTCCATTTTGTCCCCTATATGAAAACAGCGAGGAAGACAATTTGGAATCTTAAAGTGGGATGCCATCAGTGTGTAGATAATATACAGTTCTATTGATCCCTACCATTTAACTCCAAAGCATTCAGTTCTCTTGATTGTTGTTGTTGTTGTTGTTGTTGTTGTTGTTGTTGTTATTATTATTATTATTATTATTATTATTATTATTATTATTATTATTATTATTATTATTATTATTATTATTATTATTATTATTATTATTATACTGAAGGATAGAAAGCATGGGAGATGTTGATGGTAAAACTCGACAAGTATTGAGATTAGACTTCTTGAGATGTTGTTGCACTCAAAGAACAAATAGATCCACAGTTTGGGAGTGTTTCTTGATTTCCAGTCATTGTGGTGCACAATTGTGTTTGCACAATAATGGATAGAGCACCAGCTATGATCCTTCGTGACTTGGTCAGATTTGCCAACAATTTAAGCATGTCTTTGCCACAACCTGTCTTAACTACAGAATTGCAATGCTCTTCATGTGAATTTACCCTCAAAAGTATCCAGGAACTGTAATTGTTGCAACATATAGTGACCAGGCTGCTAATTGATACAAGGTGTGGTGATCACATGATATCTGCTTGGAAAGACTTGTGCTAGTTGCCAGCTGTCTAGTGGGCACAGTTGAAAGTGTTGGTGTTGCCTAATTATTGAAATCAGCAGTGAGGCACATCTGAAGATCTCCTGTTGTTATCTGAAGATGCCTTCTCCTGCACAGCTCCCAGGATATGGAAGATACTCTCCAAAAGACTTATGTCTGGCTCCCATTCTCCAGGACTGAGGAAAACGGTCAAAATGCATCTTTTTCACAGAACTTTTAATTGATCTTAACTTTATCGATGTTAACGTCATATTTTGCAATTTGTACTTTGGTTTTACGCATAAACTGCCTTGAATCTTACATAAGCAGAAAAGCAGAGTATATATTTTAATGACAAACTAACAAAAAAAAGAGAGAAATGCTAGAATCTTTATAGAAAACGGTTAAATGTACTTATTTATTCAGGGCAAATATATAATTTCTCAAACCAAGTAAACGCTGCAATACTGGACACAAAATTACATACAGATTTACTATAGAGTGGGGAAACATAACTCTTTGAGCTTTCACAGATACTTTTAGGAAGCAATGCAGTTCCCCTTGTGAATGGATACATTTCACCACCGTTGCAAAAGCAGGAAGAAGCAGCAGGGTGACCCATATTTCACACACAAGGCACAAACACCTGCCTCTATTAGTCTCTCAGCCCTCCAGAATTTTTGATTTACTTATTTATGCAAATTTCATGATCCTGGAAAGTCCCCCTCTGTGTCTTTCTCTTTTGGTGAGGAAAAATTGGTCTATCAGTACAGCACAGTCCTTAGCTTCTCTCTGTTTTGCCTGATCTCTTAAATAAAAGCCAGGATTAATTTTCCCGCGTTTCCTTAGCATTGGAGGTGATTTGTGTAAAGGGTATGTGTTATGGGAGAGTACAAATTGCACACCTCTGATTAATGTCACATACATTGATTCAATGTAACATCTCTGCACTGCGGTAATTACTTTTGTTAAAAGCGATTTAACCGTTCAGAACTTCCTTATTCTGCCAAATTCAAGCCACGTGCCAAGAATGTTGCACTTCTGCTCTTGAATATGCTTTAATGGGCCACCTTTCTAAAGCAGGGGAAGATCTAATGAGCGTTTATACAAAGTGAAAAGTTCACTACAGACTGACAGAGATGGTCCCAGTCTACTTACAGGTGTCAGAAATAGGAAGAAAATACATCTGTCACCAATACCACTACTTGTCTTACAGCAGGCCTAGCATCCCAGAAACTGGACCAATTGAAACCCATATACAAATGCTTCTATCTTTCAAGTTCTCTGGGCATGTCACTAGTTACACTGGCCAACGGTACAGTGTTGCTTCAGGCATATGAAAAACGGCCCTAGCTAAACTTCTCTTTTCTGTCCAGTATTTGAAAATGCAGAAGGTTTGTGATAAGAACAGCTCATTTAAAAAAGTTTTTGCTTAAGTAGTGTGCTAAAAACAGGACTGCAGAAACAGGGAGCTGGAAAAGCTTAAATGTTGCATTTACCTCAGAAAAAGTGTGTGTGTGTGTGTGTGTGTGTGTGTGTGTGTGTGTGTGTGTGTGTGCGTGCACGCGCACACGCACACACACACACTTTCTTGGAAGGTGAGGAGGAAAGTGAAAAGTGGTAATTTGAATTAGCCTGAATGAAAGGGGTTTCCACCAAAGCAAAAACACCATTGGAGATAACTCTGTATTTATTCTGTAGTTATTGCATATATAAGGAATACTGTACAAGACAATTTTCACGGAGTATATTTACTGTGTGAACAAATACAGAAAACTAACAGAGATTTGACTAAGAATCTCAACAGATGAACCAGTAAGAAATAAAGGAGGAATGGTAGGTTTTTTCCAATTCTAGACTGGAATTTGGCTGTAAATCTCAAGTCCTCCATTATGCACAGTTTAAATTGATTGCTCAGCAGAAAATTCTCAGTAGCTTGATACTGGCAGGTAGACTGGGATCTTTCCTGAAAACAAGATTGAAGCTACATTGGTTGATTACCATCTCTCAGCAAATCCCTCTTACAGTTTAGACCCATTGCTGTTTCTTCTCATCTTTCCCAGGTTTCTGTCCCATAGCCTGAAGTTGAACAGTTGTTGATTGTTGACAGGAATGACATCTCTGTCCTGAGAACCTCTGGCTCTTGATTTTTCTCTCACAATTATGTGTTCAGCTGTGACAGTGAAAAGGTCATCTCCTTAAGAGTTGCTGATTGCAAGGTGTACGTCCAGAGAGAGAGGCTGATTATTCACTGGTTGAGCAACTGCTTCCTGCTGAAGAAGCACTGTAGAATGAATGTGGCAGCAAACTTACTGAGCAAGTGAAGAGGGAGAGCCAACCATTGCTGACACAAAGAAGTGGGGAGCAGGAAGAGAATGTATGTTCCCAAGCAATTTTCTTTTTAAGTCAGCAATATGCACTCAGGTAACCCATGCAGAGATCAAATAAACACTTTCTATGGCAGTGTGTTAAGAAAGCAGACTGAAGATCTATGTGCAGAATTCTACAGCTGTAACTTAAGTGCTTGTAGCAGATGGCTTGGTACAACCTGGTATATATTTACAGCAAGTGCCAACTTGTTATGGGGCTTGACAAAAAAAAAATCAGAGGATCGTAAAAGCAAGTAGTCAGACTTCAGCTGATGAGAGAGTATAAAGATTTATCAAAGAAACAAGGCTACAAAAAGGTGCTATTAGAGAAAACAACTCTCTCCAAAAGGTGAGTAAAACAAATTATAGTGATTTATAAATGTGACAACCAGAAGCAAGAGATATGCACAGGATACGCCGCACCAACAGAAATCAGAAACAGCTTTTAGGATCTTTCAGAATAAAAAAGCCCCCAGCTTTTAGGGGCAGTAAAAAAAACATTGTGGATCAAAGGACAGGATGGTGATCTCCAAAGGATAGAAGAGCTGTGGTTGTGTCTTTCAAGATGACAGAGAAATTTTATGATAATTTGTGGATGTCTACTAAGAGAAATGAAAATATTCTGTGCCAATTGGGCCCATCAACTTGTCAAATGTGCTGTCTACCAGGGACTGAAAAGAAAAATCTCCCACAATTTAGCAAATTCACCAGAAGTCATCTCTTCTTGCTATGCAATATGGCAACAAACAATGCTGAGATGAACTTTATTGCTATGGACTCTGAACATTTAAAAAAGAAACCTAAGAGCCTGGAGGATCAGGTGTCTTCTCATATATTCTTTTCCCTACAGATGAAAACTGGAACAGGAAAAAATAACTAGCCACACAAATGATGATGGGAAGAAAGATTTAATTTCAGATCATCCTAAGTTTTTAATTGAATACTACAGAACAGGGTGAATAGCATTTTATAAGGATGGTAAAAAAAAACCCACACATTTGGCCAAACCCTGATAAACTAGTTTAAGAGGTTTTAAACTGAGTTGTGTGAGGGTAACAGACAAAAAATACTGAAGTCAGAACCTCGGATAAAGAATTGTGATTTATAAAAGGAAGTAGAAATGTTGCTGCATTAGGGATCATTGATATCTGAATGTATGAAGATTAACAAAATATGTTTGACTCATAGTACAGGACAGGGGTGGGTTGTGGATCCTTTTGCTGCCGGTTTGCTCAGGGTTGTGTTGGGCGTGTGTGTGCACTTTGCACACGTGCGCCTGCAGCAATCAAAAAATAGCTTCTGCGCATTCGCAGAAGCAAAATCCAAGATAGCGGCGCCCACGGACCAGCACCGACAAAACCGGCTCCATGATGTCATCACCGGTTTACTAACAGTTCTAAAGAACTGGTTAGAACCGGTAGGAACCCACCTCTGGTACAGGAGTTGAGTAGGCAAATTAAATGATTTAATAAGTATATCAAAGACTTGATGGGATTGATTGATGTAATGATGTCCAGGCATGACCTTGGGAGATGGAGGGAAGAGATGGAGGGATGATCAACTGGGAATGCCCCAGTTGCAAAACAGGCAGAGAAAGAAACTCAGAAAGTATCCTCCCTAATTTATCAGGCTGTAAAAGGAGATGATGGGAGATTTCTACTTTTAGACTTGCAAGATTGTGTTAATGTACCGTATTTTTCGGAGTATAAGAAGTACTGGAGTATAAGATGGACCTTAGTTTAGGGGGAGGAAAACAAGGAAAAAGAATCTGCCTCTGCCTCCCAGCAAGCAGCAAACAGTACAGATGATATACACTATTTGCTGTGTATTTCAGTGTCTGTGTGCCTGACCCATAGAAATAGCAAAGAATTGGAGAAATGTACATTATGGCAGTATATTAATGCCAGAAAGTTTTCTTAAATGTAGTCACACTAACTCCTCCCAATTATTTTAATAGATCTACTCCAAACATGATTAAGTCAGGGTTTAACTCAGCTGCCTTATCTTAATACTAAACAGGACACTGTTACATTTCAGACTATACTTGTACAGATGCTGTTAAAATTGATGTGGCTTTCTGGAGGTATACATTATTCTCTGCTATTTAAAAGAAGATACAAAAGCAATGGGCCTCTTCAGATCAAGCATTTATTTTAAAAAGCTGCTTCATTTTGTTAAGTTATCTAGAACAATAATAAAGCAGTCTTTAAAAAATTAAGTGTAATAATTTGAACATTCCAGATTTATAGTTATTGACTTACCTCCTTGCATCCAGTTTCAGCAATCTGATTAGCACAAAAAATAAAATTCTGCCTCTGTCTCTACCTCCCAGCAATTTTCCTCCTTGCAGCTTTAGTTTCACTTTCAGTTTCTGCACGTGGCCTGCTTGCAGCTTCAATCAGCTGAGGGTCGGGAAGCTGATAATCAGTTTGCTTGGCTTAACAGGCTCTGTTCTGTTTGCTGCAAGGAGGTAAATTGCTGGGAGGCAGAGGCCAAAGGGTGGGGATGGCTGGGTGGGGCTACATTCTGTGTATAAGATACACCCAAGTTTTCACCCTCTTTTGGGGGTAAAAAGGTGCATCTTATACTCCAAAAAATACAGAAGTTTTACAATAAGATAGAATTAGCTCATCTGGTCTGTTTCCTGCCTAGTCTATCTGGGAAGGCTACCATCAATGACTGAAATAAATAGTGGTAGTACACCATTTGTTAACACAATCAGAAAGAATCTGGCAGCACCTTTCCTTACTCACTTCATCAGATGTATAGAATGGATTAACTGATATAGAATTTCATATTTTGCATACATTTCATGAATTGAAATCACACACAAAAGATCTCAGGCTATTTCAAAAGGTGTCAACACACAAAAATTGTCAACATATTATAGTTCTTAATTGATAAGGTAATCTCTTTCACATGTAATCTGCACCTGCATAACCAGTCTGTTCCCCCTTCTGTCCCACTCCCCACCTCATCCCAATTTAAATGTGGTATCAATCAAGTCATTCTGTGGATCTGATGGAGTGAGTTGAGTCCTATGAAAGCTTATTGTTAAGGTGAGAATAAATCTCGTAGAGGCAATGTGGATCTTTCTTTGGAATCCAGACATTTAGAAAATAAAACTAAGATTAAAAGTCTAATAGAAAATATTTATTTTGGTACAAAAACAATAAATTCTGAATAGTTATATCTTGCTAATAAATCGTGACCGTTCCGGCCAGAGTCAAAGGCAGAAAAAGAATAATGGAGAATCAGGAATGCACACATGCGCATAAGGTTACATCACGTGTCCTGCTTGTATTGGAATGTACCATAATATTAGGATAGGGATGCATCACCCTGCATAGACATACAACTGGCAATATTCACTACGTGACACTTATGCTAATGTTACACTAAATGTTGAATGCACTATATTCACACATGCTCAGAAATTCAAGTACATGAACTTGGTGATAATGTAGAGAGCATCAAAACTAAAACGAGTAGAAGTACAAATGTAAATTGTACATGGCATTGCAAATTTCAGCAAGACATACAATGGTAGGGACTGGAGAGAGTCATGACCTTTGACCTCTCTTTTTGAGACAAACTTTGCCAAATATGTTCCTTCAGGGAAATTCCTGATTTATTCTGCTGACAACTTTCTCCTTCTGAGGATGAAGGAAACCACCAGAGAAGCAGCTATCTATCCTTGATTTGATATGGAACAATAGGGATAACTTAGCAGAGGAAGTAAAACTATCTTCGAAGGAAAGTGATCATGTATTGCTACAATTCTAAAGGGAAATGAGTAGAATGAATTTTTGAACTGCAGGAAAATGTTTTAAAATAAACTCAGAGCAACAATTCTGGGGTTCCATAGCAGCAGGAGCTAATGAAAAAGGAGCTCAAGATGGATGGAAGTTCTTAAAAAGGAGATATTGAAAGCACAATTGCAAACAATTCCAATATAGTATATGGGGGGGATAGAAGACAGCGGAAGAAACCAATTTTGCTGCACAAAAAGCTTAATGAAAATGTTACATATATAAAGAGACTGGAAATATCAAATACTGTATATAGATAGCCTATACCAGGGGTCAGCAACCCTCGGCTCTGGAGCCGCTTGTGGCTCTTTCATCCCTCTACTGTGGCTCCCTGTCGCTCAAAATATGCGTCACAACTGCCAATGTGCAACACTCGCCGGCATGTGATTCATTGAGCTTTTCGACCCATCTTTTTTTTTTCGGAATTCAAAATGTTTTTGTTGCATGCAGAAATAAAAATGTGTTTTCTCTGTAGCAGGTCATTGATTTCATAAATGCAACACACTATAGTTTTTTTATACATAGCATAAAGGTAAAAATAATATATGCAGTGTTATCTTCATTTTAGATGTCAAAAGCGTTTTGTGGCTCCCGGTGTTTTCTTTTCTGTGGGAAACGGGTCCAAATGGCTCTTTGAGTGTTTAAGGTGTTGACCCCTGGCCTATACCGTAATTGTAAAGCAAGTGTCAGGAAAACTAAAGCTCAGAAGGTTGATGGATGAGAAAAACAACAGCTGGTATACTAGCTGCTTAATGAAGATGATGAAATGTTAATAGATAACAAAGAAGAACAGAGCTATTCAATTCCAAATTTAGCTTGATCTTTTTCAGCAAGTAGTTAGATGATCTACCATTCAATTGTGCATAATAGAATCTAGAGGTAAGACTAAAGTTTGAAACTGATACAAAGAAAGAATGGGCAAAAAATACATATTTATTCTGAATTACTTTAAATTTCTAAAGTGAGGGGGGGAGAACTTAGGTCTGCTACATTTACGACAGTCATAAATTCTGGGTTCCATTAAGATCGTAAGACATAAATCAAGATCTGTAATCAGTTTGCAGATAGCACTGCATTGGGCAGAATAGCTAATAATTTAAAAAAGGAAAGTACTTATGCAGATTTTTGTCAAACTGTTTCAGAGAAGGCTGACATGGAAAATCACGGAAGCTATAAATTATTCTTTATGAAAATAGACTGGAGGAATTGGGAATCTTTAAGAGCCATGATGGCGCAGTGGTTAGAATGAAGTATTGCAGGCTAATTCTGCTGCCTGCCAGCTGCCTGCAGTTCAGCAGTACAAATCCCACCAGGCTCAAAGTTGACTAAGCCATCCATCCTTCTGAGGTGGGTAAAATGAGGACCCAGATTGTTTGGCGCAATATACTGACTCTGTAAACCACTTAGAGAGGGCTGTAAAGCACTGTGAAGCGGTATATAAGTCTAAGTGCTATTGCTATTTATTCTTACGAAGATGAGGAAATACTTGATACCAGTCTTCAAATATCTGGAAGAATGTCAAATCAAAAACAGATCCTCTGCCATCTAAGTGTGCAGGGCATGGAATTTAAGGAATGGAAAGATAGATTTTTCTTGATTGTTTAAAAAACTATTTCTAATTGTAAGAGCAGTTTGAAAATAAAAGCAATTACCCAGAAAAATAATGGCTGTGTTTAAGCAGAGTCTAGGCAACAATCTGCTAGGGATACTATCTAAATGATTCAATACAATTCTATGGTTTATTTTATTCAAATAAAATATGTGCACAGGATACAGATTGCTTCTCCTAACCACACTGGAATGTGTGAAAATAAAAGTGGAACCGACCAATTTTCCACTCTCTGGGGCACAGATGAACAGATACATAACTGAATATAGTACGAAGGTAAACAATAAAAAATAGATTCTACTAAGAAAATAAAAAAAACCTCAATATTTTTAGGAAGCAAAGCAATGGCTTTGATGAAGAATACTTGTATGAATTCAAGCAAGGATATTATCAACATAATGTTATTAGCTGTTTAATGAAGTGTTCATTTTCTTACTAACAGGAAAGTGAAAGATTTATTGCTATTTCCTGTCAAAATCCACAAGCTCTTCATGAGGACAAAATAAAAATAGTGCGAAGAGGAAAAGAACTGGGTTTTCCCCATTCTCTAAGACAGCCTTTTGCCATATGTAATTGATATCTAGCAGATGGACTAGCAAAAGTTCTTATGGATTTCCAACTACAGTAGGTTCATTTACAGGATCAGTTTATCAGACATTTCATTTAATGAAGTTATGATTGCTATTCATTTTGCATAACTCACTGTACCAATCAGGACTTATCCTAATGAGATCATTGAAATCAGCTTAATCTTTGTTGTTGTTGTTAGTTGCGAAGTCATGTCCAACCGATCGCGACCCCATGGACAACATTTCTCCAGGCCTTTCTGTCCTCTACCATCCCCCGGAGTCCATTTAAGCTTACGCCTACTGCTTCAGTGACTCCATCCAGCCACCTCATTCTCTGCTGCCCTTTCTTCTTTTGCCAGCTTAATCTTACTACTGCTAAATAATTTCAGAACAACAACAGCAAAAACAGAAACATGAATATTGTGTTAGGATAGTAAAGTGATATCCCAAACTTTTGGAAGCAAATAAAAAGGAAAATAAGTTTCCAAACATTTGTGGGCAGATGGTGGCCATGTGAGAATTCCTGTAGGTACAGTTAATCCAGCTAAGAGGAAACCATTACTCCTGTCAGAAAAAGGCATTAAAATTTTGTGGTTTAATGTTCATAAGCTAAGAGAACAACCACATTTAAGCGATTTATAAAACAGCAAAAGGTATGAAACACTGTTACAAAAAGAGATGCACAATCAGATTAAGCTGCAGTGGGTGGGAAAAGGCTGAAAGGGATGGATTAGATTTCTTAAATTAAACCTTAAGGGAAAACATCTAGGAATTCATTTTCCATCTCCTTCTGACACAGTTTTGGCCATGACTATATTCTTGCACGCTTTATCAACGATATAGTTGCCGGTGTGGTCAAAGACAGGATCTGCCCAGCTCTCATTGAACACTTTAGACTGCTGAAGATATATCCTCTTCTCTCGGTTCCCTGGGAGTTGCCTTCCACAACCATTTGGGTTAAATTGTAGGAGAAACTGAAACAGGCTTCTGTAGAATCATGGACCTTAACCAGTGGTTCCCAAAGTGCTTGTTGAATTCATATTAATCAGTGTAACTGCAGAAAACTGGTGTGAAACTGCAGAAAAAAGAATTACTGCCAACCTGCCTTCCACTGAGGACCTGAATACTGCACGAGTCAAAAAGAGGGCCGTAAAAATATTTACTGACCCCTTGCATCCTGGACACAGACTGCTTCAATTCCTACCCTCAAAACGATGCTATAGAGCACTGCACACCAAGACAACTAGACACAAGAACAGTTGTTTCCCGAACGCCATCACTCTGCTAAACAAATAATTCCCTCACCACTGTCAAACTATTCACTAAGTCTGCATTACTATTATTATTAGTCATCTCATTGTTCCTATCACCCATCTCCTCCCACTTATGACTGTATGATTGTAACTTGTTGCTTGTATCCTTACAATTTATATTAATATTGATTGTTTCCTCATTGCTTATTTGTACCTTATGACAATCATTAAGTGTTGTACCTCATGATTCTTGACAAATGTATCTTTTCTTTTATGTACACTGAGAGCATATGCACCAAAGACAAATTCCTTGTGTGTCCAATCACATTTGGCCAATAAAGAATTCTATTCTATTCTATTCCTATTCTATCCTATCCTATCCTATCCTATCCTATTCTATTCTATTCTATTCTATTCTATTCTATTCTATTCTATTCTATTCCCCAGAAATTTAATCTTATTCTCAATTTTGAAGGCAGTCTTTTTCATCAAAGTTGCTTGGTCTTGTATGGTCCCAGTCTTAACCAATATTGTGGGGTTTTTTTTAATTATTTTTAATTATTTGCTTTAAAACCAGTTACAGCACCAAAAAGTTCTTCATTTTCAGTTACATTATTAGCTCTTGTATTAGATCCTCAACAGAGACCCTCAATTTATGTCTCTTTTTTAAATTTTCAAACCCAATATTTCTAATGTGTAATATCTCAAGGGAAGCCCTCTTGTATCCTTTTCTGATGGCTCAGGGGATTTTAAAGCGGATACTTGGTTGTGCCCACTGTTGTTACAAGAGATAGCTGATTTTTGGCAATATACATTGGATGCAGCTAATTCTATGCTGAAGTATGTAACAAGAAGTCCAACTGAGTACAATGAAGCATGGTTCCACAAAAGTGTGCAAGAGAGTGGTGGAGCTGAATCAGACAATGAATTGATTTATTTTACACTGGGAACACCAATGTGTGAGATTGTCTGTAAAGATTTCCACCCTTTGTCTACCTGTTGGTAAACCTTTATTGTCAGAGTACAACGTGTACTATGAGATTGGCTGAGCCTCCCTTTGTGCACCCCCCCAACACAATACAACTCACAGTGAAAGACAGAAAATCCCCATCTCAGTGAATCCTGCCCACGGACAAAAACTGTTCTTCATCCTGTTTGTGCGGCTGCCTATGCTTCTATATCTCCTTCCTGATGGCAGGAGAATAAAGAAGTGCTGACTAGGGTGTGAGTCGTCCCTGAGGATTTTCCTCACTCTTCTAAGGTAGCGAGTCTTTTACAAACAAGTAGAAGAGTTTTTAAAAATGTATGGGGAAGAAGATTTTTGATGGCATCTATCCCAGGCCTGTGAATAAAAGTTAAATTTAATCTTTCTAGTTAGTTGTAGAGAAAAAGCGGTAATGCCAATCAATTCTTGTGGAAAGATGTTTTATTTTATTTTGAGCAAAATAGATTTGCAGCCTTCCATGGGCCAACAAGCATCCCAATTTATTGTATTCCTTTATCTGAAAAGCCAAACCTCTCAGCATGACAGATAAAAGTATATGGCTCCATGGCATTCATACCCCACAAAATGAATAAGGAGAAAGGTTTGGGGCTCTGCTATATGTTTCCAGAGCTTCATCTCTGTGCCAATAGAGAACTGGAAAGTGCACAAAAGGGTTTTACAGAGTATTCTAAATCGGCGGTCACCAACTGGTGGTCCATGGACCACTGGTGGTCCGCGAGAAAATTTTGGTGGTCTGCAGAAAAATCATTTGCATTTTTTATATTGCACTAAATTAGGGGTCCTCAAATTATGGCCCCTGGGCCAGATACGTGCAATGAACATTTGTGTTGCTGCTTCCCCTTTGGGGTCTTTTTGTGCAAGTCAGGGGGGAGAGAAATTCTGACTTGGGGTCTGCTTCAGCCTCCTGGTGCAGGGCTTTGGGTGAAGGCTGGAGGAAAGCGCCGCTGGTGGTGAAGGGCTGGAGGGCCTTGTTCCAATGGGACTGCATCATGGCCTGGAACTGGCTGACCATCTCAGCCCGCTGAGCCTCCTGGCGCCGGTACCTGGCCTTGCACTCCCGCAGGTCTTCCCTCTGCTTGGAAAGCCTATGCTTGTAGTCCTCAGTGAGGTGCTTCTGCTGAGCCTCCTTCTTGGTCAGATCCAATTTGAACTGAGCCAGCTGTTTTGCCAACTCTTTCTCATAGTGGTTGCTTAGCTACAACAACTACTTCTTGTTGGGGCCCTAAGGAGCCTGGGCGGGCAGGCAAGGAGTGGCTGAGAGGGGAGAGGCGAGTAGAGGCTGGCGAGGAGCCACTTGACGTGAATGACATTGAGTTGGCCATGCCCACTGTCACATGACCACCTAACCACGCCCACCCAGCTGGTCATTAGGCAGGTAATATTAGTGGTCCACGGAATTTAAAATTACGAATTTAGAGGTCCGAAAGGTTGGTGACCCCTGTTCTAAATGGTCTTTGGGGTAATACAGAATAGTGAATGGGATTTGGACAGAGGTCAACAAAGATTTCAGATTTCTTATTCTGTAACATAACTGTGTTTCACTTACTTTGGCATGTCATGTGGGGAAATTCACTGGAGAAAGCAATTATGTTGGGAAGAGTTAGGAAACCAGACCCCCCAAAGAACACAATGGCTGGACACCATCTAAGTTGACACCAGCCAGAGCACAGAAAATCTCAAAGAAATAGTGCAAGATCAAAAGGTGTGGAGAGACCTGTCCCATAGAATCACCAAGAGTCAGTCTTGACTGAATGGATAACATCATCATCATCATCATCATTATCATCATCATCATCATCATCATCCTGTAACAATAACAGTAATAAAATGATTACCCCCTTTAAGTTATAAACTGAAATGAAGGAAGCTTGAGACAACAGTGCAGAGTTTTTGTGTATGGCAGATATGTGGTTATGTTTAATGTATTTGTTTTTTTTAATTCAAAACACTTGGTAGCCCAGGAATTCTTTCCTAATGTATTGTTGCTCAGACTTCATGTTAATGGATCTCAGGGTTCTATTATGAAACAAAGTAGATTCCATGGTGCAGAAATGGATGTGAATTATTTTCCAGCCAGAACCTCTAATCCACTGTGCTTCAACTAAATCTAGATCTAGATCTAGATCTAGATATATGTTGATAGCTTAAATAGATGCTATAGTTACTTAAAATTTGTGATTTTAAATTTATAAAATTCAATAAAAACCATTTAAAAAAAGAACTGGATGATAGGGAAGTCCAGGGACTTGCCCATATTGTGGCTGCTAACCCCACAGGAATATCACTAGTCAAATATGCCATCCTTTGGTTGCTTGAGAATTCTTAAGCAGGAGAAATGGAGTAAACTCACTTTGATCGTGTACAAGAAACCCGTTTGGATAATGGAACTGAGAAAGTCCTGTATATGTTGAGACTATGGTTTTTGAGAGAAGGGAAAGACCTTTGCACATTGCACTTTGAACTTCCTAGGATATTATTTTGGTTAAGATCAAGTGTGGTGTATTCTGACCTATTATATTAATTGATTGATTGATTGATTGATTGATTGATTGATTGATTGATTGATTGATTGTGTGCCATGAAGTCATTTTCAACTTCTAGTTACTACATAGATAATTTTATCCATGACAATCTATCCCTAACCTGTTCTTTCAAGTCTCCCAAGGGTGCATTCATTGCCATTGTAACTGAGACCATCCACCTTGCTGCCAGCCCTTCTCTTCTCTTTCCTTCCACCTTTTCCAGCATTAACAGAAGCTTCTTTCTCCCCCCCCTTTTTATTATTCTCTCAGAAATCCATCTAGGAGTACAGCAGGAGATAAATTTGACTAAGAAATGAATTAACGAGTGTCGTTCAAGGGCTGAGTCTTGATGCTTCAAGAAGGACCTGGTCCAGGTAGAAGCTCTGCAACAGCGATGCCTCAGATGCTCGAACACTTTCCCGCCTGTCATCCCTGCAGCAACTGTAATGGTTTTATCAATAGTTCTGCTCCCTTCGTCCGTACCACGTCCCTCACATCTTCAAATCCAGCTTTTTTTTGCGGGGGGGGGGGTTGTAAGGGGAGAGATATTAAAAAAAAAAACGGCGGTCCTTCTACTTCGCTTTGTTGCTTGGTTGCTGCAGCCCTGGGGAGCAATGGAGAGGGCGAGTCAGAGGCAGCCCAGCATCCGGCGTTTTTTTTCCCCCCTCGACCGAGCACCGAGATGGCTCTCCTGGAGACCCGACCTGCCGGTATCTCCCCCACCTTCCGGAAGCCCATGGCCTCGGGCGCTTTTCGCTTCCTCCCATCCCTTGCCCTGCTTTCTGCTCGAACGCTCCGGCTCTCTGGGGCTCCCGCATCCTCCCTCTGGAAGTCGCCCAGTCAACCCCTTTCTCGCTCGCTCTCGCCGCCTCTTCGGCCGCGCCGAATCACCGCGTCCAAGCGAGCCCCGCTCCCGTTTCCTCAGTCGAGGTTGATTATAAGGCGCTCTCTGGGGTTGCTCAGCAGCCCGGCCGATGCGGATAGGGGATGCCGGGGAGGTTTTAAGCGAAAGCGGGGGGAGGGAGGTGGGAGAGGACAAGAAGGCAAGGCAAGGCAAGGCAAGGCAAGGCGAGGGAGGCTGCTGGTGCAGAAGCAGGCGCACCACAATGAAGGTGTGAGGGCGAAACCGCCTGAGCAGAGGCTGCGCTGCCTCTCTGGTCCTCCTCTTCCTCCTCCTCCTCTTCCTCCTCCCTCCTCCTCGTCGGTCTTCAGTCGCCGTCTCCAGGAGGGGTATGGAGGGAAACGGATGTCCGACTTGCTAAGCAAACCCTGCTTTGGATCTATCCCCGTGGACGCCTCTCTCTCGAGGAAAATGGTCAATAGAGACATGAATGGCTTTCCTGTCAAGAAGTGCTCCGCTTTTCAGTTTTTTAAGAAGAGGGTAAGAAGAATGTTTTCAACCAGGGCTTGTTGGTGATGCTAAAGCCTATTTGATTGAGGAGTGAATCTCTCTCTCTCTCTCTCTCTCTCTCTCTCTCTCTCTCTCTCTCTCTCTCTCTCTCTCTCTCTCTCTCTCTCTCTCTCTCTCGTTTGGAAGGGTCGTTTTACAAGTGCAGTGACATCAGGACACTTATTTGTTTTGAACAGAAAGTGGACAGGGCAGGAGTGCGTGGCACTACATAAGCATCAGTTTTAATTTTGCGGTCGGGATGAGGCTGGATGGCAGGAGGATGCCCGAATAAAAGCTGTATACAGAGTGGTTCTGTATAAACCGAACTCAGGAGGTTACATTCTGTTTTCTACAGAATTCGGCAATAGTGGCTAGATGGATCTTCCATGCTCAGAGGCAGTGTATCTTTGAATATCAAAGACAGAGGATGGAGAGGTTTGTTGCCTTTGCATCTTGTGGTGATCTGTTGGGATCTGTCCAGAGGCATCTGGTCGGCTTGTGTTGTGAAGAGTTCACTAAATTCAATAGATCTTTGATTCAATCCATCGCAACTTTGTTTATGGCTTGATAGTCTGCATTTGGCTGTATGCTCTCTAGGCGGGGTGGGGGGGGGAGGTTAGTTCATTTTTCTTTCCTTCCTCAGAGTTCCTCATCTGAAAATGGGAATGCACCCTGACCTACTTTGCTCCCCCTCTAAAATGGGGATTTGGTCATTGGACAGATGGAAAGAACAAACATTGGCAAGAACTGTGCGTGAAAATAGAAGGCAGAATGTTGAGGAAGAGCAAAAGAATGGTTGTCCAGCCCTGTTATAGCCTCTCCCATTGTGTGGCTCTTCTAGCTTTCTCCATTTTATCATTCAAGCAGTTTGTGACCCTTTCATTCATAATCTCCCAAAGTGCTGCATTATTTCGCCTCCATTCATCTCTGGATGCTGAGCTATTTGCAGGTTCAGCAAAACTGTGCCACAGCCTATAATCTACCCAGTAAGCAAGGTTTGTTCCATGCAATCGCGATCCTAGATGCTAAGGCAGGAAAGAAGAACTGGCGACAATTGTTTGTATTGGAAGACTAACACAGACCTTATTTCACTAAATTATCTGGGTCCTTCTTAGCTTGTTGCACGATGTGATATAACAGATAAAATCCAGTTTGCTTTTGAGGTGGGTAAAAATTGTGCCCGTGATGTAATGCTTGGCTGATGATGCCTCCTTGTCTGGGTACAAGCTCACAGCTGCCTACAAAGTCTTCCTTGTTAGCCCTGTTAACCGCAACCACTCTCATTCAGCAGTTCTGGGTTCCATGAGATTTAGCTAATCAACCAGGCAACATTTTCTCTCTTAGAATGGCAAAATGAAGATCGAGAGCAGATGATGAAGAAACAGGAGCAAAGAGTAGGCAGATTGTGCTGTTCCTTCATTCACCAATTTCCATTCACCCTCCCTCTGCCTTATATGGAGGAGACTGTCACTTCCATTTAGTCCAGTGGTTAAATGCAGAAAAGAGATTCCAACCGGAAGCTCCATCTCTCTAAACTCACCACAGCAGAAAGCATGACCCAGTTACGCACCGCAAGGAACTAGTTTCGATGAATGAGGTGGAAAATTGGAAACAATTCCCACAGCTGTGCACTTGGTGTAACAGTACATGGTCTTCCCCCTCTCGGTACGGCCATATGGTCAGGAGGAGGCTTTCCTCAGAGTCTGCTTACCTTGCAATCTTACATACAGAAGGATAAAACCATTGAGTTTAATAATGTTTACTCCTAGTTATAAGTGAGGGTCACCGCCCTAGTCTTAGGTAAGGCTTAGGTTAGTCTTTGGCAGGTGGGCTTTCTACAATAACATTGGCATTATTGTGGAAAAAGAGTCATTATATGGTATTCTATTCAAATTCACATTTGTTTAGTTTGTCTTCTGTATAGGTAGAACTTACAACCATTTGTTTAGTGACAGTTACGATGGCACTGAAAAAAGTGACTTATGACCATTTTTCACACTTACAACCGTTGCAGCATCCCCCCCCCCCATAGTCGCATGATCAAAATTCAGACACTTGGCAACTGGCATGTATTTATGATGTCCCACTGTCTCACTGTCCCATGTGATCAGCTTTTGAGACCTTCTGACACGCAAAGTCAATGGGGAAGCCAGATTCACTTAACAACCATGTTATTAACTTATACAACTGTAGTGATTTACCTAGCAACTGTGGCAAGAAAAGTCAAAAAATAGGACAAAACTCACCCACTGTCTTGCTTAGCAGTGGAAATGTTTGGCTTAATTGGCGGTTGTAAGTCAAATTGTAACTGTATATGAGAGTAGGTCTTTGAAGCTTTGTCAGGGGTTATCACTGCGGCATGCCAAAACCTCTTCCCCCTCCCAGTGCTATTTGGAATGGCATCCCTGGTGGACACACGTCTCATATAAAAAATGTCAACATTACTTCAGCTGCCGCCTTTTCTTTTTCTCTCACAACATGCTCATCAATCTGTACATTCTGTGGAATGTGAGAAATGTACGCCATAATAATTGCTGGTTTGTATGAACACCCATGCTTTGTGTTAGGTTCACTTGAGATGAAATTCCATTTGAAGAGACTTCTGGCTTTTAATCATTCAGCGCTCCAGGCCAAAGCAAATTCTCATTTCTGCATAGAAATCCCAATCAGAGACATTAGAGGTCACAGCGCCTATTTATTTCTTTAGAAAAATGTTTCTGCTCATCTTGACCCATCACTATTGCCCTGTCAATAGATAAACCAACTTAATCAGTATAGACTACAGTGCTTGATGTCAGTGAATGGGTTTTGTCCCATTGATGGCTAGTTCATCACTGGAATAATATTTGGGATATATAGCAGCTCAAAACTCACTGGTATGGAATGTGTGGCTTAGGGTATTCTGTAGATACCTGACGAAAATATATTTAAAGTTATGGGAAATTGGATATGACATGGGAATGCACAAGAGTTTAATATTGGTTTTAAGTTCAACCACATATTCTAAATTTCACTTATCCTGATTTCTTCCACATGTTTACCTAGTCTGGTAGATAGTACTCAATGACTAAAAGATACATGTGATATTGTTATAGAATATCTGCTGAGTTCTGCTGAAATTCTTATTGCTAGGTCTTGCAAATGTAACTAGATTAACAAACAGCAGTAGATCTTAGAGCAAAATAAACTTGCTATTGCTTCCCATTGCCACTGGCATTAAAAGTAAGATGGTTTGCATGCAAACTCAAAATGCATTTTAATTCATGTGTGTGTGTGTGTGTGTGTGTGTGTGTGTGTGTGTGTGTGTGTGTGTGTGTGTTGTCTATAAATTCATTTTCAAGTCAATATCAGAATAATTGCATAAACATACTATATATTTCAAAATAGGAAAATAAAAGTGGTAAAAATCAATACAATAACAGGTTGGGAAGGGGTATCATACAAAGAATATCATATGTGTTGTTCAACAAAACATGAAGCTGGTCCACTGTACTTTTGTGCAAGACTTTTGGTAAGCCCTACTAGCAAGCTATGCTGATCAAAAAGGAACTTTTGAGCCAAACTGATGGTACAGCTACACAAAATGAAGAATTACAATAGTGTCCTTTGGCACAGTTTCCCCAGTGATAGTGCGTTTGACCTTGAAAAATGCAGCCCATTACAATTCTGCATATGTCCCATGCAAACCCTGTAGAGCTATGGGTCTGCAGGACTATTATTTCACAGGGGCATTGCGGGCGGGGGAGTGTCAAAATCTCCAAAAACATAGGTGTGACACTCCAATCAAAGACCTACAACTTTTTGTACAGGGATGGAAATCCCACCCCAATTGCTTCACCTTCCAGTGAAATTAGGAACATGTTTTGCTTAAACTCAACATGCATCTCTCCCAAAGACTGGAAGCCCACAGATCTTATGATGCTGACTGTGTAACTGCCAGATTTTTGTTAAAAGTGTGTGGGTGGGTGGAGGGCAGATTGTCTATGCCAGTGATGGCGAACCTTTTTTTCCTCGGGTGCCGAAAGTGCATATGTGCGTGCTATCGCACATGTGCAAGTGCCCACACCCATAATTCAATGCCTGGGGAGGGCGAAAACGACCTCCCCCACCCCCCCGGAGACCTTATGGAGGCTGGAAATGGCCCATTTCCCAACTTATGGTGGGCCCGGTAGGCCCATTTTTCATCCTCCCCAGGCTCCAGAGGCTTCCCTGGAGCCTGGGGAGGGCAAAAAAACGCCCCCCTCCATCCCTCGGAGGCTCTCCAGAAGCAGAAAACGCCCTCCCAGAGTGTCTGTGTGAGCCAAAAATCAGCTGGCCGGCGCACACATGCGTGCTGGAGCTGAGCTAGGCAACGGCTTGCGTGCCGGCAGATATGGCTCCGCGTGCCACCTGTGACACACGTGCCATAGGTTCGCCATCACTGGTCTATGATATTGAGTTTGGCTAAGTCAGGGGTTTTCAGAGTTTTTTAGGCTATGGATTTAAACAAAGACCCAGAATCAAGAGGCAAAGCTGTAGTGATAAAAACTGGACTGCCCTGGAGTGAACTTTAATTCTTTTGCTTTTAGTCTCCAGAGATGGGTTCCTCCCAGTTCCGACCGGTTCACCCAAACTGGTATCAACCCGCTGGTGATGTCACGATGATGTCACGGAACCGGTTTGGTCTGTGCCGGTCTGTGGACACCGCCATCTTTTTTTTTCTTTTTTTTTTTTGAAAAAAAAATTTGGGGAATTTTTTTCCCAGTTTTTTCTTCTTCTGTGCATGCACAGAAGCCGAGTCTCTGGCACTGCGCATGCATCGCCATCTTGTTTTTGGCTTTTTTTTTTTAGATTTTTTTAAATTTTTTCGGCACTGCGCATGCACGCGCGCAAAGCGTGCGTGCACCCATGAGGCGCGACCATGCGGCAATGGAGGAAGCAAACCGGCAGCGAGGTAAGTTAGAACTCACCCCTGTTAGTCTCTCAGATAACGTCAAGTTGTTTCAGAACACTGAAATACATTTTTAAAGATCCTGACCAAGTCATGCTAGAGAAAAAAGAGAGAGGCAAGGCTTTTGATTGAGGAGGTAGAAGGACCAGAGAGTTGCTTGCATGGTCCTAACAGGTATACCCCATTGAAAATCATATTCAGATTAATGTTACAAGACCAATTGTTAATATAAAGCCATATCATTCACTGTGAAATAAGGTTACATATTCTGTACAAATTCTTGCTTTTTTTGGTGCTGATTATGAGTCGAGAGTGAACAATGACAACCATTGACAAGGTAAATGAAAAAATAATTTGGATGCAATTCCGCATGATCATTCTTTGCTTAACACAAACCTGCATATTTCCTATTTCTATTTTTGTGTACGTCATTCTTGGCATCCCTAACACGCAAATTCAAATTTCTATTGAGCTGGAATCCCAAATATCCTGCTACTGACAATATATTACTGAGTAATATGAATGGCTTTTATTGTAACCCAGGCTAAATGTAAGAAGTTTTGAATAGAATCAATTTTCTTGAAGAAATATCTATTATATTACTTACTTCCATGGAGATCTATGGTTCAAATTATTTTCACATTAATGCTGTACTCACACAGCCTATGCCCAGGCTAGAATTCAAGACCCATTACTTTGCAGAGATTGGTTTGCAAGCTATACTAGTCCAGCAATATCCAGTTAGATCCCTAACATACTAAAATTGTATATATAGGGGCAAGCAAGCTGATTCAGATATATTAGTTATATCCAATAATATCAGGCATCTAAAGAATCCCTTTTCACTTTGTCCTTGTGATTTATAAAAAGTTTTCAGCTATAGTGGAAATGAACTAAGTATTCATACTATGAGCAATGAAACTGACTTTCAGTAAACAGGAAATAAATGCATTCTTGTCCTTGTCTCCACAACCCTATAGTCATAAGAGCACGAAAGCAATAATGTACAATTCATAATTGATATGCACCCTGAAGCAATATCCTGGAATGCATTCCTGCAGTCTGAGCTTGTTTCTTTTCCCTGAAGTTCGTGTCATCAGCTTAAAATATGGTACAAGCAGAGTCTCTGTATTACATGATTTACCAGTATCAACACACAAATAAGTTATACACAAAGCCACCCACACACTGTTAGGGCTGCTAACTGTAAGCAGAAGGTCAAAAAGAAATAAAATGCAGACCGTATAGATTATTTCATTCACATGAACCCATTTTACATAAGTATGTAAGATTTTCAAAAAACGGGGAAAATCACTTTGAATTCAGTTACATCCATTAACAGATCTTAGCACTTTTCTTGGCATGGTATGGAAATGATCTGCCTCTATTTTCTTGTGGGATGTTTGTTTGTTTGTTTTTACTTCTCCATCAAGAAATTTGTGGGAAATGTTAATTCCATTCAGAAAATAATCTTTAAACGTATCTTCAAAAAGAGTAAAGTTAAAGACCGAATCCTTTACTTTTTCAGGTGCTGTCAGATATATTCCCCTATCCCCCCAAAAGGAGCAACACTGGCTTATTTCAAATAGAATATTTAATTTATTTATTTATTAGATTTATATCCTGCCCATCTCTCTCTGCAAAGTGACATCAACATTAATTAGAGGGCAACAGATCAGTCATCCAATAAACTCAGTTCCATGAACAAACTCACTGAATTAAAAAAAACACATAGCTCCAGACCATATAATTACAGTGGTACTTTGGTACTCAACTACTTTGAAACTCATGGAATTAGGTATTCAATCCATTTTGATATGAAATTTTTATCCTGGTACTCATAATTTATTTGGTGCTCAATGCACAAGCTAGAACTTGTTGGTGTCAGCTGCCTTGTAACCCACTACATTATTCCATATGGGGAAAAATTGTTTGGTACTCATCGCACCTCCTGGAACCAATTAACGATGAGTACTGAGATACCACCGTATAATTTATCTTAAGTTTGTTAAGATAAAACAAATGTCTTCCTTTCAAAAACCTTATGCCTTACCATTTGAACTGAAATTGAGATCTTTCTTTCTTTCTTTCTTTCTTTCTTTCTTTCTTTCTTTCTTTCTTTCTTTCTTTCTTTCTTTCTTTCTCTTTCTTCCTTCCTTCCTTCCTTTCTTCTTACTTACTTACTTACTTACTGTACTTATTGATTTATTTTATTGATTTATTTTACTTTATTTTATTCTAAACTGTCCCATCACCCTTGCTCTGTTTAGCCTCTGCAGTTCTACTGGCTAAATACTAAAGTTAGGTGATTTCAGAAATACTCCATTCAATTTTTTTACCACTATTGAGGCAGGCTATTTAAACAAATCTCCCTTCATTCATTTATTATTTCTTGTAAGCTGGGCTATCTCTTCTTAATTTAGCAATAGCAATAGCACTTAGACTTATATACCGCTTCAAAGTGCTTTACAGCCCTCTCTAAGCGGTTTACAGAGTTCAGCATATTGCCCCCAACAATCTGGGTCCTCATTTTACCGACCTCAGAAGGATGGAAGGCTGAGTCAACCTTGAGCCGGTGAGATTTGAACAGCTGAACTGCTGAACTAGCAATCAGCTGGAGTAGCCTGCAGTAGCTACATTTAACCACTGCGCCACCTCGGCTCCATTTCCATTGGTCCCATCAGCCTAAACCCTGCACATTTGCAAAAAGTTTTTACATGCACATTCAGCTACAGGGGGATTTGTGGAAGGATTTTTAGTCAGCATTTTCAAGAAAACTCCATGGGTTTTAGTGAAGTATCATTGTTAGATAGTTTTTTCTATATTCTTCCATTTTAATTTTCCTTAAAAGTTGCAGGATGTCTTTTTTTTTCTTCATTAGCACAATATTCTGCAAAATGAAGTTCTGGCAATAAACTTATTCATTTCTTTTTGAATCCAAGTAAGATCTGATTGTGGGGAGAATATATTTAAAATGCATTTGCCATGTTATCTAACTTAAACTTGACACCTTTTTTGTAGGTCTAAATTGTCTCCAGATGGTTTTAATAAGAGCTCTTTTGAAGTGTAAGTTTTTATTCTTTCACTTATCTTGGCTTTTCATTCTGTAAAGAAAGGCTAATTGCTCAGCCTGTTATGATAGATCAGCTCCAAATTTCATGAAATCATGTGGTGCAGCATCAAATTGTACAGTGTGGGAGAAAGAGAGAAGAAAGGGAAAATGGGTTGCAGTTTCACAACTTCTGAAATGATGCTCTGCTTAAGCCCTGTGACAGATAAAAGCAGTAAACTCAACTATCTCCAATCTTACTAAAAGAAAGCTTATTTATCTGCTGGATAAAGGCTAAAAAGACAAATAGATGATGAATGAGAACAAGAATGTAGCCTTCTCCACAAGACAGGGGAATTAATTTTCTTTGCTTTTGAAAATCTGAAGCTAGGATTTATGAATCACAGTGCTGATAATGGATCTGGTTCACTTTTTAAAAACAGATAGTGATTTTTCTATCAACTTTGGTGAAGCAATGGAAAGAAGACATGGAAGACAAAAGAGAAAATTCTTGTTTTCCTTTCATTATAATTTCAAATAAATGTAAAGTTTATTTTCAGGCCAAATTCTTCCCAAGATAGTTTTAAAAAAATAATATAGCTTCAGTAGTGGATTCTAAAACCCATTGCTACTGGTTTGTGCACACGCTCGCATGCACAACGCTTCTGCGCATGCACAGAAGCATCCCAGGCAGGTGGGCGGAGCCTCCCACCCCTGCCGCTACCAGTTTGCAGAACCGAGCCGAACTGGGAGCAACCCACTACTGTATAGCTTCATAGAAGAATTGGAATATTATGCTTCTGATTGACAGAAATCCTTCTGTTCAGGTAACAAAGTATCTGACAAAGCATCATTTGCCACAAGTTTCTACATAGAAGACTATAGAATGGGGAGGGGGAATACAGTGAGGGTGAGACGTTAGAGATAACACATTCTTCGTTACTTCTCCAAGGTCATCCTTTTCCAACACCTGCAAGAAGCTGGGAGGAGAGGTTGCCACGCTGGCAGATCAGTGGCCAACGTGACCCAGTTGGGGGTGGGGGAAAAGGAATGCCCACTTCCTATCGAGTGGGAGCTTGGGTGAAAAGTTAGATTTGGGTTTCCCCATGCGCTTGCCAACATGGTCTCTGCATTAAATTGGAACTTTGGTGAACTCTTTGCCTTGGACTCTGATTTCTGCTCGATTACTATTTGGAACCTTGAAAGTATCTTTCTGTGACTCTTGCATGTTTGATCCATTCTTGCAAGCTTCTTCCCTGTTTTCCCCCCCAACTCATATGCCTTTCCCGGTCCCAGTTTTAACTCTGCCTTCCTCCTGGCATGGTCCAGTTTTGAAGTTCTAAAATGATACATAACTGGGCACAATTTTCATCCTAACCAAAATACATTGAATTTGTTGTCACAATACAATCTCTCTGTCCAAATTCAGATTATCTTCTTTGTGATACTGAATCTGGTAGTATTCTTATTTCCAACATCAACCTACGAGATGCCTCCAGCTGTTTACAAAGATGGTATACCTGTGATGGCCTTTTACTGCTGTTTGTTCCTAGTATCTAGAATGTGAAGCTACTCTGATATTGAAAAAAACAATTCCATTGAACTTATCAAGCTAACAATATATTTATCATTAATGTTTGTACTTTCAAAAACATTTCTATCTCACCCCGTGTCATAGATCTTACGTGAGATACAAGAAGTATAACAATAGACATTAAAATATAAGCACACTTGCAACACTATGAAGTCAGTACTTGCAAACAAGCCAAATCTCACTATCCTAATAATTAAGATTTTAAATAAAGCTTATATTGGATAATCAATTCAAAAAGAGCTTTAACCAAGCAACAAATAAAGTCAAGTTTAGCAACAATATCAGGGTATGTTTGAATATTTTCTACAACCAAAGGCTGTGCTTGGTAGCTAAACAGATTTGGGTTCCAGTAGTACTAAGTTGAAACATCTCCAGGAAATTACAGGACTGGAAGTTGGATGAAACATGAAAAAAGATATCTGGAAAAAGTCAGTGACAATTTATTTCCATATAGTTGCCAGTTGAGTGTCTCTATGAAATAACTAGGATTCAAGCTTGACTTGATAAAAAAATCCTTAGATTTAATTTGAAAATTAACAACAAGAGGGGTAAAGGTAAGGTGACCAGACGTCCTGCTTTTGGCGGGACAATCCTGCTTTTTAATAATTTGTCCCGCATCCCGTGGCATTTCAAAAAAGTCCCCGCTTTTGAATTTGAATTTGCGCAAAGCGGGAAGCAGCCCGAGAGCTGGGGCGGGCACCCCACATGCTCAGCGGCCGAGCCGAGCCCTGCACACCCCTCTGCCTGCTGCCTCGCCTGCCTCCTCCTGCCAGGTGGGGAGGGAGGGCAGTGAGAGGGGCAGCGGCCCCTGCCAAGCGCAGCGCATGGAGGGGGCGGACAAGGCGTCCCCAGCACATGTGTTAATCTGGCCAGCCACGCAACTACAAGTATGGCGCGGAAGCCGCTTGTGGCCGGGTGGGTGGCAGCCCCCCGGGCAGGTATAGGGCCAGGCCTGCGCTTGGAAGGGGCCGCTGCTCTCGCTGCTCTCCCTCCCTGCCTGGCTGCAGACGTCCACCTGCCCTCCCGAAGCAGCGCTGCCGCAGTTCACTTTTGTTTCGCGGCGGGAGAAGGAAGAAAGCGGGCAGCGAGAGCGGCAGCCTCCCAAGCGCAGGCCTGGCCGTCTTCCCACATGAAAGGCTGCTGCCCGGCTGGCTGGCGGTGGCTTCTGCAATGGAGGCAGCACGTGGCTGTGAAGAACCCTCACCACCCGCCCTCCCGAAGCACCACAGCTGCGGTTTGCTTTCTTCCTTCTCCTGCCGCTGTCCCTCTCCGGGCCAGATGCAGCAGAGGCGAGCCCCAGCCATGGCAACGGTAAGGGCTGTGATGAAGGGGGGTGTTTGGGGGGGGTGCACAAAGCTGCAGGATAAGAGAGACGGACCCCTCCCGTCTTGCTCCCCTAGAAACCCCCCCCATCAATGGTGTCCCGCTTTACAAATATTAAAATCTGGTCACCTTAGGTAAGGGAGGCCATTTATCTTAACATTGAGCAGCCATCTCTTAAAAGAGGGGGAGGGATGAGACACCACCTAAACCCTGTCTACAATGCAATCCTTTTCAGCAGTTTCCACACCCATTTGCAATCTGATTCAGGTGGCCCTGAGGGGAAAAAAATAACCCCCCAAGTGACCTCAAGAGCTCTCAGGGAGAGTGCTAAAGACCAGATGACAGCAAAGAAATACAATCCTTCCACCACCACCATCACCCCAATCCCATCAGAACCTGTCCTTCCATCCCACCAACATCCAGTCTCAACTATCAGCACTTGTCCTTCTATTCCCCCCCCCATCACAACTGAGGGGGTTTCTTGGATGAGTAATGAAATGTGTGTTTCTTCCTCAAGGGGGGAAAAACAGTCCAGTTGCTTTTTGAAAAAGCACCTTTGAGGCAACTATGACCTGGATGCCTGAGAATCTCCACAGACAAAACATCAAAACATTTTTCATTCAGAGTGCCAGAAATGAGAAGGTTCTCTCATTAGTCTTGCCTCCTGGGATAGACTAGGATAAATCATGAAGGAGTCAGGGCATTATTTCTAGCCCTTTCCATCACCACTCCTTGCAAGAAGAGATATTACAGAATCTCCAATAGAAGGCTGCCAATCTCTGTTTGAGCTCATCCAGCAAAGGGAAGCCTTCCATCTCCCTACATAATTGGTTCTGTGGTGAAACTGCTGTTACTGTTGGAAATGTCCTTCAAGGGCAATCTGCTTTCTTGTAATGCAAGACCTTCGCTTTGAATCCTGAACTCTTGGATGACTAGAAAAACATGGCCTTCTTCCTTATGGGACCCCTTCAGATATTTGAAGACAGTTCTCTTCATTCATCTTCTCTTCCTAAAACTTCATGCACCACCTTCCTTCCTTCCTTCTTTCCTTCCTTGCTCCCCCTCTCCTTGTAGGACTAACTATTCAATCTTCTTGTTATCTCATTCTTCCCTGAAGGTATTCCAAATATTTGTCCAAATTCTTCTTAGTGAGATGACCAGAATAGATATAATTCAGTCTATGCTTTTAGGTAACAACTTTCAGAATTGATTTCTTGCACTGGACATTTTTGTCTAGAATTGACTGTTTTCTCTAATTATAGTGTGCAGGCAAAGAGGAGGGGATAAATTGCAAATAGGTGCAGACTGCATGGAACAGTGTGTTGAGCCTGAGGGCTTGCTCCTAGGAAATAGCAAGTTGCAGAATTATTTGCCTGTAACTATATTTAAGGTTATCTGGAGTTGCCTGGCTCTGGAAAATTGCATTTCCAGTTTAATTCATCTGAAAGATTCCTTATGCTTTGTTTTCTTGCAATACTGCCATTAGAAAACCAGGAAAAGTTCCAAGAAAGGGCTGCAAACTAGACTCTTTAGCATGATAATGATTTTTCCTATGAGGAATATAAAAAATGCCAGCTAGATCTGGGCTAGCTGCCTATTTTTTAACAGAGATCTACAGCTATAAAAGTAAGTGGAAGCAATTTCTCTCTCTCTCTCATTTCCCCTACTCTCAATTTGGTTATAGTAAATAGCATTTTGAAGATTTTTTTTTTTTAAAAAATAGGCAATGCAAATGTTGTTCCCATCATGCTTTACTCCTAAGCCTAGTCAACTAAATCACTAAAATTCAATTATTCTTAGTAAAAAAGAATGCAAATGCTTAGCATCTTTTTGGCTGAGTCTTAGTGTGCTTTTATTATCAGGGAAGGCAGATTTCTCTTGGCACTCCATGTGCTACGCAGATGGAGAAGAAGACATGCTTCTGAGAAGTTGATACTTGTGTACAGATTTAGTTTGAATTGTATAAATAAGCCAATACTAAGGCCAGACAATTGTTTAACCTAAGTCCAGTTTAGGCATATGAAATACCTAATGACCTGAGTAGTGCTCTTCAAATTCCTAAATGTTACAAAAATAAAGGGGATAAATAATGACGACAAGTGGAGAGTTTGTTTTTCTTTGTAATATGTGTTGAAAGGAATATCCTTCTGGGTTCAGTTCCAAGTGGGGAAAAAGACACTGGATTCATGAAGGTTGCTTGGAAAGAAGGTTTAATGGTGGACAGGAGCACATGGCATGAGCCCCTGTACAGAAAAGGTAGCTTACATTTTTCCAGGTGTGGGTGAAGAGAAAAAGAGAGCGAGGAGATGCTGAGTTCCTTGTTTTATAGTCTGTTGGGTCCCACCTCTTAAATTTCCTGTTCCTGTATAGAAATGTATCCCATTGGCTCTCAGACCCCCCAGGGGCATGCTGGGGCAACTCTTGGCTTTTGTCTAATCCAGCTTTGGCTGAATGAAAGGGCCTTGGGCAAATCCTATTGTGGTTTTATTATGCAGAAGACATTCAGGCTAGGTGAGAGGAATATGTGAGCTGGGCCCAGCCCCCAATGACCCATTGGCAGGGGTGGGGGTTTCCAAGAGGAGTATTTTGTTTGTTTAAAAGCATGTTTCCAGATGTGTTCCACAGAATATTTTCTACCTTTTAATATCTCCTAGGATATCTCATTTCCTAGGAGAGGGGTGGGTGCTAACTTCCTACATATGGATTGGGTCAAAAGATCACGAAAGGTTGAATATTCTGGCTCCAAAGCCTAACCATTTTCTTTGGCCTTGAACACTATGCATCTTAGATATAAGCACATGCCAAATTAAAAATATTACTAAACACTACCTTGGGTTACGTAAGTAGGAGGCATCATCATTTGCTTCAGCCCCTCAGGCAGCAAAATTTGTGGGGCCTCCCTTTGATCTCTAGCTTAAGGGCAAGACTAAAATCACAAGGAAGATTGCTGTGAAACTCCTGAGCAATGATTATGTAAACATGAAAGGAGTAAGGAAAACCTGACAGAAGGCTAAAAAGGGGGAATTAGGACAAAGGAAATATCCATCCTTCTGCTGTTAATTCTCATCTGAGTCATGTTCTTTTTTTATTACTTTTATTTTTCGTAAACCTTTGTTTCTTTGGGTTTGTAATTGCACAAAGGTGATGTGGGACCAGGAGAAGAAAAACAGAAAATCAAAAGAAAGAAAGAAAGAAAGAAAGAAAGAAAGAAAGAAAGAAAGAAAGAAAGAAAGAAAGAAAGAAAGAAAGAAAGAAAGAAAGAAAGAAAGAATTTTAGGGAGGCCTTTTTTTTCACTTTACGTGGCTGACGCAAAGAAAAAGATGGTACTTACCGTAGTTCTTATTTTTCATATAAAAGCTGAATGGATTTGCAGGCTCCACCACATGTATCAAAGAGACTAAGAAGAATTGGGAAAGCCTCATTTTGACATTTTTTACTGTATGTCAGCTATATCTTCCTCCAGAAGGAGAAATAGGACTAGTTATCCTAGAGTCGCTTGTCTGATGATCATGATTGCAGCTTTGTCCTCATAAATCATCTCAACAAACTTGGTATTCTTCCTTGGGATCCACCTAGCTAGCAATGCTGAGGCCAGGAAGGAATTATCTTTCCACCAAAATACTTGTATGTCAGGTTGGCTATGAATGCTGGAGAATAGATATTTTCTTCTTGTCACTGCTAAATGTCAACATTTCAAGAACTGTATTTCCCAGACAGCTTCCCTAACAATCTGATAGTTGTGCCAAAGAAAGAAGTCTGGGAGTGTGCTTTTCCATCCCTGCCAAATTTAATCAGAAGTCCTAAATATGTGATTGGTTTGCAAATATTCCTCTCTTATCCTATGAAGGTATGACTTCATATATCTGATAAAGCAGAGTTTTGGCTTTTCTGTAATCTTCCTGAAAGATGCTAAGAAGTTACTGTTTTTGCTGCTACAGGCCAATACAAGTAAATCTTTGAACACTTATTTCACATTCTCCAAGTACAGGTAGTCCTCAACTTACGGCCACAATTGAGCCCAAAATGTATGTTGCTAAGTGAGAAAACTGTTAAGTGAGTTGTCTCCATTTTATGACTTTTCTTGTCACATTCGTTAATTGAATCACTGCAGTTGTTAAATTAAACGTACGGTTGTTACGTGAATCTGGTTTCCCCATTGACTTTGCTTGTCAGAAGGTTGCAAAAGGTGATTACATAACCTTGGGACACTGCCACCGTCACAAATGTGAGTCACTTGCCAAGCATCCAAATTTTGATCATATGACCATGGGGATGCTGCAACGGTGATAAGTGCGAAAAATGGTCATAAGTCACTTTTTTCAGTGCCATTATAATTTTGAATGGTCACTAAATGAACTGTTGTAAGCTGAGGACTACCTGTAGCAGATAGTTTGAACGAGACATGACATTGAGCCGAGGTGGCGCAGCAGTTAGAGTGCAGCACTGCAGGCTACTTTAGCTGACTGTGATCAGCAGTTCAGCTGTTCAAATCTCACCGGCTCAGGGTTGACTCAGCCTTCCATCCTTCCGAGGTAAGTAAAATGAGAACCCAGATTGTTGGGGGCAATATAAATATACATTGCTTACTGTTGTAAACTGCTTAGAGACTGCTTGCACTGTGAGGTGGTATATAAGTCTCACTAATAAATAAATAAATCCTAGGTTTAACCACTCCAGATTCTCCTTCAGCTAAATAATTGTTCAGCTTTATATAGACTCCTTAACCAGAGCCAAGATGGCAGATGCATCTTTTTGACCAGATCAGATCAATATTTATCAGCTTTACACCAATCAAATAGTAGGGAAACCTCCACTGTCAATATCTTTTTTTAGTTCTGTCATTTTCAGTGAAATGATTTCAGTACAAGCTTATCATAAACCAGCCAGACCACAAAGTGTTTTTAAGTTTTGCCAGGAATAAGGAATGCTTACTCAACACTTCTGTTGAATGTGCTCACCGTAAGAATTTCTGCATAGAGTCTTACCACTATGTTTGGAAATGTACCCTGTGTATTGCTGCAGTTAATCACACTGGAGGCTGAAATGTAGCCAGTTTTTCGGCATGAAAAATGTTAACAATAGTTTTATAAACATCACGTCACCCATTGGTGAGGTTATTTTTCCATTATTCTGTCCAAAATCCCATAAACATAAACTACCATCTTGTTATGAGACCAACCACCTCTCTGAATCTCAGGCAAAGCAAAAGGAAATTCATCATCATTAGCTCTGCCAACATTATTAAGTCCCAGACTGTCAAAGAAGTCCATTTTTTTTACTTCCCCACTAAATGTCATTGTATTTTATTCCTAGAATATAGTGCTAGTAAGGCAGTAAGTGCAAAATACTGTAAGAAGTTGCAATTATCTATCAGTCCTTTCTTCAGCCTTACTTGACTCCTGGCTTCATGCGATTGAAACTTGGCAGTTTCTTTAAAAAAAAAATTAGCAGTACTGAGTTGCCACAGATTTCTGATGGAAGCTTTTAAAAAGATGTAGTACAGGCGGTCCTTAGCAACTACAATTGAGTCCAGCATATTCTATCATTAATCAAAGCAGTCACTAAGTCACAATCAGTTTTTCTTGGCTTTACACACCTGAGAAGGTCATAAAGGCAAGGATTGATCACAAAATTAGTTTTTCATCATCGTGGCAGTGGTGGGTTCCTACCAGTGCGGTCCACTTTATAGCACCGGTAGTGGCTCGCTGGTGATGTCACAGTACCGGTGCGATTGGTTGCCGGTGCCTGGGTGCAGCCATTAAAAAAAATTTATTTAATTTTTTTTTAAAATTTCTTCTGCGCATGCCCAGAAGCCAGGTTTCCGGCACTGCTCATGCGCTGCCTTCCTACCCCACAGTGAGTCCAAGCAGGGGAGGATGGCTGAGGGACCGCGTGAGACGCTGAAAGAATGGGCGGCAGGAGCTATCTCCATTCCCCTCCCTTCAGCAATCTGAGAAGCCACGAATGCGCGGTGATGATCCTAGGCATTTTCGCACGTTTGAGGCTTCTCGAGCTGCTGAGGGGAGGGGGAATGGGCGGCAGGACCTATCTCAGTTCCCCTCCCTTCAGCAGTCCGAGAAGCTACGCCCACCCGGTCACATGGCTGGCAAGCCATACCCACAAAATAAGCCACGCCCACAGAGTAGTAGTAAAAAAATTAGGAACCCGTCCCTGCATCGTGGTGTAGGGTTTCCTGTTTAAGCAGGGGGTTGGACTACAAGACCTCCAAGGTCCCTTCCAACTCTGTTATTCTGTAAGGTCTTCATTGCGAACAGTCACTTCCTGAGGGAGTTGGTAAACCAAGACTACCTGTATACCCAAAATTTAAAAAAAAAAAAAAAAAAACCTCAATTGTTCCCCAGAAAGGAAAACTGCCCTTTCCCAAATCTGTGATAAATTTTGCAGCCCTACAAGAAGGTATGTCCCTAACGCCGAATTGCCAATCTTCCACCTCAACTTCCATCAGCCTCTAAAACAGATACTAAAAGACTTAAACACAACACGGTTGTCCAATACAAATTTTACATTATGCTCAAGATCCTTTACATGGATAGGATTCCACTCCAGGTCTGGGTTGAGAATAGGCAGCTGTGGAGTTTGGTTCCATTTAAGCCAGGTCCTAGGTATACCATCAGAGCCAGTTTGGTGCAGTGCTTAAGGCACTTGGCTAGAAACCAGGAGACCATGAGTTCTAATCCATCCAGGGGTGGGTTCCTCCCGGTTCAGACCAGTTTGCCCGAACCAGTAGCGACCCACTGGTGATGTCACAATGACATCACTGACCCGGTTCGGTTGGCGCCACCATCTTTTTTTTTTGAATTTTTGAATTTTTTTCTTCTTCTGAGCATGTGCAGAAGCCGAGTTTCCAGCATTGTGCATGCAGTCGCCATCTTGTTTTTGGCTTTTAAAAAAAATTTTACAGATTTTTTGGCACTGCGCATGCGAGTGCGCGCCCATGAGGTGCACCCACACAGTGTGGGAGGAAGCAAACCGGCAGCGAGGTAAGTATGAACCTACCCCTGAATCCAGCCTTAGGCACAAAACCATCTGGGTGATTTTGAGCCAGTCACTCTCGCTCAACCCCAAGGAAGTTGTCAGGAGTCAAATACTGACTTGAAGGTTAAAAAAACCCTCAAAAAAAAGTATATTCCAACAACAACTGCGCTGGTATATCCCATATTGTACTGCTGGGTAAATGCTCTTTATTTTTAAGTAATTAAGGAAGCTACATTTTTTTTTGCTAAATGCCACACATTTTGGGAAAGAACATAAACTCTGACACGCTAATGTCCTATCTCATTATCATGAAACAAGATATGCTTATAGCTTTAGATCTAAGTTCTTGCCTAGGGGACAAGTTGCAAAGGGAAAAACTATTATCCTTGCCCAGGCCCGGAGGGAAAATTAGTTATTGGTTTCATCCCCTGCGGGAATAAGGTTGCTGAACAAACACACAAACTTCAGTAGCCTTCTCTAGTAAAAGCATACATTTATTTATTTATTTATTTATTGGTATTTCTTATATGCCGCCCAACTCCCGAAGGACTCCGGGCGGTGTACAACAGTAAAAATACAAGAAACCAATATAAGCATTTAAAACAAATATGAAAATTAAAAAACCATAATCTTAAAAACATTTAATCAATTCGACTTCATACATACTTGGGGGTGAGCTCAGATGGATTACGCTCCACCCCCTGCCTGCAGGAAAAGCCATGTCTTAACAGCTTTCCGGAAGGCCAGTAGGGTGGGGATAGTTCGGGTCTCTGGGGGAAGTTGGTTCCAGAGCACGGGGCCTGCCACAGAGAAGGCTTTCCCCCTAGGGCCCGCCAGGCGACATTGCTTAGCCGATGGGACCTGGAGGAGGCCAACTCTGTGGGCCCTAACCGGTCGAAGGGAAGTGTGAGGCAGAATGCGGTCCCGGAGATAACCTGGTCCTAAGCCATGAAGGGCTTTAAAGATGGTGATCAACACCTTGAATTGGACCCGGAGACCGATGGGCAACCAGTGCAGCTGGCGGAGTACAGGTGTCACGTGGGTGTACCTTGGCACACCCACCACAGCACGCGCAGCCGCATTTTGCACCAGCTGAAGTCTCCGGATACTCTTCAAGGGTAGCCCTATGTAGAGCGCGTTGCAGTAGTCCAGGCGCGAGGTGACAAGGGCATGAGTGACATCATTTTAAAAAACACATACACACCTGGAGAGCAAACTGACACTTAAGAAAGTAAAGTACACCGCAATCTGGAAAGTGAATTTGGAGACTGGAGATTTTGTCAGGATTTCATAACCTGGGAGAAGCAAGGGGAAGCAAGGCCATTTATATGCTGTTTTTCCTTTCCTTTTATGCCTAGGCTCAAGTCTGCATGGTCAGATGAAAGAGTGCACCTGTGCAAATTTGTTCAGAATAATAATCATAAAGGGGATATAATCATAGGAAGAAAAAACTAGGAATGTTCTACACATCCATAACTTTTTCAGTGGAAATTGTGTATGGGGGAGAGGGGAATGGCACGCTTTTTAGATGTTTACAAAAATATAAAGAGCCATCAGAATTCCTGCATCTAGAATCAAAGGTGCCCATTACTTCCTGAAAAAATTCATTAGAGGATCCTTGCCTTCTAGCAGGGTTGGCTCCTGTTCTTCCTCACCATTCTCACCCTCCAGGCACTAATTGCCATTCATGAGATGCTCTTTTTGAATTTCCTTTGAGCTCTTTCAGCATGAAAGACAAGCAAATATACTGTAACAGAATATTTATTTGTGATGCGCATCTCCAATAAAGATAAGAGCAATCTGTATCCTCCAAACTCTGTCTCACAAATCCAAGGCACAATCCAGCCAAAATTGAACACTTGGAGACCTTGCTAATTTTCCTTGGAATAATAGGCCATTGAAATTGAGAAGACTGAAAAGGCTACCCAACAGAAGTTGCCAATCCTTCAAACTGATTAGAAGTAAGTAGCGAGGGTGCAGAGTTCATTGAAGACAATGCACATCTGATGTGATTTTGAAGTGATTTCTATGCTTGGCTTAGAACTGACATATATTAGAGATTAAGCATGCAGGAAGAGTCTTCTTACCCCTATGGGAGTGTTTTCAAAGCAATACTTTTTGTAGCCAATAAGTGATTCCTGCAAGAACAGAGTTGCTGCCTTTGGAAAGCCACTGTTTAAATATTACCAGACAACCCGTGTCCCATTGGGTCGTCATTTCAGAAATATTTCCTTAGCTGATAGGAAAACAGAATGTCCAAGGGTGGGCAAAAAAAAGCAGTGGGAGAAGTGATTTCCGATTTCCTGCAGGCTTCCCCATTGAGTTTCCTTGTGGGAATCTGGCTTGGAGCAGCAAAAATCTTCTCCCCTTCCCTTCCCAAAAGGCAGTTCGGTGGCGGTGGCTGGGTGGGGGCAGGAGTGAGGGATTGCAAGACTGGCTGAGAAACTGTCACACAACATTGAAAATGAAGATTAGGTGACCACAGCAGCAGCCAATAGCACTGAAGCAGGCACAGCTTCCCTAAATTCCATTCCCTTGGGAGTCATGGGTCCTGAATTTTGTAAGCATTTCGTAGGTTAGCACATTAGAGATACCTTGGTTCAAAAACTGTTACCCTGCAGTGTTTCACCTAACAAGAGTTTTAATAGTATATAAATAGAAGAGAACTACTAGAGCAGTGATGGCGAACCTTTTTTTCCTCGGGTGCCGAAATAGTGCGCGTGCACGCTATTGCACGCGTGTGCGTGCCCACACCCATAATTCAAAGCCCCTCACTTGCCCCACCCCCCTGCACATGCATGTGTGATCCCCCCACTCCCCCATTTCCCGACTGCCAGTGGGCACGGTGGGCCCATTTTTCACCCTCCCCAGGTTCAAGAAGCTTTCCTGGAGCTTGGGGAGGGCGAAAACACTCCCCCCGCCACCCTGGAGGCCAAAATCGCCCTCCCAAAGCCTCCGCATGAGCCAAAAATCAGCTGGTGAGCACGCACATGCGCACTGGAGCTGAGCTAGGGCAACGGCTCGCGTGCCGGCAGATATGGCTCCGCGTACCACCTGTGGCACCCGTGCCATAGGTTCGCTATCACTGTACTAGAGTTTTCAGGATGACTATAGGAATCTCACTCCTTCTGTTGAACCTGCTGTTTATCTTGTAAATTTCACTCTGAGAGTGTCTCATTGATGAGCAACATGAGATTATCTTCCTTTTGGGTTTTGTGTAAGATGGTTACACTTTTAATAACTAGGTTTGCAACTTTGATTTTATTGTGTTGCTGAATATTTCCTTTAATACTTTTAGTGCTGATTCCTCTTTGGGTCTCTCATTTATACTCACCATCCTTCCTTTAATCCACTCAAGGAGGAAATATTTTTCATTTTGGCTTTCTAACTAGCAGCTGTTTTTTGAATTGTTCCCTAACCAAGTTACCACATAAGCAAAAAATCACTTTGAGAATGCCATTGACTGATTAACTTCAGAACCGGCTGTGGATTATAAAGTGTTATTATCTTGTGGCTTGGCCCTCCATTTGGGCAATTTGCCCGAGGTGGTTGGAGGCCAGCATGCATAAGGCTTACCAACAAAATATGTAATGACAGCCATGTCCGGAGTGTAGATTACTTTGTCATTTTCAAGAAACAAATAATGTCTGAACTTGTTTATACAATAGTTTCATAAAAACAAGATTGAACTGTATTGAAATGATTGCTACCAAGCAGCGTGCCATTAAACTTCATCCCTTTGTGAAGCAATGCTCAGATATTAAATGGGTTCCTTATATAAATGGGTTTAGTTGTTTTTTGACAGAGTGCTAGACCTGTATTTTAAAAACAGGGCTAGCTTTCTACATTCAAGCCAGGATTTGCCAGCTGTGGTATTGGCAGTTCTGTCCAAAAGAATGTTTTTTTGTTTTCCACTATTAGAAACCAGAAGCATCATATGGCATCTATATTTGTGGCAAGGGACATTGTTTTGCCTATTCCTTTATCATTCTGCATATTCCATTGGCAGATGCTGCTGGCCACGAAGCCAGAACTGGATTACTTAGTCACTTATAGCAAACAAAAGAATAATTCAATTGCATGTTCAGTTGTACGTAGACATTCCTATGAGGAATGAACTTATGTCTGTATTCCAGCCTCATTAACAGGACTCAATACAAAAAGGGAAGCAACCCCAGTGTTTCATGCAATTCATTCTCCATGGCTGTGATCTATCAGTCAGGCAATTTTTGCATATGAGTTTAGCAGGGCTAGTTTAGCTGATTGACAGATCCTGGAGGCAAGTAGCAGGAAGTACCTAGTGTCAAGCATGGGAAAATCAGGAAGTCCAGGCAGTTCAAAAATATATATAAAAGCTTACTGCAAACTTGTGCTCTCTACAAGAATCTGAACTACTAACAGTCAAAGCCAATATGTGGTAGATAAGAGTCAAATGGAATTCAAGGTAGGCTGGACTTAGATCTCTTGTGGGCGCAAAGGAACTTGAGACTGATAATGCGTTTGACCCCACTCAGGTTCAACCTGGTCATCTTCTACACCATGGGTGTCAAACTCGCTGTGTCATGTTGCGATCATGTGATGTTTCATGACAGTTTTCCTATTCACGGAGCTGGGGTGGACATGGCCTGCGTGTGATGCATCTGGCCTGCAGGCCGCCAGTTTGACACCCCTGTTCTACACCCAGTGCCTTTAACAATTCCACTACCTTGTTTGTCAGTCATGAGTGTGGAGTACTTCCATGCCTCCCATCTATCACAGACAACTTGCAAAATGGCTAAACCCTCCATTCTAGGTACCCACCTATTCTTGGCAAGAGCACTCCACCACATATTAAGGGCATATTGCTACCTGTTTTTGCCACCAACATGTACTATTAAGTGAGAAAACAAAATTGAGGGAATGTACCAATTACTTCTTATATTAAATCTGAATGAATAATACCAGTTTCTGGCCTCATCTAAGGCAGAAGAGGGCTTGGTGATTAGGGATTTATGCTATCATGCTGTTTTGCTGGCTCAAGGACTGGAGGAATGTCTATTAATGCATCTATGAGAAAGAGCCCACTGGCTCTGTAAATTGTTTTGCATGGATACACAGAGAGCCGCAGATGGGAATCTGACATGCAAAACAAGAACAATTGCAAATGCTTTGAATAGAGAATCTAGGTCTAGTCTGCTAGCTCCTTTCTTTATTAAGACAGTGGCTTCAAGAAAGCCATCATAACTGACAATGATTCCATACCTCAGGAAGGCCCATTGCTCTGTACCAGGGAATCTACACACAACTGTTGTAATCACTTTGGAACCAACCACTCAGCTATGCTAGCAATACCAACATGCCGGTCCCATTCTACCATATTAATTCACTTATTCCCTCATCCAAAAGAGAGTTATTAATGATCGTCAACCATGGCTGAGCTGGTGCACTTCAACAGACAGTGCTATATATGCCACCTTTTGCTCCTGGAGAAAAGACAAGCTATATTAGTCGATAAAATATTCCAGCTTTAAATGATAGCTGCCTAAGGCCACCATATCTACATTGTGGTATATATTGCGTATACTGTATTTTTCGGAGTATAAGATGCACCGGAGTATAAGACGCACCTTAGTTTTGGGGGAGGAAAATAGGGGGGGGGAAATCTACCTACCAGGTAATCATCTGGCTAGTGTCCTTAGTCTGTTCAGCTTCAGCACATTATTTTATCCCCTCGTTAGGGCTGAAAAGACCTTTTTCAGAGGAGTAGGAATGAAAACAAGCCTGCAAAGACTGAGTAGGAAGCCGGGAAGATCGTTAGCACCTCGCTAGGGCTGGGGGGGAAAGCTTCGGAAAAGCTACATTCGGAGTATAAGACGCACCCAAATTTTCAGCCTCTTTTAGGGAGGAAAAAGCGGCGTCTTATACTCCGAAAAATATGGTATACACATATGGTATACACATATATTGCATATGTGTGTGTGTAATAAAATTAATATCCTAGTAATATTATCGGCCTGAAAATAATATAATTCTTTCAAGTTATAGCTATTGACAATTATTTCTATATGTTCAGATAATATGCAAATAGAATTGCCTGAAGCCAATATTGAAGTAACAGGCGACATATACAATTCCTATAATTAAATGAAGATTGCTCATAGTACACATTATTCCTACCTAGGCCTTCCACACTTCCCATAACTGATTATATCCTTTGAATATATTTCTGGGAATAGAGAAATGCAAATAAACCTTTAAAAATTCAGGAAGTTATTTTTGAAAGAACATCCCCACTTCATTAGATAATCACATCATGGTATACCCATGAACATACTATCATATACTTATCCTCTCTTCCTTGGATAGAATAATTTAAATGTGAAGGAAACTTGAGCCATTTTATTTTCAAACATTGACCCAGAAGAATAACATGAGGATGTATCAGGGCCAAAATGAAATCTTAAACAACTTCCTATTTGCTCTCTGTGATATAATGTACCATTTCAGTCTCATGTATACTGTACAGCTTGTCATGCTGTGGAGGTTATTCACCAAAGAAACTTTAGAAACTAATGACACACATTCATATCAGGAAAAACAACACAGGTTACGTCTATAGCAGGGCAATTTAAAATAAAAGCTACCTTAGATACAGGCTTCAGCAGAGCTAAGACTGAAGATGGACATAGTAACCTGCAGTCAGAATGAATGTTGAGAACAACATAGGATGTGCTTATTTTGCCTTCATTTTATCTAGGACAAATGTTTGTCTGTTAAATAGATTTATACAGCTGCCCAACACACATATATATATAGGTGACCATGTAAGTTAGTATAGGCTGAAAAAAATGACAATTTGGCCCATGATTATCCAGTGGGCTTTATAACACAATAAAGGTTTCCACAGGGGGGTCCTTAAACCTAGTTATACCATCTAAATAGTATACCACAGCAGCTATTTGGAGAAGTAGACCTCCCAACTCTCATTAGTGAGATAATGTGCAATATTATTGGTGTACTTTTACTTAGAACAGTCTTCAGTGAATTAGTTGTATTTAAAAACAGTGTATGAAAGAAATTCAGAATCTGGATCCCCACATTTCACCTGTACAGTATGTATTGCTGCTAGTATTGGTTGATCAGGTGCCTCCACATATGGAACCTAGGTATATGACCATTTCAATTTGCACAGTTTGAGTCATAGCAAATTCAAGGATGAGACTATGGCCTCTGTACAGTATTTGATTAGACTGGTAATTGAATCATAAAGCAACATCTGTGATGAAAGTTCATCATGTAGGAGTAGCAATGGCACTTTGACTTATATACCACTTCACAGTGCTTTTCAGCCCTCTTTAAGCAGTTTTACAGAGTCAGCATATCTCCCCCAACAATCTGGGTCCTTATTTTACCAACCTCGGAAAAATGGAAGGCTGAGTCAACCTTGAGCCAATGAGACTCGAACTGCTGGCACTCGGCAGTCAGCAGAATTAGCCTGCAGTACTGCTTTCTAACCACTGTGCTACCACGGCTCTTACCACGGTGTGGGTGTTTGTGTTAGGATTGGGAGAGGATCAATATTCGTCTAAAGATGAATGATTCTTCTTCCAGGTTTTTATGGTTTAAAACTGAGTTTAAAAGAAGAATGCTATGGTAAATGACTGTTTTGTATTCAAGTGGACTTACCAGAGATTTATTCATAATATTTATGTCCTATTTTTTCTGGAAGTTGCTGATGGTGCCTTATCTGTTTATTCACTTAGCAACCTTACAAGATTGGCACAAAATCATTCTTTGAAATTCATAACAGAAATTGGGATTGAGAACTGGATTTAGCTTCAGGTAGTCCTCGACTTACGACCACAACTGACCCCAAAGTTTCTGTTGTTAAGGGAGACATTTGCTAAGTGAGTTTTGCCCCATTTTACATACTTTCTTGCCACGGATGTTAAGTGGATCATTGCAGTTGATAAGTTAGTGACATAGAGGTTAAGTGAATCTGGCTTCCCCATTGACTTTACTTGTCAGAAGGTCATAAAAGAGGATGACATGACCCTGGGGCACAGAAACGGTCATAAATATGAACCAGTTGCCAAGCATCTGACTGTTGATCAGGTGAACATGGGGCTGCTACAAAGGTTGTAAGTGTGGAAAATGGTCATGAGTCACATTTTTCAGTGCCGTTGTAACTTTGAATGGTCACTAAATGAACTGTTATAAGTCAAGGGCTACCTGTATTTCTATCACTTTCCCTGCAGCAGGAAGCTCATCTATAAAACTGCACACTTGCAAACAAGCTTCTCTGCTCTGACACCTGTGGAGCAGTTAGCTAATACAGTGGTACCTCGAGATACGAGTGCCCTAACATACAAGATATTTGAGATACGAGCTGTCGAGCAAGCGAAGTTTTGCTTTGAAATACGAGCAACATTTGAGATACGAGGAACAGCCGGCTGCACATGACCCACTCATTTCTGCAACATTCTGAAAGGGAGGAAACCTTCAGCCAGATTTGAATATCAAAGAGAATTTTCCCCCTTTAGCTTAGCCATCGTGGCGTCCGTAGGGCTCTTGGGGGGGGGGGGAGGAGGCAGAGAGAAAGGAAAGGACTGCCGATCTGCCTTCCCTCCCCCCAGCCTAGCCGAGAGCACGCTTGGACTTGCCTGGGTTTCCTAGAGTGAGTGGGAGGAAAACACTCTCTCTCTCTCTCTCTCTCTCTCTCTCTCTCTCTCACACACACACACACACACACACACACACACAGACCCCTAGCAGGCAGCACAGCCAGCACAGCCAGCCAGCCTGTGGGCTTGAACGGATTAATACGAGGAACAGCCGGCTGCACATGACCCACTCATTTCTGCAACATTCTGAAAGGGAGGAAACCTTCAGCCAGATTTGAATATCAAAGAGAATTTTCCCCCTTTAGCTTAGCCATCGTGGCGTCCGTAGGGCTCTTGGGGGGGGGAGGAGGCAGAGAGAAAGGAAAGGACTGCCGATCTGCCTTCCCTCCCCACAGCCTAGCCGAGAGCACGCTTGGACTTGCCTGGGTTTCCTAGAGTGAGTGGGAGGAAAACACTCTCTCTCTCTCTCTCTCTCTCTCTCTCTCTCTCTCTCTCTCTCTCTCTCTCTCTCTCTCTCTCTCTCTCTCTCTCTCTCACACACACACACACACACACACACACACACACACACAGACAGACCCCTAGCAGCCAGCCCAGCCAGCGCAGCCAGCCAGCCTGGGGGCTGGAACGGATTAATGGCATTTCAATTAATTTCAATGGGGAAAATTGCTTTGAGATACGAGCAAATTGACATACGAGCAAGTTTACAGAACGAATTAAACTCGTATCTCGAGGTACCACTGTACTGGCTTGGAGAGAGAGGGAGAGAGTCAAACAAAACATACTGAGAAACATTGCATTAATTCTCTTTCACTGCCTAAACAGGCATGGCAACTTTTATTATTTAGTCTTAGATAACCTGAGATTGCTCAACCCTAGATGAAGAACTCTTTTGTTTATTAATTTTCACTTCAAATTAATACAGTTTCCCTGAAAATAAGACCTATCCCAAAAATAAGTCCTGGCATGTTTTTATGTGTGTACCTACTGTAAGCTCTATCCGCAAAATAAGCCTTACTTAAGAGCCTGTGCAACCGGCTGCCTGCCCATTCTGCCTGGTTGCTTATGGTGCGTCACCACGAGGTGGGGGGTGAACCTGCCCCCCGCACCCCGCACCGGCTTATTTCAGGGCCCCCACAGCCAGACCATCCAGACCCTGACACCTTCCTCATGGCAGCAGCAACTATGTGCAGCAGCCCACATGGCTGCCGGCCTACTTCTTCTGCTTGCTCGCAGTCGCAACAGTGCAGGAGGCTAAATGGTGTGTTGGGGCCGCAGCCATGAGGCAGGTGTCAGAGCATGGATTGCCTGGCTGCGGGGGTCCTGAGGTAAGCTGATGCGGGGTGCGTGGGGCAGCTCCACCCATCCCGCCTCACATCTTGGCCATGGCACCAGTGCATTGCTCAACTTCCTGCTCTGTTGTGGTCGCGTGCAAGCAGAAGTGGGCCGGCAGCCATGCGGGTTCCTGCTGGAGCTGCCATTGCGAGGTGAGGCAGGTGTCAGGCATGGGTGGTCTGACTGCGGGGGCTCTGAGGTAAGGTGGTGTGGGGTGAGTTGGGCAGTTTCCCCCGCCTTGCAGCAGCAGCACTGGCATGTCATGTGGTCTCCTACCCCACCATGATCAAGCAGAAGAAGTGGGCCTTCTGTACATGAGGTGGGGGGAAATAAGACACTCCCCAAAAATAAGCCCTAGTGCTTACTTTGGGGCCCAAAAGAAAATAAGACCTGGTCTTATTTTCAGGGAAACACAGGTATGTGACTATTAGGAAGATGATAAGTTTTACAGTTTAGAATGAAACCGTAGCTTGTTGTTGCCCAAATTTTGTTTTGTTACGCCCTACTGGAAAAGTGAAAAAAAAAAACTGACTTGGTTCCTCAACTATTCCATTGGGGATAACAGAGCGAATCAATCCAAAAGTGAAATAAAGTGTTATGCAGGTATTACAGTTAGTCCTTGACTTACAACAGTTTGTTTAGTGACTGTTCAAAGTTACAACTGCACTGAAATAAGTGATTTATGACCATTTTTCACACGACCGTTACAACATCCCCATGGTCATGTGATCAAAATTCTGATGCTTGGCAACTAACTCATATTTATGATGGTTGCAGTGTCTCAGAGTCATGTGATCAACTTTTGCGACCTTCTAACCAGAAAAGTCAATGGGAAAGCCAGCTTCATTTAACAACCTAGCTTGACAACTACAGTGGTTCACTTAACAACTGTGGCAAGAAAGGTCATAAAATTGAGCAAAATTCATTTCACTGTCTCACAGAGCAACAGAAATTTTGGGCTCCATTGTGGTCTTTAAGTCCAGGACTACCTATAATCTCTTTTTTAAGTAGCTGAGTATACATCATGGACAATGGATCTTTCATTCAGAAACATCTTTTTCATGGTCAAAAGTGGATTTCCTGACATTTGTACTGTCGTACAGCTTGCAATTATATATACTGTATTTTTTGGAGTATAAGATGCAACTTTTTCCCCCCAAAAAGAGGGTGAAAATCTGGGTGTGTTTTATACTCCGAATGTAGCCCCACCCAGCCTCTGAAACAGAAGTTTCAGAGGCTGAAAAAAGCCTCTGAAACGGAGCTTCAGAAAAAAAGCCTCTGAAATGAAGCTTCAGAAAAAAAGCCTCTGAAACGAAGCTTCAGAAAAAAAGCCTCTGAAATGGAGGTTTCAGAGGCAGGAAAAAAAAAGCAAGGCACAGAGCTCACAGCCAATGAACCTGTTGCTAAAATTCACCTCTGGGAATTTTAGCAACTTGGTATATTTTTGGTGGTGACCAAAACTGGATACAGTACTCAAGGTGTGGTCTAACTAAGGCTTTATAGAGTGGTATTAGTACCTCACTTGATCTTGATTGTATCCCTCTGTTAATGCAATTTAGGATTGCATTGGCTTTTTTGGCTGCCGCTGCACACTGCTGGCTCATATTTAGCTGGTTGTCCACTAAGACTCCAAGATCCCTCTTGCAGTCACTGGGACCAAGTATCTAACTTTGAGTTTTTTTGATAGTACCACTAATCTTCAGGCAGGAAGAAAAAAATCAGTTTGATTGAAGCAATATTGTGCTGTTGATATATAAGCGGTCTCCCTTTTATATCTGCATTGTGATGTTACTCAAATGCCAAGGGAAGGAGCTAGCAGGTCAATGGTGCAATGCAGCAGTGGGTTGCTCCCGGTTCGGTGAACCGGTAGCGGTGGCGGCAAGAGGCTCCACCCACCCACCCGGGACGCTTCTGCACATGCGCAGAAGCATCGTGCATGCGTGCGAGCGTGCGCGCGAACCGGTAGCAATGGGTTTTAAAACCCACTACTGGTGCCATGCAACCTTTGTTATTTTAAACCTCCATGAGATGGAATTACAGCTTGATATCAACCTGCTTTTTTTTTCTGTGTCAAACAAAGATTGCTTCACAGAATATATAGTATGTCTCATCAACATAGACAGTACATTTTCCCCTGAAATATGCTCTCAAATATGGCCAGGGCAGTCTGCTCCTTTGATACGTTCAACTGACTAATCAATAAAGTATACAATACTATACTGATAGTTTGCTGATAGCACTGATGCAACAGAAAGAGAAAAGGCCAATCAGAACCCCTTTCTTTGCAGCTCTATGTCTACATTGCAAATGTTTTTGGATAACTGTCAGCGATATGTTATCCCTTTTTTCCATTGCATGTTCCAATGATAATAGGCATGTGTTTCGTTAAATTGTTTAACATAGCCTTAGAACAAGATAGATTTCATGTCTGCCAACTGACAGAACTGCTAAGTTTACCGAGTGCAGATGATCGTAAATGCAAGAGCTTTGAATGTCTGCTCAGTTTCCAGGAGCTTTTGGCAAAATCCAGCCTTGGCTTAAATGACCTTAAAAACTTTCTCTGGGTTGTGGGGTTCATTTGGAGCAGCTCTCAGAACTGAAACTTCAACTACTTCTGCTAAACTAACAAACCACATAAGTCTTGGCCGAACACTGAACATAAACTATGCCTAACCAAACACTATCAAGTCAGGTTTCCTTGATTCCAGCAGTAGAGTAGGCAAACCTACATCAGCTGGAGGACAGAAATATTTCTTCAGAGTTTGGAATTAACAAGAAAGCTTTTGCGCTCATTTCTAAAAAATTATCAACTTTTCCATTCATGTAGGCTTTCTTAAACTATCCCGTTGCAATAAAAGAAAGAATGGTTGTTTGTCACCTAGTGCAGACGAGATTATGATGTTTGTAGCACATCAAGAGTTGGGACTGCAAGTTATCTACTGGTAGTATCTCAAGATAGTTACACAGGGGTAAGTGTTGGTCCTAAGAGTTGCCCAACTATGTTAGATGCTGATAGCAAGAAGAAAAAATTCATGTTTTTTACTAACTTAACAAAAGCCTTCTCTTTCAACCCCTAATTTGCTTTCAATGGTTGATGCTTTTACCTACTAGATTAGTAATCATATTCCAGTTTTCCTTATGCTTATAACGGGGACCTTTTGGTTTGTTTCTCAAGTTCATTTAAATTAAGTTTCTGGGTAGTTTTATAATAAGCCAGGAACAGAGTTAAGACTTAACTGGAAATAATTGTCCTGGACAGTGGCGGGTTCCTAATATTTTTACTACCACTCTGTAGGCGTGGCTTATTTTGTGGGTGTGGCTTGTCAGCCATGTGGCATAATTGCAGCCATAATTGCAGGTGGGCGTGGGCCTCAGGAGCTTGGCAGCGGCTGGACAAGCGGGGGGGCATTGCCCACCCGCAACACAGCCCCCCGCAGCAGAAGCAGCAAGACCACGGCAGCAGTTCTTCTAGGAGGCTCCATCCGGCCTGAATGCTTCCCATTCAATGATCCTAGGCTCTTGCCGCCCGTTCCCCCTCCCCTCAGCAGCTCAAGAAGCCTCGGACGTGCAAAAATGCCTGGGATCATCACCACGCGTTCGTGGCTTCTCGGACTGCTGAAGGGAGGGGAATGGAGATAGCTCCTGCCGCCCATTCTTTCAGCATCTCACGCGCTCCCTCAGCCATCCTCCCCTGCTTGGACTCACTGTGGGGTAGGAAGGCAGCGCATGCACAGTGCCGGAAGCTCGGCTTCTGGGCATGTGCAGAAGAAAATTTAAAAAAAATGTAAAAAATTTTTTTTAAAAAAATGGCAGCGCCCAGGCACCGGCAACCGACTGCACCGGTACTGTGACGTCACCAGCGGGCCGCTACCGGTGCTATAGAGTGGACCGCACTGGTATGAACCCACCACTGGTCCTGGAGCAAAAAGCATCCTCATGCCTATATTGTTTTTAGCTTGACATGGCTTCTTAGGCTACATCTGAGAAGTTTTAATTCCAAATAAAGCATATCTTTAGAATCCAAAAGCAAAGGAACAGCGCTAGTAAATATTTCATATCACTTTCATTGCTCGTATGTCACACATTCCTGAAAAAGGCTCAAGGGGTAGTTAACACCATCAACATAAAATAAAATAACAACCCAAACCCCCAGGTACTCATAAAATGACAAATTCAAAAAAGGATTTAAAAACTGAAAAATTCAAATGTAATTTTGCCCACAAGCCCCACCTTCATTCATAACAAACCCTCTTCCTGTGCCAGGCAGAAGAGGAAGGACTTCCAACAGTGAAGAGCAACAAAGCTGACAGATCCCTGTTGGTTCCCCAGAGTTTGAGCATCTGCTAAAAACACCATTTTCAAAAGCCCTTCGGATGGCACTCTCTAAGTGTGATAAAATGCATAACAGATTTTGGGAATTCAGAGGAGGAACAAGATAGTGAATATGGGAAACAGGACCATTTACAGAAGTGTCCAGGGAGGGAAAGCAGGAGGCCCAGAGTAACTCTGCCTCAATTACACTAGGTATAAGTTGTTAAAATAAAATTACTTTGGGAAGTTTTTTTCAGACTAATGTCAAGCCCCGGGTGGCTGGTAAACTCAGAAAACAAGAAGTCCTGGAAAGGACTTTTATAACCAGAGGGTAATATAACAGAATGTAACATTCCTCTCTCAGCCAGTTTCATTGATTGTGGATGAGTGTGGATCAGACAGACAGACCTGGCATTTAATAGCAGCAGCCAAAATCCCTGGGGTTGAAGGATGTGGATCTCTGGCTGCTGGTGTGAGAATTGAAAGCAAGAAAAAGCAATCAGTCAAATGTACTAAGCCTACCTTCCATTCACTCTCAGGGCCTCTTGCCTGTCACCAAAACCCCATTCCCCTACAACCCTCTGTTCTTACTGGCCAGCACTTCCCTCCAGCCAAGGAATTCCTCAGATATCTAGCACAGGTCATGCTGAACCAGGCGAAGGGCAGATCTTGACTTTGCACTTTTATCCATCATCAATACTGGCCACTTTCCATTTCCACGGTGCAGAAAGAGATGGTGTCACTCACCCTCCTCCCACTCCCAGCTCATTGCAAATGCAACCTGCATCAACAGGAGCCTTTCTCTGAGGGAGATGGGCAGATAAGAAGTAATGAGAAAGAGAGGGAGGGAGCAGTGGTGAAATCCAATTTTTTTTTACTACTGGTTCTGTGGGCGTGGCTTGGTGGGCGTGGTGTGGCTTGGTGGGCATGGCAGGGGAAGGATACTGCAAAATCCCCATTCCCTCCCCACTCCTGGGGGAAGGATATTGCAAAATCTCCATTCCCACCCCACTCTGGGGCCAGCTAGAGGTAGTATTTGCCAGTTCTCCGAACTACTCAAAATTTTCGCTACCGGTCCTCCAGAACCTGTCAGAACTGGCTGGATTTCACCCCTGAGAGGGGGAGGGGGAGGGGAGAGGGAGGGGAGGGGGAGGGAGGGAGGGAGGGAAGGAGAGAGAGAGGGAGGGAGGGAGGGAGGGAGGGAGGGAGGAGAGTGGCCATTTCAAGTCATGCAAAGAGCATACATGTTTCAGTCATGCCAACCTTCCATAACCTGGCATGAATTTTTTGAAATTGGCTTAAGAAATAGCTGATAGCAACAAGAGGGACAAGAAAATTAGGCTGCAATGCAGAATTGCCGTGAATCGGCCCCTCAAGCTGCTGCCTATACTACATCTCTGTTCTTCTCATCCATTCCTGCTTTGCTTTCATCTGAGTCAGGAAAGCCCTCACAACATTGGGAAATCTGAAGCCCAGTCCCAGGTCTCAGCCTTTGAATAGCCTAGAAATACAGCCTCTCCCCCCACCCCCACCCCCGCCGCCCCACTCCAAGATCTGAAGCTGGCAATGTCCCTTGAATTCTCTTGTGGAGACCAGCTCCTAGGAGATTGGGGCTGATATAATCTAGCAGCCAGTCTATTCCAGGCTTCATTCTCTTTCCAACCAATAAGAAAAGGACCAGGCAGCTGGGAAACACACTTTTCCAAATCAGCTGGTAAAATCCTTTAGGTCCCATCAGGGTGTGATATAAATTAGTCTGACTTAGATTTATTAATCACTGCAACACCAAATAGGCTCCGATATGCATAACTCAACAATATACTTTATGTTCCAGTTTGAATGTATGTTCATCCAAGGAGTTTTTTTTTAATGTCAAGCTACCAAGCCTTGGTAAATAGGTCAAAGCACAAAGTTATGATTTCACTCCTAAGAATGTACTTAGCAATCATAGACTCATTTTTCTTTGGCAAAAGGAATGCCACACAAACCTGCCAATTTTTCTTTAATCAAGTTGTTGTGCTTGAAACAAAGGAGACCAATAGCACACACAAGTGTTTTAAGAAATAGATTAATAAAATACTCGTTTCTTATTAAGGAATGAAGGAATTGCAAACGTATTACAAGTTAGATCAAAAGCATATTTGTATTTTGTATTTTGGAAAACTAATTTGCTTGCTGTTCTGTCCTGGATACAGTATATGTGAGTGTGAGAAAAAAAGAATTACATTGACATTAGCATATCCTGGAAGATAGCTCTGTAACAATTAGCAGCAAACAATCCACAGAAGGAAGGAAGGAAGGAAGGAAGGAAGGAAGGAAGGAAGGGAGGGAGGGAGGGAGGGAGGGAGGGAGGGAGGGAGGGAGGGAGGGAGGGAGGAGAGAGAGAAAGAAAGAAAGAAAGGGAAAGGAAGAAAGAAAGAAAGAAAGAAAGAAAGAAAGAAAGAAAGAAAGAAAGAAAGAAAGAAAGGGAAAGAAAGAAAGAAAGAAAGAAAGGGAAAGGAAGAAAGAAAGAAAGAAAGAAAGGGAAAGAAAGAAAGAAAGAAAGAAAGAAAGAAAGAAAGAAAGAAAGAAAGAAAGAAAGAAAGAAAGAAAGAGAAAAGGAAAAAAGAAAGAAATGTCTGTGCTATATTGGAAAACATAGACAAGATCTGAATCATGTACCCATCTGCAAATGCTCTGAGATTCTGAAGGATTGAGAAGAACCGAGGTCTCAAAGAAACATCAAAGGTACCCAATTTTAAACTAATCAGCAGACACTGGGGACTCCGGAGGGGGAAATACAAACATAGAAAGCATGGAAAAATGACAGGCATGCCCTTTATTTGTTTTGTGTCCATAGAGAGGTTTGTGTATGTAATTTTAAAAAAAACCCATAGCCCTATAAATGTGATTTGAGTAACTCATCAGTCACCATTTGAGTCTGTATTTTATAGTAGCTGTTTACCATGCCTCCTTGGCAACCAAATGCCAGGCTTACTCTCAGGGTTTGTACAATACACAGAATGATTCATGAAATGGTTAATTGCTTCATTCAGCGCACAAGCCTGGCTGTACTCCAGTACATATAAACAAAAGCCATCCCAATTGCTTTGCTGAGTGACACAGTGTGTGGTACAGGAAGTTGCATGGGGAATTGGTCAAACCATCTTGTGTTACTGTAATTAATTAGTCATCAAGTGCTTTCCTCCTCAGCTTAGCAACCTAGTAATATAGTTTAAGATCCATCCCCATGTACAGATACATCTAACTGCAGGCTTGTCTTCTGGGAGAAGAGCAATAAATATTTATCTTCCCTGCAACAAGAGAAGGGTTTAACCCCTGCTCTCCACAGCATGGTTTTGCTCTCTTCTTCCTTCATCCCCCACCAATGGCTGCAATTTTAAAAACCTGCACAAATACTAATGCACATTTAATAAACAATTCAGCTTGGCTATGCACATCACCTCAGTGTCTTGAGAATGAATCGTTGGCTGTCTTTTCTATGGAAAAATAAAACACTTAGACTGAAACCAGGTCATGGGATGAACATTGATTAAGGGATGTGTAGGGCACAAAAAAAGACACACACACACACAAACAAACAAACAAATACACAGAGATAAAAGAGAAGACATCTTTCTGATATGGTATTGTTTAAAAAAATTAAAGAATAGCATTCCAGAATATATTCAAGCCAAAAACAGTTGGAGATAGAAGGGGAAACTATAAAGAGACAATTTTCTACAATGTGCTAGTGTCTGTGGCTAACACAGTTTCTACTATCCTCAACCACCTTAGCCAGCAATCATGCTGGCTGGGACTTAAGAGACTTAAAGCCTCACATATATGGATGGGGATGCTTCACTGGAAGCTCAGGACTGACTCTTTCAAATCCCGCCAACATATTTCCATTATGCTCCATTCCATATAACAGAAAGTAATGAGAAGGTAAATCAGCAGGACAGTCCAGCTATGAGCAGAATAAAATAAAATCCACTGAGCCAAAAAAAACCCGAATAAGTACTTCCAAAATGTGTCACACCGAATCTATAAAGCTGTTATTATTTTCTTTGAAGGTTACATCCCAATCTTGTTCGTTGTGACTGTTAAATTTCCATGAGGAAAAAGGCAATAATAGAAAATATCCAAGAAAGGTATTATCTTTACAGACTTTATATTTACAGGTCTTGTTTTATATTTACAGGTACGAAGATGGATCAAGAGCCCAATGGTTAGCATGGAAAAGCATCAGACAAGCAGCCTCAAATATCCGGGCGCCACTGTGATGCACATACCTCAGGGGGAGCCTGACATTGAAGTCCCATTTTGCCAGATGTGCTTCAGTGATCACACGTTTCCAAAAGGGATCATCCCACAGGACTCTGAATCCTGTTCCTGGGAAGGACCCCGGAGCTGCAATGTAAGGAGGCCTCTTTCTTGCATATTAGCTGTACTTAGATTTCTCACCCTAAGAAATGCTCACATATTTGTCTGATTTAATTATTTGGTTTATACCAGTGGTGGGTTCCTACAGGTGCGGTCCACTCTATAGCACTGGTAGCGGCCCGCTGGTGATGTCACAGTACCGGTGCAGTCGGTTGCCAGTGCCTGGGTTTTTTGAATTTTTTTTTTTAAATTTCTTCTGCGCATGCCCAGAAGCCAAGCTTCCGGCACTGCACACGCGCTGCCTTCCTACCCAACAGTGAGTCCGAGCAGGGGAGGATGGCTGAGGGAGCGTGTGAGATGCTGAAAGAACGGGCGGCAGGAGCTATCTCCATTCCCCTCCCTTCAGCAGTCCAAGAAGCCACGAATGATCCTAGGCATTTTTGCACGTTCGAGGCTTCTCGAGCTGCTGAGGTGAGGGGGAATCGGCGGCAGGACCTATCTCAGTTCCCCTCCCTTCAGCAGTCCGAGAAGCCACGCCCACCTGGTCACATGGCCGGCAAGCCACACCCACAAAATAAGCCACGCCCACAGAGTGGTAGTAAAAAAATTAGGAACCCGCCCCTGGTTTATACCCTACCTTTCTATTCAGCCAGACACGTGTGGTAGCTTAGTACAGTACAACTAAGGGCTCCCAAATACATACTAAAAACCAGTGCTAAAATAATTAGCAATTAAAGGCTGGCAAAAGATTCACGGCGTTGCTTCTCTTTGAAAGGCAGTGTGAATGAGGAAAAGGCCTAGTGTACCTGATGCATTTCCTAATTTAGGAACAAGGCAGGAAAGGGCCCTTGCTCAAAAATCCCCAAAAGAGCCTCTGAAACAGATATTTCTTCAGAAAGGCTTGACTTCTACATTTTATAGTCAGAACGTGATCATAAAGGAACCTGGTAAACTTACAGGGATGGAAATGGAGCCGCAGCTCACTGATGCAAGAGTGAGGTAGATCTTTTAAAAGCAGTTGAGCTTCTCACGAAATCCTCAGTCCAGTCTTTATTGTCTGTGTTGACTCTGCATTGAAAGACAATGCCAGGTGGAAGAACATGTTCTTTCGGCTTCCCCATATCTTACCATCTCTTGACCCAATCAGTGTAACACCTTTCTGTTTGTATTGTGTGAAAGGGCTCCTTGCAGTTCATGTGAAAGATTCTGCCGGAGATTCTAGAGAAATGTTAAGAGGCAAGGGAGCCAACAGTATTGTTTAATAAAAATGAAACAGTAAACACTGTGATCCGGTTTAAAGCATTGCCTGTGGTCTTAATGGGAACATGGAAATTTAAAGCAAATGAATTCCTTCCCCCCTTCTCCATATATATATATATTCATAATTTGCAGTAATGTGTGTAGTTGTTTTGGCTAAATGTGTTTGTATTTAAGACAGCAGTTGTAGTCAACAAACCAGGGTAACTAACTGAACTTTATATTAAAACTAGGCCAACTGTAAGTTATTCATCCAAGCATGATTACGGTAACTAAAATATTATTTGGTGCAATGTATTGTCAGAAGAATAATTTACATCCAGATTTTGTGGCATCTGAGATTCATTCTCCAAGCAATTTTAATCATATGTCATAGGGCCTAGTAGCATTACTCCATTCCAAGAAGTTGTAGACAATTTGCCTTCCAGCTTTGATGACTTCGAAGTTGATTGGGGAAACTCAAGGGGGTATAGAGGTATCAAGATTCATATTTTTGAAGGTTTAATGTAACTCGTGAGGCCCCAAGCTTCCAAAGATCAGTTCCAAGGAATTAATGGTGAAAGAGGGATACAATTTTAATTATGTCTACAACTCCCCAAAGGAATATGGTTGGCCACTGTGAGAAATAAGATACGGAATTTCTGAAAGAATGGAAAATTTGAGAAATTTCAAGAAGCCACCATGGATAGAAGTAGAGCTTTCTAAAATACTCAGCAGAAATAGCGACATAAACAGGAAATGGAAAGGAGGAACACATAAGCAGGGAAGTTAAAGCTCAGAATGAGTTGAGACCAGCAAGAGATACAAAACACCAAAAAGAGTTATATGGGTACATTAGACACAAAAGGAAAACGAGAGAGCATGCAGGTCAGTTAAATGAAGGAGGTGGTGAATTGACAATGGGGAATGGTGCAGGGGTGGGTTCTAACTTACCTCGCCGCCGGTTCACTTTGTCCCGGGCTGCGTGGCTGCGCGCATATGTGCAGTGCTGAAAATTCACAAAAAAAGACACACACCCCAAGCCAAAAACAAAATGGCGGTGCATGCGCAGTGCTGAAAATTCGCAAAAAAGCAAAAAAAAGCCAAAAACAAGATGGTGGCACATGTGCAGTGCCGAAAATTCACAAAAAAGCCCCCCAAAAAGCCAAAAACAAGATGGCAGTGCATGCGCAGTGCCAGAAACTCATGCACAGCATGCACAGAAAAAAAATCATCAAAAAATTCCAAAAAAAATTTTTTTAAATGAAAAAAAGATGGCGGCGTCCATGGACCGGCACCGACAGAACCGGCTCTGTGACGTCACCAGCAGTTTGCTACCGGTTCTATAGAACCGGTGCGAACCGGGAGGAACCCACCTCTGGAATGGTGAAAAGGCAGAACTTGCATTTTACATCTGTCTTCTCTTAGAAGGGTGATGGAAATCTAGCTGGTCATTATCACTGTATACACTCCTGGAAGAAAGAGGAAGCTTAGGACAGAAAAAGAAAGCCTATAAAACAGGGATGTCAAACTCGCGTCATCACAGCAGTGTCACATGACATATCAGGACTTTTTTTCCCCTTTGCTAAACCGGGCATGGGCGTGGCCAGTGTGTGACGCATCTGGCCCACGGGCCGTGAGTTTGACAGCCCTGCTCTAAAAGTATTTGAGAGCCAGTTTGGTGTACAATAATGGTTAGAGCCACCCAGCTAGAAAACTGGGAAGCTATGAGTTCTAGTCCTTAGGCAGAAAGTCAGCTGGGTGACATCAGCTCTCTTGCTCTCTCTCAGCCTGAGGAAGAAGACAAGGACAAACTGCTTCTGAAAATGTTTCCAAGATAATTCCAGGGTAATGTCCAGGCAGTCCGCAGTAGCCAAGATTGATTCAAAGGCATACATATACAAATAAGCTTAGCTAATTTCAATAAATTCAAGTATCCAAGGCCAGGTTACACCCAAAGAATGATCATTAATGGCCCCAGTTCAGAGACATAAGGCTCTGTCCCTTACTATCCAATTTTTGTACTTGAGCCAACAGCATAAATTAGCTGCTGAAAAAGCAAATGCTATTTCTGGCTGTATTAACAGGAACATAGAATCCAGTTCGCAAATTATAATAATACTACATTTATTTATTTGTTTGTCCTGGTCAGATCTCACTTACAATACTGATTCCAGTTCTGGGCCCCAGTTTTAAAAATGGAATGACAAATTGGAGCAAGTTCATAGGATGGCTGTCGAGATGGTGAGAGATCTAGAAATCAAACCTTTTTAGGAACAATCAAAGGATGTTTAACAGAAGACACAACATGAAAGCAAGTTTCAAACATCTGAAAAGTTGCCGCATGGGAGAGAGGCTGTAGTCCCAAAGGGCAAAACCAAAAACAATATATTCAAACTACTAGGAAGTGATTTATGCTAGACATTAGAAGGAACATCTTGACTGTATGAAGTGTCAGTCAGTGGAGCAATCTGCCTCATGACGTACAGTAATGAGACTTCCTTAGGGACTTATATAGGGGTGCGATGGCTCAGTGGCTAAAGACATTGAGCTTGTCAGCCAGGGTTTGAGACCCGAGTGCCGTGTGACAGGATGACCTCCCGTTACTTTCCTCAGCTCCTGCCCGCCAAGCAGTTCAAATGCATACAAATGCGAGTTGATAAACAGGTACCACTTTGGTGGGAAGGTAACAGCATTATGTGTGCTTCGACGTATAGTTGTGCTGGCCACATGACCATGGAAGTGTGTTTGGACAATGCTGGCTCCCTTGGCTAAAAAACAGAGATGAGCACCATCCCTTAGAGTCGGATATGTCTGGACAGAGAAAACCTTTACCCTTTACCTCATCAGAGGTTGATGGTCATTTGTCAGTGATCTTCTAGAATCTAAAGTAGGGGTGTCAAACTGGCGTCCCGTGGGCTGGATACATCACGCACAGGCCACGCCCATCCCAGCTCCGCAAAGGGGTAAAACATCGTGAAACGTCACATGATGGCAACGTGACACAGCAAGTTTGACACCCATGATCTAGACGATCCTGTGTTAAGCAGTAGGTTGAACTAGATGGACAATAAAGCCCCTTCCAACTATATGACTTAAAGCTGCATCCCTACACAGACTTCTCTGGTAATATGTCCTCTTCTGCTCGACAAAACCTATTTCTGAGTAGATGTGCACAGGACTGTTCTATTGTTACAGCAATCTTATTATAAGAATAGAATCCAATGGGTAAATGAACATTTACTTGTCATAATTAATATCCAAATGCACTTTTTTTCTATGTGTGTATTCTGGAGTCTAAATTCAGGTTTCTCAGACAGGGGAAGTTCACACTGTGAAGAAGTCATCAAGTAAAGTGCTGAATGGACAAATCTCAAAACAGCTGAGCTGTTTGGGCCTGGGTGGGTAGTCTGACAACAAATTAAAGTCATGGAAGAAGAAAGTACAGGAGATAATAAAAATGTGGAGTCGTATCATCTAATTATTCTTCAAAAGCTGAGCTCTAACAGTAACTTTTCTTACTAATATGGAATTTTACAAAATTAGTTAGAGAAATAAAAAAGTCACTTGTGTAACATTATGCAGGCATTCTTGTGCAAGTTATACAAAGGCACTGCAATAACTGGTTTTTATTATGCTTGTGCGCTCATGGAAAAGTTTTAGCAGAATGTGATTTGCTCCTCAAATTTCTTTCCCTGTACTGTGGATGGCAAAGAGGGATTGATTTAGCAGAAGGATGTATAAAGCAGAAATAAAACTTCATAATCTTGCCACAGTTTGAAAAGGCCATTTAAGACAACAAAAATACCCATTTTTAAAGCATGTACAATTTGCTTATGTAAGATCAATAGGCAAAGATGAAGACAGACTCCATATATATATATATATATATATATATATATATATATATATATATATATATATATATATATATATATATATATATATATATATATATATATATATATATATATATATATATATATATATATGTATATATCAGTTCCAAGTATATGTATATGTATGTGTATATGTGTATATGTGTATATGAGTATATGTGTATGTGTATGTGTATATGTATATGTATATGTATATGTATATGTATATGTATATGTATATGTATATATGTATATATGTGTATATGTGTATATGTGTATATGTGTGTGTGTGTGTGTATGTGTGTGTGTACACTGTGTGTGTGTGTATATGTGTGTGTGTGTATGTATGTATGTATATATATATACACAGTATATATGTGTATATATGTATGTATATATATATATATATATATATATATACACACACACATATACATACATACATACATACATACATACATACATACATACATACATACATACATACATACATACATACATATATATATATATATATATATATATATATATATATATATATATATATATTATCCTAAAAATTTCAGGTGTAGTTCCAGGTGTAGTTATAGAAGAAACGATAGACATCATGCTCTCCAGAACTTTTTTTAAAAAAGTATATTATACTAAGCTTTTGTTAGCCCCTGCTAACATCGTCATCGTGTGATGGCATTATATAAAATAATGCCATCACACAAATGACACAAACACAACTTGTGTCAGTCACAGACCCTCAGCGGTTTACAGTATTTAGGAACATAAAACAACCATCCTTATTAAAACATCACTGGCAAGAAATTAAAACATCTGACAAGAACCTAAGAACATAATTTATGAACATTGGCAACCCATAGACATCCCATCACTCATTGGAGGTCCTCTGAAGTAGTTTGATTTTCAATAATTCTGGAAGGTGAGCCAAGTTGGTGCACAGTAGTGGTTAAGGTACTACCCTAGAACCCAGGAGAGTGTGAGATCTGGATCTGCCTTAGGGATGAAAGATGGCTAGGCAACTTTGGGCCAGTCCCTCTCCCTCAGCCCAACCCATTTCACATGGTTGTTGTTGTGAGGACAATAGGAGGTAGGAGTATTAGGTATGCCTTGAGTTATACTGTATATATAAAAAGGCAGGATGAAAATATAATAATAATAAGGGTAGTGGGCATGGCAGTACCTGAAAACCACAGAATAGAAAAGAAGGAACTGGAGAAGATAACAAAACACAAAGACTTGCAAATAGAAATAGAACCATTGTGGCAAAAGAAAGGAAAGATAGTACCAATAGTAACAGGTGCAATCCCAAAACAATTGGAGCATGATTTGAACACCATCGGCATTGACAAATTCATCATCAGTCAATTGCAGAAAGCAGCTTTACTTGGAACAGCTTACATCCTGTGACAATACCTATAACACCATCAAATGTCAACATCTGCCTATCCCAGGTCTTTGGAAAGGACTTGATAGGTGGGTAAAAATGCCACGTCCAGTCTGAACATCTGGCTATCTGCGTGATGGACCATAACTGTAATAATAGCAACATGATTTCCAAAGAGAGGATATTCCATAACATAGGCATTGTTTCTGAAAAGCAGTACTTATGAGTCAACTTTGGGGAAGTGAGCAATCACCGACAACTTCTCCCAGAATACACAGGCCAGGCAGGTTGATTGGAGAAGGTAGTTTTGGGATTACCTGTATGCCAAGCCACAAAGGCTTGTGACTTCCCGCAGATAGCCATGGGCCTATGCACTTTTCAGGGGTCTCTGAGCATTAACCAAGGTGTACTAGGAATGTTCTTTTTTTTGGTCAAATATCTGAATCTTCATTGCTACATCTGAATCTTAGTAAGCTTGGTACACTAAATTTATGTCATTTGCTCTTAGGACTTCTAACTGTGTCCTAAAACAGGATGTACATTTGAAATGAAGATATAAGAGAAAATGTCAGGTCAGTGTTGCAGAGGTCCTACCTATGCTATCAATTCCTGAGCCATCTTAGTCTTCTAGACATCTACTACATCATCTTGATTTTTGTTAGTTTAGCCTTAAAATTCTGGCATGGGAGCATGGGATTGATTTGGAGGGAACAGACAGATAGACAGACATGTTGCACAGAATTTTGGAAGACAAAACAGCCAGTTGTGAGTCGGGAAGTGAGTTGTAAGTGAGTAGGGAAATACTGATTCATATTCTATCAAGAGTTTTTGACCAAACTAAGAAATATTACATGATTTCGTTTATCCATTTGACTTCTGACTTTACGTAAACTTCATCTATGAAGGTTATACTTAATTCTGCATTTTGTTTTGGCGTATTTCAAAACAAAGGAAATTATGCAGTATTATATAATAGTGCCTACTGTGAGTCACCTAGCTTTGAAAGAGCTAACAAAACAAGTTTGAAGACCAGTTTTCATTTAACTTAATATGGGTGATGTTTTCCTTCTCTAACAACAGGTTATACAACTCTTAGATTAGCATGGGAATGCCTTCAGGAAGATTTTCTCAGTCAAAATTAACTGTCTTTGCCTGTTTATTTGTTTGTTTACCTCAGGAGTGTGATTAGTAAAATTATAGCAGTGTCATATGCTTATATCAAAAAGAGAGAGAAAGACAAACTTCTGATTTTACTGTTTCAGAAAAATTTTAAAAAAATCAATAATCAGTTCCAAATATTTTCTCCATAGATTCAAAAGTCATTTTATTAACTGCTGCAGAAACATGTTTTTAATATCTGATTCATGTACACAGTTGTAAGAAAGTAGGCTCCAAGTCATTTAAACTAATCCTTTACTTAGAGTCATCTTGGGTGGAGGGTTAGACTATATGACCTACAAGATACCTTCCAACTTTGTTAATCTGTTAATCTTTTTTTTTAAGCCACTAAACACTCAGAAAGGCCCCCCAAAAAATATCTGGGGAGAGCATATACTGTACATGGTATGTAGCGGGCTGCAAATTTAATCCATGTCATGTTCATTTTTTATCAGAAGTTTCAGAAAAAGTGCTTGACATATAGCCCCTGAAAGCACTTCTGACTATCATAAAATATCATATGGCCCCACCCCTCCAGTCACATGATCACATTTAGGTGCTTGGCAACCAGCTCGCATTGACAAGTGGTTGTAGCATCCTGTAATAGCAAATCGCAACTAGTGATTTTTTTTTTTACTTTTTCTGTGCAGAAAACAGCCATTGGATATGCGGGATTCATTTAATGCCCACAAGGTGTGATGTCTCGTTTTCCAACTGTTATAAAAACAATGGCAAAATCGAATCGGGTCACATAATGACCAGCTTATCAACTGCCCTGACTTAGGATCAAAATTCCAGTTCCAATTGTGATTGTAAATCAAGTGTTCTGTCCCCAGTTACAAATGTATCAAAAACACACCGTTTGAACGAACTTAGTTTAATTAATGAACCACTGCTAATAACTGGCTTAGCAGTGGCGAAACACACAAATCAAAAGAAGTAATTCTTTCTTGCAGAAAGTCAGTTGCTAATTAGTCTTCATTAGCAGCTGGTGTAAGTTAAGTCAGTCTTAACTCAAAACAATGCAATTATTTCTGGTTATCTCTCGTAATATCCGAAGGCTTGGCAAAATCCCAGGAGTCTTTCTTGATAAGAAATCCGAAGCAAGAATTCACAAGTCAATGCACAACAGATACTCGAGTCTGAACTACTGTTTCCTGCAGCTTGTCAGCTGCCTCTGATGTCCTTATGTAGACTAGGGGAGTGGCCAATTAGCCCCAAGTCTTACTCCCAAGGAGACCTCCTACGGAGTAACCATTCCTGCCTCTTGGCAGCCCTGCGTCCTCTTGCATCAAGAAGAGGAGAAGCCCCTTCTTCCTCATCACTACCAAGAGGTGCTGGAGGTTCCGAAGGCCCTGGCTGCACCTCTGCCTCTGGCATTGAGTCCTCGCCAGCCTCCTCACTGTCTGACTTGGGTGCCAGCTGCACAGG